>CM002490.2:33796681-34396681 GCA_000573905.2 Oryza punctata
TCTAGCCCCCTCTCCTGTCGCCCGCTGTTGCCCTGCCTGGGTTGTGGTGGTGGCTGCAGGCGACGAGAGATGGGGGAGAGGAGGGCTGAGAGAGGGGTGGAGCGGCCGGCAATGGAGGGCCGAGGTTGAGGCCGGCGGCAGGCGAGCGCGGCAGCGGTCGACGAGCGGCGAGCGGAGCAACACCGGGCGAGCTCCGCCGCCCGCTCCACCTCACCGCTACCCCGCTCTACCCATCGCCTGCTCCACCTCGCCGGCCTGCTCCGGCCATCGCCGATCCACCTGTCTGCTTCGTGCGGCGCCGCTCCACCTGAGAACGCCCTGCCTGCCCTGCTCCTGGCATGGGAGAGAGGGGATAGAAGAGGGGAGAAATGAGGATGATATGTGGGCCCCACAATTTTGTTATTCCCTCCTTACTGACTAGGATGCCACGTCAGTGAAACCACCCATATATACTGTCATGGGATCTATTATGAACGGTTTTGAACATTTAAGAGGTAGATATTTCTGGTATTGAGGATTAAAGATGTAATATAGACTCGAGGTAAAGTTAATGGATGGTAGGTGAACTTATTTCCCATTCAGATCCAGGCCACGCTGGATGCAAGTCTCTACCTCTCGTTTTATCTCACTTATCTATTTCTTCTCGAAATTTTATACTGCTGATGTAGAAAACGAACTAGTAATCCGGTTTTAATGCGGATGGTAGGATTGTCTACTTCTTACATCGAATTCTAGTTATCTCTGCACCAACTTGTGTACTACCGGCCGAAGTTGTTGGGAAATGGATTCTGGTCGTTCCTTGGGGATGTATAGATCTGTAACTGTTGGTAGCAAGAAAAATCGAACGATTGTGTACAGGTGTGGTGTCAGATGAGTTCAGTAGTTCACTGCCGTTGTGTTCTTTTGGCTACGACTCTATGAGATATGAGTTCCGCTACAGGCTAGTATCTGCCGATTATTGGACGATCACTCCTCATTTGCATGCAGCATACACAAGATCACTGACCGCATCAAGAATACCAAGTTGAACAAAACACATGCATATTCCAAGACCCGTTGTAATCGAAACCGCTAATGAGCGGTTGGTCGCGTGCTTCTCCTCCCGTGCGGCGCACTCACATGGCACGCGCGGAGACAGGGGCGGCGGAACCACGCGGTGTGGCGGAGCCCACGTGTCTTTTTTTCTTTTTTTTCTTTTTCTATTTTTTATTTCCAGTTTATTTTGGTTATTTAATATGTATGTATACAAACTATGTATACGTTCATATATAAATTTTGTATACGTACTATACAAAATTTGTATACATACATATGTATACCAAGTTTATATATGTGATTTTTTTCTAGTTTTTTATCTTTTTAATATGTGCGTATACAAACTATGTATGCGTGTATAAAAATTTTGTATACGTGTATACTTTATACGTATATACCCAAAATTTTTATATATACAAATACAAAGTTGATATATTTCGTATACGTACATATACAAATTTGGTATACATGTATATTTTTTTATGTAGGTAAAGTGCGTACATATAAAAAACTATATATATATATATATTAAATATATACATATAAACTTTGTATACACATACAAAAATTTATATGTATGTATATAGTTTTAAAACGAGGTAGGGTGATTAAAAAAACCACAACAATGATTTGAAGTTTTAAAATTCAACTTTTTTGTGTGGCTGATAAGCCAATAAGAAGACGGTAAAAGTGGTATTAATTCATCAAAGTTGTTGGAATTAATGTATGGGCTAAGTCCCATATGAAGATTAATTCTTTGAAAAATCACAAAAGCTCACGGCCCATATGAAGATTAATTCTTTGGAAAATCACAAAAGCCCACCTTATGGGATGACATGCATAAGAGTTTAGTACCACCTTGTCAATTCTAGGAGAGGGAGATCTCCTTATAAGGGAGGATGTTCTACTAGCCACTTGAGGCATGTGTGGTAGAGAGAATAAGCGGAACACACGCGCACTCGCTCGCCTAGCCAGGCCAGGCCAGGCAGCGCGCGTACGCGACATGCGCGTGAATGGTCCGCCAAAATTGGTTTCTCATCCTTGCACAGATGCGGTCTCCTTTTGCAGTTTTGTTTTGCTGCGAAAATTCGGTTTTGTTTTTGATAACACTCCGAATAATCCGGTGCGTGAAGGGCATGGAGTCCGGATAAGTTACGCGCGACTTATCCGGTTCGGTTATGCGAAGTGGATAACGTGCAAGCGACCTGATATCTCTGTATAAACGCAACTGCTGCCTCCACGCAACACACGTGAAATCAATCTAGGGTTTGCCTCCTTCTCTGTACTGCGCCGTCGCTCATAGTCTACTCTGTCCCGCTCGTCGGCGTGCACCGACGATCGGGGAGAGCAGGTTTCTGGAACCTTCGTCTTCGACGTCCTGCACCGAGAGAAGGCGATGATAAGGTTTTTGGGAAGCGCTCCGCGCGACTGCTTGCTGGTCTTCCACGACGGCTCGTCTTCCTCTTCGCTCGAGTGCGCGCCGTCGTCAACATCTGGTATCGCAAGTTCTTCCTGCTGTGCAACCGATCTTGGAAGGTTCTAGGTACGTTTTTATTATGTTTCGCATATTCGATCTACTCATGTTTTACTGTTTAGTTTATATGTGTAGACTGAATGATGCGATCGTGCTAGTTTACATCTGCAATATCATGATTCATTTATGGAATAAATTAAATCAATATGTGCTTATATTTTCAACAAAAGCAACTATTTGAAATGAAGATTTTTGAAATGAAGATTAAGGACATTGTTAGTGAAATAAATTCATCCATATCTTACCGACGGAACATGTAATATTCCAAGAGAGCTCTTTAAAATGTGTAAACTATAGTCAATTACTGTGCACATTTCGAATTACTCAACCAATTACCAAAGTATTTCCATGTTTGCTTCCTTTCGTCTTCGATGTGGTTGCTAAAACCAAGTTTTTTAGCTGGTTACCATAACGAAACGAGGAACAGATGTAGCTTTTGTGTGAAGGGATGTCCATAGTGGGCCAAAGTGGAGGTTGTGTTGATGAGGCAAATGTGTGCATTTTCAAGCATGTTTAGGCTGTGTTTGGGAGATTTGGTTAGGAACTCACCTCCCGCGCATGCAAAACGGAGCGACGCATTTTCTTATGATTAATTAAGTATTTACTAAATTTTATTTAAAAATGGATTAATATGATTTTTTAAGCAACTTTCTTATAGAAAATGTTTGCAAAAAGTATACCGTTTAGCTGTTTGAAAAGCATGCACGCAGAACACGATGGAGGTTAGTTGGGAAAGTTGGGGAAAGAACTCAGCCTTAGTAGGGTTTGAACTCCTAAATAACTTCAGAAGCTAAGTCTAGAGTGGAGTTATGGAGCGGTCTGAACCCCACTCTATCTCTCTAGTTTATTTTTTTTATCATTCTAGTCCGCTCTGCTCTCTTTCCGAGTGAAACTAAAACCGTTTGGTTGTGTTCAACTCTAAGAGAAGTGGAGCTTAAGCTACAACTTTACCAAACATACCCTTCATCACCCTCAGTTAGGAGAGAGCAACGATGTATGAAAATTACACATAATTTGATGAGATCATCTTGTAGCTGGTTGTGAATTACCCATCTTTAATTTTTCATGATTTGCAAGGAACTCACTAAATTCAGTTGTACGTTCATGGGAACCATCCACCTGTTCTCTCATCTCATCATAATGTAAATCTTCTTCATCAGCACGCTCGTCCTCAACAATCATGTTATCTAGGATTACACAAGCTCTCATTATTTAACACAAAGTCAATGGATCCCAAAAACGAACTGGCCCACGGACAATAGCAAAGCGAGCTTGTAGCACCCCAAATGCTTGTTCAACGTCCTTCATAACGGATTCTCGGGCTTTAGCAAAATATTTTCTCATATTGCCTTGTGGCATTTGGATGCTCTTCACAAGTGTTGCCCATGAAGGATAAATACCATCTGCAAGATAATACCCCATAGTATAGTTGTGCCCGTTAATGGTGTGATTAACTTTAGGAGTCTGACCATCAGCTAACTTTGCAAACAACGGTGATTGTTGGAGCACTTAATAACATTATGAGTTCCAGGTAAGCCAAAGAATGCATGCCAAATCCATCGGTCATGCGAGGCAACAACCTCTCTTTATAGTAACCGTGCTAAGCAGTCGGATAGTTTTTCCACTTCCAGTGCATACAATCTAAAGAACCCGACATACCTGAAATCCTCTTCTTTCTCCAATTGCAAGGAACCTGGCTACACCATTCTCATTTGGTGTCCTCATGTACTGCTCCCAAAAACTTCATCAACAACTACGATAAACCTTGTAAAAATCTCAATAACAGTACTACCCCCAATACGAACATACTCATCATCTGCATCTGCAGCTATTCCATAACACAACATACGTGACACTGCTGTTACCTTTTGCAAACATGATAGTCCAATGATACCAGCCGCATTTCTCTTTTGCACAAAATAATCATCATGCGTTTCACAACAGCATTCATTACGCGTAAAAACAAAGGCCTTTTCATTCTAAACATGCACAATAATTAGCAATAAGAATTAATACATACATCACTAATTGAAATCAAGATTGAAAAAAATACAAAATTCACCCACATGTGTCTAAAATGAGCATGAATGTATCTAGGTTCTTCTGAAAAACAATCATTGTATATTCTGCAATGACCAACCAATCTTTCTCGATTAATCACTGCATGTCCAAAGATAGACCCAACTCGCTTCGGTTCTTCGTTGTTATCATCGAACATTGTTTCTACCACCTCAAAATTAAATTCTTCGTCATCACCCGATGAAGACTCATCATCCAGTAGCATTTGGAGCGAGTTGATTCGACGACTCATATCTTTGTCTTTTTACCATGATGAGGGCACGTAGGGTGAGGTGGGGCAGCATCAGTGGAGGATAGAGAGGAGGGGAAAATTGATAAGGGATTGTGGGGGAGATTGCTGTCAGGGAGGGATATCAGCATCGACTAGGTAGTGCGTGGGAGGGAGATCGACACAGTGTCAGGCTAGGGAGAAGTGCCGAGGCTGGGAGTAGCACGGAGGGAGATCAGCGCGTGCCATGCGGATTGCGGGATCCTTTTCCGGCTGGTCACGGAGGAAAAAAAAGGAGATTTTTATTGGTAGTTTAACATAAGGGTCCACTTTTAGTTTTTGAGAATTATTTTAGGCTTTATCTTGAAGAGATTAGTTTTTTCACTTCCTATTTTCAGTTTAGGAAACCTAAAAACAAAATTTTAGGGTGAATTATACACATTCTTTTGGTGATGCTCTAGGTTGTGAATCAAACTGAATATAATATAGTGCTCACCTAGACAATAACATTAAACATGAAATAATTACGAAAATCCTAATTAGCGCATACGCGCCGTGAATTTAAGTCGTGCGCGTTTTGAGCTCATCCCTCGCACAGTCGTGCGCGGCCCATTTTCCCCTTTTTTATTTCGTTTTTTTCGAGACTTCTTTTCGCATAGTTGGTTGCTACCGTGTCTTCTCTTTTTTTTTTCACCTCTCGCATGTGCGCAGGAGTTGGATAAAAAATCGAAATTAGTTTCCTTTTACGTAATTAGTTTCCGGTATTACAATCTAGCTTTACTTCTTTTCCTTTTTTACTTAAAAAATGAAAGTTACTTTTAAGTAATTAAAAAAATTATAAAAAATAAGTCATACCCAAAATTGAATCCTTTCACACAAAATTTGAAAACTGTCAACTCGAATTTTGAACTTTCAACTCAAAATTTGAAAACTTTTAACTCAAAATTTGAAAACTTTCACCTCAAGATTTGAAAACTTTTAATTCAAATTTTAAAAACTTTCAACTCAAGATTTGAAAGCTTTCAAGCCAAGATTTGAAACTTTCAACTCAGGATTTTGAAACTTTCAACTCATATTTGAAAACTTTTCAACTCGAATTTTGAAAACTTTCAATTACAGATTTAAAATTTTCAACTACTCTTTTAAAAGTTTTATCTAAATTATTTATGTGTTTTTTCTATTGAAACTTTGTTTTAGTCAACTCCCCGTCCGTTACTATTCCAATTTACCGCATCCCAAAAAATGGAAAAAAGAAAAGAAAAAACACAGAGAGGATTTTTATTTGTCCCCAGAAAAAAAACGTAAAAAAAGGAAAAAGAGAAAAGGAAACAGCATGCGTGTGCGGGCTGAAGTTTTTTTTATCGTCACGCGGAAGGAGAGAAGCGCAAGTGAGCCCCTGATCGATTCCTGGTCTAACCCCTCGCGTGCAACTTAATCTACCCGCGAGGGGTAGGAGCCCCCAAACAATTAATCATGCAACATAGACACATACGTCATGTGTTCGATTGCTTCTGTAGCGGGCAGCGTTGTTTCTGTACAAGCAACTTAACAGGTTCATATTACCGACAATATATTAATTTGTTTTCACTATAGACGATATGTGCATTATCCTACATAGATACAAACACCTGAAAATCAACAATCAGATTCATTACCTCTCTAAAATCTGAACAGAGATGCACATGTGAGTGTCGTTCCGAACCAATGTGGCTTCTGTCAAACGGATTCACCGATCAATTTGGCATAGACCCCTTTACAGCCCTATAATAAGTTTACACTCCATCAACAACTACAGTAGGAATTCGTTGAAAAAAAATATTCGTTCAAAACATCTATAGTAGGAACCAATCACAATGAGCTGCTTACATACCGGCCCCACAAAATGATAGCGCAAAGAAGTGATTGAACTCTCTGACATGAAGGGCCCACATAGCAGCCAAACATGACTTGTGGAGGCTACCAAACTTAAACCCCAGCAACTCGGCTTCCTCAGCCCTGCGCTGCGTTGCCCCCCCCAATATTTTCTCACCTCCTCCGCCGCCGCCGCAGCACACCACTCGCTAGTCCAATCTCGGTCTCTCCCCGCGCCGCCGCCGCCACGCCAGCCGCCCCTCCCCCCGCGGAATGGGCGCGCAGGAGGCGTCGGCGGAGGAGGTGCTGCGCGCCGCCGCGGCCGAGGTCTCCACCTCCTCGACGACGCGCCGCCTCCGCCTCTTCCGGCACACCCTCCCCCATCTCCTCGCCAAGGCGTCAGGTACCTACGCCGCCATCGCCTCCGCTCCCCTATCCCTGGATCGCGCGTGCTCCCCTTCCGTCGGAGGATTTGTCTCCCAGTGCGCGTTTGCTTGCTCCCGTGCTCCTACACTTATTTTTCTGCGATCGAGAAAATCCTCGGATTTTGATGGCGGATTCGCTTTGATTTGTGGGAGCTAGGCTCCCCGTCCCGCGTTGCGCGTTTGCTTGTTCATGCTGTTGCCCGATTCCGTTTTACTTGTAGCGGATCGTAGCTCGTTAGCTTCACTCATCTGTGAATGTGGTCGCTATCTTCTGTAGATTGAGAATAATAGTGCTTGGTTTTGCTCCTCTTTTGCATCCTTGTCTCGTGTTATACCATGCGATCTGTAGTGTAATTCTAGTTGCTGAGATTACAGTTAGGTCAGGACTAAGCAGCTACGTAGCTTCTGGAGTTGCTTGCTGTTGTTTCGTCCTGACATCTGTGTAGTAGTTTTGAACCAAGAGAAATTGTGCTTGTATACATTCATGTGAAGCTAAGTCTGCTTGCTTTCAAGTGGTTCCGCAAAGCACCATTGTTTTGTATGTATCTCGTGTTGATCTGATCTGCAACTATAACTGAATTGCATGGCGCGTTAGTCCTGACTGCAAGGAAGTTGGTTCGTGTGCACTCATCATATCCCTTTTTCTACTATCTGACCAAGCTTTTACTATGATAAACTATTAAGTTCACAGATGCATAGTGTAATCTGAGCCTCCCTCGAAGTACCTGCATCCCTGATGCATAGCATATGCTTCTTTGTGTTGAACTAGATTTGATAGTGATTTGTCACTCTAAGCTTAATATGTTGGACATGCTTGTTGAATATACCAAAAGTGATTATGATGCTACAACCACATGGTCTCTGCTACCATGCAGTGTATATGTTTATCACACGCACTTATGTTACGACTGTTCATGATTCCCTAGAAACTTGTTGCAAACAAACCAAGCCCGTTGAACTGATGTAATAGATCCCTACACCACCACCACTAATAACTTAATAACACACACAAACACATGCTTTCCTTGCTACTCATCTGGCTGATGCACCTTCATTCCATTATACTATTCCATGTATAAGATCGATGCAAAGCTGTTTTTCTTAAGATTGCTTTGTTACCCCTGCAGAGTCACCATCAGATACAACATTGTTAGTTGATCTCATTTTCCAGACATTGCCTATATATGATGACCGGGCATCGAGAAAAGCGGTCGATGATATGGTTATACAGGCTCTTGGTGAATCTACTTTCATGAAACCCTTTGCAGCTTCACTTGTTCAGTGCATGGAAAAGAATATGAAGGTTACAAGTCCTCTTGCATGCTTCAAGCTTCTCAGATGGTCATGCTATCTTCTGAAATGGAGCCAGTTTGCCACGCTTTCAAAAGGTGGTTTCTCTAGACTTGCCAATGCACAAACAGTGTTATGTCAAGTCCTAATGGATGGCTCATTTCGTCAACGCCGGACTTGCAAACAATTGTTTACCCGTCTTTTCTCTGAGGTAATATTTGTTTGGAACAAGTAAATAATTGCAGTATACATGGTTATCAGAATTGCTTTTCTGATTATTTTTGTTTGATTTCATTTGCCAGTCTATTGGAATGTATAAGATGTACATAGATGAGGTCAGAGATTCAAGGATTCCGGTCAGGGACTCTCCTGCTTTCTTAAATATAATACTGGATTTTGCCATCACTTCACCATCATTATATGCTGAGTACAAGGTAAAACATTGAACCCAGTGCATCACCAAATTTCAGTTATTTATCACCCATGCATTTTCTCTAACCGCTCCAATAATATGGGACCTGGTTTTTCTGGTTAATGTTGTTCATGTGTTTGACAATCTGTTACGATCTCTTTCAGCCAATGTTCCTTGATTTGTATGTCAAAACCATCTTGGGTTCAAAAGACCGGCCATCACAAGCATCGGCTGAAGCTTTTAAGCCTCTCTTTTTGGATATGGGACATGAGGACTTTAAAAACATTGTTGTCCCATCATGCATAAGGATGCTGAAAAGAAATCCTGAGATCGTGCTACAATCTATTGGATATCTCCTAAATACAGTCCGTTTAGACCTAAGCAAGTATTGCATGGAGTTTATGCCAGTTGTGCTGCATCAGGCTCGCCATTCAGTTGAAGAGAGGAGGATTATTGCTTTGAGTACTGTAGGAACATTGAGTGGGAAGTCTAGTGATCCAGACACTCTACTTTCCATGTTCAATGCTATTAAAGCAATTTTAGGAGGTTGTAAAATGCAGAGACATCTCTGTTTTCTGATATCTGTTGACTTATATTATTTGTGGGCCCTGTTTGTGGTCTACAAATTGTGGCTTTAACTTATGATGTATACATTGAAAATTTTGGTATTGAAGTCACTTTGACAAGCTTTTGTTTGTGCAGGCTCAGAGGGCAAATTATCACTTCCATACCAGAGAATTGGAATGATAAATGCTTTGGAGCAGTTGTCAAGATCGCCTCCAAAGCAAATAAGCAGACTAGCTCCCTCCTTGTCCAATTTTCTTCTAACGTGCTACAAGGATGATGGTAAGCCTCAAGTGTTCCACTCTAAGCTTCATACCTTCATTGAGTGGCATTGATTCATAGCTCTTCTATATTATGTCAGGTATTGAAGAAGTGAAATTGGCAGTTCTCTCAGCTTTGGGATCCTGGGCTTCGGTATCAACTGAAACTGTCCAACCAGATGTTGTTTCATTTATAGCTGCGGGTTTGAAAGAGAAAGACACTTTAAGAAAGGGGCATCTAAAATTAATACGAGCCATATGCAAAAAGTCTGATTCACTGACTAAGGTATAGTTACTTTCGGTTTTTGTCTACAAAGAGTCATCTTCCTATTGAGTTCATTATTTTCCCACAAGATTAGTTGCAAGGCAGGTGATATAATTGATGCATTTCAGTTATTGAAGGATATGTTGTTATTGACTTGTGTTATGCAGGTTACATCTTTGTTGGACCAGTTAATACAGTTGTCAAAAACTGGTTTTACCAAGGCAACACAGCGGCTGGATGGAATCTATGCCCTCTTTTCTGTATCAAGGCTTGCTGCTATCGATACAAAAGCAGGTTTATGTGCAATCTTTTTTCAACATCGAAGGGCATGTTTTTATGTTATCAAGAACCAGTTTCTTATATATATATAATGTATATATATGCCTTTAAATGTATATGCAGATGCTGCTGTTCTAAAGGAGAAGCTCTGGACATTGATTGCTCAAAATGAACCCTCGTTGATCTCTGTCCAGTTGGTAATACCATATTTCCGGTGTCCTTTGAATTTCTGATAAGAATATTTTGTTATTTTCCAAATGATCCAGACTGCTTATGTATCTCCTATGCATGACTGGTTCACGACATATAACCTTTAAGTAGTTTTGCTCAGTTATTATCTACGGTCATAACAATTGGATATACGTCAGCATTCCACTTTGTTCTTCATTCTTTGTATTGTGAAGCTACATTCTGAAATTTGCTTTCATTATGCCAACGTGCTTGAAGAGTATAAATTATTAATTGTTATCAATTAGACAAAAACATTAGTGGTTTGGTTCAATCACTGGAGCTTCTGTTCTTAGTTTTCATATCTTTCAATGGTACCTTGAATCTGTTGCTCATTGCAGTAAATTTTTTTAACTACAGTTTTCCTATGCAGCTTTCCAAACTCACAGATGAGGATTGCTTGACCATCATGGATCTTCTTCAATCACTGTTTGTGGAGCATCATTCCCGGTCTTGCTCTAGCTCAGTGTTTATTAAGTTTGCTTTTATATGGTTGGACTAGTGCCCCCCCTTCCCCCCCCCTCTAACTTACACCTTTTTTTTTTCCTGAACTGCAGGGTCCAAGAGTTTTTCTCTGTGCACTCATTACTGCAGGTACATATTATGGGACAACATTTTCAAACTATCAAGTTTGACTTGCTGTTCCCAAGTTCTCTTCAAACTTCCTTATGTGTTCATTCTGCTTTTTTAGTGCCAAGAGAATTATTGCTCTTAAAATATGTGCTATCCTGCATATACTCATTGCTTTTCTTGCGCAGCTGCTACTGTATCTAGTTTGCCATCCATGTTGGGAAGTCAGAAAAATGTCTTTTGATGCTACCAAAAGAATCCTCTCAAGCTCTAGTGGCTTAGCTGAAGATCTTCTCTTCTTATTTACTAATTGGTTGTCATTAGTTGGAGAGAGAATGTCTATTTTGAAACAAAGGTATGCTTATTTATTGACCTTCTGTTGGTATATTGGTGATCAAGCAGCGTTATCTATCATTAATTCCTCACCCTTCTTTTGAAGTGATTGCACCTTATTATAAGGCATCAACTTTAGACAATTTTGATATTATTTGCTGACTTAAAACCCTTCAAATATATACTGACACGTCTCTTTCAATCAGTGATACAGATAGCATTGCTGATTCACAATTACCATTCATTCCATCTACTGAGGTCCTTGTCAAGTGCTTGTTGTTGATTGCACCTTACGCAGTTGGCCATAGTCCGAGATCATATTCTCAACTTCTACTGTGCTCCCACCACCCTTGTATTTCCAGCTCAGATCATTATGCTGGTGTCTGGAAGGTTGGATCTTGCTAGCTGTCTTCTGTCCACATTTTTCTGTGCCTAACTGGTTTGCTTGCTCTATTTCAGAGGTTGCAGAGAAGGTTGAAACAACAGAAGATATTCTTTATTGAATTGATCTCTCCCAACATTTCAGTTATCTGCAAGGTAATTCTTACATTTGGAAACATGATATACTTTGCCTTAACCTGACGGCTCACAGAATTCCTTCCTGTTAACGTGTGCTGCTATTTTAATAGCGTCACCTGAAGATATTAGGCCATGCCACCACATGTAATTCGTACTATATGCTATAAGGAGAAGAGTTGAATGTGTACTTAACTACTTATTATGACTTTTTAATGGTTATTTGTAGTCAAATGGTACACACTAGGATTTGGTTGTTTGGCATCGATTATAGCCTTTGCCTGTCTACCGTTTTCAAGAGGCACACTTCTAAACCTACCAATAGAAAGATAGATTAGGTTGCACTGGTTGCTGTAGTGAAGCTAGATAGTTTTTTGGGTGGTTTTGATGCAACTTCCCAATGATCCAGACATCCAGTATATCTTGGTGAAGTTGATGGATTTGCATGATTGGGAGATTAGTACTAACCATTTGAAAATATGTTAAGACAAATTGAAATATTGTAAAATAACAATAGCCAAAAGGAACAAATTGAAAGTCATGTTTCGAGCCAATCTCATCTTGATTTTGAGATACTCAGGTCTCAGTTCCTCAGATTGCTGTCTCTACATGTCATGCTAGTCTTATTTTCTATCTACAATTGGCCACACACTTTCTGTAAAAAAACATTATTATCTTGAGTCTTACCCATAGATTTTCCTTTCAGGAATTACTTTCACCGAATGGTTTATTTAGTTCCAACAAACAAGTTCAATGTGCTGCACTAAATTCATTATCAACGCTGATGACAATAACACCCAGTGATACATTCCTAGAGTTTGAGAAGGTCTGTTTCTCTTCATATTTCAATTGAAACTTGCAATACCTTCTTCTCACATTTTTTGCATACTGTTACCTTCGCAGCACTTCATAGGGCTTCCAGACCGCACTTTGCATGATGGCTTCTCTGAGAATGACATTAAGGTGACCTTTTAAGAATGTGATGTTTTTCTATAAAAGAATTATCGAGCCCCCGTTTTATGAACATGCATGGATGTGCCAGCTTTCTCTGTCCTCATATCTCCTTGAAATGAACTGAATTACTGCATCTTTACCCCAGTCTCACAGTCTGTAGTAAGTTTGAGAATTAACATGTCAAGAATGGTTATATTTTGCTATCACACTGCAACTATGTATTTAGTGTATTTTCAAAAGGTTTCCACATTCTTTGAGCAATTTGTATGTACTAGTACCAGTAGTGTTTGTGCCTTTGCAAGTGGCTTCTATTCCTACGGTAAGAACATATACTTAGAAGTTCTTGTCTCCCCAATGTAGATACTCTATACTCCAGAGGGGCAGTTGTCTACCGAGCAAGGAATTTATGTTGCTGAGGCTGTTGCTTCCAAAAATACAAAACTTGCGAAGGGCCGTTTTCGTGCATATGATGATCAAGACACGGTAATTTTTATACTCTTTGACAGCCTGGATAAAAAGATATTCCAATGAGCAAGAGAAATGAATTGTAGAAATTTGTATTTCTGTACAACCTGTCTCTTTTCTAATTTGTTAGAGCATTTTTGCATCTGTTCTGGACTAGGAAATATGCTACTTGGTGAGGTGACTTGTGACCAAGGTTTGAGTTTCAGTTCCGGGAAAAAAATACCGGTTTCTCCTAAAAACCGTTAACCGGTCGGTTACCGGACAAAAGTTTGAATACAAAATATTAAATTTGAAAGCCGGTATTTTTTGGTAATCGGTTCTTGAATTAAGAAAAAGGATTCAAACTTTTGGCATGGCTAATGCATAGTTTTTTCATATATCTGTTTATGTAAAATACATTAATGTACCACGACATGAGTCACATGAGTACATGACATTGGAAGAAATTGTACAGTTTGTACGATTTAAAATTTTGAATTTGAATGGGTACCAATTGGCTGCTCAGGACCAGTAGGCTGGTAACTAGCGAGATTTCAATCTCTGGTTGTGACCAAAGTATGTTTGGAAGATGATGTATTGTAATGTCTTGTTTTATTACCAATGTTTCTGTGAGAGCTATAATCATCTGGCTCAGACGATAACTAATCTACATTTGTTTTGGGGCATTTTATAGGACTCTGCTCGATCTGGTGCCTCCACAAAGAGTGACAGAAGAGAGTCCTCTACCATTGGCAAACGAGAAACAGGGAAATCCACAAAAAAAACTGGTATGATAAGCTAAGGTTCTGACACAGATTAAGTTTTCCACACTGTTTGGTAAAAAAATTTCTGTACAATTTTTCCAGCTACGGCTGACAAGGCCAAGACTGCCAAAGAGGAGGCCAGAGATTTGCTTTTGAAAGAGGAAGCATCTGTGCGTGAGAAGATTGGACATGTGCAGAAGAATCTCTCCTTGATGCTGGACGCTCTTGGTGAATTGGCTATTGCTAACCCTATATTTACTCATGGCCAATTGCCTTCTCTGGTTAGCAACCCTGTCAGCCTTTTTTTACTGTGTGCTTGTGATGATTGTTTAATATTGGGATTGTACAATTGGAAGTTTGGGATCACAATGGATGGCTTTCCCCATATGGTATTTTTTGTTGTAACAAACCTTGGTCACAACAAAAAATTGTCATCCTAGAATGTATGCAGTTAAACTGTGCGAATCTTGATCAAAGGTATTTTCTGAAAATGTACAATGGCTATATAAAATGGAATGATTATACTATTTGTTATGCAAAATACTTTCATAATATTACATTTTTTTAACCATGGCAATGAAATTTACTGGTCAAACTGGCATTCTGTTGACTTTGGGAAGTAAAAAAGGGCTTTTTTTTTGTGAGTAGGTTGTGCATATTTTGGACAGGTAATCGTGGAAAAGGGGACCTGGTTATGATCTGACTGTCAAATACGCAATTAAAACATAAGTTGTAGCTGTCTGGTCATTCAGTGTCTAAGAAGCATATATGAGTCTTAATTTAATACTTGGTGTTCCATGCAGGTAAATTATGTTGAACCATTGTTAAGTTCTCCAATTGTAAGTGATGCCGCATTTTGTGCAATGTTAAACCTAGCACGCTGCACAGCCCCGCCTCTTTGCAATTGGGCACCTGAGATTGCTGCTGCTATCCGTGTAATTGCGGTCGATGATTTTGAAATGGTTATGGACCTTATGCCTGTGATTGTGGAAGAAGATAGCAACAAGAAATCATCACCTGGCCTCTTTGAGCAAATAGTAACTGGGCTGACAGTTGCATGCAAAGCAGGGCCTCTTCCAGCAGATTCATTTACTTTTGTCTTTCCGGTATTTCTTCTATTTTATCACTACTATAGTACTACGAAAAGTTTACTTTTGTTCCTCTGACCCTCCCCTTTTTCCTATGGCATCTTTCCCTTTATTTCTTGTCATTAACTTGTCTTTTTGTTGTTCAGATAATGGAGAGGATTCTTCTTTCTACAAAAAAGACGTGCCTTCATGATGATGTGCTTCAGATACTAGCCATGCATCTAGATCCAATATTACCTCTTCCACGACCTAGGATGCTATCAGTTAAACATTCTTAGTTCTTTCATACTGTATGATCTGCATTGCTTTACTCCCCTATTATGAACTAACTTTTCTCCTTTTTTGTGTTAGGTTCTTTATCATGTGCTAAGTACAGTTCCTGCTTATCATCCTTCTGTTGGACCTATGCTGAATGAGTTATGTCTGGGTCTAAAAAGCAATGATTTGGCACAGGTTATTTGCTGTTCATTTCTCAGTGTTATTTGTTTCACATGATGTTGTGGTATTCTGAATCTCTTCTTCACATAGGCTCTTGTTGGGGTATATGCAAAAGAAGTTCATGTTAGGCTTGCCTGCTTAACTGCTATAAAGTGCATTCCTAGCCACTCTGTACAACGGGATTTACAGGTATCAACAAGCCTCTGGATTGCTGCCCACGATCCAGAAAAGGTCGGTAACATTCCAACTATATTTTTCATGGAACTGTGTTCTTTCTCTTTTCACATCCTTGAAAAATGTTAGAATTTTTTATTGTTTTAGAAACTGATTATTTTATTGTACCTATCGGTGCATGTGCCTTTTTCAGGTGGTTGCTGAATTAGCAGAGGAGTTATGGGATCGCTTTGGTTTTGATATTTTTACTGACTATTCCGGTATCTTTGATGCGCTTTCCCATAAAAATTACAATGTTCGAGCTGCTGCAGCTGAAGCTCTGGCTGCTGCGTTGGATGAAAATCTTGACAAAATGCAAGTAAGTTTCTATTGGTACAAATTCCCCCTTCTTCATTATGTATGTACTAGTGTCATTATGTTTGTTTAGCTGCAAAATATTAAAAATGCACCAGAGCTTAGCTGTTCTTGACTAAAGAATACTTTGTTACTTTGGGAGGGACCTTCTGATTACTCTATGGTATTATGGCAGGATACACTTTCTACACTTTTTTCTTTGTACATCCGAGATCTTGGTTCTGGAGTTGAATTTGGAGATATACATTGGCTTGGAAGACAGGGTGTTGCATTAGCACTCCATTCGCTTGGAGATGTTTTGGGTTCTAAGGATCTTCCTGTTGTTATGACATTTCTCATATCACGTGCCTTGGTAAATATTTCTCTTTTACATTATGTGGATTTTATTATTTTTATGCCTCTTGCATTGAGTTGTTAATGCCTTATATTGAAACTTGTAGGCTGATCCTAACGTGGATGTTCGTGGTAGAATGATTAATGCTGGCATCCTTATTATTGATAAACATGGAAAGGAAAATGTCCCTTTGTTGTTTCCTATTTTCGAGAGCTACTTGAATAAAAAGGTGAGTCTTCCTAATATTTTTTCTGTTAACAACTGAGTAAATTGCATTACTGCTCACTAGTACAACAACTCGGCAAGTGGGTGCCATTTCGTATAAGAACTTGCAAAGTGATCAGATGGGTGTAACAACTTGACAAGTGGGTGAAAGCTAGTACAAGAAATTGCAAATTGATCAATCCAGAGCAACTTGGTAAAGGGAACTCATCAGTTATGAGGCTCCATGTGGGACTGTGAGCCACATCAGCAGACTAACCTGGCAAATGGACCAGCCCAATGAGCCACACATGCAATGGTGCTCACTAGTTAATAATTTTATGTTAAATTCCGTACCTTTTTTTGGTTATTTACCTCCATGTTTTCTTCCCTGTGTTGATTCACTAGACGGTTCATGTTGAATTGAACCATAATGTAGATCTTCATGCCTTAACTTTCACCGGTAGACCAAAGGGTAAACTCAGATCTGCAGGTCACCAATATTTAAAGGTCCTTGTGAGATAGAGCCACAAATTAATCAAGCAGCGTAGACAAGATTTATGCAACTAAATCTTATAGCTGCAATGGCTAAATTGATAAATAATCATTGCCTGTATGGCCTATAATGCCATGTAGGCCATGTGGCGCCTTCTAAACACACTCAACCACCAATTTGTTGCGGTAGATTGGTCACTTTTAAAGTGTTGATATATTCCCTTTGTTTTTATTTATTTGTCACTTTTGACCATGCACACAAATCAATACGGTCAACTTCTAGGTGAAATGACCAAAGTGTCCCTAGTTTAGTGGGATATAGAATCTAGAAGTTTCAAAATATATATGCCACAAATATCATCTTAGGCCCACCAAGGGCGAAACAGGAATCACCACCTTTGTAAGTGCGTCGTGACAATTATTTGCAAACTTAAAAAGTGGTCAGAAGTGACAAGTAATGAAAACTTATGTAGTACTAACTAGCAACCATTTACCAAGTTGCACCGAATTGATCACTTTGCAAGTTCTTATACTAACTAGAAACCACTTGCCAAGTTGTAGCACCGAATTGATCATGTTGCAAATTCTTGTACTAATTTATGCTCATCTGTTAAAGTTGTTTCTCGCACCATGCAATTTACCCAAGCTCTTGAATTTGCTTAACTGTAGTATATAATAACATTATTCTCACTTTTTTCTCATTTGCTCTCAGGCCTCAGATGAGGAAAAATATGATCTTGTCAGGGAAGGTGTTGTGATATTCACTGGTGCTCTTGCAAAACATCTATCAAAGGTACATATATTTTCAGACTCTATGGTGGTTATAGGCTGAGTTGTGTTAAATTAAGCGTCATCTGTATATGATACTACCATGCTAATATAAACTTTAAACTTTGTAACAGGATGATCCTAAAGTCCACAGTGTTGTTGAGAAGTTGTTAGATGTCCTGAACACCCCATCGGAGGCAGTTCAAAGGGCTGTGTCAGACTGTTTGTCTCCCCTTATGGTCTCAAAACAAGTGAGTTGCATGGCATTATCAGTTTCGTCCCGCATTGCTGATTACTACTCCTTTTGTTATGTTCTCTTCCTTTTCTCTGTTTTATATTGTTATAATTTGTGCTTCTCTATAACCAGGAAGAGGCCCAAGCTCTTGTATCTAGACTTTTAGATAGGATGATGAAATGCGAAAAGTATGGTGAACGACGTGGTGCAGCCTTTGGTCTTGCTGGTGTGGTTAAAGGATTTGGAATTTCTTCCTTGAAGAAGTATGGCATTGCTGCAACATTGCGGCAAGGTTTGGAAGACAGGTTTGCTATTGTTTTAACTCTTCCACCAGTTCTACATGAGGGGCTTACTAAGCTTTGTTTCTGCATTCACCATGTGACATACAATTTCATCATATAGTATCTAATGCGCTTGCGGCTTTTTGAAATTACTTCTTTTGCTGTCATTGTCTAGTTGCTTTTAGAGCATTGAGAATTTGACACCTGTCATTGTGACCTTTGCTCTCAGTAATTGATAAGCCCTTCCTTTGCCCTTAAGGCCCTGTTGTATGTGACAAATTTCCCTGATTCCCAAGAGAATTCAACTGTGTAGAATTTATATGTTCCAAAAAGAGCCTAAATTCAGCATTTTGAAGACATGACCTCACTCGTGCATCTTTCAATGATAGAATAATACTTTACATCGTACTTTCTTCTTTGGTGGATTCTCCGTCCTTTTTGACAAGAAATTATAACACTAAATCTGTCCATTCCCAGAGCTTCTGCAAAATCTCGCGAAGGAGCTTTACTAGGATTTGAGTGCTTGTGTGAGAAGCTTGGCAAACTATTTGAGCCGTAAGTGAGATACCATTACTGTAGGTTTTGTTTGATCCAAAACGTTTCATTGTGATCCTTTTCTTGCAGGTATGTCATTCAAATGCTACCGTTGCTACTCGTGTCTTTCTCAGATCAAGTTCTGGCAGTGCGTGAATCCGCTGAATGTGCTGCTCGGGCAATGATGTCCCAGCTCACAGGTCATGGGGTGAAGCTTGTCCTTCCTTCACTTCTTAAGGTGCGGATGTCTTGTTTGAAGTTACCTTACTGATTCTAACGCCTTTCATGTCTTGTTTGAAGTTATCATACCTCTGATATTTGTACAGTTGGTCACTTGCTGTTGCAATCCACTTACCAAACCTTCTGGCATTACATCTAGATTTGATGTACTCACTATTTTTAAGGTTCAGTTTGATTTGAATATATACGGCATCTAGCACCAGAAACTACTAGTTTCAAGCAATCACGCGATTTGAACTTTATTTTGCATGAATCTGTGGGTTTGTGAAACATTTTGACCCAATGACTGGAGTTCTTTGAAACGAATTATAAACACCTAAGATATGCTGAACTTACACTTCATTTAATCAACTAGAGACTAGATAGAGCTGCTCGTCTGTTATGAATTATATTCTGTTAGTGCCCCTTTTTATTTGACTCCAATGTTTATGCTGTTTATATGAGGTTTTATATGTAATCTTATTGATTTAATAGTTCAGATACCATCTGGGAAAAAAAATCAGATATATGGTCACATTTATTCCCCTGAAGGTCAACTTAGAGGGATCTGCTTATTTGCTAAATTATTTCTTAAGATGTGCATATGTGGATAATTGTCTCCCAGGGCCTTGAAGATAAAGCATGGCGTACTAAGCAAAGCAGTGTTCAACTTCTCGGTGCTATGGCCTATTGTGCTCCTCAGCAGCTATCGCAGTGTCTTCCAAAGATTGTTCCAAAACTTACAGAGGTATATGGAATCTGTATGTTGAGCTTATAAGCTGCGTATAATACTTTCATGTCTTCTTGTACTTATGCTTAGATGCCTTTTTATATGCTACGGTTAGCATGTGTTGTTATATATTATTCTGTATCTTTGCTAGGTATTGACAGATACACATCCTAAAGTCCAAGCAGCAGGACAGACAGCCCTCCAGCAGGTAATCTATTATTTAATGTAAACTCTGAGATGTTGATGCCTCGTTTCCAATGGATGTTATGATGTTTTTCCAGGTTGGAAGTGTGATAAAGAATCCTGAGATATCTGCACTCGTTCCTATTCTCCTGTCAGCTCTGACAGATCCAAACAACCACACTAAACATTCTCTAGACATCCTTCTTCAGGTATAGTAGGCTTTAAATTAATACACCTTTCTTACATTTCAGCTGCTTGCATCATACAGCTTTTGTAAGAGGAACTTTTTAATCATTATATTTAACTTATATGTCCTTTTTTTGGCAGACAACTTTCATTAATTCAATAGATGCACCATCACTTGCACTGCTGGTGCCTATTGTGCATAGGGGACTGAGGGAGAGAGGTGTTGATACCAAGAAGAAAGCAGCTCAAATAGTTGGAAACATGTCTTCTTTAGTTACAGAGCCAAAGGATATGATTCCTTACATAGGACTGCTCCTACCTGAAGTAAAGAAGGTAACTTCTGTGCCCCTATTGTGGCACAAATAGCTTATCGAAGTGAATACATGCTAATAGCAAACCATTAGTTGATTTTCTTTACATCTTATACTCTTCTCGACAATGTTTTTTAGGTTCTGGTGGATCCTATACCTGAAGTCAGGGCAGTTGCTGCTCGAGCTCTTGGATCTCTTATAATAGGAATGGGAGAAGAAATTTTCCCAGACCTTGTGCCATGGCTATTAGATACGCTCAAATCTGATAGTAGCAATGTTGAACGGTCAGGAGCTGCTCAAGGACTAAGCGAGGTTGTTTTCTTTCCTTTTAACATATCAGTGCTTCTTTTGTGGCTGAACTTTTTTACACCTAATAGAATGTGTGTTTTATGGCTTGGTTATATTTTTGTACTCTTTTGGAACCACCTCACCTCTGTAATGTCTAATATGTTTATAATTTATGCATTGGTTCACGCTTCTCTGACATATCAATTCAACGTGGAAAAATGATTTTACTTAACAAAATTGACTGTGTATCATGAAATCCATTCAGTGTTCCTAATCCAGTGTTATTATCTAAACACATGCCATGGATACTCTTAGGGTCCGTTTGGTTGGGGGGATTTTTTAGAAGGGATTGGGAGTTTAGAGGGATGAGGTTATTAATTATTTTGTGTGGTTGGGAGACATGAGAGTTTGGGTGGGATGGGGATGGGGAATTGAGGGAGGAACTCCCTCCTTTTCAATACCTGGGTAGGGGTGGTAATTGGGAGGGAATTCCTTCTTTACTTTATCTAAACAAATCTTAACCATCCGTTTTCATTTAAGATCTAATCTTCAACTAAACTCCCTACCAATTCCCACCACCTCTGCTAAACAAGAGATTGAGACTAAAAATCAAATTCCCATGTCAAAGATTAAGACTAAAAATCAAATTCCCATGTCAATCTCACCGTTAATTCCCTTATCTAAACTCCCAATCCTCTTCCCTCGAGTTGCCAAACAAGCCGCTAGGCAATAATAAATAGCTGGTTCAGCCAGCACACTCTGTTAGTATACAAGTACACTAAAGTTATTGCCAATTTTCAGGTCTTAGCTGCTCTTGGAAAAGACTATTTTGATCAAATTCTTCCTGACATCATCCGTAATTGTTCCCATCAGAAGGCTTCTGTTCGCGATGGGCACCTGACACTCTTCCGCGTAATTTACCCCTTATTTCTTATGTTTTTCTCATACTACTATGTCACTCTTAATGTTGAATCGTTTCTAAATAATATACATTTTATAGTATTTGCCAAGGTCCTTGGGTGGAGTTTTTCAGAATTACCTACAGGTCGTTCTTCCTGCTATATTAGATGGTAAGATAGTTGAACTTTGTCTCTGCTCTGATCACATTGGTTATCTAATTACTTGCTGCTGTCAGGACTTGCTGATGAGAATGAATCTGTTCGTGATGCTGCACTTTCTGCCGGTCATGTATTTGTGGAGCATTATGCTACATCGTATGCTCTCCCATTTGAATTAGTTTGCTGCTCATTTTATTACAATGCTATTGATATGTGATGACATTTCACTATGTTAAATAGGTCTTTACCTTTGTTGCTTCCTGCCATTGAGGACGGGATATTCAGTGATAATTGGCGTATCAGACAGAGTTCTGTTGAACTATTGGGCGATCTTTTATTCAAGGTCTCTTACCTCCTTTATGTAGCACTCTCTCTTTGGTTTTCACCTTTTTAATGGTTGCACCATCTAGTAATGCTATTTTCGATAGGTAGCTGGAACTTCTGGGAAGGCAATCCTTGAAGGTGGAAGCGATGATGAAGGTGCTAGCACTGAGGCTCATGGGCGTGCAATTATTGATGTTCTTGGAAGGGAGAAACGTAATGAAGTTCTTGCTGCCATTTATATGGTCCGTTCTGATGTCAGCTTGACTGTCCGGCAGGTATATTTGTGTTTTTCCCATACCCGTTGGAATATGCAACTGCTCAGTGTTCCCAGAACATTCCTATTCAACCTACTTCTTTCAATGTCAGGCCGCATTACACGTTTGGAAAACTATCGTAGCAAATACTCCAAGAACTCTGAAGGAGATCATGCCTGTACTTATGGACACACTTATTTCATCACTTGCGTCATCTTCCTCAGAACGCCGGCAGGTTTGGTCTATTCCATATACCGTTTCATTGTTGTGGAGAGTTCTACTTCGACTTTGCTATGCATGGACATTTTTCAGGTCGCTGGGAGATCACTTGGTGAGCTTGTAAGAAAGCTTGGTGAGAGAGTTCTGCCCTCTATTATTCCAATTTTGTCTCAAGGACTCAAGGACCCTGATGCTAGCAGGAGACAAGTATGTATTTTTAGCTTAATATGTTTACAGAAGTTTAAATGATCTCTTTATTTCTTAGGAGTAGTGGAGAATGAAATGAAAATCTTCATATACTCAGTTGCATTGAGCTATGTTTTCCTTATCATTTTTTGTCTTTCACCCTGGAGTTTCCTTATCATTTTATGTCAGCTTTTACTGATGCTCTTTATGAATTTTACTTTGTACAGATTGTTCATTTTGTTGAACATACTTATTCTAGGAATGATCAATATGCTTTAATTTTTTTGGTTTTCAGGGTGTTTGCATCGGCTTGAGTGAGGTTATGGGTAGCGCTGGAAAACATCAGCTACTAAGTTTTATGGATTTGCTAATCCCTACCATCCGAACTGCTCTCTGTGACAGGTTTGCTTCTTGGCTGTGATTTTTTTTATGTTTTATAGTTAAGTCTCAGTAAACAATATGTGTTTGTGGCAGCACCCAAGAGGTTCGTGAATCTGCAGGATTAGCATTTAGTACTCTATACAAGGTATCACAGCGACCATGTTCTTATGTTATGGATTCTTTGTCGTTCTTCTATGTTGACTTTTCCACCTTTTATGTAGAGTGCTGGACTGCAAGCCATTGATGAGATTGTCCCCACTCTGCTACGGGCTTTGGAAGATGACGAAACATCTGCGACAGCCCTTGATGGTCTAAAGCAGATTCTAAGGTTCTTTTCATTCTCGTTCATTTGGTGAAATTGAATATGTTGACTTGGAATTGCAGAGAAATGCTGACCTTTCAGTCTTTTACAGTGTCAGGACTGCAGCTGTTTTACCCCATATATTGCCCAAATTAGTCCAGCCTCCTCTCTCGTGAGTGGACCACTCCTATTCGCCATTTACTATAATTATGCTTAAATTAACACCCTCCTTTCTTAACACATACTACATTGTACTTCTTGGCTAGTTCATTCAATGCACATGCATTAGGAGCTCTAGCAGAGGTTGCTGGGCCAGGTTTGAATTCACATATTGGAACTGTCCTCCCAGCATTGATACTTGCCATGGATGACGAAGATGCGGTAAGATGCATGCAAAACACAAATATACTTTGATTTATCTAATTTCTAATTTCTTATTCATGTTATTCATTATTTATAATCTTAAGATCATTATCTAATATTTCATTCTTTGGTGCTTAAAGGATGTACAAAACTCGGCTAGGAAGGCTGCTGAAACTGTTGTGTTGGTTATTGATGAGGAAGGAATTGAAACATTAATACCAGAGCTTCTTAAAGGAGTCAATGATAGTCAGGTAGTTTCACCTGAAAATTCTTTTTAGGATCTGAAACAATATTATTCTGTTCACTTAGGCCTTGTTCGGTTTAGAGGGGATTAAAGAGGATTGGAGGGGATTGAGAGGGAATAATTCCACACCACAATAGGTGTGGAATAAATCCCCTCCAATCCCTCCCTCATGGGGATTAAGCGATCAAGGCCTTCAGGGTTTTAACAAAATTTTCCCCTGCAGGCATCTGTGCGGCGTGGCTCAGCCTATCTGATTGGTTTCCTCTTTAAAAACAGTAAATTGTATTTGGCTGATGAGGCTCCAGATATAATGTCCACCCTAATTACTTTGTTGAGTGATACCGATAAGGCTACTGTATCAGTGAGCACCTGCCATCCTGTATTCTACAGTGTCATTTATCTACTTTTAAGACTTATTACTTACAACTGTCAACAGGCTGCTTTGGAAGCATTTTCACGAGTTGTTGGCTCTGTTCCAAAGGAACAGCTTCCTACACATATAAAACTAGTACGTGATGCTGTCTCCACTGCCAGGGATAAAGAACGTAGGAGGAGAAAGGTGTTGCTTTGAACTTCTAAACTTCTGCTGTGCATAAGTGGCAATCTGTCCTCTCATAGCTCGGGAAAAATATTTTGCCACAATATTTTCAGAGACACTTCTTAGTTGTTCTGAGTGTAGATTCTAACAAAAGTGAGATTCAATTTCAGGGTGTGCCTATTCTCGTACCTGGCTTATGTCTTCCGAAAGCACTGCAGCCCTTTCTTCCTATATTTCAGCAGGTATGTTTTTTTAGAACTATTTGTGATATTAAGTATCCCTGCTATAACCAAATTGTGAATTTCTGGATTGAGAAACACTAAAAACGAATTGCATTTCTTTTTCTTTATCTTATACCATCATCTTGAGGGTTCATTACATTTTATGATACCTCTTCTGTTCAACTCCAGGGTTTAATTAGTGGATCAGCCGAGACAAAGGAACAGGCAGCAGAAGGTCTGGGGGAGTTAATTGATGTTACAAGTGAGAAAACTCTTAAGGAGGTTGTTGTGCCGATTACAGGGTATGTCTTATTCATCAAAATAACTTGTCATGATGTCATCTTTAGCTTTATATTTACATGGAGCATTATATTGTCCCACCTTTGGTTTTAAGACAGATCCAATATGGTCTAACGGGTTTCGTAACAACCATCTGTCATGCTGAAGGGGTTACTGCAAACTTCTATCAGTTTCCAGTAACCGCAAAATGTATGGACTGGACAGTGTTGATGGTCCTTAAGTTAATTCCCCATTCTGAAAGCTGCCCTCAACTTCACGTAGTTAGCTCCTCTTAACTTAAGTATTGCGCCGATCAATGATAACCAGGGAGGGCCTTCTCTGTTGAATATGCAGTACCATCCTTCTGAGGCATCTCTTAACTTCAGATATTTCAGACATATTTCTGTTGGTATAGTTCTATCAAGTTAGACCAAGTTACAGAATTTGAACAAGAGTTCTTTCTGACCAAATCATATTTCTCACCATTTAATTGAAGAGTTCTGTTATGACTTACATCTAGATTAAAAAAGACCAAACAAGAAGTAATATTTTTAATTTTTATCCACATTGTTAGTTCCCATCATTCCATCGTGTCTTTGCTCGGTGTGTTTTAGACAATTCATTTATTCTATATATTTTTCTACCATGATATTTTGTAACTCATAAACATAACAAGATTGCTTATATTTTTCAGTACTATTGCTTTCAAGATGTAGTCCTTATGTTGTTAATGTTTAACAAAGATACCTTTGATCTTCATCAATTGAATGGCATCAATCTAGCTCTCCCTTGCATCTAAAACAAAGCATTTGCTGATCATATTTTTGGTGCTCTGGATCCCATATTAGTTAGAAGTGTAGCTTTGGAAGGTTTCAAACCACTCCTTCTGCCCTCGTTTTCTCTATTCAGCATCAGCCAATGCCAAAAATTTAAATTTAAAACTTGATTTTGAAGTTTTTTCATCGAATTTATTTTTAGCATTGGCGTTTAAGTTGCTAGGAACATATATATAAAAGTTTTACCTACAAATCATTATTATTTTGCTAATACACCATATGGCGTATCATCCGTATTTGGCCAAATGATGGGAGCCATAAGCTAGAGAGTTTATGTAGGTTACAGTCATAGTATCCTGGTATTGACCCTAAAGTGCATCCTGGTATTGATCCTAAAGTGCATTACTGACCTGTCTATGTAAACCCCATCTGCTTGGTACATGGCCTAATGTAAACACAGAAGCTCTAACTAGTGCCCTGCCCTCTAAGACTGTAAATATGTACGCCAAACTAGTAGTTCATCTGGCAAAAAATATGTGACGTTTGACTTTTTTTACGGTCTTTGAAGTTAACTTTGATCACACTTCTATATTAGAATAAGTTTGTAAAATATCACAAGGTTATGATATTTTGATAGTAGTACTTTGTAAGGCAAACCTACAAATACCCTTTTTTGAACCAAGTATTTTAGAAGTTATTGCTAGTCAAAAGTTTCAAAAGTTCGATTGAATTGTCCGAAAGATATTTACGACTGGATGGAGTAAATGTGTTGTCCCGCGCAACTATAAATGGACAGGCACTATTAGCGTCCTGGGCACTAGATAGTGGATATAAATTAAAATATAGCACTAACATTTACTGCACAAAACAATTTGTGTTATCACATTCTCATCGTTGCCGCAACTTAGTTACTTCCCTTGTTCTACTTACCATGATCTACCTTGAAGAAACAACATTAAGTAGGCAAATGTGAAAACAAAACATGAGCCTAAGCAATGCTCTAATCTAATATTTTTCTGTTTATCCTCAGGCTGATTTACTTTTGGTTATATATGTATTTGCATGTCTACGTGAAGCTTTAATCTGTCCTTTTATTTCATATAGTCCTCTTATCCGTATTCTTGGAGATCGATTTCCGTGGCAAGTCAAGTCAGCTATCCTATCAACTCTGACTATCATCATTGCTAAAGGGGGGCTTGCACTTAAGCCTTTCCTTCCACAACTTCAGACTACATTTGTTAAGTGCCTGCAGGATAACAATAGGTTGGTGTTACTATTATTTCATTTTGCAGTTTGTTCAATTGTTCTACCACCTCTCACACTAAAATTTGAACGACAGATCTGTTCGAACAAGGGCTGCATCTGCTCTTGGAAAGCTTAGTGCACTTAGCAGGCGAGTGGATCCTTTAGTTAGTGATCTGCTGTCCATGTTGCAGGTAGTTTTGACTTCTGCACACCCTCTCTCCTCTCTGTTTTGATGAAGTTTTGACTGTTTGTGCAAAAAAGTAATTTTAAGTTTTTCTAGTCAGGGGATGATGCGGTCAAAGAAAGCGTACTTTCTGCACTTAAAGGTGTTGTCAGGCATGCTGGCAAAAGCGTTAGCCCTGTAGTCAGATCTCGTGGGTGTGATCTTCTCAAAGATTTACTTCAGGCTGATGCTGATGACGTCCGCAGTTCTGCGGCAAAGGCAATTGGTACATTGTGTCAGGTATGGTTACTTTTGCCCCTCTTTTATCCATATAAACTTTTCCCTTGTGATGCAATGGAAAACCTACAAATTTGATAATTATGCTGGTAGTACTGCACAAGTGCCATTAGGGCATTTACATTGCGGTGACATGGCGAGTGGCCTTGCGCTTCCAAATCGGATCTGAGTCACCACCTCGCTGGGAGAGTGGCCTTGAGCGTGCCCTGACGAAGGCACAGGTGCCTTGGCTTGGAAGGTAGTCTGGCGCATGGAGCCACCACCCAGGGAGCCGCCTTGTGCGAGCAGTGCCCTTGTCGCGGTTGCTTTTTCGGGGACCATCCAAGCTACTATGCATTGTGAAGGGAGTGTCTTCGATGGTAGCCTACTATCACACTCTCTCTCCTGAGACCATACCATTAGACCACTTTGCACTGTAAATGCCCTTACACACCAGCTTCTCCACATTTGAATGGCTGCCCCATCGTTAATCAGTCATATTGTCATTGTGCTGAAAGTGAGCGGAAGGAATCGTCAAGTTCAGTGGAAAGAAACGTTGTCCATGCCAACTAAGGAGAATGGTTTCTGACAGGTGGCTATGCAGATTGGCATCTGCTAAGCTCAGAGAGCCTTAAAAAGGAGTCCCTCTGGCTCTAGAATGTTTGTAGCTACGGTATGGATCTGTTCTGAACAGCAATGCGTTAAAAGAAGATCTGATCTGAAGACCAATGTATATTGTGTTCCTGAAGTACACCTCTATCCGCAGCTACTAGTGACAACATATGTTGACCTCCTTTCTTTTCTGTATGACTTCATTCGAAACCTTAGTGATAATCACACAAGTGAAGGAGAAGAGAATTGGTCCAGTGGGAACTCATTTTCTAAGTACTGATTGCAACACTGGCTCAGTATCCTTTATTTGTTTTCCTCTGACTGCTCTTCGCCACCCTCTCTAAATTCACTTTGACACTGGTGCGTGACCTGCTGAAGACAAAACCTAACTCGTCAGTACCACACACCACCATGATCATAAGATGCGCCCATGTATCGGTAACTTGTAACATGGAAAAATAATTTCCTATAGGATTATCAGATGGAATGCTAGTCTGAACCTTGTGACTGGTAACAGAGTAGCCTTGTGTATAATAAGGTTGTTTAAATTGCTAGTCATATTTCCTGGGAGCTTTTTTTTTTCCATAAAGCATTGACTTATCTTTGTTGGATATGTTAGACACCATGTCCTTTTCATAATTGTTACGTTCTTTTCCTTTTATTTGGCTGCTCATCCGTTAATTGTAATATACCTTATTTCTTCAGTACATGGAGGACAACGAGACTTCTGACCTGGTGCAAACCTTGTTGAATATGAGCACCTTACCAGACTGGTGTACCAGGCATGGTGCTTTGTTAACATTCTGTTCGATATCGATGCATTGTTCATCAAAGTTATGCCGTCCGATGTCATTCCCTTCTATTGTTGATCTTCTGAAAGATTCTCTGAAAGATGACAAGGTAGTGAATCATCCTGGATACCTTAGTTACTGCAAATATAACCGTGCCCCTATGTGTAACTCTTGTCTGTCTTGTGAAGTTTCCTGTTCGTGAAGCCTCGACAAAAACTTTGGGGAGGCTACTCTGTTACCAGTTGCAATCTGAAGCTAGCACCTTGCAACTTATCCAGTTACTTGCTTTGGCATTGCGCGATGATTCAAGTGAAGTTCGAAGGAGATCTTTGTCTTGTCTCAAAGCTGCTGCAAAGGTTTATACTCTGATCATTTTTTTCTCGATGATCATTTTTATCTTTAGTTGAGTTGGTATGGCTGGTAATGTAATGACTTCTTGTTGTAGATAAATAACCCAGCCCTTGCTACGCATCTCTCAATATTGGGGCCAGCAATAGCTGAAGCTTTGAAGGATACGAACACGCCTGTGCGTGTAGCAGCAGAGCGTTGTGCCCTTCATGTTTTCCAGTTGACAAAAGGTACTTCACATATCTTTTCGTTATTTTTCTGCTTATATTATATATCATACCAACTTCATGACAATCTGTAATGACTACGTGAGGCGGTGATAAACTTAACATTTGCCAGAATTTTAGTATCATATTGTTTAATGAACTTTTCACAAAACTAATGTCGCTAGCTTTGTTTCCAGGAGCAGACAATGTTACAATTGCTCAAAAGCACCTGAACATGACAGGCTTGGAAGTAAGGAAAATTGCAAAGCTTCCAGAGGAGAGGTTAGCCTATTGTGCTACTTACCATTGCTGATGCGTGTGATTGTTCGGTTTTTCTTTTCAGTAATGAATGAAATTAGATAAGAACTATATATAAAAAAAATTGACCATTTGTTTCCACTTTCATCTGCAGTGATGGCAGTGAGAGCAGCGACGATGACAGGAGGACATAAACACATTACTCACTGCAGCCACTCGGACCAAATTTTGCTTCTGTTGGTTGTCCATCCATATATAATCTTTTCTTTATAGTTGTGGAAATATGGTCATTTTTCTCCACCTGGCCATTGGTATAATCACCCTTTTTATACAAAATATAGTAGCAGAGTAAGACAGTTCAGCGTTGCTCAAATTTCTTACTACAAATCAACATTGTTCATATTACAATAGTAGTGTTAATGAAGATTAATTAATCCCAGATGCCGACTCTACCGAGGACTTTTGGTGATCATGGTAGAGAGTAGAGATCAAGGTATAACACTGCTACCAAAGCTAGATTAGCATGGCAAAAATAGCTGATGAAAACATATAGCAGTCTAATGAGTAAAATGGTTGCAACCATAGTGGATTACTAATCAAAACAAAATCGGTTTGACCAAATAGTCACACGTAGTGGTAGACAGTATAATAATAGCCTACAAAGTACAAACAATAGCAAATCTGTTCCCTCAATCATGAATAAGAATCACGGAGTACATCTCTGTCACAGTACAATCTGCTCCAGTAACCGTAAAACACCTGAACCAAAATGACACAAGACAAACACCAAGCACAAATGACAAATCCTTTGCCTCCTACCATCGCTCGTCCCCCTCCCAGTTGTTCTTCTCCTTGGGCCCCGTCGGCCCCTCCTCCCTGGACAGCTCGTTGGGCAGCTTGTTCAGCATCCTCTCCGCCGGGCTCCTCAGCCGGCGGTGCATCCCGCTCGTCATCCTCTCCATCCTCTGCCTCGACTTGTACACCACCGTCGGCCCCCACACCCTCATGAAGTTGAGCCACCGTGGCTCCTCCACGGCGCCCTCGCCGAGGTACTCCGCCGCCACGATCCTGTACTTGGCGCTCGAATCCACGGCCAGCTCGCTCCTCGCCGCGTCGTTCCGGATGCCGATCCCGAGCACCGCCGACCCCTGCAGGTACACGCCCGGGAACGGGTAGCTGGCGTGCCCGTTCCGGGATGAGTACACCGCCGGCTTGTTCCCCACGGTGTACTCGAGTGCGGACGCGTCCACCCACCTCCCGCCGCTGTGCTGCGAGAAGTATACCGCCATGAGCTCGCCGGTGAAGTTGCTGACGCGGAGCGTGAAGTGCTCCCAGTCTCCGATGTGCTGCCCTGTCTTGCCGAGCGGGATGGTGATCGGCCCGAGCTTGAACCTGGCTGGCCCATTGAACGGGCAGAACACCCACATGGCGACGTCGGTGCACGTCCCGCCCATCGCCGGCTTCACGTGCGCGTACAGCTCCGCGCTGTCGATGTCGCCGTAGATGATGGACTCCCCACGCTTGCCGTCCGGCAGGCCGATCCAGTACTTCCCGTCGTTGCACTCGCCGCACGGGAGGTGGGACCCCTCGCCGTCGAGCTCCACGACGGCGTCCTCCCCTTTCTTGCACAGCGCGGCGCCGTTCTTGAAGAACCAGGAGACGGACGACGGGAGGTAGACCTCCTTGGGGTGGAAGTACAGCGTCGGGCCGTAATGGCGGATCACCGCGTGCGCCTGCTCCAGCGTCGGCATCGCCGACAGGTCGAGGTCCACGTTCTTGAGGCAGGCCATCCCTTGCTCCCGCGGCGAGCACCCGACCGCGCCGCAGCAGAACGTCCCGGCGCCGATGCCCCGCCCCCACATCCCCCGGTGCGTCGGCCTGATGCCACGCACGGCGAACGCCGCCGGGAGCGTCGACGACGACCAGCACGCGGATTGCCCCACGAGCTGGAGCTGCAGCAGCGATCCGTGCGGCTCGCACTCGTCGGTGAGGTCGGCGCGGGCGCACGCCACCTCCCTGAGCGGCGGCTTGTCGGGCTCAGCCGTGACGAGCAGCCCGAGCGCCCGGTACCCATCCGTCGGCACGGGAAGCCAGAAGTAGGCGCCGGTGCGGCCATACCCACGGCAAGACTTCCTGTCCTCCCCGACGCCATCGGCGCGGAACGCGCACACGAGCTCGTAGTCGTGCGGCGGGCGGAGAGGCGGCAGCGACGACTCCGACTCCGACTCCGGCGTGCCCGCGCCCGCCGCCGCCGCCTTGGCGACGAGCAGGTGGCCGTGTAGCGGGCGGGTGTTGGGCTGGCAGTAATGGCCGAGCACGGAGAACCCCTCCGGCACGCCGACCGGCCTGTAGAACGTGACGCCGCCGCCGCCCTTCGTCGCCGACAGGGCACAGATCTTCTCGAACGCGGTGGCCGCCGCGAGCTCCAGCTCCCCTACGCAGATCCTCCCCGTCGCAAACCCACCACCTAATCCAATCCAATCCAAAACCAAATCAACAACACTAACCCCCCACTCCGATAAAGTGAGACAGAATCCATCCAAATTGAAGCGTGAGACAAAAGGAGACCCCCTCACTCACCTTGCGGCCATGCCGGGAGGGCCTCGGCGAAGGCGAAGCGCGCCGGCTGGGTCTCCTCCGCCGCCGCGCGGCCCCCGATGCCCCACCGCTGCAGCATCGCCTCGCCCTCGCGCTCGCGCTTGTGTTGGATCAGGTGAGGTGACAGGCCACACACCACCACAGTGACACACACACGCACACACTAGCTGGCTGACGACGCCTCACGCGCGCATCGGGCGGCCAGATCCGTCTCTTCTCTGAGTGGCTCGTGGAGTACGCTAGAATTTGGCAATTTGCTGGTGTATGTGCGCGCCCGACATGCCGGTCCGCGGCGCGGCGACTCCAATTAAAGGGGGCAGATGCCGTTCTTGGGTTGGTGGAGGGTGCGAATCTTGGGGGACGTTGCCCGCGACGAGGGGCGATGCGCATGTGGATCCCTCCCCCCGCCCCCTTTGGAATTGGATGGATGGACGGATGTCGCCGCCGACACTCTTCAACTATACTTGATCCTTCCCGTAGACCTATACGAACGTGAGAATGTGCGAGGAGTGGTGAGATGGGGCTGTTTGGTCTGTTGTTTATGTCAAGCTGCTGTTGTTCACGTCTACTAATAAAGCTTGATGATACCATTAGAACAACCAAATCATTCAGTTTGGATCGGTACTCCTACTGCTCGAATTTTGAGCTACCGTCGGCGCTTGTCAGTGAACCTCAGGCCTCGCAGAAATTCGGCGAAATTTTCGGGATCGGGATGGTCGGCTCCGCTGGCAAAATCACACACAGCAAGCAGATGATGCTGAAAACGGCCCAATCACAAAGTCCACACAACAGAGCAAGAGAGGATGGCAACACATGGCATCTTTGACATAAGAGACAAGAGGCTAGAAGAGTTCGATAGCTGGCTGCACGGTCTCATTGACACGCAGCAGCCTAGCTTCACGTGGTCAAGTTCACTGCTTGCTCTATGGAATACAAATAAAAAGAAAATCTAGCTCCATCAGTTTGCAGGTCATCTGTGCGAATACGTGGCTAAGCAAGCTATGGGAAACGAATTTGTAACAGGCGTATGAGTACAGAATCTCATGGCATTTCTCCCCGTTTCCATCGGAATCACTCTTCTCGGAGACGCAAGTCCATGCCGAAATCAACACCATCACGGGGGTGTGCATGAAAGCTGCAGAAAAGAACCACTCTGGTTAGGGAATAATAGCGGAAAAAACTTTTTGTTTATTCTGTACCAAAAGAAACAGACAAGAAAAATAACTTTAATCCAAGGAGCAATCATGGGATTCTACACGCATGTAATGTGAACTACTCCTGAAATAGCTGGCCTAATTTCTGCTGCTGCAACTGCAGTACATCTGAAACTGCTGCTGCAGATGCCAAATTACAGATATCTGATTATCTGAAGTACTACTCAACAACTGAAGTACACTGTACACCATGATAAAGATCGCAAAAGGGAAACTATGCAAGGACTAACTTGTTCAATCAATGATCAACATGAACTATCCTCACCACCATAGAGAGTGCAAATTTATCAAGCATCAGTATTTAAGTGTTCTGTCCACACAAATAATATGTTCCACAAAGTCAAGTGATTCAAACTTCAAACAGTCGAAACAAAAATAAAATCAGGCAAGCTGATTGGGATGTTTTGACTACTGATCATATGGCAAATCTGAAGTACGTTATGTGTATGTTTACCACAGAACTGAGGTATTGGTAATTTATCAATGGTTACCCATGGATCATACTTCTCTCAACAAGCGACTATTACTTGCACAAAGCTACTACTATATGGTAAACGCTGTAGTGAGATAAACAACTAGTTTGACATACATTGGAGAAGCAGACCCCTATTGAGAAAATCTTCTCAAAGGTTTTCTCCATTACACATATCCATGCCTCACTCAGCAGGCTTGTGAAATATCCCGTGATGACTAAACAAAGTACTGATTAAAAACAAACAGTCCTAGTGGTACAGAATGAATAAAGCCTGGCAACTGTTAGGTTCAAAAGGGCTCTTTGGTAGGGTACCCAATTATTGGATGTTAGAGCTGAGTAACCCCTATTCACAGAAACAGGCTAGCATGAACTAATCGGATAATCATCGGCTCGTCCTTAATGAAAGTATCAACTCAAAATTTTGTATCAACTAAAAATTGGCAAAGCCAATCACATTATTTCCAGAACTTATAAAATGTAAATTCCATAAACATCCACAGTGGTGTTGATCCAACACAGCGTAGATCCAAGCGCAGATTCACAACAAATAGCAATAGGGATGCTGCTTGAATGTGCTGAATTTTGCCCCAGAAACATGAGGAAGAACTATTGGGGCCTGCTTGCACAATTTTAAACTCAGAGAACAGACATAGACAGATTAAAGACAAGAAGTTAGCTAAAGCTTTAGTTTCTTGGCCACTAAGTTATAACTGTTTGAAAAAATGTACAGACACACACTCAATGTTATCAAAGCACACTTCTGAACTCCAGCATTGATCATTGATCAGGGTAACAACTCAGGTCGATCTGCTGCTTTTGCATGCGGATGGTGTAAAAAACATTATCCCTTCGTAATACAAAGGTGTGCAATCAAAAGTCGGGACTAATGCTTATGCATCAAGCAATCCACATAATAGCATCATGAATTCATCCAAATGAGCATATAACCAATTCAGGGGATCCATAATCTAGATTATCCCACAATATAACAGGAAAAAGATACTCAGGACACACCTCAAGTTTTGGAGCAAACCTATGTGCTCATTCAATTCCAAAAGGATATTAAACACATTTCAATCTCATTACAATATCAGGCAAATGCATCTGAAAGTTCGATCATAACAAAAGAAAAATCAAGCCCCCGTTTGTATCAGTAGATCCAGTATGCAAATTTCATATCAGAAGTAAGCATCCTGATCTATAATTTTGCACGGCCAATAACGCTAAGCAGTGGGGGAAATTGGAGAAAAGGATCAATCTGCTACCTCAATTTACTTTCGGATCGGGCATGGGGAAGAGGCCCCCGCCGGCGGCGGCCGCGGCGCGGGGCGGCGCGAAGCCTAGCAGCTTCTGCAGGTTGGTGCGGATGCTGATGGAGCAGAGGAAGTAGAGGAAAACCATGGAGCAGTCGGTGGGGTCGTTCCCGGGGACGCCGCGGTGGCTCATGCGCTGGACGAGCGGCACCGGCGCGAAAGGCAGCTTGGCGACGGCGCGCCCCTCGAAGAGCGAGTTAAGCAGGCCGAAGACGACGAAGAGCACGGCGGCGACGACGGCGCCGGACTTGAGCTTGGCGAGCGACAGCTCCCGAGCGGCGTCCTTGAGGCTGGTCTCGACGCGGTCCATCTTCTTGGCCCGCGACGAGGAGGAGCCCGCGGGCTGGGAGGATCCGGAGGAGGCGGCGGAGGAGGAGGAGGAGGAGGAGGCGCCGGCCTTCATGGCGTCGAGCTTGCGGGAGTGGCGCTCGATGGTGGCGCGGAGGGAGTTGTAGGTGGCAGTGCGGTAGATGAGGAGCCAGGAGATGGCCTCGCAGAGCACGGCCGTGGCGCCCGAGATTGCCACCACCGAGAGGCTGTCGCCGTAGCGCAGGGAGGACAACGCCGACGCCATCGATCGTTCTCTTCGCCGCCGCCGCCGGCGGACGGGGAGGGAGTCGCCGGCTTGGAGGACGGGGAGAGATCTCGATTTGGCTGCGAAAAAAACGACGAGTTACTTTTCTCTCTCTTTGGACTTATTACCGGCGGTTTGTCCGGGCCGTGTGGGGTTGTGGATTGACTGCGGTGGGGAGCAGCCGAGCAGGTAGGTGGCTGACGTGTGGGCCATGCTCGGACGATTTCCCTTCAATGATGTGCTGGAGGCCTGGAGCTAGAGATTGATCCGGAAAACTATGGAACAGTTTACTATGAAATTCCAAGATCAGTACTGATACGAAGTTGAAAAACATAAGAAAAAGATTGGCATGTTTCTGGGATCCTGAAACAAGTTCTACTTGCAAATTTAATCTTTTACTACATCCATCTCGTAAATATGAAGTATATGCATGTATATTAAGAATCAACTTTAAAATGTTTAATCAATAATTAGTATATAATATGGATTGAATTTTATTTACTGAAAATAATATCATTGATTTGATATTTCAATTTACTTCATAGGGTTATAATTTAGCTGCTACAAAATTATAATATATGAGAAAACATAAACCAAAGATTAGTTTTGGAGGAAGTATATGCTGCTTCTTGTTCAGTTTGGAGAAAAACAAAGGATTTGAATTCACAATAATTAATTTATTTAAGTGTCATTCGGTTTGTAGTAATGTAAGTATAGAAAACTATTAGAAATTGTCCTTTCCTACAAGTTGTAGAGAGAAACCATAGAAAATTTTTCATCAAATCATACCTTTTGAAAGAAAATATTTGGATTAAAGTGTGCATGCATTCCTTTTACTTTATTTATCCAATTCTTATGGGTTAAAATTCCTCTAAATTGAACAAATCCTAAGTTGAGTGGCACAGTGTTGAGAGCAAATGTCATGGTAGTTTGACACAAAGCATTTATTCCTGTCGTTATTTGTACTATATATTTGCGTGAATCTTTTTTTTCCGAAGGAAATGAACTGAGAAACTCGGTATCATATTCGAAGGCCCAAGAGACCTTTTTTTTTTTTTCTTGAGAGGGTAGGGCTAAGAGATCGACGAAGGTGATAGCTTAGCTCTCCTACAAAGCTCCTCGACGGGCAGAAGATTAGTGCAGCAGATTTCACCAACCGAAGACTGCAAGGCCTTCACGAACGCATGTAAAAGGGCCTAAAAAGGAATTGAAATATTGAATTGAGGGAGAAAAAGCAAACAGAACTATCCAATTTCTATCAAGTTAATATATCAGCCACATAAGCAATTAACAGATGTAGGGACTTCATCACATTCCTATGAGCAAGCAACATATTCGTGCTTCCTGTGAAATGTCAGAACGAACCAGATTGATCTCCTAATGTGATGTAAAAGAAGAGTGCACAAATTGGACTGTTTGGTAGTAACTGATTAACCTAATGCTATTAGTGACAGTAGACTAATCCATTGTCAGGGACTGTTCAGAAAGAAAAACAGAGGAAACTTTTACTCCTCTGGAGCCATCCCGTTGCTGTAGTAAAATGGTGGAGGTGTCGATGGCACTGTCCATAGGAAGATGAAATATTGTCTGATCCTATTTTATTTTTCGTACGCAGCGTCAATATCTGGATAGCGAGCTGGTACTCGTACGTCTGATCGTACCCTGCGGTCAGAATGTCCTGCAGACCAAATTCAACTTATACAAATTAAAAAAAAAATAAAGTACACTGAAAAATTATCATCGTACATTCATAGCTATATTTGTTATTTTTTATAACTTGTAGCAACTGAATTTTAACTTACATATTTATCATAGGATATATCTTATATTAATATGTCTCATCATTTTTTTAGTTTTTAAGTAACCATTTAGGTGACATACATGAAATAAAAGGATATCTCGAGATTCTCGAGAGATGAAAATACTTCCCCGCCACAACCGACCGACTAATTTCCCGCCACAACCGGCAGACTAGTATTTGCAGAACTAATAGAGCATGGCCGAGCAAGTCTTTGATCAAACAGTTCCAACTTCCAAGAACATATACGTCTCCACATATTTCGCGCAACAGAAATGTAGAAACATAACATATTTGCAATAATGGCGGAACAGATCAATCGCCGAACTGTGCAAGAAATGAAGGTACGGGTAATGAACTTACCCTTGCTGCTCGTCCGAGATGGAACGGTGGCCTCTCCACCCCAGGGTTTCCCAAACTGTCGGGGCCGGGGTTACCGCGCCCCCGTGGAAAGGATGGTAACCGCGATAACCGTGGTAAACCGTACGAAACCGTATAAAATTTATCAAAATTTTAAATTATTTTTTAAATTTATTTGAATTTAAGGGGTTTACTGCGGTTTTCCTTTTACCGTAACCCGCGGTAAGCACGGTAAGTGTGCGGTTACCGGCGGTTTGGGGAATCCTCCCACATCATCATGGTGCTCAAGCTCCAGTTGATGCGGCCAACAGGCTGGATGGTGACGCCCCTATTCCAAACGGTACCGGCCGTTGGCCCGGAGGCCCCTCAGAACTCCATTGGGGTTGTTCAAGTTCCCGTTGAGGAGAAGGACGGGAACCCTCCCTCGAACCCGGGAATGTCCTCCAGATGACGTGGGTGTCCCCCATCGTGTCGAAGACGCACTGGGTGACGAGGCTGCCGATGTGGCTGTCGCCCCCCCCCCCTCCCCCGCCTCCATGGGCGTGGCGGCGAGGTGGCGGCCGTAAGCGCTGCGGAGCACGACGTACGTGGGGTCTCCCTCCAGGATCTGCATGCAACACACTGTGTTGACCATCCAGCGGCGGCCTTCGGTGGAGAGGCCCTCCCCTGACTCGTCAGCGAAGAGGTAGTCGCCGCGGCCGTGGTTGAGGAGCCGCACGTACTGCCCATTCTCAAATGGTGCCACGCCAAGCCCTCCCAGCAGGGGGGTGCACCACATGCATGCCCCCGCGCATGAGGATTGGCAACGCTACACTAGGCCCTAGTAACCGCAGCAACTCCCCGAGGATCGATGCACCCTGTTGATCGTTCGGCCTCGAGCTCCATCTGCGAGGGCTGTCACCTGAGCTGATCGATGAGCTATCCCCGGGGCTCGGGCTACACCACGTGCGTGTGGGCTCTCCAAGATGAACGTGACCATGGCCTCCGGTTGCTCCGACGCCGACACGCCTCACGAACTGGATTGTGTGCGGCTATCTGCCCTCGTCGCCGACGAGTAGCGAGCAAGATAGAAAGAGGAAGAGAGAGAGATGTAGGTGTTTGTTGTTGCGGCGGTTACCGCCGAAGCGCCGAGGTGGCATCGAGTTAAAATAGGGGTGCGCCGAATACGATGGGGCAGGTTGCCATTCATTGACATGTAGGGCCCACATTTTGGTATATAGACCGGGAGACACGTCACCTGCGTGGACCTAGGCTTGAAGAGGAAGGAAACCTATGATCCTGTCCTGAGCGGCAGGTTGTTCGGTGACGAGAGGGTGAGCTGGTGGCCAACCTGATGTGGCGGTTATCATTCACTGGCATGTGGGGCCCAGATTTGTAGAGAGTAGAGATAGGGAGACACGTCACCTGTGTGGTGCCGTGCCGTGTGGCGGACTATGGGATCCGCGGTCACGGCGGCACCGGAATCCTCTTCTCAGCGACTCTGATGACACCCATGGACAAAGTGTGTGTGAAAATATTACTATTTTTCTCTTTTTTTTTGCCTCGGCCGCTGAGTCGTGGGGTTCGGTGAGGAGATGCGGCCCACGAGGTAGAGAGGCAGCATCGGGGAGGCGGGAAGGAAAGTTGGCGGCGGCGCGAGTGGCGAGTTGGCGACTGAGGTTTTGCTCTTGTTCCAAACACCGCCAGGTGAGGCCACGGAAGCATAGGATCCCCGTGTAGGGCTTTGTTTGAATAGGTCGAAACATCGGCCCATCTCGTCTGTAGGCCATAATTTTGGCCCATCCAGACAAGGCCGTATCGATCTGCCCATAGCAAGCACACGTATGAGACGACGAATCAAGTCTAACTTGTACGGGAACGGAATAGAAGATCCAACTCCGATTCATTTTTGTCTTGTACTTCTGAAACGATACACATTAATCGCCGAAAGACACGACCGCTAGCAGCCGTGGTGAGGGAAATCCACCAACCATTTGCGGGCTTAATTCCATCGATCGCTTGGGTAAGGGTACAACAATGGCGGCGCCGGAAACGGAAGGGAAGGTGAGGCAGACGAGGTGGCTGACGCTGGAGCAGATCGACCGGGCCATTGCCTTCGAGGGGAGGCCATTCCGCTCGAAGCTCCTCGACATGCTCGACATCCCCGGGAGTGTCATCGACGACGACATGAAGGATCACCTCAGGGAGACCTTGCTAAGGTCGCGCAGCACGTGGATGAGATGCCCGACATCAGGATGAGGGTGCTCTGCCGGTTCATCTTGCACGGCTACGTCGACGTTACCGATAACGAGGACGATAAGGGGGAGACGGCGATGATGATAAAGATGACCCACCGGCCTCGTTGGCCCCTCCCCTAAACTCGGGTCCAATGGATACAGTTGGCGAACCGAGGATTTCCCTAAGGCCCGAACCAAGTTAATTGTTATCCCCAAACTTTCGATAGTGGCACGCTAGCTGATGTATGCCCTTTTTTTAACAAATTGGTCCTTTTTGAAAACTTATTTTGAAACTAGTCCCTACCAAAAACTTCAACCAAAAATAGGTCGTTGGCTTAGTGCCAGTGTAGCTGGCGCTGAGGTCTGATGGGTCAGTGCCACATCCGTTGGTACTGAGACCTCTGCCAGCGTGGCGGCTGAGCCGACCCACCCGCCAACGTAGCAGGGGTATCAATGCCAACCACCTTGGTGTTGAGGCCCTAAGCTCAGTGCCAGAGGCATTGGTGCTGAGCTAGGGCAGTTAACCTCCCGGCCTGGCCGCCTGATCCAGCCACTCCTTTCCTTTCCTCTCTCGTCTAGGGTTCATCGCTACACAGTCACCCTCTCTCCTCCCTTGCACAAATCTTCCCAAATTCACCCCAAATCGAAGGAGGTTTCGTGGGCATTGCGTTAGGGATCGATTTGTAAGGTAAATCCCCTTTCCTCATCCGGTCTTTCATTTGTATTGTGTATTTTTGGTTGGTATGATCCCTAATCCATTCAACATTAGGGATGCGGTGTGAATTATGGACTTGTGGTAAGGGTGTAATGTTTGAGTTCAATCTTGTTGTTGGTATGGATGATTTGAATGTGGTGTAGAGAATTTATTACTTGTATGGTACACCTCGATCAAAAACCCAATTTCCCTAATGTTTTGATTCTAGCCGTGATTTGGGGAATATGGTTTGGGATGTACTGTCAATCGGGGAGTATATAATATGTACGTATATATTGCATGATAGATTAGTTGTAAGATATGTTGTACTATGTACGTGGTAATGTTTATTTTTAGTTTATTTTTAGTTCGAAGTTGAATGGATTGTGTGATGAAAAATGTGTTTTAGGTTAAATTTGTAGCTACAGAAATTTTTGCAATGTCAGGATGTTTAGGAAGGATATTGTTGGCTATTCCACTGAGCAGCTACCACCATCGGGTGTAAAGCACCCAATGTGTTGGTGTGGTGATGAATGTTGTTTTCAGACCAGTGATGACTGGGATACCTACAGCCAGAGGTACTGAATGTGTCACAACTATGCGTACAGTCCAGAGAAACCTAAGCCTGTGCCTAAGGGAAAGAAGGGAAAGGCGAAGATGCCGGTGAAGGTAAATTTGTTAATTTTCTATTGATTCAACTTGAATCTATGCAACTTTGTCTGGAGGATATAATTTGTGAGGTAATGTGTAGGCACCTGAGGTCTCACCTCCTCTCTGTGACTTTGTGGAGTGGATTGACAAGGAGATGGATGAGTTCCATTCAGGTATAATTCGACAATGGCGCGAGCGGAAGGAATAACGTGAGGAGCGCCAACGTCAGCGTGTGGCAAGGGATAAGGCTGAGAGGGAGAGGAGAGAGGAGTTGGAGCTAAGGGAGTTGGCAAGACAGAACAGAGAGAAGGAAGAACGTGCTGAAGATCGAGCAAGGAAGTTGGCTAGGGCGCAGCGTGCAAAGGATGCGGGGTCGGAAGCAGCAAGGAAGGGCAAGTACCCTCGGTGCACCCAGTAGTGCAATGGAAGTTTTTACCCATATTTCAATTCCCTAAGACATGTAATAGCGATACTTTGAGACGTTATTGCATTGAACTATGCGCATGTAATAATGATACTTCATAGCCTTTTGTGTTGACAACGTTGTGTTTCATCGAAATCTTTACTTTGAGATGTTATATTCGGTTTGAATTCCCTAAGACATGTGATAACGAAAATTGAGAACATGTCATAAGAGTATCCTTATTGGACATTGCGGACAAAATCTTTAAGTGAGAGATTTTTACTGCTAGCTAGTAAAAAGTTGTCTTTGTGGTTGTAAACTTAATAATAGATACGGTATATGGTGTGGGTAAAATATATTTAAGAGGTTATGGACATCAGCGCCAGTAAATACGGCGCCGAGCTTTGGGACCCCAGCGCCAATGGGAGTGGCGCTGAGGTTGGACTTAGCCGCCCGCGGCCAAGTCCTACCTCAGCACCGCTCCTGTATTTGCATGGGTCGGTGCACTGAGGTGTTGAACCTCAGCTTCAGTGCGGCTGGCGCTAAGGTCGCTATGCAACCTCAGCGCCAATATGAGTGGCGTTGAGGTGGGACTTAGCCGCTCGCGGCCAAGTCCCACCTCAACAACGCTCCTGTATTTGCTAGGGCTGGTGCGTTGAGGCGGCTAACCTCAGCGCCATGGCTCCTAGCGCTGAGATTTGGAATGGTAGCTGAGAGCTCAGCGCCAGAGAAAATGGCGCTGAGGTTGCAAGGGTCAGTGCCATTTCCCCTGGCGCTGAGCTCTGGACCCAAGCAGAGAGCCAGCAGCCAGCTCTCTACTCAAGCACACACACAACCAATATTCATAGTGCTTCACACAATTCCAATTTTCACATCAAGTTCCATTCACATATTCCACCGATAAACACATAGAAACATAATCCATCCATCCATTCACGTACATGTATACATCCATCCATCCAGTCCGGCCAACCATCCATACATAGAGGTAAACACAAAATAGGTTCATTATGTAGATTCACAAGTCTTAGTTCTAATATAGGTCCATATCCAGTCCGTCTAGTCATTAGCATTCAACCCGACTTAATCGTCACTACGGCCTTACCTCTTTCTACCTCTAGTATGAGGACGAGGTGCATCGGGAGTGAACCTCCAGTCCTGGGAAGGAGCTCGCCTGCGCCGTGGTCGAGATGGCCCCGCCTGCGACGACTGTAGTGCGTCCTCCAGCTAGGAAGTACCGAGCTTGACTACCTCCTCTTCTTCTTCCTCCTCTCCCTCCTCTCCCTCCTCCACTTCATCCTCTCCTTCTTCCTCCTCATGGTCTTGAGGTGGTTCAACGGCATTATTTGACCTACATCCCAGTCGTGTTGCCAACTTCCGACATCATTGTCGTAGACTCTGCAATCAGAAGTTTGAGTGAAATTGGAGGTCAACACAGGCGTAGTCTGAATGCTATTGCAAGGAGTACCTATAATGTGTTACGAAGAATGCTGCTCTCTCCTTCCGACCCAAGAGGCGTGACAAGCGCCACTCCCGCTTTGTTAACTGTCCTCACGAGCTCTCATGCCTACAGGTGAGAAAATGCAATTAGTGATAACGTAAAAACAGAAGCGTGCAAATCGCGCAAAAGTGGCAGTGCACTCACCACCTTGTCGTGAACAGGTCCCATCTCGACCGTGGTACCTACACGGGTACGTGTGTTGTACTTGTTATACTCCTCCACATCTTCAGGGTCATCGGCTATATTTGCTAGTGTCCAAGACAGACGTAGCACAAGACAATAGTTGTTGACTAACCAGGCCAAGTACGCATCAAAATCCATCATGTTATGCTGAGCATGATCCGGCATGACGTTGGCTTCAAGTTTATCCCATTGGTCGATATGATCTTGATGATAATATGCCCAATCCATGACCTTCTTGTTCTTCCAACGGTCGAGTCTGCATGCAATACATGAACACAAGTCAGAATTTTGCAATGCCATCAATTAGGTTTGTTTTCTGAAGTGAATGTACGTACTTGTGGAGGTCAACACTTGTCGAGAAACGATGCATGATTCTTTGATGTCTCCCGAACTGCCACATGACCCGATGACATAGTTGGAACTCAACTGCATAGAAACAGATCAAAAGGCACCGAAGGGTGCGCAACTCGAATTCTATGTGGCACATGGGGTTGATCCCTAGATCGACCACCTCTAGGGCCTCATATGGCCTCCACTCCACCTGCAGCCAAAAAGGGAAGTTAGAATGACAAAATTGTTCCCAAGTACGATAGAAAGGTACTTAGTTTGCATGAGATATGATGTAAGGACCCTCGTTTTGCAACAGGAATCACGCGTGTATTCTGTGCCATTTCCCTGGATCAAGTAGTTTGGCACACACGATACATAGTTGAATTACCAAAAGCGCATACATACGCGTCGTGTACGAGTTATTACATCATAGGCCCGAAGGCGTAGTTTTAGAACAAAGGACCAAACGGTCCGGAATACAGTCCAAAAGCAGAATGTAGATAAGTAGCGGAGCGAAGGCAGCGGCATTGCCATTGCCACAGGCAACGACCGTATCTAGACCTAGTGGGCACCCTCTTCTTCCGCATCTTCTTCGTAGTAGGCGTATGGATCCTCCGCAGTGTCATCTTCGGCTTCTGATGAAGTTTTATAAATGCAAGGGTGAGTACCAACCGTACTCAGCAAGACACCACGGCAACGATGCATATGAATGATTTTATTCAAGGCAAGGCAAGGGCTCAGTTGCACAAAGCTAGTTTTGCAGTCATTTTCATAAACCTAAGACCTAGCATAACTGATCCAGTTTTAATACCAGAGTTCAAATTAAACAACGACGGTTCTGTCTATCATCCATTGTGATCCCAAGGATGGCTTCCCGCCGTTGGTCGTCATGGTTTTCTGTGGACGTCCACCTTCCTGCTCTCAGGGAGTGGCTCCAACAGCATAAAACTCATCATGCAATATCCCATCCCACGCAGGTTAAGAATTTAGAGTCTAGCCAAGTGTAATGCACGTCCCGATGCTCACTATCCGCGAGCACGACTATTCGAATAGATTGTTTTACTCACACTGCAGTGGATGTACACTTTACCCGCACTCCGTGACTTGCCCAACAAATGAGCCGAAGTCCCAACGAATGGGACGCGTCACGGCAAAGCCTTTTGATAACCTTGCATTGGCAGTACCCGCTCCATGAACTATCATCCTCATGCACTCTAGGTGTATCTGTTTCTAGCAGTGAGAGGAGTTCTGGCGCTCCCGGGAAGGGAAGTCTCACACGCACGTAAAGTTTATAGTTTAAGTTTAGATTCTCACTCTCACACACGTGGCAGTCCTACCAATGGCGACACCGACGTAGGGCACGCATCGCGGCCCTACCTCAACGGCTGCCCCACCGTAGCGCACTTGCCTCTCACACAGGGGTGAACCATCTATGCAAGGATACTGCCTCTGCTCGGCTATCTAGTCCGCTAGGTCTATACCCATCCGAGAAGTGCGGTTGTACGAGGGTCGTTTCATGCTTAAATTCATGGCTCGGTCCTTAACTGACCGGGGACGGTACTAGCCTTTTCCAGATACCACCCAAATTCACCATCCACCCGGTCGAAAACAGTTGTTTAGTCTCATTTCTCCTTTCACAAATTATGTCATCATATCATGGCAATGTGGCGCTCATGTCTCCACATGCCGCATCTCAATAACCTTCCCAAAGGTAATTGCCCAAGCATATAGTATTTTGATAAATATGAGTATGCATGACTCTAGAATAGCATTACTAAGCAGTTGTCATAATTGACTAGGGACTCACACGTAAACATGGTTACAAGAGGATATGGGGTAAACAATATTCAAGGCATGGCATAACAACAAGTAGGATGTTCATCATTGCATGCAACTTTATTTGCAAACAAAATAATTTCGCAATTTGGGATCAATATGTTCAAGGATAGTGATGACTTGCCTTGCTCGAAGTCCGGTGGTTCTTGGTCTTCGGTCGGACTCACAGCTCCCTCGGGATCTATATTTACGTGCGAAAGAAATCGATTTTGAATTCGGTTGGAATCCAATTAAAATCCAATAAGATCCGATCAAAGAAAAAGATCGAGCGCGAGCTTGAACGTCGATATCGATCCCATTATTACTTATAAAGAGATAGTTCTATTTTAATTTTTAATACTTTCGTCCTAGAATATTAACGTTAGCCAATCAGAATATTATTCCGATTTAATTTTACGCGACTCAAATAAATTAGATCCCGATAATAATACTTAACCCTTGGTGATTAACAGTTGGCTAAATCATCGCGATGGCTAATTAAGCGGATAACCTATTCACCGAGTAAGATTAAATAAATAGTGATTAAATGGATATTTGAATAAATATTAGATGGCAATTTGGAAATCTTTAATAATAACCAGCGAATAAATTCTCTGGTCATTATATGCGCGAGTTGGCAAAACCTAATGAATGTAAATCTAAATAATTGACTAAACATCCCGCAAAAGAATAATTTTCTAAACGAATATTAAGTTAAGTGGATATTCGCTTTTAAATAATTCTATTTAGTTCCTTGTATGAGTTTCTAAAATAATCGGCGGTTTTATCCTAAATTTATTTTAAATTTAGGATAATCGGCGGCTTTATCCTAAATTTATTTCTTCCAATTTATTCTCTATTCTAATTTTCCTTTCTAGGTCTAATTTTATTTTTCCCTTATTTTCCTTCCCTCTCCTATTTTCTTTTTCTTTCTCTTCTCTATTCTTTTCCCGTTTCTTTTTTTTTCTTCCTTCCTTCCTTTTCTCTCTCTTCCTCCCTGCTTCTTCTTCCTCCTTCTCTTCCTTCCCTCTCTCTCTGCTACCACCGGTCCTACTCGACAGAAGAGGAGGAGGAGGAGAGGGGGGGCTCACCGACGGCGGCGACTGGCGAGGCGCGCGGCGGCTTGGGGCGCGGCGGCGGCGAGGAAAATGTGGGGAACAGAGGGGGGAGAGAAGGGGAGGTTGCCGGCGGTGTGGGGAGATGAGAGGGAGAGCGGGGTGGCTTTTATAGTGCGAGAGGGGCACGGAGGTGGCCGGCGCGGCGACGGAATGGGCGACGTCGTGCGCGCGGAGTGGAGAGGCGACGTGGGCGCGTACGGCGGCGTGGACGGCCGGCGACGTGGGCGCGCGGTACGGCGGCATGGGCGTGATGGCGTGGGCGCGCACGGCGGCGTGGGCAGCCGGCGGCGTGGGCGCGTACGACGGCGCGGGCGGCGGCGAGGGCGCGGGGCGTGAGCGTGCGGCGCGGGGCGGCGTCGTGCGCGCGTGCGGCGCGGGCGGGCGGCGCGCGTGATCAATATTGTCTAATATTTGTGGTAATTTATTTACTATTATTTATATTTATATATTTTATTCTTTACCCTCTTTTTACCTATTAGCCCCATATATCCATACGTACGCCAATATATTTTAATACCTAGGATTTATACTTAGCCTCCTATATTTGTGTACATATTTATGTATATGCCAGAAAATGCCCTCTTATCTTCGTGTCACTATATTTAATTACCTCCCTATAATACACATTTGATTAATCTACCATAAAGTTCAATAAAACGTGCGAATAAATCCGACATTATGCAATTCATTTTAAAAAGTTTTTGAGGGTCCACATTTTAGGATTTCGATTTTTGTTGGTCGAATTTTTAGGGCGTTATATATGATAATAGCAATTAAAAACTATGATAGAAAGGTTTACTACTCACATGATCGGGCTGAAGGTAGTCCATCTCGTTTGTGTAGTGGTAGTAGGCCAAATTCCTACGGCCTACTATCGGCGATGGAATCCTTTCCCACAGGAAGGCAACTGTGGGCCGTCGGTCAGGATCCTCATGGGGCCAAGTTGGATGAGACTTCCATGTAGGACGACCAACAGGTAAGCGCATCCACATCCAAATCTGCAACTCACACATTAGCAAGTTTTGAACATAAGGAAAATGATACAAAAATATTAACCACACGCACCTGTAGCAACCAAACACAACCTGCTAGGTTAGCATCTGCGCTTGTTCTTCGGCAGGCGTCGTAGAGCTGCCTGTAGAGCCAGGCTAGTGCAGCAGACCCCCAGTGGAACGTAACCGCTTCATCCTAGTCTGCTAGTAACGACAGCCACATCCACGAAGCTATGTCTCCACCAGAGTTAGGGAACATAATACTGCCAAATATATACAACACATGGGCCCTGCAGTAACATTGCACCATGTCCTCGTCAGCATCGACGGGACACTGTGAGAAGTTGGCACGCAACCAACTCAGTGGCACACCGGAGGTCTTCGTCAGCCTCTGACCATCAGGTGCCACTGGAGGCTCGACACTGAGATACTCCTCCACACGTTGCCTCCAGTTCCCGGATTTCATGTCACCTGTGACTGCCTGGCCCCGTATAGGAAGAGCCAGGATCTGTTGACGTAAAAACACGACGGCCTGGGAGATCTGCTTAGCTCCAGTGCAGGTCCAAAATAATAATGAGATGCGGGCGTGCTAGTCAGTTTGATCCTGCAACTGACAAGATATATAAATTGAAGATCAAAAGATAGCCAATCGGCTGACAAGCCGATGGAGTGATTCCAGCCGATGCCGATACCAACCGATATCCAGTATAGATCTTGATACTTGAGCAAATAATGATATAAAGATAATCGGCTGATGAAAATAAAATAATATAATCTAGTAGAAGCCAATCGACTAGTAATGATAGATTGAATAAGCACTGATCCGAAGGTTGAAGCATACGTCGGCTGGAGGTCCGATGTCAATAAATCCAAATGATTATATAAACAATGAAACCTTTGTTGTCATCGGCTAAATCCAACTTGTATGTAACCCTTATAAGCCGATGCAACGTCCAGATAACTCATCGGCTAGCACTCCGATAAAACATTAGCATGAACCTATCGGCTTAACAAGATTTATATTATCAACAACAATCTAGTAGGTCGAATCTAACCGATGCAACACGAAATTGTATATGATAATCTAACACTTGATGAACCGATAGATCTGTCTAATGTGATGGATATAACAAATCTATTTAAAACAACATTGTGATTGTAGAGATATATCGGCTAAGACAGAAGATCAGACTTAACCGAGACAGTCCTAACTAAACCGATGCGTCTCTAAACACAATGCAATTAAGATAAAATTGAGATATCAGGTAAATATATCAACCAAACCAGAGCGATCAAGAGATCGAAGCGATGCAGTCTTGAACAACACCAATGTAGCCGATAGATTCACCAGGGCCCGACGGAACGTAGGGCTTACCCCTTCGCCAGAGATCGAAAGCCGATGCAGCCCCGCGTCAGGTGCCAAATTCCGCCGGTTTGATAAGTAAAAACCTCAGAAAGAGGGTGGCGATGCGCCGAAGTTGTATTGATCTAGAGATAATTTACATAGACCCCGGGTGTACATATTTATACCCATGGGTAGATACTAGTCCATATCGGACACGACTCAAACTTTCCTAAAGATAAAAGGAAACACATAAAGTCCTTATCGGACACTAAACACACTTTCCTAAAGATAAAAGGAAACTAACAAACTATTCCTAATTAATAGATACAATTGTCTTTTTCGGACTCAATCCATATATGGCAATCCTCATGAAGCACTTTAAACGAACCCGACAATGGTTCCAACATCCCCTTGTCGGAATCGGCTACATCGGCTTCCTTGTCCGATTCAATATCAGCCGATGCACACCGTAGCCGATGCAATTCCGAAGCCGATTTATACTCTGTTTCTATTACCGATTTCCTTCCAAATCCGCTTCGATCTTAACTCCAAATTCGATGCATGATTTACCAAATTTGGTCTCAACACATAGCCTCCTCACATTCCTATCGAGTGTAAACTTTTCGTCGAAGCAATTCTCTAATGGCCACAGTGAAAGTCCTATCATCAGGCATTTCATCCCCTACATCATCCTCACACGGTACTTCCTCCCCTACGTCCACATCCTGCTCAACATGTACTTCCTCACCTACGTCCACATCCTCCTTAACATGCTCCCCAACCTCCACATCTTCCTCAATTAATTCTTCCTTCTAATCAGCCACACACGAGTGTTCAGGATAACATATTGGTGATTATGTGCGCGAACTTTCATTAAGGTCTTAAAATTCTTTCTTCAGTTGTCTGCGCTCTTCCTTCCAAGCAAACACCTCAAGCGATTTGTACTATGACCACAAGATTATATCTACATATGTTTCCCGTTCAACCTCTCCATCCAAATCTAACATTAATTTATGGGACATAGCACCGGCACCTACATTGTATCTCCCTTGCATACCAACCGACTATCAGTCCAATCCAATTCAATCTTGGTGCGGGAAATTAACTCCTCAAATGTGGGTTTGGCACGAAACACTAATTGACTAACAGTCATTCCCTCAAATTGACTTCCACCGGTACTTTCATCTACCACAAAACCACCAAAATGAAGCCGGACCAATCTATCCATCTACAATAGGTAACCGATAAATAAGAGTGTATGATTCTAAAGTAATACATAGGTAACCGATAAAAATATGAACGGGATTTTTTTAATTTTAACCCCTAACCACCAATCACAATGTCCTTAGGTTATAAACCTATCAACATCAACATGAATCAATTTGAATCCCTAAATATTCACACTACAAGGGCACACTACATCCCTACCAAAATCACCCATTCCAAAAGACTACATAACTTGCAAAATCAATATGAATCCTTCATTACAACATCAATATACACCTACAACATTGCATCCTCACCCACATTACCTAATTCAAACCACATCCCGAGCCACATTCAACACCCCACGGTTTCAACCAAAATACTCACAAAAAAGGAGGCAACCATTGATAAAATTAGGGTTTTTGGAGGGGGATTATCTTACAAATCAACCTCCAATGCAATGCCCACCAAATAATCTTCGATTTTCGGGAGATTTGAGAAGATTATTGGAGGGGAGGAGAGAGAGCACCGCCGGGTTAATAAACCCTAACCGCAGCCACTCGGGGAAGAGGAATGGGGCTGGGTCGGGGTGGCCCGACCGTGAGGTTAAGTGCCCAAGCTCAGCGCCAACGCATCTGGTGCTGAGCTTAGGGTCTCAGCGCCAAAGCGGTTGGCGCTGAGCTTAGGGCCTCCGTGCCTAGGCGGTTGGCGCTGATATCCCTGCCACGTCGGCGGGTGGGTCGGCTCGGCCACCACGCTGGCAGAGGTCTCAGCACCAACGGATGTGGTGCTGACTCATCAGACCTCAGCGCCGGCTATACTGGCGCTGAGCCAACTGCTTATTTTTGGTTGAAGTTTTTAGCAGGGACTAGTTTCGAAATAAGTTTCCGAAAAGAACCAATTTGTCAAAAAATGTGTGATGCATGATGAAAGAAGTACAGTACAAATTTAAATCTCAGTTGCTGCAAGCAAATCTCTGCTCTACTTCCCTTCCACTACCACAGATATACACCAAATATAAATCTCTGCTCTAATTCCTTTCCACTACCACAGACATACCAAATATCCAAGCCAGTCAACGCTAAGCAACTGCACAACCTCACCTCAGCCACCAAAAACCAACCTGCTATGTGTCCCCTTCCTCCGTCGGCTCTAGCTGCAAGCTACGTGTCCCCTTCCTCCGCCAGGGCTAGCTGCTAGCTGCTTGCCTCCTTCCTCCGCCGGCGCAGAGTTCTCTTCTCACCGCCGGGGCTGCTCTTCCCAACCATCGTGCTGCTGCGCAGCCACACACCTGCACACTGAGCTCCTCCACACGAACAGCTGGCACACTTCTCCGGCCGCAGCGCTGTCCTTCTCGTCGCTGCGAGCGGCACCACTACACCCCTGCGCAGCTAGGGTTCACCATCGCCAGCGCCGGACACTGTTGGGGAGTTTTTTAGCTGAACACTCTGAAAACTCTCTTTTCATTACTCTTTCTGAATATATATACATGTACATATGGATATATAGGCTTCTTGGACCTAGATAGACATACACTTCTATATATATACAGCCCAACAATCGGCGAGAAGTGTTGACGCCCATATATGCACTTAATCAGCAACTAATTAATCCATGTTCGGCACGCATATGGCAGACGCCCAGCAGCCAGGCGATAAATTGGCAGCCGGCGCGCGCGGCTCAGTCTAATATGGGACATCCCCGTCCGTCGTCGCCTCGTCAGCCACCTCGCGGTGCTCGTCGCCAACAACATGTAGCCATGGCGTCGTCTCGTGGTCTCGGCTCGCTTTTCTACTGTTTTGTTAATCGTTCGCACCTACTTATCTACCAGATGAGGAAGATGACGTGTGGTGTTAACCCTAAACCAAGTGCGGACCAGGCATGCTTATTGATCTCAATGGATTACAGACTAACCTTGCGCCAACTACAAATCTACAACAATGCCATGTTTCTTTTTTCCTTAATTACCCTTTTACTACGCATACTACACCTACTATTAAGATGTAGTAGAATTAGATCTCACCCATCGAATTAATTCTAATGGATGGCTCACATCCGCTCAAGGGTACTTTAAAAAAATCCTAAAAAAATGACGGGCAAAAGTGTATGCACAAATCTACAAACAATCAAAGCTTTGATAGCTCTCCTACAAAGCTTCATAAGAAAACAATGTCCTCCTCGCGGGCGAATTGCACAGACCGAAGCCTGCAATGCATGCACGAAGGCATGTACTCTGAAAGGGCATAACATAAAAAGGACTTTAGGGGAAAAATTGCATACTGAAGTATCCAGTTTATAGCAAGTCACAGAAACAATTAACAGAGAACTAACGACTTCAGCACATTCCTATGAGCAAGAAGCGTACTCATAGTCATACTTCCAGCGAAGTGCCAGAAACATCAGAAGAACAAAGCCGTCTCCTAATGTCTCAAAAGAGTTGCGAAAGAATCAGTCCAGGACTCTTCTTTGGTAACAGATTATCCTATTGCTAGTAGTGATAGTAAACTGATACATTGCAAGGGACTGTTCAGAAAAACCAAAGGGAACTTCTAATCCTCCAAAACCATCACGTTGCTGTAAAATGGTGGAGGCGTCGACCAAACTGTCCAGGGGAGGCCGGGAGGAGAAGAAAGTGTTTCCTGATCGTATCCTTTTCTCCTATGCAGCATCAATATCTGGAAAGCGCAGCCGGTTGTACCCTGGGGTCACAATGTCACAGGTGAATGGTCAGAATTAGGAATCCAGAAAACAAATTAGAAGAGATACATTTACTGAGTGATACAGTCAAATAATCTATGTTACCGATCTAGTTTCACAAGACATAATAACACTATTCCATTTCTGATAATAGGAATGGGAGAAGGCTTGACCTCTCTTTCTCAAAAAAAAAGAAAAAGAAAGCACAGGACATAAGGAGTGAGAAACTGAGACATCCGAGTACGAACTGAACTAACCTGATCACATTTCAGAAATAGCTCGGTTTTTTTAAGATTCCTAAACTAGATCACCAGCATATACTTCAAACTAAACAGCAGAATGTCGAATGCGCATGGATAACAGAGTTATGGAGTACAAAATACAGCATGAAAGCAGGCAAAAACCCATTAACATGAAAGCATATTTAAACATTAGTTTTCTATATACTAGACTAATTCTTTTGTATTAGCATAGGTATTAATGTGTATTGACTTCTCTTCACCGACATGCTGGATATAGCTTTACTATAATCACACCTCCCAGTGGTAAAACACAGCTAAACAAAAAAAAATTCTGACAGTGTGATGAAAGTTTCGCAAAACAAAAGGTATAGCTCCCTATTTCTGACAGAAGAACGATAGTGTGCAGAAGACTGAATGGGGGAGTTCATCGGCGAGAAGTTTCTCACCTGGTGTACCAACCATGAACACCACGACCTCGAAGTCGTCAAGTCCACTGGGAAGATCAGTGAGCAGAGGGAAGGGCTGCCCAAGCCTGCCTGCTCGAATAAAGATGGACATGTTCCGGAAGAGAAAACTGCTGCCGAATCGTTCTTCCAGGGCACTGCCCAGCTCAATCAGACTCCTTCCAGAGACCAACAGAATTTCCGGGCCCGGGATATTGAACTTCCCATCATGATCAGCCACACTAACACCGACTTGTATCTCTCCAGAGCCTCGGCGCTGTAGTCCACAAAGCTGCTTATGCAAATTTGAAGAAAGATGTTAGTGGACAGTGAACACAAGAGGTATAAAACCAGACTTGGACATGAGCGCTACTTTGACATAGATAACACAAATAGTGATCTCATTTATAAGAACCTAATTCACCAATTGACATGTAAAGAAGAAGGAAACTAGTTTTGCTTCAAAGACATTCAATCAAAAACCTTTCGACAAAAACTAGCTGCTCGTAATTGAGTTTGCAGTTACAGAAAAGGTGCAGTAAAAGAACTTATCAGTACAGACAACCAATTGTAGCAATCACTTACTGATCCTATCGTCAGAACTTAATTCCAAACAATCTATCATCAGAATTTTATCAACCAAAGAACATAATCTATAACACAAGTTGAAGCTACTGCAGACCAAGAATCAGCAACAGCTAGTCCGTTAATCTCTGAACTAACAGAAGAATTAGCCACAAAAGGCAGACTAGAACTATGTTAGTGGAGACAGAGGAATAGAATAGACTTGCATATGAGCGCTAATTTGGCATAGATGCATCTCATTTAAGAACCCAGTCCACATATTAACACCTGAAGCAAGAAGGAAAATACTTTTGCTTCAAATAATTTTAACCAGAAATTATTCGGCAACAGCTAGCTGCTTGCGACCGAGTTTGCAGTTACAAAAAGGTGCAGCAAAACTAGAGTCCACAAATTTTGTCAATACTGCCGACCAATTATAACTACCACTGAATGATCCTATCATCAGAATTAGATTCTCCAAAGAACTCAATCATTAACACAAGTCGAAGCTTATAGCAGACCAGAATCAGCAAGAACAAGTCTGTTAATCTCTGAACAAATAAATCAAGTGTAAAGGTTTGAAGAATTGACCGCAACAGGCAAACTAGTATTTGCACGACTAACAGAGCATGGCAATTGGTAGAGCAAGTCTTTGATCACACAATACCTAGAACACATACGTCTCCACAAATTTCGCGCAACAGAAATGGTAGCAACAGCACTTCTATTTGCAATAATAGCCGAACAGATCAATCGCCGATCAAGTTTGTAGAACCACCAAGAACTGTGCAAGAATTGAGGGTGCGGGTAATGGACTCACCCTTGCTGCTCCTCCCACCTGGAACGGTGGCCTCTGCACCCTCGTGGGGATGACCTGAACCTCCCACTCCATCATCGAGCTGAAGCGCGCGCTGAAGCGGTCGAAGTACTGGAGGCTGACGCCCGTGTTCCAGCGTTGGTACTTGCCGTTGGCCCGGAGTGCCCTCAGAACTCCATTGAACGAGCTCGCGTTGATGAGAACGACGCCTCCGCCTCTCGGGCTCGGGAGGGTGCGCCACATGACGTCGGTGTCCATCGTCTCCAAGACGCGCTGGGTGATGTGGTTGCCGATGTGGCCCTCGCCCGCGCCCATGGGCATGCCGGCGACGTAGCGGCCGTAGGCGCCGCGGAGCAAGATGTGCGGGTAGTCTCCCTCCAGGATCTGCACGCACCACACCGTGTTGATCAGCCCGCGGTGGCGGTCGGTGCGCACGCGCACCCCCGACTCGTCGGCGAAGAGGTAGCCGCCGCGGCCGCGGTTGAGGAGCCGCACGTACTGCCCGTTCTCGAACGGCGCCACGCCAAGCCGCGCGCGCCGCAGCACCTCCTTGCACCTGCCGGACAACGTGAAGATCATCGCCAAGCCCACGCCCGCTCCCGGCTGAACGTTCGGCCCCGGGCTCCAGCTGAGAGTGCTGTCACCTGCGCTGGTCGACGAGCTCCCCGCCGTGCTGCTGGACTCGATGAACGCGGCCATGGCCTCCGGCTGCTCCGGCGCCGACACGCCTCACGAACAGGATCGCGTGCGGCTTCCTGCCCTCGTCGCTGGCGAGCAGCGAGCAGCGAGCGAGAGAGAAAGGGGGGGGAGAGAGAGAGAGAGAGAGAGAGGCGGAGGTGTTTGTTGTTGCGGCGGTTATCGCCGAAGCGCCTAGGAGGCGTGTGTTTAAATAGGCTCTCGGCGACGAGAGGGGCGGGCGGCGAATCTGACGTGGCGGTTGCCGTCCACTGACATATGGGGCCCAGATTGGTAGAGACAGGGAGACACGTCACCTGCGTGGACCCAGGCTTGCGGAGGAAGGAAACGGCTGGTCTCATCCTGTGCGGCGGATGTTCGCCGGCGACGGCGGCGGAGCGTCGCGGCCGCGCCGCCCGAGCCCCCGTCGGCGACGGGATTCTCTTCTGCAAAGCCCATGGCGCCGGTGTTTGGAGGGAGTCTTTGGACACCGGACACGGGCACGAGGCACCAAGGCCGGCAGAACAGGCGGACACGGGACACCGAGTGGCCTCGTGGCGGCGGCGGGAGAAGGCAAGCGGCGGCGCGGCGCGGGTTGGCCGCTGGAGCAACGGGGCGATGCGGTGGTTGTTTCGGCCTTTTGATGGGGTGATGAACACACAACGCGAAGTGATGGGCCTGGTGGATTCTGTGAAAGGAAGAAGGTTTACTTTTGGTCCTTCATCCGAGGATTGTTTCGAGGAAAAATTACCTACTTGCCATTCTTAGACGTGACAATTAATGATTTGTTATCCGAACCCACATATTATTGACACATGGTGGTGGTAATAGTTAAACGTTAAAACTAAGAGTGGCAAATAGTTAAATGTCTTATTCGATCGTGTTCTCAATCGCAAAAATACAATGCATCTCTTATCTATCAAAACCAGCGTAAATATACCCCTAAGGTGGTTTAGACAGTGCTTACATGGCGTAAAATCCAGAAAAGAAAATATCAAGACCACATGTCCTTAGATGAGGGCAAAAAACATGGAGCCCACATGTCATCTATTCCTTCCTTCATTATTTCCTCTCCTTCGGGGATGTGACTTTGCCTTCATCCACCTTTCTCTTGGCAGGATCAAAAGGGGACTGCACCGCTGGCGGTGAGTGCTCAACAGCGCGTTCGTTGACCACAAACTGCTCGGTGCACAGCGTGGGCGGGCTCTAGTGGTCTACTGCTTGGCGGAGTTGGCTAGAGATTGACGCTATGGCACAATTCATTTAGAGTTACTTAATAGCCTATTTCTTATATCATATCTCTATCCCGTGAAATTCTCGAGCCGAAAGATGGATGCATATACTATGTTTCATTTTGCTAAATGATATCAATTAAATGGTGTATCAATTCCATAAATTGGATATAGCAATAAATAAATCACCAAAATTCTTTTATTTTAGATAGAAGAAACTTTTCTTCTATCTAAAATAAAATAATGTACCCTTCTATCCAAATCCAAATCTTTACTAAGGCCATTATTCTAATGGCGGCGTTACCGGCGGGCGGCGAGGCGACGACACCACCGCTGAGGCCGAGGGGTCGGTAGCCAATGGTCGGCTAGTGTTGATGGCAGGGGCAAAGTGGAGCGACATAGGAGGCAACAGCCAATGATGGTGGATTTGACAACAGGGAGCCACCGGAAATGAATTAGATAGCGGCACAAGAGCTTCTCACCACTGCTGGATTGAGGAGGAGGAGAGGGAGAAGGTTGGCCAGGGAGGCCTCGCCGATGTTGTTGATGTTTTCGGCAAGCTGGTGAGGCCAGGCGGTGGCGGTAGATGAGGCGGCGGCACATCAAGCAGGTGTTTAGGCGTGCGACGTTGAGGAAAAAGGAAAAGAGAAGTAAGGGATTAGGGTTTGGGTCCAGCATAAATCCTAAAGCCATCCAATGATCTATAAATTTTAATATTTTGAGAGGTGTTTTTCTTGTCAAATGTATAATTGATAGTCCCGTGTGCTAATGCGAGAACCATGTTTGTAACTGAAGCAGTCATTGTCATTTAGCTAGAAGGATATATGTTAATGCTCGCTTAGCCTATTCGTTTTGGAGGAATCTCAAATGATATGGATTTCTAGGAATTAATTCCTATGAATTAAATGCTATTCGGTTCATAGTAATGTAGTTGTAGGAAAATCAAAGAAAATTTTTCCACGGAATTTTTTCTATCCACTTAAACCTCTTGGAAAATTTTTATTTTTTCACCTTTTCTATTCCTATGTGTTAAAATTCTTCAAAACGAGTAGTATATATAGGTCCTTAATTGATCAACAGAGAGCTCTTTGTATTATTTTTTTTAAAAAAAATAATCTGCTTTGCTTGAAAGGGAAGCAAAAAAAAATCATATCGCTAGTGGTATTTCTCTTGCATCTGCATTTGTGAGTTCTTCGCATTCGTCAGTTCTCCGGTTGAGCAGCAGCATTAAAGTTCGGCCATATGATGGACATATATATTGCCCTGTTAATAATTTCAAGTACTAAGACACCTCCTTGTAAAGAGCGGCTGTTGGACATAAATTCTTTGTTTGACGACTGCAAAGCTTCGCATAATCCCTATCCTTACAAAAGTTTCTGTCATCACGATTACATTGACTTTTAAATCGTTAAAAACAAAAATATTAAAAAGTTATACTGCCACAGTAATTTGAATGTTCGATTGGACCTTTTTTAGAGGATGTTCGATTGGATTGAATCAAAACTAATGTGAATGTCTCTTCTTATGTTTATAAAAGAAGAAGACATTTATTTCCTGTCATGTCTACTATATTTCATTTAAATAAACACTATGAATGATGCTTTTCAGTAGAACATGATGTGTATTGGATATGATGTTACTACTACCTTTACTCTTTTAGCATTAATAATAAATATTGTACGAAATAACACATATTGATGTTATACACTATAATTGAGTGAAAGTATACCATGTTAGGCATATGAATTTTTCAAAATTTAGGACCCCATTTACATTTCACCCCAGAGCCCTGAATTTCCAGAGATGTTCCTACAGTTTATCACCCAGAGATTTCTAAGTGATACCGGCACATCAATTCTGCCACAGGCGAGTAGAGTACGTTTATACAAAATTTCTCTTAAACGGTATGTTTATGCAAAAAGTTTTGATAAATAATATCTTTTTATTTTTTTTAAATAACATGTCGATCGAGAGTATAAGAAAGTATGACACGCAAGGATAAGTTGTAACAGTAAAATAAATACTTTTTATGTTTAGGCTAGAAATTACTCTCTCTTTCCACTTTTATATACGTTGGTGGGTTATTCTTTAAAAGTAACCAACGTCACAGAAAAGTGGAGGAAATTGACACTTAATTAGTTGATTCACACTCTTTTTTTTTTCGTTTGGCAACGGCTGCATGCGTGCAACTGCAAACATGACACTCCATCCTAACTTCCATGCGTTGGAACATGAAGGTCTTATGTTAGGCGTCAAAGTTTTTTGTTTTTTTTAAACGTCCATGACTTGGCGAAGGCCGCTTCACGATTCGCGTTCCCTTCTACCAAGGAGCGGCGCACGGGACGGGAGAGGAACGGAGCAGTCGTACTTCTTTCTCGAGTCGGTTTGGGCTTCCAGGCCGCACCACCCATCCAGGGCATCCCGTTTCCGACTACTCTTCCTTTTCCCCTTCTTCTATATATCGATCCCCTTCCCCAACACCAATGCAACGCCTCGCCTCGAAAGAAAATGGGAAGACAATTAGAAGAGAGCGAAAACCCTAGGTCAGCCATGGTGACGACGCGGCCCGCGCCATCGTGGGTGTTGCTGGATAGCGAGGTTCATCTCCACAAGGAGGACGAGAGGACGGAGCCGGATTGGGCGATCATCCAGTGCTCGGAGACGAGGGCTTACGTCACCCTGGACAACGGGGACGACCGCCCCGACGGGATGTCCCCGTTCAGGCTTTCGCCGTTCGACGGCCTGAACCTCCTCGTCCGCGTCGCCGACCCTCCGTATACCTCCGCGCTATCCATCCGCCTCGACGGCGACCCCCACAAGGACGAGCGGCGCGGATCTCTCGGCAACGTCCTGCTCGCCGACGGCGGCTTCGTCATCCTCTCCAGCTCGTGCCTGCCCGACGTCCGCGGCTCCAACTCGTACATCGTCTTCGACGCCGCAAATGCTTCCCTCGCCATGATTAGCAGTAAAAGGTTTCGACCATCCATCACCTACGTCCCTCTTCCCCTCCGGCGAACAGATGGCGGCTACGTGCTCGCTCTCATAACGATGGATATGAATAAGGAGGTTGTATGTCTGATGCCATCGCCGCTTCACTTTGATCACCATTGGCAGGTCAAGACACCACTCTTCCCTCCAGAGAAGCCCATACTGTTCCGCGCTGACAACCAGTTCTCGTTCCAAGGCCGCGCATTCTGGGTGGACCTTGGGGAAGGCATCCTCTGCTGTGACAATCAAGACCTCCTCTCCAGCAGCAGTGACAATGTACAATTCAGCTACATTGAGCTGCCCCTGGGTTGCAAGGTTGCCTTCGACCCATCCTTCCGCGACATAGATCCGTCTAGATACCGGGCCATCTGTTGCATCGGCGACTCTCTCAGGTTCGTCTCCATCGAGGGATACCACACGGTGCGCCGCCGCGACATGGTACTGTGTATGTGGACTTTGATGCCGTCCTCCTCCGGGGAGTGGTGCAAGGTAGGGGAGATCTGCGTCGGGAGACTGTGGGAGCAGGAGGGGTTCAAGAACGCGGGGCTACCGGCTCAAGGGCGACCGACCAGACCCATGCTGAGCAGTCATGAGGACGGTATCGTGTACTTCTTCTTGTTAGGTGATTTCCACCAAGATGAGGATGATGATAGGGACGTCTACATGTTTAGCGTGAACATGTTCACGGGCAGATTTGTCTCGTCCTGGAGACTTCCTTCTTCTTGCTGTCCTCACTCAAATCCGCAGTTCCTAATGGGATCTGATATCTTTAAGCACATCAAGATTTAAAATTAAGTTCGGTTATTTACCCCCTTCGCAAGTCGCAACCGTGGTTTGATGTATATATGTGGCAAATGCTCCGGCTTGATAGTTGATACCAATTTGCAACAGTGTTTCGTTGTCATCGAGAATGATCTTATGGTTGTACTCAATGTACGAGTCAACCATCTTCAAATTCCTTCGGCTAAAGGCTTCTTTAACAACAGCTCTTACTTTAACATTTTCATCATTGTATAGTGATATGGTAAATCCAGGTATATATACACACGAAATACTGTATACATTGTCTCGGGCTAAATTTCTCTCGTCCTGCATCTAAAAATTGAGAAAAGGTTTAACTTGTACTGTTAAATCACTCCCTCTGCAGGCATGTTGTCATTGCAGGCATACCACAAAGAAGTGACTAGTAGCTAGCTTGTTCATCCCCTGAACTCTTACAACAGTATATAGAATGAAAGCAGGCAAACCTCAGCAGCATGAAAACATTAGTTTTCTGCCAATCTAATTCGGCTGTATCAGCATTGGTATTTATTATATGCTTCAATTCGCCGACGTTCTGGATACCTTTTCTATCATCAAACTTTACACTAGCACAACTCAAAGTTAAACAAAAATTTTGCTACCGCAAAAACTCGTACTCATCGAATGGCATAGTGAACATAGGGATACTGAAATACATGCATTTGTTCAATAATTAGTAACTTCTATTTGGTTGATCAGTTCTCTATTTTTCTGGGTTAAGGAACATCTTTACCAACTTAAAAAATATGCAAGTATTTCGGAATTTTTTTGGTCCGTCAGGCTAGCTCCACGTGCGCACCTCATCCAATCCCGCACGGAGCGTGCCTCCAGCCTCGCCCAAGTTGAACCCTAGCATCGAAGCCATGTTGATCTGCCTCCCTGTGCATTTCCTCCTCCATTTGATTGTAAAAATTGATTCCCTACCTTGCCTCATCATTTTCTCTGTTATTTTCCCCTTTTAATTTAGCTTTAATTTGCCGGATTTAATTGATTTCAACAATAGCCAGCCGACAAGCTTCCCTCGCCCTTTTTATCCCAGATTTTGCAGATTCACAATTTTGTGGATTCACTCCGATTTCTGGAAAAACAGAAAGAAAAGATCGAGTGGATCAAAAGACCTCAACCAATTTTGGGAGAACAAGAAAGATTCAGTCGGATTTGGTGGGGGATGGCCGGCAAGCTTCCCCAACCTTTTTTATCCTGAATTTTGTGGATTCATAATTTTTATGGATTCGGTTCGATTTGGGGAAAAAGGGAAATATGGAATCGAGTGGATCAAAAGCCCTCAACCAATTTTCGGAGATCGAGAAAGACTCGGGCGCATTTGGTGAGGAAGATCGGTTCCGGCATCATATGGGCACGAGACTGTCTTCCGGAGATTGAAGATGTCAATCGATTGTGCTAACGGGGCTTGCGGCTCTACTTATGGACTGGGCCAAAGAGAGACAGACCGAGCGGGGGAGGTAGGGGACTAGGCTAGGGCTAAAAAGAATGGAAGGAATGGGCTTTCGGCTTAAAATCAAGAAAGGATTTTTATTAACTTTTTTCAATTATAATATATAATCACTATCCTAACATTTCAATTTATTGCTCATCTCCTAATAATTGTTATGCACTAAAAAATTATCCGTTACAACGCACGAGTATTTTTTTCTAGTATAGAATGATAAGGCACATGTCTTGCACCTTGAAGAAAGCCATGTGCATACTCCTTTATCTCAAAACATAAATATCTCATAGGCCATACTCCTTTATGTCTCAAAATATAATACCTTGTAAAATTTAGAATTTGTTCCAAACTATAACAACTTTATATCTATATTTTATTTTCAACCAATTGTAACCTTCCATTTCTCATCTACTTTCCTTCTCGACCAACTTAGCATTCCCTATTTTACTTAGGGCTTCTTCGGAATGTAGGATAGGAAAAAAAAGGGAGAAACATCGAAACATGATAAGAATGTAATGTAAAACAGAGGATTGGAAAACATATGAATTTATTTTTCTTCGTGCGTAGGATTCTTACAACAAAGAGGCTGGATAGGAAAAAAAAAGGGAGAAACATCGAAACATGATAAGAATGTAATGTAAAACAGAGGATTGGAAAACATATGAATTTATTTTTCTTCGTGCGTAGGATTCTTACAACAAAGAGGCTAGAGTGGATTTCTTTTTCATGTGAAAACATAAGCAGGGGATAGTGTTCCTCTAGAATTTAAGATAGCCAATCCATTGAAACAAATGCATCTACAGTATCTAATTAAAGGAACCATCAATAACTTTCCTTCACATTTCCTCCATTCCGAATGAGCCCATTGTTGACAATAGAATTTGGTAAACATATGAATCGGAATCGAGATCTAATCCAAAACGGATTTGAAGATATGTGGAAATCTCGGAAATAGAGTGTGTATCAGCTGGAAGCTTGTATCGGCCGATACCGAGTTTGATATGGTTGGCCGATACAGCCGATGGTGGCAGTATCGATTATGTGATCAATGTCGGATTTGAGAAAAAGGGCTTCAACGACATTGCCAGGCGAGGATAGAGTCTAAGATAGGCGATTATATCTATTAATTAGGATTTTAGGTAATTTCCTTATAGATATCTTCGGTAAGAGTCCGCCTAAGAGACTTGTTCGTTGGTTACAGTTGTTTAAGGAAAGTACGAGTCGTGTCCGTTATGGACAAGTTTGTATGTTCGGATATAAATATAAGCCGAGGTCTTGTAAATAATTAACATCAATTCAATACAATTTCGGCGCATCACCAACCTTTTTGTTACTTTGTTTCGACGAGTTCTTGTTTTCGAGTCGAGCTGTATCGATTTTGATCTTAGACAAAAAGGTAAAACTTATTATGGCGGTTTGCATTATCGAGGTAAAACTTGTATTATAAGATGTGTGTATTCTTCTTACAAATTTGAGGTGTCTTTACTCGTATGAACGAAAACCATAAAGAGTATCCCAAGAGGCAAGACGTGTGAAGTCCTCATGAAACCATGAGGCGTAATCTCATGTAGATGATGTGAAGATATTTTAAAAGTAATACACACGTCAACTTATTTTATAAATGTAAGTATTCTCACGAAAGTGCATTTCTTTTGAAATATTGTCACATTAACTTTAACTTTATTAATGTGAGTATTCTCACACGTGCACTTTATTAATGCAAATATTCTCACAAAAGTGCGTGAGTTTGTTGCAGCTTTGAGAGGGTGAATGTTGGTCCCATTAACAATGTTTTTTGTAATTTGAACAATAATTTATCATGTGCATCACGTTTGACAGAGTAACACTTAAAAACAATATAACGCAGAACAGGCTTAAAAGCCTACGAGTAATAGGCAAATCTATTTTAATAGTAGGACTTTGGGCCTGTTTAGATCCTTCAAAATGGCAAAACTTTTGCTATTTTGAAGCACTTTTTGGTAAAATGGATCTAAACAGTATGGTGAAAAAATGGCAACTAAAATGGCAACTTGCCATTTTGCATTTGGTACTTTAGAGTAGCAAAATTGGCCAAAAAGTGCATAGAGACGCGGACCACCTCTCATGGTGCATGGGAAAAATAACAACTTTTGCATGCCTCTCTTACATATCAACATATCACCATTCCATTTTTTAAGAACTACCAACATTCCATTCAGGGCGGAGGCAGGCTGCCCTAGGCTTGCCTCCAAAACCATGGCTAAACTATTTTAAATCACTATATAAATTTAAGAAAAATTAAACAACTCACTAATTAAGCTCTACTTTAGCCCTACTCTTTAATAATTTTTATCTCTGTCACCGATTTCATTCAATCCACATAAAAATGACTACATAATGAAATTATTATGTTTTAGAGTAAGGATAATAGTGAGCTATAATCCAACTATAAACTTAGGTAATAAAAAATGAAGGGTGTTAACTCTCATGTAAGAGTCTTAACACGTGCTCCATGTATAAGTGAGAGAAAGATAGAAGAGAAGAAAAATTGAAGACAACGTTATAACTAATCTATTATATATGTTGGTTTTAAGATAAACTAATAACAGTCACGCTTAAGTGTACAAAATTTTAGTGTTAAAACCGTGAAAGGAAAACATGTGTAAAAATTTGAAAAATCTGGCATTAGGATGGGAGGAAACCGAAGGATGCCTTTTCATTTTATAAAAAATACTACAGTACGTAGTAGTAGGGAATTTTAAGCCTGCCACTTCACCGATCCGCACCTCCCCCAGATCAGCCAATCACAGCCCGCCTCCCTCTCCAACCCTAACACTATAAAACCCCGGCGCCGCCCGCCTCTCCCCTCCATCACCTCTCTCCAGTCTCTCTCTCTCTCCAATCTCGGAAGAGTTCCAGAAGCTTCCAGACTTCGGCGGCGAGATGAGTTCCTCTCAGGGAGGCGGCGGCCGCGGGAAGGTGAAGACGGCGAAGGCGGTTTCGCGGTCGTCAAAGGCCGGGCTCCAGTTCCCCGTCGGCCGCATCGCTCGCTACCTCAAGGCCGGCAAGTACGCGGAGCGCGTCGGCGCCGGCGCCCCCGTCTACCTCTCCGCCGTCCTCGAGTACCTCGCCGCCGAGGTAAACCCATCCCCTCTCCTCCCCTCCCACCGCTCGATCCGCGTGGGGATCCGATCTCGTGTGTGTTCTGATCGCCCGTGGCTGTTAATTGCAGGTGCTTGAGCTGGCCGGGAACGCGGCGAGGGACAACAAGAAGAACAGGATCGTGCCGCGGCACATCCAGCTGGCGGTGCGCAACGACGAGGAGCTGAGCAGGCTGCTGGGCACCGTCACGATCGCGGCCGGCGGCGTGCTGCCCAACATCCAGCAGGTCCTGCTTCCCAAGAAGGGCGGCGCTAAGGGCGACATCGGCTCCGCCTCCCAGGAGTTTTGAGCGGGTTTTCCTCATTTGGTGGATGAAGAGGGGATCGCCCTTTCGCCAATCTCAAGTCTGGTCGTTTGTGCGATGCTTTTTTGCTCTAATTCCGTGTGGTTGGGGGTGTTTGAACTTCTTGGCATGTAAAAACTCAGTGTTTGGGTTCATTAATGGTGGATGAATAGATGATATAAACAAGAAAGAATTGACGGTTTCTTATGCAAAAATTGTCTTAATCCTCTGTTTCACTGTCTGCAAGATTGATTGATTGATTGCGTTAAATGGTTTCGCTAGAATGCGGATGTGGATGGGATTGTGGCCTTGTGGGACTGTTAGGATTGATCTCACATTCTTGTTACTGTATCCGCATCAAGAAATCTGCTCTTTCCTATCTGTTCATTTCAGTTGTCTCAGATGCAATTCTAGTAGTATGATCCTGTTTAGTCTCAGGGGGCGTTTCTTACAGTACATTCTCATTGAGTAACCTGCCTCTAACTCTGAAGCCTTGTACATTCAGTTCTTGACAGGGAACCAGGGATGCACGTACTGCATCTGCATGTCTATTCATGAAACCAAATGCAATACTTGTCTATTCATGAAATCTCCAGAGTGGATATTTTTCGATCAAAGAAACCTCCAGACTGAATATTTTGTGATAAGTAGTAACACTATAGCACGCCATCTACTGATCAATCTCTCGGTTTCTCACATCAGAGAGAAAGACTTGCGCTAGGTACTGAATACTAACAAAAACGCTAACACTGCTAACTTTTCCAGGCTTGCAGTGCGCGTTGTAATTCGTGTTGCAGTGTGAGTGTCTGATCAAATTCCTGAATCCTGACGACTAAAATTCAACTGCGTTCAGTTCAGTTCTTGGTGCTAAGGATGTTAGCCCTCATGGCCTCCAGCTCCGCCATGTTCGTCTCGACGCCGGAGAAGGACGGCTCAGGGATCGGCTCCTCCGTCATCTGCGACAACCGGACGAGGCTCCTGGCGGCGAGCAGCGCGCGCGCGTCCATGGTCTCCGCGGCCCTCCAGTACAGGCACTCCGCTGCGCGGGTGGCCTGCGTCTTCAGCTCGTCGGAGTTCGTCGGGCCCAGCAGGCAGTGTGCCACGATCCGCAGCGCCGGCTGGAACAGCTCCCATGGCAATGGCACCCTCCGCAACTTCTCCTCGGAGGCGGCGGCAGCGGCGGCGCCGTCGGGCTCGGAGGCAGCCGCAACGCGCGGCTTGTCATCCAGCTTGCTGCGGTTCCCGGCCCAGGCGACGCAGAACTCGCAGAATTCCATCTTGGAGGTGAGCGGCATGAGGGCGAGCTTGCCGTGGTAGAGCTCCAGCACGGCGCCGACGATCCGGGCTCGGCGTGTGGCGCGCATGGTGCCGTGGGGCTCCAGCGCGGGGGAGAGCACGGCGACGTCGAACTCGGCGGCCTTGGTCTTGGGCGGCACCTTCGCGTCATGGTACACGCTGGGGTTGGCCAGGTTCGGCAGCGACACGGTCTCGGCCTCCCCGGAGCCCCGCTGCGCCGCGGCGTGCGCGTACAGCGCCAGTAGCACGGCCTCGAACCCGGCGAGCGGCTTCCTCGAGACGGCGCGGGACATGTACACGCCGGCGAGGGCCGGGACGAAGCGGAGCACGGCGAGCTGGAGCTCCGGGAGGTTTGACTGGAACGCGTCGTAGAGCCACCGGCAGAGCCCGTCGTTCCCGACGCCCGATCCTTCCCCGCGGAGGCGCCCCACCACGGCCCGGGCGACGCCGGCGTCGTGGAGGAGCGCGTTCGCGGGGTCATCGGCCGATGCGAGGGTGTCCGGAAGCGCGGCACCGAGGACGACGGTGAGAGACTCCACGGCTGCCTTGGCGCTCTGGATGGGCTGCGGCGACGTGTCGGACGTCATTGTCCTCGGCGGCGGCGGAGGAGGAGGAGATCGAGAAGTTTAGGGTGATCGCGTCGGAGGCGGGGCTCTGTGGTGAGGGAAAGGAAAGCGAGAGATCGGAGGATGAATAGGGGATTTGAGCGGGCGCGCGTTGTTTGGGCAAATGCATGGTTATGATTTATTAGCTTAACAAGAGGTTAAGAGCAAATCAAGGGTGCAAGTTTGGGTTTGGCTCGCGTCACCTTGCTATTTGGAGTATGCATCATTGCATCAGTAGCTCGACCTTCCTTCTCCAATCTACACTAGCATCGACGCTATAATAACTACACAATGCAAAATTGTGTAACACTATTTCATCACAGAAAATTAAGAATTTGAATGAGCTGATAGATACTGTATTATCCATGCTCCATAATCAACATACACAAAAAAATGTGTACCTCCATATAAAAGATAAATTTCTCTTTCTTTTCTCATCTGTTATTTCTTGGTGCACCACAAGCATGATTCTTATTTAAGTACGAAATTCCATCTGTGGTTTTTGTGGTGTGTGTTTGAGAGAAAAGAGATGTTGTCATAGGTTTCTTTGAGCTTATGATTTCTATTCTCTCTTTCTTTTGAAATGAGTTCCGATAATAGAAGAAAAATTAGTCACGTTACCAGTAGTTATAGCTGGGTTTACTCGAGAGTAACTTGTTAGTTCAATATGACAAGAGTAGCCACTTATAATGATCTTGCCATTTAACATTGGCTTAGCCGATGTCACCCAAAACTATGTAAACTCGTGGTAGTGTGCCTTTTTGTTTAAGCTCAAGATAGTGCCGTAGTATTTGACGTATGAGATTTCCTTTAAACACTTTTGTACAGGAAATAGAAGAGTTATGCTAGATGCCTAATCGAGTATCACGCTGTCATGAAGTTTATTATCACTTTTCAATTATTTGTAAAGATAGTGAAAAGAAAACAAGTAAGACCTACACCTACTATGTAGAATTGATTTGATTTTGTTAGTGTAGTTGAGTTTAGTATTGTGTTTCAAGTGCATACAACTTATGATGTATTTCAAAATTCATTAACCAAACAGTGCATCTGTATTTTACATATCTTAACCAAACAACCTATATATACACTTTATTTGATCTTGACCAAACACTCCAACCACACCTTTATAGATCTCATGTGATTTCAATGATATAATAAATAACCACGTCATATGGATACACAAATATGGTAGACATGTATCTACCACATCGATACAACTTTTTTCGACGTGGAATTAACTCTATGCGTAAGCGTTGTCCTTTTCGCTACTTTCAACTGCGTAATGATACCCGATACATGACATATCTGATGAACGATTTTCTCATTATATATTCCGGTAACTTTATAGCTTTACAGTAGTGCGACTTAAAAACCATCCAAATCAAGAGTGCTCAAACCAAGGTTTCACGAGGTTATTAGCTGTATCACAGCGATTCAGTTGTTTGTATCGTACGAGACAAGACACGTCTTTTGTATAAATTATACGTGTGATCATTACTTTCAGCGATATATAGAGCGATTCTTTATACCCAAATTTATCTCTAGATATTTTCTTTTTAACTGACTCAACGCATCAGAAAGCCAAAATCGCAACAAAGAACTTAAAAAGAGCCTAAGTTCCATCTATTTTACCCGATATGCTTCGCAGTTGAAAGCAGCGAAACGCAAACCGGATGTCCTGACCGGCCGGCGTTAAGCCACCGGGCACCGGCAGCGCGGGACCCAACCAGCCAGTGAGACAGTAGCAGCCTCGGCGCTAGGCGCACCCAGCACCGCGTCCCCAAAATTTGGCACCGGAGCGGCGGAAGGGAGGAGAGGTGAGAGAAGAAGACGAGAAAGCGAAGCTGCGGGGTAGAGGGGTCGACGCGGTGCAGTCGAGTCGCCTCCCCGTCCGCCTCCGGGTAAAGCCTCGCCTCGCCGCGCCGCGCCGCGCCGCCGCGCGCCATGGAGCCCAAGTCGTCGGCGGCTCAGCAGGGCGACGCGCCGGCCGAGGCCCCACGCCGGCGCGGCGGCGGCGGGAAGCGCAAGTCGGGCGGGTCGTCGTTCACCCCGTCGAAGAGGCACGCCAAGGAGCGGAACGCGGCCTTCCACGTGCCCCCTCACCTGCTGCACAGCGGGCCGCTCACCCGCGCCGCGCGCCAGTCGCCGCACAAGCTCGCGGGCGGCGCGGTGCTGGAGGAGGCGGCGACGGCAGGGGTGGGGGCCGGCGGATCGGGGGCGGGCGGCGGGAAGGGTGACGGGGACGTGATCCGGCTCGAAGGGGAGGAGGCGCCCACCGAGGAGACGCCTCTGGTGGACGAGGTGTTCGAGGCCGTCCGATCCCGCGGCGCCGGCGTCCACGTGGTCCCTACCTTCGCCGGTGAGGCCTCTGCTCCCTAACAGTTTTGTGATCTCCTTGCTGGGCTGGTGAATCCCGGATGCGCGCGACGCGACGGGTTTCCCTCTTTGTCGGGGCTGCTGGTGTGGATGGCGTCGGTGAATTAGTTCACTGCGAAAGCATATTCCCCTTCTTTTTTCGCGCGTATGGGAGCAAACATTTAGCATTGTAGCGGTGCAATTCGTTGCTTAACGTTGTTAGTTACTGCAAATCAGCTAAATTGGTACGCGTACTGTGCATATTAGTGTTAATTGCAGGAATTTTTGGTAGATTTAGCTCAATTTCAGGGCATGGTCATGCTGCTGTTAATTTCACGAGATAAGAATTTATTGCAAGAATTGCTTTCATTAATTTCAGCATATAGTGGCAATAATGTGTTTACTTTTGCTTGCTGTTGCCTGTTGAGGAAAATGAGTTCGAGCACTCACTGTTTTGCTTTCTTCCATGTGATGGGGGTGTGGCCTGTTTTCTTTTGAGATAAAATAGATGTAGACAAACCTAGGTAGTCAGCAGCTTTGGAGAATTACCTGATCTGTCCTCAGCATCCATCGTTCTTGCTTACTTAGATAAAATTTGGTGTGATCCCATTTGCTTAATTTCCTGCAATAACTGCTGCAAGCTTCCATTTCAACTTTAGGTCCATGTGGAAATTTTGCCTTGTTGCCAGTGTAGTCAGTGTATATCTTTTATTCATAGTGTGATAGAAACAATAGAATGCTAAAGTAAATCTTGATAATTCAGTAATCTTCTCTATTTCTTGTGCAATTGCAGTAAGCCAGTAACTATATTGCACTATAATTAATCCTTCTTGTTGTATAACCCTAAACTTTCCTGTGATATGTAGCTTCTGTATATCAAGACACATCAAGAACTGTTTTTTGATGGATTTATCTTTGTATAACCCCTCAATTTCCTATGATATATGAATTCTATCTATTCAAGATATATCGTTAACCACATTTTGTGTTGAGCCCTTGAGCTAAACCGTTTTAAATATTATCTACCACACAACTCATTCCATCAATTCATATTTTGTGCAAGAGATATATCTTTTTTTTTTGTATAAGAAGGCACAAAAATAACTCTGATTTTGTGCAGGATGGTTTTCATGGAAGGAAATCCACCCGGTTGAGAAGCAAATGTTGCCTTCTTTTTTCAATGGCAAATCTGACAAGCGGACACCTGAGATATATTTGGGGATCAGAAACTCCATCATGTTGAAATTTCATGCTAATCCTCAGTTGCAGCTGGAGTCCAAAGATTTGGCTGAGCTATCGATTGGGGAGGTTGATGCTCATCAGGAAGTGTTGAAGTTCCTGGACCACTGGGGCTTGATCAATTTCCACCCTTTTCTACCTGCTGGGCAAGAGGAGAGTAAACCAGAGGAGGCGGGTGGCAATTCTTACACTGAGGAGAAAACTTCAGTACTTGAACAGCTGTTTAAATTTGAATCAGTTCAATCATATATGATCCCTTTACCAAAGAAAGGGGAAGCGGAAACTCCAGCTTCTCTGCCTAGCTTGCTTCCTGATCCTGCACTTGTTGAAGATGTGGTTTCAGCAGCCGAGCCTTCTGTTGAGTACCATTGCAATTCCTGCTCGGTTGATTGCTCAAAGAAGCGTTACCATTGCCGGACCCAGGTTAGGTGCTTTTGTTTTAGTATTTGCAACCCCTACTAAAATTCTCTATATCCTCGTGTGTATTATGGCATTGCATGTTTATATCTCTTTTTAAATGGGTGGTGCAAGTAATTATTTGAATGCATAGTGCAATCAGATGCATATTTTATAATGTGGTGTCAGGTAAGAATTTCTTTTTAACAACAAAAATATTTGCAAGTTTCATTCTTATGTCTGAGACTTCTTTTCAACACACAAGAAATACACCTTGAGGATGAAATGAAACATAAGTGTAATTCAACACCTCTGTTAGGCACAGTTTTATTCTTCTTGCTACTAGAATCAGTGTTGTCTTAAAAATTTGATTCAAATTGATGTCATTAGCACTTATAACTTCAACCTTGTCTGAACGCATAAAGTTGATTATCAGAGTAACACATACTGAATACTAACCGCCAAAGTTTATCCCTGAAAGACGTCGTTGCGTTTCATCAAGCGCCAAGATTTATAATAATACCAATGTATAGTATCTTGTGATTCAACTTCTCTGTGGCCTGTTGCCCTGCACTGCTCATTTGATCGTGTTGTTTTCTATCTCTTTAGGGAAATATTTGTTATAGCTGGTGTCTCCATTCCATTTCTTATGCTTAAATCTGAATTATGGCATGGTTTATTTTCCTTTTATTTCTACAGGCAGATTTTGACCTTTGTTCTGATTGCTACAACGAGGGAAAGTTTGATGTAGGCATGGCAAAAACCGATTTCATCCTCATGGATTCTTCTGAAGTTTCTGGTGCTAGTGGTACTAGTTGGACTGACGAGGAGACACTGCTTCTTTTAGAAGCTTTGGAAATTTTCGGTGGAAAATGGACTGAGATAGCTGAACATGTTGCTACAAAAACAAAAGCTCAGTGCATGCTGCACTTCCTTCAAATGCAAATCGAGGACCGCTTTCATGGCGATGAAGAAATTAATCAAAATATCCAGGAAAGCACAGAACAAGCTTCAGCGGAAAAAAGCACTGCTGAAATACCTGATAAAATGGAAGTTGAAGAGAAAGCAGAAGGACAAGATAGTGCAGGTGCCAAAACTCCAGAGAAAACAGAGGGCAACAGTGTAGAAGCACAAAAGGAAGATGGAAATGCTGTTGAAAATAAAGATGCCAATAATTCAGGTGGCACAGATTCAGTTAAGTCTCCAAACACTGATGAGCCAAAAAAATCTTCTGATGCTGACCCACCAAAAAGTTCATCAAATGCTGAACCTGTAGTGAAAGAAAATTCTGTTGCTGCTGATACTTCTCGTGAAAATGCATCAAACTTTGCTATTGATACGTTGAAATCCGCATTCGAGGCTGTTGGTTACTTCCCAGAACATGAAGGTTCATTTGCTGATGCAGGAAATCCTGTTATGGCACTGGTAAGCATTCTATCCTTGGAAATTTGTTATTACTTACGGTATGTACTAGCCGTAGGCCTAAAAATTGTTTTTGCAGGCATCATTTTTAGCTGGTCTTGTGGAAGATGACACCGCAACCAATTCATGCCGAAGTTCACTAAAAGCTATCTCTGAGGTTTCTCCTGCACTTCAGTTGGCAACTAGACACTGCTTTATTCTTGAGGATCCACCAAATGATGTGAAAGACATGTCTGGCAGTGCAAGGTAAACAATGGTTGCACTTTTATAACATTGAAATGCTATCATGAGATTTTTTCTGATGAGCTAAATGCAATTTTGCAGTACTACAAATACAGATGGTGATCAAAGAAAAGACAAGGATAAGATTCAAGATTCAATTGATAGTGAAGTGGAAGGCATAAATAAAAAGGGAGAGACGGTTCTATCTGTTGAAGGGAAAAAAAGTTCTCCCATTTCACCAAAAGGCCAAGACACAGACAAAAAGGATGAATGTGATGAGGACCCCTCAGTGGATCCTAAACCCAATAATGGTAAGGAGTCAGTTGATCCTGTTTCTCTGGATAAAAGTGCATCCAACAACAAAAAAGGTATAAACTCCAGTAAAGGTTCAGTTACTCCACTGAATATTGCAAATCAATGTGGTATGATAGCTTCTCAAGGGTTTGTCACAGGAAATACCAGGGGAACAAGTAATCCTAAAATGATAGAGGACAAAACAAGTTCTGAAGTCAACCCTGCTGATGATTCATCTTTAGAAGGCAAGGTTGAGATGAAGAAGACCAAAGATGCAGTTGATGATGCATCTACCGCACAGGAACAAAAGCAAAGCCAAACATTGGAAAATGGCAAGATGGAAGGTATTTCATCAAAACCTTTATCTGATTCAAGTGCTATAATTCAATTAAAGCTTCTCATTATGTACTAACCCTCAAGGATTAAGTTGTTCGTGTGTCATCTTATTGCTGCTAACATTACCTAAGATTCTAAATGTTACTAAAGATCCATCATCCATCATAATAATTTGTTACCAATTCGTGGTTTTGTCTGAGAAGCATCACTTACAAACTTAAATTGAATATTTAAGATTTCATCAGCAATCATATTACTTTATCATGTTCTTCGTTCCTTAATATTTTATCTGATCGGTGCCTGCCTGCCTGGCATGAAACCACTCAGTTAGCACCAGCAACACACACACACACACACACACACACACACGAGGGTAAATCTGTCTCTATCAGTATATGCATCCTTATATCAATTATCTAGCACCTCCCACTAAGATTTGCCTGATGAGAGATTTATGATGGTAGAATCATAATACCACAGTCCACAGTGAACTATATGAACTAGTACTACACTTACCGGAAATGCAAAAACTGCAAAGATGGTGAAAAATGTAAACTTCAACTCTGGTCCGTTTGCTAACTTTAACTTCCTGTTACCTATGATACCTGTCCTGCAGAACCTAAGAGTACTGAAGATGTTGCTGCCGATGAAGAGAACAGCTCTAGAGTAACCGCGAACCTCACGGATTCCATAACTAGGCTGAAACGAGCAGCCGCTACAGCTATTTCTGCAGCTGCTGTGAAGGCAAAACTCCTTGCTGACCATGAGGAAGAACAAATCCGTCAGCTGGCTGCACTGATGATTGACAAACTGGTAACATGGAATCCCACTCAACGCTTTACTCTCCGAATGGTCCGTTCTTTGTTATACGCCTCTAATGATTTTTTGTTCTTTTCTCATGCAGTATCGGAAAGTAGAGGCGAAGGTGTCTTTTCTCACCGAAGTTGAACACCTGGTCCAGAGAACAAGAGAATACACTGAAAAGACTAGAAAGAAGCTTCTGATGGAGCGAAACGCGATAATCGCTGCCCGCATGGGTTCATTGCCATCTAGGCCAAACCAGCCCGGTGCAGCCGGCAACAGATTACCAGCTGGATATGGAGGCCCCATCGTGAGACCACCACCGAACGCAATGCCCCGCCCTAGCAGCTGATCGAGCTGACCGTGGTGATCCGGACAACTAGTGCTCTATACCCCCATTCTTTAGAGGGATATCTCAAAAGCCATGAACCGTGTTGTAGTAGTACCATTCTTTTAGAAGCAGAGAATACTGTATGACGATCTGTTGTTACCGCATAAGGGCTTCTATAAAATTTTTCGCGATTTTCACTTTGGATCAGAGTTTAACTTTTCGATTTTGAAATAAAAACTGCTCATAACCGGTTTATCGAAATCCGATAAAAAACCAGTAAAAACATGACGACTTTCGGTTAACCCTGTACGAAAACCAGCTAATATCGATCGGTTTTTATAAATCGAGATCTACCAATTTCTTGGAATCCGATCGGTTTTCATGAAATTCCATCATTTCTGTGAACTCTGCTTTGGATGTGTTGCTTTCCGGATAGTGCAGTGTCACCTTCTCGTTTTATGTGAATGGTGTGTATGTAGCTCTCTTGTTTTGCCTCTGCACAAGGTTGTGGCCATCTCTACTCATCTCCAGCTACACATTATTTAAGAAAACGGAATGAAAATCCCAGCCTTTGCATCATTTAGTGAAGGGTTAATTAGATTATATTATTTTAAAAATAACGGAATAAAAATCCCAGCCTCTGCATCATTTACTGAAGGGTTTGGATGTTATTTCTTCTGCATTCTCTTCTAAATTTGATGGTTTTGAAAAACGTCATTACAATTCATATTTTTAACCGGTGTGATTACAACAGTTTGAAACATGTTAGTAAAATGCATTTTTATCCGTATGAAAATGCTGTTATATTTATAATGGCACGGATAATCTTTTGGGTGTGTATTGCAGTGCAGTTATAAAAAATAACGGACATAAAACATCGAATAAGGCTCTGTTTAGATCCACCGTTAAATTTTTTTGCCCCGTCACATCGAACGTTTGAACACATGCATGAAGCATTAAATGTGGATGAAAAAAAACCAATTGCATAGTTTGCGTGTAAATCACGAGACGAATCTTTTGAGCCTAATTTCATCATGATCTGATAATGTGGTGCTACAGTAAACATCTGCTAATGACGGATTAATTAGGCTTAATAAATTCGTCTCGCAGTTTACAAGCAGATTCTGTAATTTGTTTTGGTATTAGTCTACGTTTAATACTTTAAATGTGTGTTCGTGTATCCAATGTGATCCGTTAAATTTTTTTACCTATGGATCTAACCACCCCCTAAAAAGGGACATCAAAACTGGAGTAATTCTTTCAACAGAACTCCCCGAACATATTCATCGGAACTTCTATCAACTTTGATGAGCTGCGTGTACGGCTAATCGGTGATTCATGACCGTCCCCCATGGATTCTGGAGTAACTCCACACTCTGAACTCTGCATTCACTCTCCCCCTGCCCTTTTACCGCACGGAGCTCTCAACGGTCAAAAACTGCCACGTGGACATCCAGCCATCGAAGCGGACAAAAGCGCAAACAATTTGAACGCGACGATGGGTTGGCCGGCCACACAGGCAACCGGTCCACCCAATTACGTGCTCCCTGCCACACGGTCGCATCACAAGGCCCGCACCACCCACTTCTCCCCGACTACGTAGACCCGTTCCGCCATGGACCGACACGCACACATGCGCTTCGTCCCCGCCGGACCATATCGAGAGACCACTGGACCAGGTCTACGTCACGCTTCGTTCTGCTCTGCAGGGATCGAGGCAGGCCGGCCGCTCGTGCTTCCCATCTGCGAGCCACCGTTCCAGCGCACGCGCTAGCCCCCATATTACTCTCACCGACATGTGGGGCCATATCACTCGGGCCCATCGCGTCAGTGAGTAAAGGGTCTAGGTGGGATACGTGTCCGTATCCACGGCATTCGTGGGGCACTGCACCCGCAGTAACGCAGTTTGAACGACCCCCGGAAGGATGAAAGTACAGTAATGCCCCCGGTCGAACACCCACTACGCGGGCCTACGCGTGGGTATGGAATACCCTCCGTGGTAGTCTCGTAGATAAGTAGAAAACACAGGGGTATTTACGGTTTCCTCTCTCTTCCCACTTTCCCGCCTGAAACCCCCCAACCCCCTCTTGGGAGTGGGAAACCCTCGCCGCCTCAAACCCCTTTCCACTGACTTCCCAGGAGGCCTGGACGAGCGCCACGACCGCCAGCGCCTCCGAGGCTCCGACCGACATCCCCTTCGGCCGCACGACGCGCGCCATCAGCCGCTCGACGGCGACGAGCGGATACTCCCGGCCCCGCGGGCGGAGGAGTTGAAGAGACCGAGGAGGCCGCCGCCGCCGGCGGAGCTGTTGGGGAGCAGGGAGGGGAAGGGGGGAGAGGAAGAAGAGGGGTCGGATAGTAAGGTAATTTTCCTGGCATTTTATTGCTGGTTGATTCATCAGGGGATTGGTTGGGGAATTTATTTTAGGAAATATATTTTGGTGTACTCCCTCAGTTTTTTAATATATAACGCCGTTAAATTTTGTTACGACCAATCGTTTTATTCAAAATTTTTGTGCAAATCTTAAAATTACAAATAACGGTTAAAGTTTATCTAGTGATAAATCAACCACAACCAAGTTGGGTAGTGATAAAAAAACGGAGGTAGTATATTTTTTCTTTTTTCGGATGAAAAGTTTTTTTAATTTTTTTTTGAACGGAAATGGGAAAAGTTGGGTGATAAGACAGTGTTGTCTGGTCTGGGTGAAATCTTTTCCCCTGTTGGAAAATGCTATTTTTGCCCAAGTTTTCTCGCAGTCTGTGATGTATTGACTTGCTGTTTGTTTTCCTCTTTTGGGCTAGGGTTTTACCCTCTTTTGTTTCGAGGGGTTTTACAGATTTGCAGAAATGGTGGTGTGGTGGATGTGGAATGTTGGCTAGGTTTTAGATCACTGATTTGTGGGTGCTGTTCGGGCAGGGCTTGAATTCAGAGGCGGCTCATGGTGGAAGGAATGGTGGTCGCCGTGGCAAATGGGATGAAGGTGGAAGCAGCACCGGCCGCCGGCGCCAGCGCCACTGCCAACGCGGATTCCCCGACATCCGTTCTGGAGGACGAGGTGATTTATTTGTGAATAATTTTTGTTTCCAGATCTCTCTATTTCTGTATGCTTCCGCAGTTCACGAAGTATTTCGGTTTTTTCCTGACGTTGAGCTCGTGTTGTTAGAAGATTTCTGAATGTAAGAATGGGGATGCCTCGGATACCGCGGAGGCAATTAAGCAAGAGGATGATCATCTCAAGGTGCTTGCTGAGGAGAAAGCTGATGATTTTGTGGATGCAAGTTCATCCCTTACTGTGGAACTTGCTGCCAACAACGGTGATTTGTCAGCTCACCCTGTGCCAGTGAAGGAAGAAGATCAGTTATTGGAGCCTGCCAAGGAGGAAAAGGCAGATGATTTTGTGGATGCGGTTTCATCTCTACCAATTGACCTTGAGGCCAAGAATGGTGATGCATCCCTCATCACTGATGCAATGAAGGAGGAGGAAGACAAATTGCACGAGGCCCGTGTTAAGGCTGACGAAGAAGAGGAGGCACGGAAGAGGGAAGAAGCTTCAAGACTTGCTTTTGATCCAAATGCACGGTTTAACAAGTTAGACGAGCTGCTGACACAGACACAGCTCTATTCCGAATTTCTACTTGAGAAGATGGAGACGATCGCTGATGTATGTATTGTTCTCCACACGCATCCACACCTCTTTTGGTTCTTCCTGCGTTTTATTTGATTTTTCTGTTGTCGGTTGTGCTGTTGGTTAAGGTGGAGGGTGTCGACACCCAAGCTGAAGAGGAGCCAGTAGAAGAGATGAAGAAAGGGCGTGGGAGAAAGAGGAAAGCTACTTCTGCACCAAAGTACAATAATGTGAGTTCTCGCTTCATACATCATTTGTTTTCCTGTATTCTAAATTAATGGATTATGCTGATGCTGACTTTGCTCATCTGAATTTCAAATACTACTAATGTTGTCAGTTTATCACTATTTACCGATTAGCTTTCCACCTGTAGCACATTGTTAGAAAATCATATTTAGAAGGGACGTTTAAGATTTGCCACACCACATTTACAACTGTCTTCCTCTGGTCCCTTGATATTTTCATGGGGTCAATGTTGGGCACAAATTGGTGGCAAATGTTTGCGATTAATATATTGATATAATAGGCTCTTTTGACTGTTAGATAGTTGGAGGTTAGAGAAGCAAGAAAATGCCAGAGTAAAATGCTCAATACAGAAACAAGCGAGTGAGAGAGGAAAGTTACCTTGTATATATGTTGTTAATATCCTGCTAATTAGAGATAAGTATGGTCGTTTACTCATGAACCCTGAAGATATAGGGATAACATATGAAGGAAAGTAGTTTTAAAACTATCAACTTTGCTTGTGCCTTTTATTTTTGGACGTTGGATAATGTTTTTTTTAAAAAAAATATGTTACCTGGAGTTGTTTGGCTTGTTTCAAATTCCTCTAGAACCATGCATGCTTATTCAGATACTTTCGTAGGATCAATCATATTCTTTAAGTGGATAGGTTGATCAGTGTTCTGTATGAATGTGGCAACTAGTTTTATACATTGATGAAAATTTCAAGGAAGCCATTTCATTTCTAACCCAATAAAATAAAATGTTTTTCAGAAAAAGGCCAAGAAAGCAGTGGCAGCCATGCTTACAAGATCTCGTGAAGATTGCTCGCCTGACGATTGTACTCTCACAGAAGAAGAAAGGTGGGAAAAAGAGCAAGCCAGACTTGTTCCTCTAATGACTGGTGGGAAGTTGAAGTCCTACCAGATAAAGGGTGTAAAGTGGTTAATATCACTTTGGCAGAATGGGCTTAATGGGATATTGGCTGATCAAATGGGCCTTGGGAAAACAATACAGACTATCGGTTTTCTTGCCCATCTCAAGGGGAAGGGTCTTGATGGTCCATACCTGATAATAGCTCCTCTATCCACTCTCTCGAACTGGGTGAACGAGATCTCAAGGTGACTTGTCTATATTGTTCTTTCACCATCCTTAATTGATATTCTTAAGTGAAGCTGCTTGCCTGCTTGCTTTCAGGTTTGTACCATCTATGACTGGTGTGATCTATCATGGGGATAAAGCAGCTCGGGCAGAGATAAGGAGAAAGTTCATGCCCAAAACCACTGGCCCAAATTTTCCATTAATCGTAACTTCCTATGAGATGGCTATGTCAGATGCAAAGCATCTTGCTCATTATAAGTGGAAGTATGTTATTGTGGATGAGGTAAATGGAGAAACCTTGCATGAAGTTATCGTCCTTGTTGTCTTCTGTCTTAGTTTTGGATTTACATGTTACGCCCATGTCTTTTTCCAGGGGCATCGGCTAAAGAATTCAAAGTGCATATTATTAAGGGAGTTAAAGCGCCTGCCAATGGATAATAAACTCCTTTTGACTGGAACTCCTCTTCAGAATAATCTAGCAGAACTGTGGTCGCTGCTGAACTTCATTTTGCCTGATATATTCTCATCGCATCAGGAATTCGAGTCATGGTATGATTCATTTTGCTGATAATTGTACCACCCCTTCCCTGTATATTCCTTCACAAGTGTGGTTTGTGCTTTTATAGTCTCATGTCTCAGCACTGAAGTACAACTATGATAGTATAATTGAAGATGTTCTTATCATGCACTCGTTCCTATATCCATCTTAAGCTTTCCATCAAATAATTGTTTCTCATGTTTGAGTCATTGTCCTGACTGTTTATTGTCAACTTCGTTCATTTGTGTATGCATTGAGCAGAGCAGATAGTCTTTTTCTCTTCAAGACAAGACATTTGTCAGGATCTCTCTGGGTCATTGAGGGCTAGCATGTTGGTCAAAACAATGTAAAAGAACCTCTTAAACTGCATAACAGCGTGAACGGGCCTCTAGCTGAGTTGGTTAGGTGGCTCTAATAGCACTCCTCAGGTCCTAGGTTCGACTCTCGGTGGGAGCGAATTTCAGACTGGGGTTAAAAAAAAGCCCCTCGTCTGTCCCACGCCAAAGCACAGGTCTATGGTCTGGCCTAGGTCGTTGGTCGTTCTCACACGGGCTACGCTGCCGCTGTGTAAGGGTGTGGCAGGGGTTTTCTTGACCTGCTTGAGAAGGTTTTCTTCTACGCATGATGCCCGGGAGCTGTCTTACCCCCCCCCCCCCCCCCCCCCGGGTGCAGGTCAAGTTTTTTAAACTGCAAAAACAGCAATTTAAACTCTAATCCTGTTTATGTATATAATTATTCCATTAGTTTGTTGCTACTCTTAAGACACGGCTTTAATTTTTTCTCATTGGCTTGCCTTTATGAAGTGTTGTAAAGTTGAATGCCCTATGTGTTGTAGCGGTTATGCATATTGTTTTGATATGTGATGTCTGCTAACGTGTCTTTTGAATATAGCAGAAATCTATGCTGTACATCTACTGATTTATATGGTGTTTACTGAGATGCTATGTTTACTTTTTTGTCTGCCTTATGTCTGTCATACAGGTTTGATTTTTGTGCAAAAGGAGGTGAAGAAGAACAAGAGGAAAGTGAAGAGAAGAGAAAAGTCGATGTTGTTTCAAAGCTTCATGCCATATTGCGCCCGTTCCTTCTAAGGCGGATGAAGGAGGATGTAGAGCACATGCTTCCACGAAAGAAAGAGATAATCATTTATGCTAACATGACTGACCATCAGAAACAAATCCAGAATCACTTGGTTGAACAAACATTTGATGAATACCTGCATGAAAAATCAGAAATTGGTACGGATGCTTGTGCAAATAGTCTCCTATACACATTCCTGTAGACTTAAAAAGTTAATCTGACTAGTGTTGAGGAGTATTGCAGTTCTGCGGAAACCTGGCATTAAGGCGAAGCTGAATAACCTTTTAATTCAACTGAGGAAAAATTGCAACCATCCTGATCTTTTGGAGTCCGCATATGACTCATCAGGTTGTTCCACATTAGACATTTGTAATTAATTGCTTCACGTGCTCATTTCCTAACATTTTTGCTTTATTGTCTTTCTGTAGGTATGTATCCACCTGTTGAGAAGCTCTTAGAACAATGCGGCAAATTTCAGCTCTTGAACAGATTGCTAAATTTGCTGCTTGCACGGAAGCACAAGGTATATCGTTTTCTCTGCTATTCTATTTAATTCAGGGATTACATTAATGCAAATGTTAGCTCAAACTTTTTTGAAGAATAAAAAATCATAGGCCTCAACTGGCATTTTTTGTAGGTTCTTATATTTTCACAGTGGACAAAAGTTTTGGACATTATCGAGTACTATTTGGAAACAAAAGGCCTTCAGGTTTGCCGAATTGATGGCAGTGTTAAGTTGGAAGAGAGGAGGAGGCAGGTAAAGCGGGCTGTGCCAATGCATTGCTGTTTACTATATCGTGTGTAAAGTTCTAGATGCATATACGCTGATTGCACTATCGTAAAATACAATTAGGAGTCTCATTTTCTCGCCACTGTTACCTTTTATAATCCATTTTAGTGTAATACAGTTCTCACTTTTCTGTGCACTATTCTCTTGCAGATAGCAGAATTTAATGACTTGAACAGCAGCATGAATATCTTTATTCTAAGCACACGAGCTGGTGGGCTGGGTATCAATCTTACTTCGGCTGATACCTGTATCCTATATGATAGTGACTGGGTAATTCCCTATTGAAATTATTGTACTTCTTCAGACTAAATATTCATATTATAGCAAGTACAATACAAGATTCTTTTGCATGCCATCCGCCTGTTCGAACGGATGGAATGAAGGCATGTAGGCTTTACCTTCTAATAGTTGATTATGTGAATTGTTAAACCTCTGCCATCATTCTGCAGAATCCTCAGATGGATTTGCAGGCCATGGATCGATGTCACCGGATTGGTCAAACACGCCCAGTACACGTCTACCGGTTGGCAACATCACATTCTGTTGAGGTGTGTCGGATGATCTTTTTGTCTTTAGACGTCGGCTACACCTGTTGGATAGTTGCTCATCTTAATGGTGTTGCAGGGCCGGATCATCAAGAAAGCATTTGGAAAGTTGAGGCTGGAACATGTGGTGATCGGGAAGGGTCAGTTTGAACAAGACAGAGCCAAACCTAATGCACTAGATGTAAATGTTCCCATCCATCCTCCTGACTATAAGATTACTCTTTGTTCACACTTTTTTTCGAAAACAAGTTCTTTCTTCATAGAGTAACACCATATGAACACAAAACTACCGAAGTGACACTGAAAGAATGTCAACACCGCGGAAATCCTCTATATCTCATATTGCCATTTCTTATGATTACGCAGGAGGCGGAGTTGCTGGCGCTGCTCAGGGACGAGCAGGACGAGGAGGACCGGATGATCCAGACAGACATCACCGACGAGGATCTCCTGAAGGTGATGGACCGGAGCGACCTTACAGGCCCTCCTGCCGACGCCGACGCCTCCCCTCTCGTGCCCCTGAAGGGACCCGGCTGGGAGGTGGTGGTGCCGACGAAGAGCGGCGGCGGCATGCTCACGTCGCTCACCAGCTAGCTTCTTCATTCGCTTGCTGGTCACGTCGGCTCCAGTATGGCTACCGGCGAGGTGCCTCTTGACCTGTGCTGATGCCTGACGAGACGATATGCTTTTGTGATATATCCCCCAAGTAATTGCTGACTGGGCGTTGCACTTGCACCAGTAGACTAGGAGGTTATGTAGTGTGCATTTAACTGAAATGCCCTCGTGTTGTTGGCTCAGCTGCAGCATTTCATTTTGCAAGGCCAAAAGCCTTTACAGCCAGCAAGCCAGCGTAAGAAAGTGGTTTTTGAGACAATGCTACTGTTGACCTGCTTTGGTAAGCAAGGTATTATGCAGTGCAATATGAAGCTTATGGCTCTTCACTTCTACTGGGAGGTAGCTCATTCTTGGATTGGTAACCAATGATTTTGGCATGCTTAATCTCTAAGTATGCTGATGGCAGTAGTAAGGACAGCAGTAGATAGGCCCACCGTCAGTCACCTGGAATATCCCATCTAACCTGGCAAACGTGCTCCCCTTACGACATATCGCTCTAATTATTCGACGGGCAAAACATGATTGCTGGGCTTTCTTCCCTCCTGTCCTGAGACATACACATGAAATGCATGATTGTCCCCCTTTTCTGTGTCACGTTGGAGTTATCTTTTGTGCCTGAAAGACTTAACTAACCGTCTGTGACTTGCCTCGTGTCCCCTTGCCGCTTGCGGAAGTGCATGCCTCGTGAGTCTTAGAGCAAAGGCAAAATTTCATAAACCATTCAAATTATCACTCTTACTTTGTTTTGAAAATCCATCTTTAAAAGTTAATTCTGTAGCAAAGAGCTACCCACCTAAACCCCTCCGTGCACGCGAATAGCAGAGTCAGCTTGAAACGAGAATGCGATCTCGAACACGAGGGCTGAGGGCGGTGGTGATCGATACCGGCAATCGACTACAATCGAGCTCTGTTCCCTCCTGCTGCAAGTACACATCGGCTGAAACAGACTGACACGATTATTCACGTGCGTGAAAGGGTTTGGTTGGGGGAACATCTGTAGCAAATCGGTTTTCGGAGGTGAATTTTAGAACAAGAATAATAACTGAGATGGTTTATGCGATTTTATCCAGGAGCTAATGGCGTATTCTATAAAGTTGTAGCACGTGTTTTTTTTTATCTCTGGAAAGAAAAAAAAAAGAAAGGAAACAAAAGGCGGTACGGTACCACCGTGGCCATATCGCACATTCATCACGCACTTCACACCTTTGCCCTAACTAAATCCTAATGCCCTCCCAAGACAAAACCCACGAAACGTGTCGTGTCGTCCATCACCTTTGCCCTGCTCTCCATGCCCCGACGATATCGTTAGCATCCCGGCAGTCTCACCTGTCATCTCATCTCCCCGTCACGCCACTCGCTACGCGCCGCCTGGTAGTAGTTGGTACTCCGGCCGGTGAGACCAGCGCGCCCCACCGCCCCATCATCTCATCTCATTCTCGGCCTCCTCCAAACGCAGCAGCCCGGCGGCGCCGCGTCTCGACGACTCGTCCCTCCCACGCAGCTTACGCAACGCAAACCCTGGCCGTCGGATCGGCTGCCGCGGCCAACACGCGCCGCCCATCCGGGAGCACAACTGTCTCTCGCCTCGCCGTGCATCCCAGGCGGGGTGCTTCTATTTTGGTTTGCCTCCTCTCCATTTGGAAGCAGGAAACAGGTACGAATTTCGAAAGTGGGAGGCTTTAGCCGCTTTCGAGACTCTTGCTTTGTGCTCTCTTTTTCCTTAGTGACACCCGACTTTAGAGCCTTATTATTGTTTGTGCAGAGATTTGGAGCTGAGAGAGAGCCCACGGTTGTTTCCTACCTCGCTAAGCAACCTTCCAACCTCAGCCTGCTTAAGCCTGCAGGGAGCGAGTGAAAACAGAACAGCCGGCCTGCAGGAAGCAGCGTTTCTGAGAGAGGAGAGAGAGAGAGATGGCAGGGAGGAGGCACCTTCTGCTTCTTCTTCTTCTCTGGGGATTCTTGCAGCTCACCAGTCTTCCTTATTCAGGTAAGGCGCTCTCTCACTCGCACACATTTTTTCTCTCCTTGTGTTCGGTTCTGATAAAGTGATAATCAGTCTGAACTCTGAATCATGCCCTTTGTTGCTGGAGCACTTTCAATTTTGAGCCGATTTTGGTTTATAGGTCAACAAATTATAGCTCCAGCATGCAGAATCTACGTCATTTTTCTGACTTTTTCTCCAAACTTTCCCTAGTTCGAAATATATCCTCCCTGCAATTCTGCAGGTCTATGGAAACGGTTTTCCTCTTCGTTTCTCTTGTTTCTTTACTGTTGGATAGAATCTGCTGGACAGAAAGGACGATAAAGAAATGAAGTACTAAGGGATATGCTTGTAGACATTTCGGCTCTCATCTTTCTCGACTGCACGAAGACGATCGGTCGTTAATTGGATGTCGTGTCATCATGCGACGGTGACATCAGGCGTTGTGCAGTGATGAGATGACACCTACCTACTGATATAGTATACAGATTGCCAAGTGCTGGAGCCATTTGAATTCTAAACAAATGAAGTCATATGTTTATACATATCGGCTAAAATTAAATTTTTAACCTTAAATTTAGAGTTGATTTTTAGAGTTTTTCATTGAAGTTTATTTTTTAATCTTAGTAAACTAGGATCGCTAAAAACACGAATATAAAAATTTTATTTACAAATTATTTTTCGTTTGTAAATATGCCATTTGGTTTATTTCCCGAATAAGCGAAATCCGAATAAGCGAAACGAAGGGGTCAAAGCTTTCATCCCTTTGTAACTTTTTTTCAGAACTAGCATGGTGATCCGCGCAAATTACGCGGCTAGCATCCTTATGTTTTCTCTCATATAATACCATATATATCTTCTTATTGTATTATTAAAATATCTTAAAATAATAACATAATTTAAATTTTGTACTAACTTTACCAAACTATCAATGTCTAATATTCATATTGTGTTGTATATACGTGATAGTTATTAATTATTTTTAATATTGAATTTTAAGTTATTTCTCAATTATATTTCTATATGGACTCTAGATTGTTCTTCCAATATTTCTTATTTTTCAACTCCTAATTTTCGTTATTTATAAATTGTATTTCTATATGGATTCTAACTCTTCTTCTAATATTTTTTATTTTTTTAATTCTGAATTTTTATTATTTCTAATTACATTTCTATATGGACTTTAAACTCATATTTCAATATTATTTATTTTTTAATTTCGAATTTCATTTACTTTTAAATTGTATTCCTATATGGACTCTAGACTATTGTTCCAATATTTATTTTTTAATTTCTAATTTTAGTTATTTGTAAATCGTATTTCTATATGTACTCTAAACTCTAATTTTATTTTTATTATTTTTATTCCAAATTTTAATTAATTCTAAGTTCCTATATGGACTCTATACTCTTCTTCCAATATTCCTTATTTTAATTCCTAATTTCTATTATTTATAAATTGTATTTATATATGGACTCTAGAACTTATCTTTCAATCTTTTTAATTACGAATTTTATTTATTTTTAAATTGTATTTCTATATGAACTCTATAGTCTTCTTCCAATATTTCTTATTTTTTTAGTTTCGAATTTTTCGTTATTTCTAAATTGTATTTCTATATGAACTCTAAACATCTACTTTTAATTTTCTTATTTATTTAATTCTGAATTTCCATTAGTTCTATTGTATACCCGTATTTCTATATGGACTCTAAATATCTACTTTTAATTTTCTTATTTATTTAATTCCGAATTTTCATTAGTTCTATTGTATACCGACATGGACTCTAGTCTTCTCTTCCCATATTCCTTATTTTTAATTCCGAATTTCAGCTATTTTTAAATTGTATTGACTTTATTTTTTTTCGATTAATATGAGAATTTCTAGACCATGAGAATGAACGTGGAGGTTTATTTTTCTATTCCTTTAATAAGTTAATAGACTAGTAAATTGTTTCTCATTCTAGTCTGCAGAATTGTAGCCTCAGTTTGAAATGTGGGACTATTTTACAGTGAAATCCATGCAAAATCATGCGAGGTTTCCGCTTTCAAAATAGGGGTGTAGTACTATTGTCGTCCATGTATTGGCGCGAGGGAAAATGTTTTACTAATCACGCGGCAACCGATTTATTCCCTGCAGCGTCGCAGTCCTTCATCGGCATCAACTACGGCGACGTCGCCGACAACCTCCCGCCGCCGGCGTCCACCGCGCGCCTCCTCCAGTCGACGACCATCACCAAGGTGCGCCTCTACGGCACCGACCCAGCCGTCATTTCCGCCTTCGCCGGCACGGGCATCTCCCTCCTCCTCGGCGCCGCCAACGGCGACATCCCCAACCTCGCGTCCTCGCCGGCCGCGGCCGCCGCGTGGGTCGCCGCGCACCTCCCGTCCACCTCGTCGCCGGCGATCTCCGCCGTCTCCGTGGGTAACGAGGTCCTCTTCGGCGACACGTCGCTGGCGTCGCAGCTCGTCCCGGCGCTGCAGAACATCTACGCCGCGCTGCCGTCAAACTCCAGCGTGAAGGTGTCCACCGTGCACGCTATGGACGTGCTGGCGAGCTCCGACCCGCCATCCTCGGGGGTGTTCAAGCCGGAGCTCGCCGCCGCGCTCGACCCGCTGCTGACCTTCCTGAGCAAGACCGGCTCGCCGTTCCTCATCAACCCGTACCCTTACTTCGCGTACCTGAGCGACCCGCGGCCGGAGACGCTGGCGTTCTGCCTGTTCCAGCCCAACGCCGGCCGGCCGGACGCCGGCTCGGGGCTCACCTACACCAACATGTTCGACGCGCAGGTGGACGCCATCCGCGCCGCGCTGGACGCCAAGGGGTATAAGGACGTGGAGATCGTCGTCGCGGAGACCGGGTGGCCGCACAGCGGCGGGGCCGACGAGGCCGGCGCCACGGTGGAGAACGCGCGCGCGTTCGTCTCGGGGCTCGTGTCGCACCTCCGGTCCATGGCCGGCACGCCGCGCGCGCCGGGGAAGCCCGTGGACACGTACCTGTTCGCCGTGTACGACGAGGACCTCAAGCCCGGGAAGCCGTCGGAGAAGTCGTTCGGGTTGTTCCAGACCACCACCCTTGCCGAGACGTACCCGACGGGGCTGATGAGGAACGGCACCGCCGCTGGTCTGGGTCCAGCCATGGCGCCGGCGACGGCGACGGCGCCGACCCTTCCGGTCAAGCCATCGCCTGCTCTGGCGAGCCCCGCGCCGGCGAGATTACCGGGGCTACAACCACAGGTGGGTTTGCTTTGCTAAAAAAAGCTCTAAATTTAGCGTGCTCTTCCAAGTGTGGAAGCTTGAGCTATGGCTTCGTTGGTGCAGGTGACTCCATTGCAGCCGGGCTCGTCGGCGGCGGCCGGGCCTTCAGCCCTGTGCGCGCCGGGGACGGCGACGACGACGGCAAGGGGAGCAGCAGCTGCTGCTTGTAGTAGTCCTAGTGCAGCGGAATCGCCACGGATAATTTCAGTGATCAGCATCATTGCAGGCGTGTTATTAATGTACCTGTCAATCTGAGAAGAAGATGCATGGATGCATCTCTTGTACTCACATTTTGTTAATCAAATCCTGTTGATCTTGACCAAGTATTGCATGATAACATTCAAATAACGTACAATGTTCGTGTACGAACAATTTGGAGACACAATTACACTCTGGGCTCAACGCGAGCAGCATGTCGGGGAACAGAAGGTATAATGGCAGTCATGCATAAAGAATGATCATCAATGAGCACAAACATACAACAGTAGTTTGTTGGCATGCAAATACACCAACCAACGAGAGAACAGCAGAGTGATCGGGGCAGAAGAAACAACAATTGTAGGCACCATCCAACACTCCAAACAGCATCTCCAACAAACATCAAGTACTGCTACAACTCTCAACACACAACCAATGCACAGACAAACCCAGAAAGGCCGGTATGATTGTAGCTATGCTCCGGAATGAGACACCGGTGAGGTGATGAATTGCCCGTCTTTGAAGCTGTGGATGTACTGTTGGGGCAAAGCATGTTCCACCTGCAATATAAGAACGATATCTTAAGTGCCAGCCTGTATATAGATTGTCAGGATATCGACTCTAAGCCCCTAATGGTACTATTTGTACACAAAAAGGATGTCTGCATCTTGAAAGGTGTTTAATTATATTGCCCAGTTGAATGTGCACACCAACAAGGCAACAACTAACATCATATGAAAACTGCATATTGAAAGGTGAGGAGCAAAGAAAAAGGTTGAAAAAAATCTAGTATCTAAAACACATTTTGAAAATCTAATCAAGATGTGCCAATATAGACAGAATATAAGTGTACAACTCATCCTTTCGATTACTTTCATCAGGTGCTAATCAGAAGAAAATCTAAGTATTCATGTAACTTTTGGTTGCGTATATCCACAAGCGGATATAGAGGCCGATTTCTATCCATTATCTAAAAAAAATTACTTTCATGCTAATCAATAAGACAATACAATACTGCTAGCATTTTGTCGGCCCAAATAAGATTGGTGAAATTTAGCATGTAACTCATGCGCAAATTCCTTCTGGTGACGATGACACTTCAATAAGTGTAATTGTCATCCATCTAACAGTGTGAATGTTCTCAGAAAGGACTGGTTCCATCCAATTTCATATCACCCAAAACAGATTTAAAGAGTTCCCAATTGGGTCACCGGTATGAAGTAAACACAGATACATGACAGAAGATCAGATCTTACCCAATCACCATCCGTGGCACCACTTGGAACCATCACATTGATTTCACTAGATTTAGCTGAAGTGATGGAGGCTCCAAGTGAATCATTGCTTAAGTACAATTGACATCCAGACGTGTTGTCGATTGATATTGTTGGTGCTGTACCCTGCAAGTTAAAGAACTTCAATCTCTGACAGCAAATTAAGCAGCAACACAGACAGGGTTCACATTCAACATAGACACATAGACATAGTGCAGCTTATGTAGCGAATGGCAACAAAAAACTCACACTTCAGGGGTCAGGACATAGAATACAAATAAAAACAACTACTAGACAGAATTATTTGTTGAGATGTAAAAGAATAATAAATTCAAAAGGAAAAGCGATAAAACATAAAGTTCGAAAACAAGCAATTCTCTAGTCTCTCCCATTCTTCTCTGCCAGTCTTTGCGCCTCATCTACTGGCAGCATGATGAGGGTGAATGCCTACATTTCAGTCTTAATATGGTTGCACCAGTCCTGACCATGTATAATAATAACTAGCCAAGCAAAGGAGATCAGGAGATTGCTTAAACCTAGATGATTCTGGGCATGCCTGAGCTTGATATTTCTAAAATTAGAATAAGGGTCAGATCCTAAAAGCAGTCCAGAACACATACAAGCAACATCCTTTTAGAGAGTGAAGAGCAGTAGTGTAACCAGATAAAATACTCCTAGATACTGTGCACGCGTTTCTAGTTATGAGTATTACATTCCAAAACTGAATACCTGACATTGCACCTCAACACCATTGCAATTGACAACTTCAAAAGCTGCTACAACATGCTGAAACATATGGTAAACTGAATTTAGTTTTGCCACAGTAATAGAATAAAATTTAGCTTGGGGTTAAATTTGGTCTCAACAGTTTAAATTAACCCACTAACCTTGAAAACGATTCCAACTTTGGTGCATTTGTCAACAGTGATATTGTTCACTTTACCTGCCAAATGTTTCATAATTGTTATGACACCAAATAATATGGGCGAATGTGAAAGTTACATATTCCAAATGAAGGTGTATATTACCATTTACTTGAAGGACAGAATCCTTGCATCCATACACATATACAGATTGTCTAGCATCACAATCATCAATTGCAAGGTTCTTTTTACCAAGTTGATTTTCGACCACCCATCTGCCAATTTTTTTATATACCAGGGAAATGTGAACAGCATAATCAACAATATATAATATATGCTCATTTTACCAGAACAAGAGAATTATATGGCGCCCTTCTGACTATATATCTAAACGATGCAAGGTCCATTAAGCCGACTACCACCATCATAAAATAAAGAGTAAATTTCATTAAACCCCACCTATTATGGTACAAGTTGCACAAAACCACACTAATTTTGACACATGGCACATAACCCCAGGTATTATGGTCCTAAAGTTTCACAAAACCACACCGGTAACCATTTTGTCTTTGATCTACCACATTTTTGAGTTCTACACTCACATATCAAATTTATGAGTTTTTTATCCATCATATAAATGTTACATCCACTTTTCTAAATTTTGATATAGGAATATGTCAAAATGGTTAACAGTGTAGTTTTGTGAAACGTTAAGACCGTAATATCAGGGTTATGTACCACATGCTAAAATCCATGTGGTTTTGTGCAACTTGAACCATAATAGGTGGGGTTTCTAAAATTTACTCTAAAATAAATGGTTATCGTGTCTTCGGAAGCTTCTATCATACAAAATTTTATGAATTTGTGGCATGCAATTATATAACATACTAGTACTCAATTTTGAAATTAACTACATGTATGTAGTTAATTCTATTTGCAGTACTTCTCTTGTACATATAATTTAACTTTTTTAGAAATGTATGGTTTGAAGATAAATATGAAGCTATTTGTCTACCAAAGGTCCAAAGCCCCATTCTTGCAACTTCTGTACCGACTCACTAATGCAACCTAGCCACCAGACAGAAGGCTTCCCCAGATATTCCTCATTGTTGGACCTGGTTGGTGTTCATGCAGCCATGCAGGCCATCAATCAAACCCATACTGTACCAATTGACAGTTCATACTAGAGTCTTAGATAGTAATCTATTAGGTGTTTTTTTAAGAATCAGGGTGAAGCTCACTTGCGTCCCATCTGAAGCTCCAGTTTTGGAGGCCCGGACTTGAAGGAGAAAGACCCTGCACGAGAAGTCTTCTCAGGAGCAGCAGCCGGAGCAGCAGTGCTACTGCTAACGACACCACTTCTATCAGACCGGTTTTTAGTCTTCATGTCATCAGTAACCTTTCGCAATCCTGCAGAACAATAATAGGGCTGTCACAGATCTGTTTCTCAGCATTGAGAACAAAAAAAAAATAATGTCACAAAATGGACGAATCACATGTTCTCATCTACCTGTGGTCACAGCTTTGCCTGAACTAATCTCCTGAAAGACAGCTGACATTCCTTCTTTAGGCTGTGCAGATTTAGGAGATTTCTCTGTGGTAAAAAGAGGCGCCGAAGGTAGAGCAGGTGGAGGGGGAGCCTTAGCCCCTGGTGTTTTAGGAGCTGGAGCAGTAGCCTTTGGTTGGGAAACAGGTGCACCTCCAACTAGACCCCAGGAAGGACCAAGAGGGTAATGTTTCTTAACAAAATCCCGTAAACCAGGCATGTATAGCTCTTTCAAAGCTTTAGCCCACTCAACATGGTCAGGATCTTTGTTCCTGTACTCCACAAGAACCTAAGAGGAAGATTAATGACCGTTTTTAAAAACAGTACAAATTTGTATATGGTTCTGCAATTGAATGGGATAATTCAGATCAATGATTAAATCATCATCGTGTACTCAACTAAAAGGAATACTGGAAAAATAGGTTAAAAAACTACAAGTATGTTCTTCATAGGAGTAGTTGGTTTCTTACTCATCTGGCTAACGGTGAAAGAAATTATTGGATGTGGGCACATATTTTATGATGTGAAATACTTTAATTGGATATACATATAACAAAATGCATTATTTCCAAGAAACTCGAGTGATACACGGGTTGAAGAAAGAATGAAGGTAATCACAGTGCATTCTCATCGTGAGAATGGAGGTAATCACAGTGCATTTCTTGTCGTGATAATGACTGTCTAGCATCCCTTTCTAAAAGGAGATAACCTGGAGCATTCTGATCAGGTTTCACAATTGACACATTTTGTGACTTTACATACTGTAGGTATACTAAATGTCAAGGTGTAGTAAAGAAAACATTGAAAATGATCAAATAAAAAAAGTGTACCTTGTTATTGTAGAACTCAGCCATCTGCCAACTTTCTTCAACATGTGCTGTAGGGAAACTCATGCCTTGCAGAGAAGAAGAATGGAAGAAACATTAGAGGATACGTATGGTAGTCGACAAGACCCCGATGCTAAATCCAAACATAACAAATTTACTGACCACAATCCTTTCCTAGGAAGCCAACCCAGGCCAAAGCAGTGAGACTGTCGGCAACACTCTTAATATGGTTGAAATAGTCAGGCCTCCTTCCTTCAGTCATCGCAATCGCTTTCGCAATAACATCATTCAGTGGCTTAAAGAAGTCCTGTGCATCAGCCATTGATGCAGGTTTCTGCGCAACATTAGGGAAAAAAGCTGATTACTAATGTTAGAATGGGCATCTCTTCTCTCCCCTCGCCCCTAGTAACTGAATGACTATGTGTAATGTTCCCAACTTTGAAGCAATAAAAGTTCATGCCAGCAATAAGAATGGACATCGCATTTTTCAGATCTCACAATGGCTAAGTATTTTTTTCTACATAAATGTTATCAATAAACATGTAAGCACGTCATCACATGATGAACATCCAGCAGAATGGCCTCGGCCATCTCGACAAACAAAATACCAAATCCTAAATTTGCCTCCAAATCTCGGGTTGATCGGCCATTCCCGCGAGATTCCTCCCGGGACGCACATCTAATTAGCCCAAACAGTACGGAACGCCGAGAGATCTACGCGCCGAGCACATCCAAAATCGAAGAGATCAAGGCAGGAACACAGGAGAGAAGCGCGTCCCGTACCTGGAGCTGCTTGGCCTGGACGAGGCGGTCCTTGGAGACGGCGAAGGCCTCGGCGAGGACCTTGGTGGCGTCGAGCACCTTCCCTCCGATCTTCTCGGCCGCGGCGGTGAGGCGTCCGACGGCCCCGGCGACGAACTCGTCGTAGGCCACGATCGCCGGATCCGACGCCGCCGCCTCCAGCCCGTCCCCGAGGTCCCGCGGCGCCGCCGTCAGCGAGGCCCCGGAGGCCACGGCGGCCTCGAGGCGCGCCACCGCCGCCTCCAGCCGCTCCACGAGCGCCTTCTCCATGGCGGCGGAATCAGCAAGCTAGGTTACTCGGGGTGCGCGCCCTCTCTGGCTCTGCTAGTGCTCCGTGCGTGCGCGTCGTCTCTGTGGCGCCGCGCCGCTTCCAGCCTTGGCGGATTTATGGGTCTGCGCCTTCGGTTTGTGCTTGCTTGCCAGCGCCGCTATATTTTTTCCCTTCGTTTTATTTTTTTCTGCTTCTTTTCATGAGGTACTCCATTCGTGCAGAAAAAACTGATCGGTTAGCATAATAAGCAAAAGCAAAAAATCAAAATTTGAATTTTCTATTTTAAATTTAATTTTAAGATATTTTCAATTTAATTTCTTTTAGTGTTGTCTTTTAATTCACTACAAACAAATATATAAAATTTTTAGCTATAAATTATTTTTTACTCCGTCCGGTTCCATATTTCTTGACATTTTAGACATGGTTAAGGTCAAACTTTTGGAGGTTGCTATCTAGCGCGTGCGTGGCGGCAACACGCATGCCAGCTAGCGCTCTCTCCCCTACCAACGCATTTTTTCCGTGGTTTTTTCCTGTTTTGGTGCTACGTTTCTATCGACGGGATACCCGCGGACCATATTCTAAGGGTATTGGGGTACGTTAGGACGAGAATCTACACAATACGACATCAAGCACATAGAAATATAAGGTTTATACTGGTTCAGGCCCCTCACAAGGTAATAGTCCTAATCCAGTTATATGCGATTATATGAAATACCACAGAGTACAAAAGAAAACAACTTAACTCCGAAATTACCGACGAGACCTCCGTTGAGTACGGCCTGACGAGATTTGTCGGCAAGATTAGCTTCAAGTTCTCCGGATAGCTTCTGTGGCGGCGGGTGTTTAGCTATTGAGATTAAATGCCTGTACCCCCTCCAGGGGTCTATATTTATACCGCGGATCATCTTAGTCTCCAAGTAGGACTCAGAGATATCGGACTCCGTACGATATGACTAATACTCTACCCTTCTCTGAGTAGGACTCTGTTGATTCCCGCTTCTCGTAAATCTGACAAGTTCTTTCCGTATCCATACGGGTGTACCGTATTTGTATATTTGCATGATTAGGGTATGCCTTATCCGTAACCTTAACAATTTCCGCCGCGCATATTTCATTTTTTATGTTTTTCCTACTTATTTTAATCTTCAGCACACGTGTTTTTCAAATCTCAAAGTTGAAAATTTTAAATTTGACTTGAAAGTTTTCCAACCTGAATTGAAGGTTTCAAATCTAGAGTTGAAAGTTTTCAAATCTGAGTTGAAAGTTTCAAATTTGATTTGAAAGGTTTTTCAAATTTGAGATGAAAAGTTGAAAGTTTTCAAAATTTGGCTTAAAAATTCAAATTTTGAGTTGAAAGTTCAAATTTAGAGTTGAAATTTTAAAATTATGAGTTTAGAGTTTCAAATTTTTAAGTTATTTTTTTAAAAAAAAATTTAGGTATGGGTTTCAATTTTTTAATAGAAAGTTTTAAATTTTATTTAAAAGTTTCTTTCATGTATATTTCTTTCAATCTATTAGTAAAAAAACTTTCGAAAAAATCTTACCTTAATTATCGTCATTATCTGAGGCTTAGTTCTTTTTCTCAACTCCAAACTTCAACTTTCTCGTTTTCCGTTAACACGCTTTTCAAACTGTTAAATGGTAAGCTTTTGACAAAAAAATCTATATACGAGTTGTTTAAAAAATCAATTAAATCCATTTCTTAATTTTATAATATTTAATACTTAGTTAATCATGTGGTAATAAGCTTTCTCATTTTGCATGAGTTAAAAACTCTTCTCAAGTTGAGAAAGAGAATGCAGCCTAAGAACGGTTAGTTACGGGAAAAAGATAAGGCGTGGCGTCGTGGGCCTTATCGCTAACACGTGCACGCCAATTAGCTTCTCCATAAACTTTTGTAACTTTGATTATCACTAACTTTAAAATAATCATGCATTTATTATTATATATACTATAATAAAAAATAAAGTCAAAGATATGTTTTGAAAACTGTGTCATTGTCTGGACGTCAAGAATTATGGAATCGTATTCCCTAATAAGATGTTTTAACTTATTAGGAAATATAGGTAACCGATGAAGCTCGTATATAATAGTTAAGTACATGAAGTGGATGTGCCGTATAGGTATATTTGGATTGAATTTATTAATTTAAGCGTGTTGTAGAACGTATGTGGATTGGAGAGTAAAAATTTAGATGGGTTTTTCAGTTGTGAGAAACGGTTGTGATACGATTTCGGTCTTTTTGCAAGTAGTCCTGGAAAGGCCAACACGACGGATATGGTTGCACATGATCTTTGATTTCTTTTCCAAGCTTTTGGAACTGATGAGCTGGGCTAATTGCCGAAAGTTGAAGGCAAACGCCGAAGGGTAGAGGGGACTGACAACAACATCAGGGCTCTCCCGTCCTTCAGCATGATAGAGAAAGGAATAAGTATATTTTTCTTCCCTCAAATCTTGCCTTTGATTGAATCACATATCTCAATCGCAAAACCGAATAGGACATCTTCTCTATCTTCGAAAATCAGTGCAAATCAACATCTTTGATGGTTTGAAAAACGGTTTCGCTGTCGTGACCATAAGATCCACGTGTCAGCGCTTACTCTATTTCTCCCCACTCTTTCTTTTCAAGACAAGCAGTGCGGCGTCGTCGTCCTCAAGCCGAAGTAGAGGCAGCAGCAGGAGTCCTGCCCTGTCTTCACTGAGCCTCCGCGCATCCTCCAAGAAGCTCCGGGACGTTCAAATGATGCTAGCCCAAATGGCAAACTTTTTCTTAACGGGCCGAAATGCCAAATCAGAATCGAATAGGAATAAGTTCATCTAACATCCCTGAGCTTTATGTTGAGTTTGTCTGATACTCAACCATCACAGACCATGCAAAAAGGTTCCCAAGACAGTATCAACCCAAATTTTCCCTGGTTTCACTGACGTGGCATACAGTGGATCCCACATGTCAGTGTCCTCCTTTTCCCCAACCACACACGCGAGGTCAACGGCTCGACGATGCTGGGTGAAGGCGGCAACCTCAGATCTGCGAGGGGGTGAGCTGGTGGAGAGGATGCGACGGTGATGACACCGGCGCTGCCTCCCGGGTGGCCGGTGATGCCAAGAGCGGCATCACTGACGAGAGAAGAAGAGTAGAAGGTCTTCTTGGTACCGAGCCGTGGTGTTACCTATGGGCGATGATGATGCAACCGCCTTGGACAAGGGCCTCCTGCTCCCCTGGCTCATGCACTATCATCCCTAAGCCATGCCACCGCGGGAGAGGGAGGCACGAGGTGGGGTAGTGAGGGGGAAGAGCTCAGTGACGCCATCCATCTCAAAGCACTAGGAAAGCTGGAGCTGGCGGCGATAAAGGACGGTGTCGATGGGACACCGTTGCAGGACGTGAGGGGGACGTTGATGAGGGAGGAGTAGGGAGGACGACGAGCTCCCTCCACCTTCTCGATGGACGGAGTAGGCCGCCAGAGCTCGCTCGTCGCTGCTCCACTCCTCATCCGGCCAACTCCGTCATTGTCTCCCCCTCCGCTAGTCGCTGCTCCGCCCACGCGCCCGCTGACGTGCTCGCCCACCACCGCTTTCCTATAAAAAATCTGTACCTCTGTTGTTCATATAATTACGATCGTATTATGGAAAAATATAAGCTAAAAGTCGTTTGTCTGATCTAATTCTACTTTTAGAACTATTATATGTATATAAATTTTGAATATGTGTGTGGAAGAAGAAGCTAAAAGGTGTACGTCCTGATCGTTTGTAACTCATTCATCTTATATTGTGTGATCCAGCTGATTCACCATCACATCAAGATCCGTACTGGCCCCACTTCGCTGTTCTCTCCGAGGAAGAATTAAATGTTGAAGTCCGTCGAGGCCACTTAACCATTGTTCTGAGGTAACATAGATTAAATTGTATTCAGATGTCTCAGTTTGTCTCTGCTTATGCCTTATACATTGTATCAGTTACATAGATTATTCAACCGTATCTGTATTTCATCTTATTTTTTTTCCGGCTTCCTAATTCTGACCATTCATGTATGCGGCATTGTGACAGCAGGTACAAATCACGTGAGTCTCTCGTGTGCAGTTATCAGTTGAATAGGATAGGACCATTGAACACTCTATACCATCCCGTGGATAATGGATTTGACACCGCTCCCATAACAGTACAATTTATGGACATCTTTCACATCTGTTGAGAAGTTGAGACCATTGTAGTAGATGATTTTGTTCTTCCCATATTTCTCACACTTCATTCATCGTCTGGAAGTACTAATAATTAAGTATGCTGCTTGCTAGTAGGAATGGGCTGATCGCTCCATCTGTTAGTTGTTTCTGTGACTGATATGTAACTTGCTAGAGATGGATACTTCAGTATGCTTTTTTCTATGCCCTTGAGTACATGCGGTCGTGCAGTCTTTGCATGCTTCAGTTTGTGCTTGTGCTGTTGTGCAACAATCCACCAGTCTTCCCATGCGTGATCCGAAAGTAAATTGAGGTCGCTCATATCAATTTAAAAATATGCTATTTTGCAGAAATGTATCGGTTTCAAAAGTATTAGTATAAATATACTATTTTTTGTGGGACTATTAAAAAACCGTCGCAAGTTTTTTGGTTATAAAACTTTCAAATGCAACTATAGTGTAACTATGGTGTAAAAATACTGTAATTCGTATGTGCCTATATTGTAACTAGGGTGTAATTACACTGTAATATATATGTAAAAATCTATAACAAAACACGTATAGCATAGTGGTAGTACTTTTTCTCAACGAACTCAAGGACGTGAGGTTGAACCCTAGCTGCTGCATTTGCTAATTTTTTTTTCTCATACTTGCTAGCAAAAATCTTAGAGCAAATCTAATGGTCCAAATATCGAAATAAAACTGGAAACTCGGTAATGAAAATTAGATTTGGTTTTTAAAATTCTAATGAAAATAAAGAGGGGCAGTGTACGGGTTGTAAATAAGTTCAATGGTGATGTTTGACGGGACTTCTAAAAACTATAAAAAATGAAACCCAACTAGAAAATAAACTCTAAAAACTATTAAGATCTGATTTTTAATAGGTTAGACAAGCAAAAGTTCACTGAATATTATATGTTATTCATCAAGTAACTATGGTACAAAGTGAGTAGTTAAGAATCTGTCTGTGACCTGAATTTTTTTATAGGCTTGTAGTATTAGTTATTTTGTAATGTGCACATGGTTATCTATATTTTTTCTTAAAGCGCTTCTTTTCTTGTCCTATCTTCGGCGTTAGAGCATGGCTCGTGGACAAGACATATTTTTAATGGTAAATTTGTACATTTTTTCTTCGATTGATTGCAAAAGGAAAAAATATTCTACTCTCTTTTTATTCCTAAAAATATATTGTTGTACAATTTGTTCTTCTATTAATTGCCAAAAAATGGGTTCTGCTCCCTTTTTCCTTACAATATCTTCTTGCAGTGGGTCCTCTTGCGCCTGAGTATGGTCGGTGCTTACTTCAATTTGCTCCCTTGCGTGATTTTGAGCCTAAGCTGAAAGCTCCTTCAGTGTGGCTATTTTTGTTGCGTGCTTCTTTGCCATAGCTATCATTTGTTAGCATAATCCTTGCTGCTGCAGTTAATAAGCTATAGGTTTTTTAACTAGTAAGAATATACAGCTGCTTAAATAGTAAATTTAGATTTTAGTTTAAGCTGTAAACAACAAGATGAATAGTATATTGGGTACTGTAGCTAACTGTAGAACCGACTTAAAATCCTATAAAAGGACATGTACCCCTCTTGAGTTAAGTAAGATTTTCAGCTCATTTTCATCAGCTAGATTATTGAGTGTAGTTCAGAAGTGATCCTACCAACAATTGGTATCAGAGCACGGTGAAAGAAGTGTGAGAGAGATGGAGGAAGTACCAGCTGCTGGAGCCAATGCTTCCAGGTCGCCACAACACCGAGGCCGCCGTCACTCGCTATCGCCTGCACCAAGGCGAGTACGAGGTCGAGGGGCTGCAGCCCGAGAGATTGTTGTGCAGCGGACTCTTAGGGAGGTTGGTAGCGCTGCTGCCTTCCCCACCCTCACACGAACCAACTACACCGAGTGGTCGCTGCTGATGAAGGTGATGTTGCAAGCCCGTGGTCTTTGGGACACGGTGGAGTGTGGTGACTGCGACGAGCAGGAGGACAGGATGACAATGGAGGCCATCCTGCGTGCTGTCCCTAGCGAGATGATCCCGCTGCTTGCCACCAAGGAGTCCGCGAAGGATGCCTGGGAAGCCATCAAAGTGATGCGCATCGGCGTGGACCGCGTGAGGAAGGCAAAGGTGCAGTAGCTGCGCCGGGAGTATGAATCCATCTCGTTCCGTGATGGTGAATCGATCGATGACTTCGCCCTGCGGCTCACAAGCCTAGTGTCTCAGCTTGGGACATTAGGAGAGCGGATCGAGGAGCAGAATGTCATTGAGAAGTTCCTGCGAGTCGTCCCAGAGCGATTTTCCCAAATCGCTGTGTCGATTGAGACCTTGTTGGATCTCTCGACGCTCACCATCGAGGACATCACTGGACATCTCAAGTTGGCGGAGGAACGATGGCCAAATCCAACACCACTAGCTGCTGCAGCTGGAGGCCAGCTCCTCCTCACGGAAGAGCAGTGGCTCGCGCGACAGAAGGAGCGACAGAAAGGGGAGGGATCCTCCAAGTAGTCACAAGGTGGAGCTCACCAGCGACCTCGCTCCCACCGCAAGAAAGGAGGCGCTGGTGGTGGCGTAGGAGGCGAGAAGGGGGACGACAATCGAGACAAGACACCAAATAGATGCCACAACTGTGGCCGTCTTGGCCATTGGGCCAAGGACTGCCGCCAGCCAAAGAAAGAAGTTGCTCACCTAGCCCAAGTTGACGACAACGATGATGTCCTGCTGCTTTCACGGGCCTGTGAGCTTGAAGACGACGACGCCACTTTGTTGATGGCCCAAGCATGCAAGCTCAACGATGACCCCATCGTCGAGTTTTCTCTTGTCTCCCTCGTTGAACCACGCGTGCAGGTGAGCCTAGGAGCCGAGGACGTTGAGGACAAGGAGGAGGCATGGTACCTTGACACAGGAGCGACCAACCACATGATAGGTCGCGGTGACGTCTTCGTAGAGCTCGACCGAAGCGTCACCGGCACTATCAAATTTGGCGATGGCTCCATCATTGACATCAAGGGTGCCCGTAACATCATATTCACTGGCAAGAATGGCGAGCACAAGGTTCTTAGTGGCATCTACTACATTCCACGCCTTAAGAGCTCGATCATTAGCATCGGTCAACTTGATGAAAGCGGGACGCGTGTACTGGTCGAGGACGGCATCATGCGCATCTGTGACCGCCGCCGCCGTCTCCTCACCAAGATCAAGTGGAGAAAAAACCGTTTGTACATCCTCCGCCTCGAAGTCACTCGGCCAATTTGCTTGGCTACGCGACACGATGATGATGCCTGGCGCTGGCACGAGCGCTTTGGGCGCATCCACTTTGGCTCGCTGGAGAAAATGGGTCGACAAGAGCTGGTGCGCAGCCTGCCTCAACTAGAACATGTCGAGCAACTGTGCGACACGTGTGTCATCACCAAGCATCGGCGCGCTACCTTCCCAAAGGCAGCCAAGTACCGCGCTAAGGAGCCGCTCGATCTCGTCCATGGTGACATTTGTGGGCCCATCACGCCGGCAACGCCAGGCAGCCGGCGTCACTTCTTGCTGCTGGTCGACGATGACACACGATACATGTGGGTGGCGCTCCTAGCAGCCAAGAGCAATGCACCTGATGCCATCAAGAAGATTCAGGTAGCAGCCGAGACTCGTTGCGGGCGCAAGCTACGTGTGTTCCGCACAGACAACGGTGGTGAGTTCACGTCACTTGAGTTCACCGCCTACTGCGCTGATGAGGGTATCCATTGTCATTTCTCCGCGCCCTACGCCCCACAGCAAAACGGCGTGGTTGAGCGGCGGAATCAGACAGTGGTGTCCATGGTGCGCACCCTTATCAAGCAGAGGGGAATGCCTGCGGAGTTTTGGGGGGAGGCTATCAGCACGGTTGTCTTCCTCCTCAATCGCGCTCCAACCAAGAGCCTCACTAGCAAGACGCCATATGAAGCTTGCATGGCAAGAAGCCGATGGTCAGCTTCCTGCGCACCTTTGGGTGCCTGGTGTTCGTGAAAGAGCTAAACGAACGTGCGCAAGCTTGATAACCGCAGCACGCCCGATGTTTTTATCGGCTATGAAGAAGGGATGAAGGCATATCGTGTCCTAGATCCAAGGACATGGTGTGTACGTCTCGCCCGCGATGTCATCTTTGATGAGAGCCGTGGATGGGACTGGATGGCAGCAAGCGGCACAGGTGCGGCACCAAGTAGCGATTTCACCATTAAGTACCATGTTGAGAAGACCATTGGGCATCCTATGCCCTGTTTGGTGGGAGGCGCAAGGACCCCATCAGCGTCCCCAGCGCCACTGCAAGAGACTTCACCGGCAACCCCTACCACGTGAGCACCAAGTCCAGGCGTTGCCCCAACAGAGTTCGTGTCACCTCCCTCACACGACGAGGAGAGGATCGACGTGGCACACTCCAACACCCCTGTTCGCTACTGCACCGTCGACAGCTTGATCGGGGAGAATGCCCTGGCACCAGGGTTTGCATAGCGGGAGCTCGAGAAGGTGTCCTTGCTCCTTGCCGGGCCTGGTGAGCCGTGCTCATTCGCTGAAGCTGAGCGTGACGAGGCATGGCAGGCCGCGATGCAAGAAGAGATGGACGCGGTGAATCGCAATGGGACTTGGGAGCTTGTTGATCTCCCACATGGCCATCGCCCCATTGGACTCAAATGGGTCTATAAATTGAAGAAGAACGAGGCCGGGAAGGTGGTCAGATACAAAGCTCATCTCGTCACCAGGGGATTTGTCCAACAACCTGGGATTGACTTCGACGAGGTGTTTGCACCCATCGCGTGCATGGAGTCGATTCGTCTCCTACTTGCGCTTGCTACCAAGGAAGGGTGGCGTGTCCATCATATGGACGTGAAGTCTGCCTTTCTCAATGGAGATTTGGCAGAGGAGGTGTATGTGAAGCAACCCCCTGGTTTTGTCATTGCCGGAGAAGAAGACAAGGTCCTCCGCCTGCGCAAGGCTTTTTATGGCCTGCGGCAGGCGCCAAGAGCCTGGAATGTGAAGCTTGATCGTACTCTAAAGGAGCTCGGCTTCGACCAGAACAAGCTTGAGCATGCCATGTATCGACGCAACAATGGCGGCTCTGCTATGCTCGTCGATGTTTATGTAGATGACCTTGTGATCACCGGGCCATCGACAAGAGCAATTGAGCAATTCAAGGAAGAAATGAAGGTGAAGTTTCAAATGAGTGATCTTGGCTTTCTCACTTTCTACCTTGGAATTGAGGTGAAGCCAGGAGAAGATGGAAACTCCCTAAACCAGGGGCGCTATGGTCAACGCATTGTGGAGTCGGCCGGCCTCAAGGACTGCAATCCTTGTGCCACTTCAATGGAAGAAAGGCTCAAGTTGAGCCGTGATAGCACGACACCTCCTGTTGATGCGACAGAATATCGACGGCTGGTTGGTAGCCTCCGCTATCTTGTGCACACACGGGCAGACCTGGCATTTGTTGTTGGGTTTGTGAGTCGCTTCATGGAGCGGCCAATTGAGGAGCACATGGTGGCCGTGAAGCGCATTCTGCGCTATGTCGCTGGCACGATGGAGTACGGTCTTCACTACAAAAGGGAGAAAGAGGAGCAGCGACTGATTGGTTACAGCGACAGCGACCTCGCTGGCGATATCGATACAAGGAAAAGCACAAGTGGCATGTTGTTTTTCCTTGGTTCAAGCTTGGTGAGTTGGCAATCCATGAAGCAAAAAGTGGTGGCTCTATCTTGCTGTGAAGCAGAATATGTTACAGCCACCAATGCTAGCACACAAGGAATCTGGTTGGCTCGATTGCTCGGTGAATTTCTTGGGAAGCAACCTAAAGCAGTCGAGCTAAAGGTGGACAGCAAGTCCGCCTTGGCGCTAGCAAAGAACCCCGTCTTCCATGAGCGCAGCAAGCACATTGATTTTCGCTATCACTTCATTTGAGGCTGCTTGGAAGAAGGAAGCATCAGCACCAGCTTCATCACCATCATGGACCAGCTCGCTGACATTCTAACGAAGGCATTAGGTCGGGTGAAATTCCACGAACTGCGAGCTAGGATTGGAATGGTCCAAATCAATCAAAGTCTGATGTGCAAGGATTAGGGGGATAATTTTTAGCATAATCCTTGCTGCTGCAGTCAATAAGCTATAGGTTCCTTAGCTAGTAAGAATATACAGCTGCTTAACAGCTGGTAGTAGTAGTAAATTTATACTTTATTTTAAGTTGTAAACAGCAAGATGAATAGCATATCGGTACTGTAGCTTACTGTAGCACCGACTTAAAATCCTATAAAAGGACATGGACCCCTCTTGAGTTAAGTAAGCTTTTCAGCTCATTTTCAGTTTCAGTTTCAGCTAGACTATTGAGTGTAGTTCAGAAGTGATCCTACCAACATCATTATCATGTACACAACACATATATGACTGTATAAACTATATATTGCAATGTTGTTAAAATATCAAAATAATTCACACAGATGTGCAACCTTTACGTAATTGATTAGCACTTGATTGGATTAATTGCACATCGTGAAAAGATAATAGTTGTATGCATGGGCGCGTCCGCATGGGCGCGCCCCAGCATCTAGTGTTCTTCATGGGCTGCTACTTGCGGGATGCCTAAAAGAAAAGGGACACCCATGGAGAAGTCATATTAAAGTCCAGTTTACATAGGGCTTTAACTTTTGCCACTAGCCATATGTCGTATAATTTCATTTCATTATAAAAATCTCATCTACAATGACCTCAATATCATTGTCATGCTAACAGTAACTAGTAGTAACAACTAACAAGTTCAGTATCAATATGATTTTGAGATGTTGGATTTGATGAATAGAGTATAAAGCATGTAGAACTGTGTTGGTGAATGGTAGATTAGGGGTATAGATATGCAAAACTCGTAAACAAAAATGTACTATTTTTGTAAATATCTTTATCTTTACGGTGGCTCTAGCGCCGCACAACGCTCCCTTCTTCCGGTTTTCCCTTTTTTTATCACCCCTTTCGTCCGCATCCCACCTTTCCTTCATTCGTTTTTTAACTCCCTTCTTCAGTTTTTCTGTTTTCGTGTATTAGTAAAATATTACCGTCTAGTTTTCCTTTCCAAGTTTTCTGTTTTCTAGTATCTCCCCACGTTTCAAAAGCAACAAATTTACTCTCCAAAGTTTTCCATTTACTCCCAGCCTCCCATATCTGCTTATTCAAAAGTAACAAATTTACTCGCATGAATACCTCCTTCAAAAGTAACAAATTTACTTGCATGAATACTGTCACGCCTTGAAATCACTCTAAAATTATATCGTCTAAATTATTTCTAGAAATTGTAAAAGTCAAAAAGAGCCTACAACAATTAAAACTCACCAAGATTGATGTTAATTTGGTTTGTGGATATTTTTAATAAATTCCCCATGCTTCAAAATGCTTAACCAATTTTTACTTTAATTTTCAGAGCACCCTACATAATTTTATAGCAACAAAAGCAATTAAAAGAATTTTATAAAAAGCAAAAACCTAAAACAACTCTCTCCCTTTCCTTGGCCATTTTCGGCCCATCTCTTCCTCTCTCTCTCCCTCCGGCCCGACCTGGCCTGCCCTCCCTCTCCTTCTTTCTTCTACCTTGGGCCTTGCCCCTCCTTCCCGGCACAGGCCGAGCCGCCCCCCAGCCGAGCCGAGTTGCGGCTGCTGCGCGCCGTGCACGTGCGCCGCACGCGCGCTCCACCGTGGGGCCTGCCTGTCGGAGGCGTCTTCAACCTCCAGTCGCGCCCGTCTCTCTCTCCCCGTGAACACATGCGCCGCCGCCCATCCCGATCTCCCTCCTCGGTGGATTTCCGTCCAAATTAACTGCAAAAATGGGTTTGTCTCCTCTTCCTCATCAATTCCCCCAACAAATCCCACTCAATCCCGCATTATTCGCAGTGGATTTTGATGGCGTTCATCAATGGCGAGCTCCACCATGGCCGGCGTCGATCTCCATCCCCGGCGACCCTCTCCCTCCCCTCCGGCCTATAAAAGGCAGCCCCGACCCCCTGCTCTCTCCCCACACACCACCGTCCTCCCCCTCCTCTCTCCCTGGCCGCTGCGCCATTTTTTTTTCTCGTACCGCCGCCGTCGTGTGCTCCAGCCGCCCGTTGGTGTCGGCCTGGACGTCGCTGGGCCTCGGCAAGGCCACTGCCGGCTGCGCCGTCGCCTTCTCTCCCTCGGCCACGCCTTCTCCTCCCTCGGCAAGCCCCGGTGAGCCTCGCCTTGCCCTCGCCTCCCCCACACCGTGCACTACCATGCCAGAGCTCAGCTCTCTTCCTCCCCTCTGCCATCTCTCTCCCTCCCCTCTGTTTCTTTCTCTTTTCTCTGTACACCTAATTTTCCTTAGAAAAATTAATTCACAAATTTGCATAACGACAATTAAACAGCACCTAAAATTCAAATAGCCTTATCTTGACTATTTGAACTCGGAATTGATATGTTCAAATTACTAATTTTGCCATTAAACAGTAATTAACCCATTTTATGCTTTCTTTATGCATCTTATATGGTTCTTATTTTTGTTTGGCCCTTTTTCTTTACGATTGTCGTGTAGACGCTGCAATTCCGGAAGAGCCGCTCTACCTCGAGGTTGACGTTGAAGATTTTGGTAGCGAGCAAGGCAAGTCATGCCATTTTGATCATATTGTTATCCCAACTCACAAAATTATGTTGATTTAAATTTATTGCATTTCGCTTTATTAATTTCCCGCGCTTATCACTGTTTTATTTAGCCCGACCGATTCTCCTTGTTATAGCCTTATTATTTGTATTATTATTATCCTTGTTTAGCCCTAGGAAAAATAAAACTAGTGAGGACTTTATATATGTGGTGCTTACTAGTAAATTTAGGAATATGCTTAGCCCTGCTTAAATAGAAACAATTAGATATTTTTCCAATAATTAGACTTGGGCATAACTTGTAAATAATGGTAATTTTGGCTTAGTAGCTGTTTAGCCATGACACAATGTTTCCCCTTCAAAATTCTCCAAACATGATTTTCGGATGGGCTCGGGGTGCTTGGTTTCACTAGTCGCACCTCGGCCGTCATAAGGACCGGTCTTCGGGCCTCTGTTGCAAAGCATACTCCGTACAACCACATGTCTAATGGGTAAGGCTTAACACATCGCCTAGAACGGTCATGAACGAGGAAGGCACGGATAGGGATGGATTAAACCCTTGGTGGGGTTGACGTCTCTGGAAGTACGCCCGGGGGCATAGACTGTCTGCTCGACCCAGGGCGCCTGGCGGGTGAAGTCTATGTCGGTCTTCTTTGTTTAGGGCAGTACTAAACGATGGGTTATGTCATGGCTTCTGTCTATATACCGTGGTGGTATGTGGCACGTGGTAACGCGTGAGGAAGACGTGTCTTGTGGGTAAAGATGTACCCCTCTGATCAGAGTATAATCTATTCGAATAGCCGCGCCCTCGGTTATGGGCAAGCTGAGCAATGTACCCAAGTTAGAGTTTAATTCTACAAAAACTAGAATAACTGGAGTTAGGATCTGTGGGCCTGGGATAAGGCAAGACCGCGTTGGAGCGCGACTTGTTAATAATTTGATTAGAGATATGATCGTGTTTTAATTAAATGCCTTTAAAAGTTTAAATGCTTTGAAATGCTAGTTTTCTGCAAAATAGCCCTATAATGAATTCTTTGTACTCCTTGCATTATATTTGCATTTTTCCGGCCTGGCTTGCTGAGTACGGTGGTTGTACTCAGCCTTGCTCCTTTTTCCCCCTTCCAGCTGAGGAGTTCTTTGAAGATGAAGGTTTTGTTGTCTAGCTCGTGCCTGCCGTCAAGCGCCTGTGGTGGCCCGTCGTAGTTTCCTGCTTTTATTTGTTTATCTTTCAGTGCTGGGCCTTTGGCCGCCCATGTAATAAAGTACTCGTTTCACGCTTCCACTTATATATACTTTGTTATTTACCAACTTTGTAATGTGTACCTTGCCTCCTGGGACAAGGATTTATGCACTCACAAACGAAATATAGTGTTCTATATTCCGGGTGTGACAAATACCCCACATCGTTCGGCACCGTTCCTAGATGACCGTAAAAGAATTACTACCAGCTTATAACGCTAGTAATTCTTTAACTAGTGTTGACTTCGTGGTCTGTGAGTAAAACAATTATGTGCTCACGCACACATATATGAAGTTCAATTCTAAGCCCCAAACATATATGCATTTTACATATTTAGGACTTAGGACAAGTAGTGAGAGTCATTGAGTATCTATCTTTTTATTATATTGTTAGGAGATGTGGAAAAGGGGCCACCATGTTTCTTCTGGAAGCCCAAAAATTACCATGTTGATTGGAGAAAAAGAGAAATATTTGCATCCTTAGATTGTGTTGGGCCATTATAACGATGTGGATTGATTAATAATGTTACAATTCTATACGTGGAAACAAAAGCTAACAGTTGTATATCAATTCCTGTTTTACTACAAAAAAATCTGTATCTCTGTTGTTCATATAATTACGATCATATTATGGAAAACTATAAGCTAAAATTGTTTTTCTGATCTAATTCTACTTTTAGAACTATTGTATGTATATAAATTTTGAAATGTGTGTGGAAGAAGAAGCTAAAAGGTGTACGCCCTGGATCGTTTGTAACTCATTCATCTTATATTTTGTGATCCAACTACCATCAATCCGTACTGGCCCCACTTCGCTGTTCTCTCCGAGGAAGAATTAAATGTTGAAGTCCGTCGAGGCCACCTGCCATTGTTCCGAGGTAACTCGTGTACTATTGATTTGCATTTACAATCTGATTGGTTACTTTTGTTCGACAAACGTATTTCAGTATCCCCATGTTCAAACCATGCCATTTGATGGATGCTAACAAAATACTATGTGATTGCAGAAACTCGTTATAATTTTATTCCTTTTGCAATCTGGTTAGTCGATACATTTGTCAAATGGACAATCGTCCCTGCAGAAGTAAACAATCATTATATGGTCCTTAACCCGGAAAACTTTTTGTTTTTTTCCAAGGATTTTTGGTTTAGCTGTGAGTTTTACTAGTGTAAAATGTGATGACAAAAAAGATAGTATGTAATGCACTAAATACCGATGCTGCTTATACAAAAGAATTAGTTAGGCAAAAACAAATGTTGAAACTAAACGCTTTCATACTGATGAAGTTTGCCTGCTTTCATGCTGTACTCTGTACTCCATAATTTGATTATCCATGAGCATTCTGCTCTTTCATTTAAACTATAGCCGGTGTTCTAGTTTACAAACCTTCAAAACTGAGCTATTAGTGAAATATAGTTCAACTTGTATTCAGATGTCTCAGTTTGTCTCTGCTTATGCCTTATACATTGTATCAGTTACATAGATTATTCAACTGTATCAGTATTTCATCTTATATTTTTTCCGGTTTCCTAATTCTGACCATTCACGTATGCGGCATTGTGACAGCAGGTACAAATCGCATGAGTCTTTCGTGTGTAGTTATCAGTTGAATAGGATAGGACCACTGAACACTCCATACCATCCCGTGGATAATGGATTTGACACCCCTCCCATAACAGTACAATTTATGGACATCTTTCACATCTGTTGAGAACTTGAGACCATTGTAGTAGATGATTTTGTTCTTCCCATATTTCTCGCACTTCATCCGTCGTCTGGAAGTACTAATAATTGAGTATGCTGCTTGCTCGTAGGAATGGGCTGATCGCTCCATCTATTAGTTGTTTCTGTGACTGATATGCTACTTGCTAGAGATGGGATAGTTCAATATGCTTTTTTATATGCCCTTGAGTACATGTGGTCGTGCAGTCTTTGCATGCTTCGGTTTGTGCTTGTGCTGTTGTGCAACAATCCACCAGTCTTCCCATGCCTGATCCGAAAGTAAATTGAGGTCGCTCATATCAATTTGAAAATATGCTATTTTGCAGAAATGTACCGGTTTCAAAAGTATTGGTATAAATATACTATTTTTATGGGATTATCTAGAAAACTGTCGCAAGTTTTTTTTTTATAAAACATTCAAATGCAACTATAGTATAACTAGGGTGTAATTACATTGTAACTCGTATGTAACTATATTGTAACTAGAGTATAATTACACTGTAATTTATATATAACTGGAATAAATCTATCACAAAACACATATAGCACAGTGGTAGCAATTTTCCTCAACGAACTCAAGGATATGAGGTTGAATTCTAGCTGCTGCACTTGCCAATTTCTTTTTTCTCATACTTGCTAGCACAAATCTTTGAGAAAATCTAACGGTCCAAAAAAAAGTTTTCCTCTAAAAAACTGTTGACAATAATCTAGCAATTCTGATTTTTTATACTGGGCTTGAAAGACCGGTATAAAAAGAGAAAGGGGTAGCGAGCCAACCGTAAAGGAGTAGGATTGTAGCGGTTGATGAGATAACGAAAAACTATAAAAAAATTGTAATGATTAGGTTTGATTTTTAGAATTCTAATGATGATTAAGAGTAAGGGTGGTGAGTATACTGTAAAGTAGCAGGGTTGAGTTGATTGACCATACTTCTAGAAAGTAAAAAAAACGATAATTACATTTGATTTTTAAAATCCTAATGAAAATAAAGAGGGGTAGTGTAGTGATATTTGATATGACTTCTAATATCTATAAAAAAGAAACCCAACGAGAAAATAAACTCTAAGAACTATTAAGATCTGATTTTTAATAGGTCAGACAAGCAAATAAAGATGCGAGCACATGGTAAAGGAGTAAGAGGTGGTGGCTGATGTGATTTTTAACAACAATCAAACTGGAAACTCGGTTCAATATTTTAAAATGCTAAGACAACTATATGGTTGTTTAACAAATTCTTAAGAAAATCAAAACTAAAAAATAGATAATTTTGTATGAGTACTAGCCGCGTAATTACGCTATCCACCCAACTAGTTATATAATTAAGACATCCTTGAAAGAAAGCACTATGCTCACTATGCCGGTTAAAAATTTTCAAATTAATCAAGTAGAAACATAATTTACAAATAATTAAAATTCTAAATTAAAAATAAGGAATATTGGAATAACCTTCCAGGTAGAACCCAATACAAGATTAATTAAAATTTGAAAGAAAAGATAAAATAAATTCTGAAGTTAAAAAGGGGAAACGAGAGTTTAAGTAGGTAAACCATATAGAAATAATTAAAATTCAAAATAGAAATAAGAAATATTGAACAATCTAGAACAACACAAGATTAATTAAAATCTGGAGGAAGCCAAAGCTGGACTTGTACTCGTGTCGTGCGCCACTGGGTTCTTGATTGTTCGTTCGCGCGCACACTAATGGTAGGGTGCAGGTTAAACGGTCATTTAGCAAAGGTTTCTCAACCTATGATAGTTGGTCGCTGGGGTGTTCCACCAACCAATTTGTCACGGAACAAAGTGACAACTTGAATTAGGACCACTAATGCCATCATCTCAAATGGACGTGCTAAGTACACGGGGCTGCTTGGTTATAGTAGCACGCCCATTTGAATATATATATGGTAATTACATAACTTTTTTAAATAAAATGGATGATCAAGCATATCGAAAAAGTAACATTCAGATCCTCTTATCTGTGACGGCCTGTAACTTAACATATTGTACGGGCTGTCACAACGAATACATCTCAACGGGCCTAAAAAGAGGTCGATTGGGATATGGTCGGAGAGACATGTTAAATGTGCATAAAACTCAAGCCCGTCACGGATAACACATATCATTGACGTGCTCTAGTTTAGACCCGATTGAGATAATCTTAAATATCTCAATCGGGCCCTAGTTGGAGCCCGTCACCGATGACCGTCATCTGTGATAGGCTCCAACTTGAGACCCGTTTGAGATAACAATAACGCTCGTCACAGATGGCATTCATCGGTGACAGACTTTTATTTAGGCCCGACAAAAATAACTTATATGCCCGTCAGAGATGTTATTTTTGGACCGTTACAGATATTTATTGCACATTATAAATACCCACAACCGCCAGTTTAACTGTATCCCGCTATTCACTATTTTGGTGGGAGGTTGAAGGGGGCGAAATTTTATTTTTTCCAAGGAAAACAGTAAATTCATAAAGGTAAGTGACAAATAGTAATCATTAATTTAGAAAATTCATCCATTCTCATTAATTTAGCAATACTTATCTTATAAGATGTTTCTCTAATTTTTTTTCATTTCTGTAGCGATGGATCGAAGTTGGATGTATGCGAAAACTGTGAAACGTCATATTCAAGAGTATAGAAATGGGGTATTAAATTTTATAAACGCCGAGGACAAGGATAGGAAAAGAAGAAACAGCGATTACATGTGTTGTCCATGTGTAGATTGCAAGAATGAGAATATATTTGATAGCCGAGTGGACGTACACGCTCATCTGATATAACGATGATTCATGGAGGGCTACACATGTTGGGTCAAGCATGGAGAGCAAGAATCAGGAAGTGGTGCAGCTGCAGATAGAAGTGGTGCGCAAAATCAGGAAGATGAAGATGAGCATGACATGTTTGTACCTTCTCTATTGGGCGGTGAAATGGTTGGTGTGGATCACGATCTACTGCAATACATGTTACGTGACGTTGAGGACCCAGCTTACAACGAGAGAGATTCCATGAAGTTTATCAGGTTGGTCAGTGACTCGCAGACGCCTCTATACGCCGGATGCAAAGCAAAGCACACCAAATTATCAGCTACCTTGGACCTAATGAAGCTGAAGCAAGTAGTGGATGGATAGAGAAGAGTTTCACAAATCTTTTGGGAATTTTGAAGGCCATGTTGCCTGATGAGAACACATTGCCCGAGGCGATATATGAAGCAAAGCAGGTTTTGTGTCCCCTCGTGTTAGAGGTCCGTAGAATTCACGCTTGTCCAAACGACTGCATATTGTACCACAAGCAATATGCGGACTTAGGTGTTTGTCCTATCTACAATGCTTCTCGATACAAGAGAAAGAAAAGTCCTGACGAAGGAAAGAAGTCAAAGCGGGGTGGTCCCGCGAAGGTTGTGTGGTATCTACTTATCATTGATCGTTTCAAAAGAATCTTTGTCAACCCCAAGGAAGTGAAGTTAGTACGTTGGCAATGCCACGGAGAGAAGGAACGACGGTATGCCAAGATACCCAGCAGATTCGATTCAATGGAGAAATATCGATCGAAAACACAAAGACTTTGTTGCCGACCCCAGAAACATGAGGCTATGTCTGTGTACGGATGACATTAATCCTTTCGGAGACATGAGTAGTACTCATCGATTGAAAACACAAAGACTTTGTTGCCGACCCCAGAAACATGAGGCTATGTCTGTGTACGGATGACATGAATCCTTTCGGAGACATGAGTAGTACTCACAACACTTGGCCAGTTCTTATTTCAAACTTCAACCTACCGCCATGATTGTGCTTTAAAAGGAAATACATTATGCTATGCTTGCTAATCCAAGGACCGAAACAACCGGGCAATGATATCAATGTGTTCTTGGAGCTTGTTACGATGATCTTGAGATTCTCTTGAAAGAAGGTGTGGAAACTTGGGATACATATGATCAGGAGAACTTCAAGCTACGAGTTCTATTGTTCTACACCATTAATGATTATCCCGCACTCGGTAATCTTTCCGGCCAAAATGTGAAAGGAAAGAAAGCTTGCTCCGACTGTATGAAACATACACGCAACCGGTGGTTGAAGAAATCACGGAAGATGGCTTATATGGGTCATAGGAGGTGGCTCCCGCTACGTCACGCATTTAGAAAGAACAAGAAAATTTTCAACGGTAAGAAAGAACTTCAGCCTGCTCCCAAAGATTTGTCCGGAGATGAGCTCCACAACTTGGTCAAGGACATAACCAATGAGTTTGGAAAGAAAAGAAAACGTATTCAGGCAAAGGACAAGGGTATGTGGAAGAAAAAGTCCATATTTTGGCGACTACCTTTCTGGAAAGATCTTGAGGTCCGTCATTGCATTGATCTCATGCATGTAGAAAAGAATGTGTGTGAGAGTTTGGTTGGCCTGCTGTTGAATATTCCCGGCAAAACAAAGGACGGGATAAACGCGCGCCTTGATCTACAGGAAATGAATATTCACAGTGAACTCCAGCCCGTAACAGATGCAGAGATAGGAAGAGTGTACCTCACTCCAGCCTGCCACACACTGTCGAAGGATAAGAAGATCACAATGTTATCATGCCTGAAAGATATTAATGTTCCATCGGGCTATTCAGCGAGGATTAGTAAGTACGTCAAATCGGAAGACCTAAAACTGGTTGGAATGAAGTCTCACGATTGCCACGTGCTAATCACACAGATCTTGCCAGTTGCTATCAGAGACATTCTTCCACCCAAAGTCCGTCATATGATCCAACATCTATGTGCATTTTTTAATGCAATCGGACATAAAGTTACAGATCCCGAAGATCTAGATGGGTTGCAGACTGATATTGTCAATACCCTGTCACATGGAGATGTTTTTTCCACTGTCATTTTTGATATCATGATTCATCTCCCTGTTCATCTTGTGAAGTAAACAAAACTATGTGGCCCAGCTTTTCTAAGGAAAATGTACCCGTTCGAGAGGTACATGGGAGTTCTGAAGTCATACGTTCGGAACATAGAAAAATCAGAGGGGAGCATCATTGAAGGCTACACGAACGAGGAGGTTATTGAGTTCTGCATCGATTACATGTCCGAGGGCGATCCTAATGGAGTTCCAGCGTCTCGTCACGAAGGAAGGTTGTCAGGTGCTGGCACAATAGGGAGGAAAAGAATTAGGCCTGATCAAGCTTCCTACACGCAGGCTTATTTTGTTGTGCTCCAACATATGGCAGAAGTTGGCCCATACTTTGAGGAGCACTTAGAGAAAATCCGGTAGGAGAACTTAGGGCGATCAGAGACGTGGATTAACAGGGAACATAACTCTCGGTTCAACGCATGGTTCAAGAATCGTGTTACAATGTCGCCGGATATCCCAAATGAGACCGTACAGTTGTTGGGGATGGGACCGTGTTGGGCCATAGACACATTGCAAGGATACGATATTAATGGATACACATTTTACACCGTTAAACAAGATGACAAAAGCACAGTGCAAAACAACGGAGTCCGTATAGATGCATTCCAGGATCAAGTTGGGTCGAACATATACTACGGCCGCATTGAGCAGATCTAGGAGCTGAACTATGCGAAGTTCAAGGTTTCTTTGTTTCGATGTCTTTGGGTGAATATACGCACTGGCGTTAAAGTCGACGATGAAGGTTTCACTTTAGTATATCTATCCAAGGTTGGATACGCCGACGAACCATTCGTACTTGGAAAACAGGTCGAGTAGATTTTCTACATAAAAGACCCTGCAAACAAGAAGATGCATATCATGAAGGATGACAAGCGCCGAATTGTTGGTGTTGACAACATCATCGATAAAGAAGAATACAACCAGAATCTTCATGTAAGACCTCACGTCAACCTTGACGATGATCCCTAAGAGCCTGTGGCATATACTCGATCAGATCATACGGAAGGCATAACCTTGTGACTGATCCCGTTGTACTTATTTGTTCTGTTATTTTTGGAAACGAATGAAGTATTTTGTATTAGTAAACAATCTTTTGTTAATTTGGTGCAACTTGTATTAGTATTTTCTATTAGTATTTTGTATTATTTACTGCAGTTTATGAAAAAAAATAATTTTTGTTGTTTATTTAGTTAATTTAGTGAATTATTGTACCTTAATTAATTATTTGTTGAAATAAATGAATTATTTTACTTTAGTTAATTATTTTGACTTCAGGTGAACAATGGTCAGCAAACAAATTATTTATTTCAATCGGGCCTAGACAAGAGCCCGTCATGGATGAATCATCTGTGATGGGCAGTAGTTTAATGCCCGATAGAGATTGAGTCATCTCAGTCGGGCCTAAACTAGAGCCCGTCACGGATAACTCATCCGTGACGGGCAGTGGTTTAATGCCCGATTGAGATGACATCATCTCAATCGGGCCTAGACTAGAGCCCGTCACAGATGAGTCATCCGTGATGGGCTCTAGTCTAGGCCCGATTGAGACGACTGTTTGACCGTACTAAGATTAAGGTTCGAGGGATCTATATCGAAAATTTTTCTAAGTCCCCAAGAACCGTAGGCCGCCACCACGCACTAGGAGTTCGCCGCCGCTGTCCAAGACACCTCGTGCCGCCGGCCTCCCCAACCTCCGCCGTCGTCATCGTCCTCCCCAAGCCGCCGTCCTCCGGGATCTCCACCGCCGCCGTCATCCTCCCCAAGCCGCCGGCTTCCCCATCCATCTCGGTCTCCCGGACCTCGTGCCGCCAGCCTCCCGGACTTCCGCCGCCTCCATCATCCTCCCCAAGCGGCATCCTCGTTAGAACATCCTCTTTCCCATCTCTCTCTACAGGAGCACTTTTTTTAATATTGAATTTGCGTTAACCCTAGCTTTTGTTCTAGAAATTTGCTTTAACCAGGATGTGTATGATTGTATTAGTAACCAGAATGTGTATTCTTGTATTTATGTGGGAGTGGAAAAATGTCTATTCTTGTACCATGTTAGATCCACCCATGGATGGTGTAAAGGTTTGGTATGATGTAGTTGTGGTATTAGTAGTAAATGGAGCTCATAAGTGCAGCATATACATATATATATTTTTGTCAAGAGGTGCAAAGTTTTATTGGTGCATTTTGATGGTTCAGTTTTTTATTGGTGAAAAAACTGGGGATAAACTTGAGACAAAGTCCATCTCTTGCTTTGACATGCCTATAATAAGATGTCGCGCCGTAACAAGGCAACTAGCTGTAGGATGACAGTAGGATAGTTCCATATCAACTTAGTGTGTCCTTATATGCTTAATCGTCCACTTATTATGACTGAATGAACCACAATTACAATTGTATAATTTCCATTACTATTGTAATTTCAAATATTAAACTTATGTTTGGTCAATTTTTGGGGTTAATGTAATCTCGAGGAATAATCGCAATATTGTAGATGTCACATATATGCAAAATTGTAGATGCAACTTTTTTATATGTCAATTTTGTGATATTTGGGACTTAGGATATGTGGTATATATGTAAAATTTGTGATATTCGGGATATTAGGGGATATGAGGTATATATGTGGATGAATAGGATTTAATTAGTGATTTTAGTGATACGTGGATGAATAGGTTTTAGGACTTAGGGTTATTTTAGTGATGAATGATGGTCGATGGATGATTGATTTTAGTGTAGATAGTAAGTACGTTATCAAATCATCGCAGAATACGAGGTGCGTAGGGTCTGAAGTTGGTTTGATCGAGTTAGTGCATTCACAAAACCGATTAAGACACCTTCAGACCCCAACGCACCTCGTATTCTGTCATTTTTTTTATAATTAGTCATTTATGTATGGATTTAGTTCCTAGGCTATCAAGTTATCACAGAATACGAGGTGCTCCGGGTGCCAAGTTGGTTTGGTTGGGTTAGTACATGTACGGAACCGACCAAGACACCTTGGCAACCAGAGCACTTCATAATCTGTCATTTTTTTATAATTAAAAAACGTATGAAAAGAAGCGACATCGAGCGAGGAATCAACTAAAATACAATAATTCATTCATTTCGAGTGAGTGATTTTAGGACTTAGGGTTCTTAGCTATTTTAGGACTTAGTGATTTTAGGACTTACGTGCTTCGGGTGCCAACGAACTTTAATATGAAATTTGTACGTAGATAAGAAATTTGTGATGCAGTTTACGAAACTAATTAATTTTGTTATTTTGTAAGTTATTTAGATGATGTCTCAGCAAGGTGAACCAATGTCGACGACAACTAGTGGCTCCTCAAGGGCACGGACTCGTAGGACAGGGAACAAAATCCCTAAGGAACGGTACCCCATAGCAGAGGTGAACCAGGTTGGATTGCCGACCCATCCTCGGAATGTTTTGGCTAAGTTTAGGTCAACCTTCGGTGTCGTAGCGAGGGAGAACTTCACAATTCTCGTGGATGACATCAAGCATGTGCCCGAAGTAGAGAAGAACGCAGCTTGGCTAAAATTCAAGGAAAGCTTCGAGTATCCTGCAGCCGATGAGGCCAAGCTCAAGCAAGCTGCTTTCAAGATTATGGGCAATGCTTGGAAGAACTTTAAGAGAAGGTTGGTCATGGAGTACGTCTTAAACCCAATGACCCCGGATCCAACTGAGCAAAGGCCTTTCATCACGGCAAACGCCTAGGAGCAATTCTACGAGAAGAAGTCGACCCCCGAATCCTGGGCCAAAAGCGAGGCTTATCAAGCACTCCAGGCTAGGAACTTGCAACTGCACCGGCTTGGCACTGCACGATATGCCGGGAAGCAAGAGAAATGGCAGGAGGAGGATGAAGCGGCAGCGGCAGCGAATACACCGCGGGTTTTTGCCGATATACCACACCCATGGGCAAGGAACTGGGCTCGGGAAAGGTACCAGAAGAATGAAGATGGGACAATTTCACTCCCAAATCCCCAAGATCAACAAGTGTACAATAATATACTAAGTGCCTAATCTCAATATTTGTTCGCATTGTTTCCAATGAACTTTTGATTGAATCAGAACTCAATTGTACTGCAGAAGGAGTTGGTTGCCGAGCAAGAAGCCTCGCAAGAGGCTTGCTTTCAAAGACGTGAGGACGACATCCTCACTAAAGCATTGGGGACCAAGGAACACCGTGGACGGACAAGGGGACTTGGCTCCAACGTGCCATGGAAAGTTGGATTTCCAGACTATGCGTGGCAGTACAAGAAGCGGACAGTTATGAAGGAGCAGAAAGATGCATGCCTTGCCGCCCAGATCCGGCAGCAGGTCAGAGCCGAATTGAGCTTTGAATTCGAAGAGAAGCTCGAATCGATGAGGGCTCGTATCAGGCAAGAGATTCGAGAAGAGCAACATATCCCGGAGGCTGTCGCTGCTGCTATGCAACAAGATTTAGCAAGTCCCACGCAAAGGCGTAGCAGTTGCGCATCAACTGAGGCGGGGCAAATTCCACCATCGGTCCCCGCCGTCATCAACCACATAACGGTAAAACTCTCGTCCACAACACATAAAAGCCTTAAAGAAACCATATGTTACATAATATTCTAAAAATATGGATGAATCTATCGCAGGAACCAACCAGCTGCACCCTGATAGTTAGGGTGATGGCGATCTTTTTGGTTCCGGTAGCCGAGGGACTTGCGTTCAAGCCGACCCTAGAGACAAGAGTGCATGGGGCGCAACTTAGGGCTGACCGTGCGAAAGTGCAAGTTGACTCGGTGAAGCCCGAATTCGATCATTTCCTACTGAGGCATCCACCGAACGACGAGGTCCTAACTCTAGGAAATGCACGTGGAACCTTCATCCAATGGCCCAAGGACCTCATTGAGATAAGGGTGATTTTGAGGCCAACCACTGCACCAAGCAGTCGTCCGCCAATACGACCTACCCCTGCTCCTTCAGCCCCTCCAGCTCCCGCTCGTCATAAACAGACTTAAGATGTGGAGTTACAGTACGACACGGATTTTGGGGACGAGCATATGGAGGCCGACAGCATAGCGATCACTAAACCCCCACCCATGAAGAAGAGCAGGAAGGCGCATTCTTCCCCTCAGAGATAGCTATCGAAAAACTTGTTGCAAGGGGGCGAGGAAAAGGAAAGTTGCAGGGCTCACTTCTTGCTCCAACGAAGCTAGATATGAGCAAGGTGCAGGTAGTAAAGAGAAAGACCGTTCCTCCCTTGTCCTTTCAACTAGGCATGCCATTGGTTGGAGACGACGTGCTAGGAACGATGGGCACCGCTTGCAAGGAGCTTCACGTGTACTACATCAAGAGATCCAATGTGAGGAGGAAGAATAGAGATAACGATATAATAGGCGAACACAACCGAGCGCCATTCTTTGGGCCACCAAATTATATCGTGATAGACTTCAAGGATCTATTCGACCTCTACAGGCTCCGATCGGTGGACACAACCCTCCTTAAGTGCTACTCCATGTAAGTATTGTTGCTAACGAAAATTGGTCATCTCAATCCGTATAACATGCTTATAAGAGCGTTTGTCTTGCGCGTAGGTATAGTTGGAAGTGGTGCCTAAAGAATGCACCGGAAGTTGCATTCCTTGATCCACAATTAGTCACTGTCACAAATCTTGAACGCGACCATCAAGGAATGGTAAACTACATGTTTGACACCTTCTGGGCCTGACAAGACAGGGAGTACATTATGTGCGCCTATAATTAATAGTAAGTGTGTTCCCTAAATACATTGCATTACACGTCTAGTTTTAGTGTTTAAGTTTAACTATATTAATGCCGCAGTGGCCATTGGATCCTTCTGGTCATAACGCCTCAGTGGAGTACATGCCAGTAACTAAACTCCAGAATTGATAAGAAAGCATATGATTGGACCCCGATTCAACTAGCGATAGATGAAGCGTGGGGCCGATATGTGGAAAAAGGAGGCCTTCGTAAGACAGGATAGGACACACTTATCCATAAAAAGGACTTCCTGGTAAAACAACAAATAGACGACCAGTGCGGATTCCATGTGTGCCACAACATGCGTCTTTTGTGCAAAGATAAGGTGAAGACTTTGGCTGTGTCAGTGTTGTGGGCCCAGGAGTATAAAGGCTAAGGGCTTGAGGTGGGCCCCTGCGCCCACGTGGCCCTGCCCCGAGGGGGGGTCGGGTCCGAGGGTGAGGTGGTGGCCGCCCTCTCTAGCCTCCGCTCCCCTAGCGCTCTACTGTAGTAGGGGTCGGGCCGCCCCGACCCCCCCCCCCCTCGTGCGTCCGCCACATGTGCGGGGTTAGTGAGTGGTTCCAATGCTCACCTAACTGCATTAATGACGGCTCAGGTGAGTGCGTCTCACCGCACGCCACGCCGCATTTAATGCGGTTAGGCACGTGCGTGACCGATCTGACGCCAGTCACGCCGGCTGACCGGTTAGAATGACCGATGGGACGGCGGCGCAGCACCAGTGCACCAGCTACACATCAACTGGCGCGTTGCACGCCCCGTCAGGTCCCATCAGAATAATGAGGACTTTTTTGCCTCTTAATCCAACTGGAGTTGGTGAGTCAGCTCTGGTCATATGGCGCCCGTCGCCTGGTACGGACGGAGCACACAAGTCTCTGCCCATTTAATGGGAAATGACACGGACGACCAGACAGGAGTCACGCTGCGGCTACTATGCGTGCGACTTCTGCGCCAAGCAACAAGACCGCTCTTAAATGTAAAAGAATGTTTTCCTTTCTCTAGAAGGTAGCCTGTTGGCCCATGTGGTAGCCCCTTAAAGTATAAAAGGAGGCCCAGACCTAGAGAAAGGGGGTTCGAGCCCTGAAGAGCACAAACTTTAATCAATCACACACAGGAGTAGGGTATTACGCCTCGCCGGCGACCTGAACCTGTCTAATTCCCCGCGTCGTGTTCCCTCTAGGCACCTCTCTCTCTCGATCCCTCTCACCTCGGAGTGCGGATTTTCGCCGTGCTCCCCGGCCGAACACACAAAGGGGCTCTCACTGTCCCCCGTTGAGGAGCTCACGCTCCGTCAGGCTGAATTTGAGGTTTGTGGTCTCATTTGTGACATATTCTAACTACATAGAAGTATATATATATATATATATGTATATATATGTGTGTGTGTGTGTATATGTAGAGATCAATCGACTAATTCCGAATTATGTACATGTAGGATAAAGTTTCAAAGGATCCGGGTAGCAGCTTTGAGGAGATTCATGAGGAGATAGCTGGCTTCATCCTCCGCGAAATAAATTCACCCCAAAGGAATGTTTAGGGTTAAGATTAAATGATGAACATTGTTGAACATCTTAATTGAATTGTCAAAGACATGTGATTATGTAACACTGATGTTTATTATATTTGTTATGTCTATGTAAATACTTTCTAGATATATATTACCGGTTATGATGCTTACCACTTGAGCAATATGGATGTTATGTGAATGGCATATGTGCATGTGAATGGGGATGCTGGGATGTATATATTGACAATAGTGGTGAATATTTTGTTTCTGTTATTTTGCAGCGGGCATGGCCCAGCAAAGGCCTGAGGATAGCCAAAAAGCGAAATTTATTTTTTTTTGGTCATACTCATCGGTGATGTGCTATAAGTTAAAGCCCGATTGAGTTATAGTCAACCGTAACGGGCATAAGTTAATGTCCGTTTGAGTTATAGTCATCCATGACGGGCTGTACATTAGGTCCGATTGAGATTATTAGTCATCTGTGACGGGCTCCTGTTTAGGCCCGATTGAGAATGACCGTCATCCGTGACGGGCGCTGGTTAGGGTCCGATTGAGATAGGTCATCCGTGACGGGCTTTGTTTGATTGGTCGTCTGGGTCAAAACTATCGGTGACGGGTTTTAGTTGAGGCTCGATTGAGATAACTTCAACCGTAACGGCCGTATGCCCAATTGAGATAACTTCTCACATCAGTGACTTCTACGTTGTGATGGGTGCTATACCCGACACAGATGTGAGTTACCATTCGATTGAGATGTGGGTGATCTTTATAGTGATTATCATATATTAAAAAACGGAGGGAGCATTTGTTTCGAGCAGAGAAGACCCCGTACGCGTGGAAATGATCATATGAAACACCTGTTGTTGTCAATTCCCCCAAATGGTCATGTCGTGGTACGTTTGTGCTAGCACTAGTGCATGGTACAGGTACATTGCAGGAGCTTGGTGCACAGAGAGAACACCACGCATGCTAATCCATTGCAAATTATTGGATTTCATCAATTTATTGTAATAAATTATTAGTCAAAGACAAACTGCATCTTGGAGAGTGAGGTGACGTCAAAAACCAGATGTGAAACTGCACGCAACAAATCAGCGCACTTGTGAGTGTCATCGCATAATGTTTCCGTCAGTAATTCATCCAATGTTTGGAATGCATGAATTTATGGAAGAAGAAAAAAATAATTACAAGGAGAACAAAAAGCAAACACGAAAGTCAAAACCACTGTGTTTGGAACCGGGTCGATGGTGTTTTATGAGCAGCAGCAGCAGCAACATCACCGCCACCGATAATAATAATAATAATAATAATAATAATAATAATAATAATAATAATAATAATAATAATAATAATAACAATAATATACTAATATGTTCTCTTCAGAACAGATGCTATCCTAACGAATCTGCCCTCATAAATCTAATAGCTTTTATATAACAGACTGTTTTAATCTATTTTTAATTTTTTCTCTTATAATAATACATTTCAAGATGAGAATCTGGGAGACATCAAATCACTCTAACCCTACGGTTTTCCATTTCAAACTAAAGGAGCATACCTGCAGCTTAAGAATAGGATCATCACAATTACCAATATTTTTATATGGTGTCTAACACATTTCGAAATTACTTCCATATTATCATGACTTCGTAATTACAAAACAACAGTACATTGCAAAAGAAAGTACTAACACTCAAAGGTCAAATTGTAATCGTGGCTTCAAAATATTAAAAGAAGGAATGGTTCTAGAACATTTTGCCAATAAAGAATCCAGCAAGCTTCGAAATATAAACAAAATTGTATTTTATCACCAAATAATAAGATAATAAAGCATGGTAGTTACTAATTTCCAATAGATAGAAACTTTGTTACCCTTTTGTATTTTTCAACTATAAGATCAAAATGGACCAACTCCAATTTTAAGCAATGTAGTTGTAGCTTTAGATAAATGAAAATAACAAACATACAGGAAATTGAAAAGTAAAAAGATTCGTTTTAGATGAATGAAAGAAAAGTAGGTAACTGACAATAACAAGGATGATGTTGTGCCACCACAAAAATGTCTACAAATAATGCATGTTTAAGAAATCGTGAACAGATTTTGAAGTTTTTAAAGCCACTCGCGTGCAGTTTCAGTTCCTCTAGAACTGGAGCCAGCTCCAAGAGGTAGGCCAAACGAAGAATCCCACCAACTGACCTGCCGTCCCCATAAAGAGGCAAATACAAGTTCAGATGCCTCAAATTGATGAATCTCACTGAGGTTTTGGCAAACCATTGCAACTGAAACACAACCATGATAGTCAAGGTATGGATGAGACGACAAACAGAACTCTAACTGATTAATGAACTTAGAGCGTGTTTGGCAGGGCTCCAAACAACTCCAGATCCAAAAAAACAGCTCCACTCTAGTTTTTTCTAACCAAACACTCCTAACACCAAAAACTCCAGATTCAAAAAAATATGAATCTAGCTCCCAACTCCACCAAATCCATGGAGTCCCTCAGGGGTACTCCGTAAACGTAGATTTTGAAAGGACTCGTGGAGTTGGGTGGAGCTCCAAATTGAGCTCCAAATTAAGAGTCCAGCTTCACGCGTGGAGCTGCTCTGTAGTGGAACAGTAGCTCCAGAGTGGGTTTGATAGAGCTGAAACTCTGCCGAACACGCCTTTAATTGCTTTCAGAAAGAGACAAAACCTCATCGTAGATGTAGAGTGTCGAGGTAATGGAGAGTTTCTGCACATGAGGAAGAGCGGCAGGAAGCTTGGTGCAGATGTAGTCCAGATTATCACCATAAAGCACGCTCTTATGCAGTAGTTCAATGTTTGCCTCCGTCACCTTCAGAGATTCACTGTGTCAACAGAATTGGCCGATTGGTCAAATCAACCGATGTGAGGTTTGGAACTTCCAGCTCAACCTTTTCCAGGTAGCAGTAGTGCAAAGAAAGATAACGTAGCTGGTGCAGCGGCTTGCACAAGGTTAGCTCGGTGAAGGAAGAGCAGCTGATGCTCAGCCACTGAAGAGCAGTGCACTACGGCAGTATGTGAAGTCATTCAAAAAGGAAACTTTGTGCACGGTGAGCTTCTTGAGGTTTGCAAAGCCAGTGAAACCAGTGGTTGCTGTGTTCAAGCAGACGTAGCTCAGATGAAGGGATTTGGTATGAGCAGGGGAGCTGTCAGGGCCACTGAAAACATGCACCGAAAACATGCAGGGGAAGATGTACTTTCCATCAGCTAAGCCCCTGAAAATACCCTTCACTCCAGAAGTGAAATCAAAAGTGATATGCCTTGCTCTCGAGTCGGAGAAGAAGCCAACCCATCTGTTGACATGGCAGGTACGTTTCCTGCGCAGCCCAAACTTAACAACAAACTTATTCAGGGTAGGAGGCAATAATTTATTTGAGTAAAACCTATTAACAGTAGCACTTAATATTGAATTTAGATACTATTCTATGGTGTTCAAAAAGGCAGTATACTCAAATTCACATACTACAAATCTACTTTTATGTCTGAAATGAGACAACCCCCCGCGCGGGGGGGGGGGGGGGGGGGGGGGGAGGGGGGGTGTTTATTAAACCTGAATTGAGCTACAACACACGCGCTGACGATAAGCATTAAGCAATAATGTGAAAAATCCATCATATGCATGATTGATTAGGATAAAAGTGATAATGAACCACACACTGAGCTTCTTCGGTCAGAACAAACGAAAAAACCTTAACAAACTATTCAAGCTACAGAATTAGATAATAACTGCATGAAGTCAGGAACATCCATATTTATTGACGCAGAAAAATAGAAGCATAACCTATCAATGTAATTAACCATTATAATCGATTCTCAACACAAGAGCATTTCTTAACATGGGATCAACAGATTCATGAAGGAGCAGGAAGACTGCTCAGTAAACACAGTTTACTCTTTTACCGTACAAATCTTGAGTTTTGAGAAAACAAGCCTTGCACTGACCATGTCTGATCTAATGGATTGATGACGCTTGACTGTGACGGTGTATGTGCAATATGTTGCCTTGTTATTGATTTATAGCAAACAGTACGTGTTTCACTATCAGTCAAAGATGATGATAATTAATTATCTGCAGGGTATTTATATATTGTATCGAACACGTCTATTTTTATTTATTTATTATATACAAAAAGTTGATAAATGTTTAAACAATACAATTCTCTTTTTCAATTTTTTTCATGATCTTAAAACCATCTTGTGCATTATAGTCTTGATCAAAAAACATATATAGTATATATTTTTGGTTGTTGAATTATGTTATTTAATACCACCGTCACGTTAACATGAGTAAATTATTAGTTATTATTGGTTTGTATGATATTTGGCAGAGCCACAGGATATTGTGTAGGCAATTGTTATGTTTCGTTGAGTGCGATACTTATGGTATTTAAGATTTGACCAGCTTAGTCCTGGTGTTTAGTTCATGCCATAATTACAGTGTGCTACGTTTTAAGATATCAAGTCCACTCATAAAATTAAAAGCTTTTTTTTCACCGCAACTTATTAGAAGTGTGACGAACAACTACATATTTATATGACAGGCCACACTTTAAATAAACTTTTGTAGAAAAGTGAGATTGTTTTCCAAACAACCCCTTAATCTGAAGTCGCTACTCATCCTGATCACATGCTACTACCGTAGAGGACAGAGAATGGGTGGAGTTCCAGGCTATTGGCTCCCGCCGGCCTGTACATATACAATGATCTTGTCATCATCATCACAGTACTCAAACAAAATACATTAATATTTTATTTTATCCGTTCTAAAATATATTAATATAGTATTGAATTAAACACAATCTAGTGATACAAATATAGATAGACTCTCCATTTAAATTGCTATATTTTAAGATGAGTAGTAGAAGGTTTCATCTGGAAAAACATTAATCAAAGAAATACATTATTCTCCATACTATGAATCTACTATCATCTTCGGTGCACGACAATGACTCCAATCGACATAGACTGGACCATACATTATGTTCCATGATTTGAGGCCTTCACTGTACACTCCACGCCAGCTATACATATATACACGGTACACGCCTCCATGGACCATTGCCGATCAATCATATGCGTGCATGGGAATAAGATAACTTCTCTAAAAAAAAAAGGAATTAGATAACTAAGTCTGATCAGTGAGAGTACAAGACAGTTACTCGTCACTGCATACGCATACCAACATCTAGTAGAGAACAAAAAACTAAACAGAAAGAATACGCATACCAGCTAATCAGAGCAGCTAGTCCTGTTTACCCTAAAGTTCAGGGTTATCAACACGCCGTCATATATTACACTCACGCACCGTACCATCAGTTGATGAAGGCGTGTGGACAAACCGAGACGCATTGTTGTAACCGGAAGCGCGTGCAGTAGGACATCCATAATGTGTACAAATTTGTTCATAAGCAATATAATATTTGATTCAACTACCTATTATTATTATGCAACTAGTCCATATAGAAAAATAACAAAATGTATCTATATGCATATGAACTACCCATATGGAATAAATAATATTAGCTATCTCTACTCCTCTCACTTCTCCTAATGATACCTTGTATCTATATATATTATAGGGATTATTATAGTTAAAATCTATTTACATGGGTGCTATCTCTATAAATTATGTTACCATATATATTGGAGATTCCGTAGTAGATGATCAGGCCGTGCTTTTTTACCTTTTCAACCGCACAATCCGGCACGTTTTCCTTAAACCGCGGTAGCTATCTGGAGTACTTGCCTGCTACTACCTGCCAAGCGTCGGCGAGTGCAGACACACAAGCAACAGGAGGAGTGGTCGAAATCTACGTGCAGCACAAGACAGCGGATCCACAAAACGCGACGCGTCCACGTCGCGTACTCGCGGGTGCGCATCGGTCGCCGTCGCCCCGCCACCGAAAATCCACCCCCCGCGGCCCCCGCCCGGGCGGCGCTTGCAGCTTTCGGCCGCGCGACGACACGAGATCTCATCGAAAAGCGCCCGCAACCTCACGAACTTTGCGCGACTCTCCGCGCGGGCGACGGCGGCACGGCGCGCGAGACGTGCGTACAGTGCGCGCGGGAGTCTGAACCCTGAGCGCGACCGACCGGCGGTTTTTGTCGCGGACACCGGCGTCACGGGACAGGGACGTGACTAGCTCGGCGGGCGGCGACGACGCGCGCACGCACGGTGTGAAAGGCCGCCTTGACCCTATCATATCTGAGCCTTTACGACCGGTGCGGCGGATTTGCTTCCGTCCCCGGAACTCGTTGGTGCGCGGCTAGCTTTCCCGGAGGAGAAAAAACGGTTACGCGCGTTCACTTGACTCGCGCGAACGTCCAGCTATGCAAAGTGATCAGATCGGGATATGCAAAGCAAAGCGATGTCCTAGTTTCATTCTTTTCTGAGATCGGAGGGAGAAGTGGCAAGATGACCTGAACCGGGCAAAGAACGTGTGCTTAGTGGATTGAGCGATAACTTGTGACTTGTGAGATTTATTAGTGCCTCGGTAGGACAGAATTATGGTGTTCGTTTCCTTTATCCGGGCTATAGGCTACGTGAACGTGATCCACGCTTCCCGAGCAGAGAGCAGCTCGAGATTCACGTCCCGACAGATTAGAATGGTTACAAAAAACTCAGCTGTTGACCCAAGGCTGGGTTCTGCACGTAATTTGGTCCTCAAAGTCACGGCACAATCATTTTCAGTCCCCCTGCCCGTCACTCGGGCTAGCTAAACTAGCAGTGCACGTGTAAAACTAGTTTTATAATATGCGAAGGCGTATAGTTTAGTGATAAAGTGCGATCTATCGACCGTGTTAGGATAAGCACCGTCCCTAATCTCAATACGATAAGACACAAGATAGCGCGCTGGTCGATCGTGCCCCAAGAGACTTTTTTATATTGGGAGGTTTTTTTTTGAGATATTGGGAGTAATATGCTACATCTATTCTAACTATAGGTTGTATTTTAGGAAAAAAGAGTGGCTAACTAATCATGTGCTTAAACCACGTGATAAGGTGGTGCTCAACGTTTTCTCATCGCTATACGCAGCAATACTACTATAATATAATCTAGCACTCTACACAGTATTTCCTCTTTCCTAAATTAATCATCCTATAATACTTATGTATCTAGATCAAGAATAATTTAAACCACACTGATCAATACGCCATACAGAATATACACATATTCTCCAACAATGTATACATCGATTAAAACACGGTACATAATTATCCCTTTAGTATGCACACATTATTCCGTGTTGTATTAATTGTAATCCGATGTAATCTGTATCAATGCGGTTATATAATGATTATTTTGGAAAATTTTAGTTTTCATTATATGATGATTAATTTGGGAAGGATGGAGTATACTGCACGTATAGAAAATAGTATAGTATACTATCATGCTACGCCGTGATGTAAGACTTGTTTGAGGGATTTTGGGTAACGAGAAATGGCTAAGCTGGTAAGATTTTTGAGGAGCTGGAAAAACTAATTTTTCATATCCAAGGTAGTGAGAGTTCAGAGAAGAACATATAATGTTTACACCTAAATTTGACATCTAGATTCGAATCAGGAAAATATTATCAAAATTTGGAAAGCGATGGGTTTTGTTCAGGGAGCTGGTCTAATCGCCGTCTATGGGCCAATCTGACCGGTGGCATGCGACTGGTCAGACCGGCAGAATCCGACTCTGAATTGTTTTTGTCGGGTTTCGGGTTTCAATTGGTTTCTACCTCGAGTTGAACATGGGGGAGGACTTGTAGGACGCAAAACCAACCCTCTAAATCCATACAAAATCGGATCGCTCTTTTACTTCTATTTTCAATCATGTCTTCTACTTTATCTTAATTTCGTTTATCTTTATCGGTTTGGATCGTAAACCGTCCGTCTTCGTCGGGAGAGTGTGATCATCTATTGGTAGGTTTATCCTGTAAAACTTCAATTCACCCACAAGACGAGTGATTATCTTAAAATCGATTTAAATTGGACTCGAGGCTGATTTGATCTTTAAATCGGCTCCGCTAGCCGGTTTAATTTCCAAAACTCATCTTGATTGTTGTTTAGATCGAGGTGGTTAGCGATTCCGTTAACACTGTAAATCTTTAGTATTCTCGTGTTGGGATAAAAACAACACCAACAGATAACTCAAGAGTATTAACGAAAAAACACTGTTAAGAGAGATTTTTTGGCTATTACGTGCACCATCCATCGTCTCCACGTCGTCGTCGCCGCCGCAGGGTTCGCACTGGTGGGGCGTGTTACGTGTAGATTCGCGGGCGGGCGGGCTGCAATTGGCAAAAGTTACGAGTAGATTAGAGGAAAAGGCGCCGGCAAATCTCGGTACGCGGCGTAGTAGTAAAACAAAGCACCGAGATCGCGTCGTGCTCGCGCGGCTGACGTCGCCGCCAGCCGCCCGCCCCGGGAAGGGAAGCCTCGGGTCTTCGAGCGCCGTTCCCACGGTCGCGACCCCGCGGCGCGCGCGCATTTTGAGGGCTGGCCGGCGCGGCGGGCCCCTGGGCCCTGCCCCTGCCACTGCCAGCGTCGCGGCGTCGCACCGTGTTGTCCGTGCAGCTAGCTACTGGAGTAGTAGTCATCACTGTAGCTGGCGGAGACTTGCCGGCTAGACGGCCATGCACTTCCATGGAGCAGCACAGACACCGGCCCGTCGCGCAATTTCTGCGTCGCTAGTGGCTAGTGCTACTCGTCTACTCCAGCTGGCATCGACGGTCATTGTCTCACAAGCATGTACGAGCAGGAGTATCCACTCAACTAACTAGATGGGCAAGAATTAGTGCTTAGTCCGTGCACGTCACTGCACTATTGCAGAGTAGGAGTAGTAGTATTCGCAGAGTGCACTACCAATAGTCGTTCGTTGGGATGGAGGGAGCCGGGGGCTGGTCGAGCGTGGCAACGGGAAACAGGGGAGCGAACTGCAAAGGAGAGTGCATCGTGCGGTCGTGGATGTTGTTGTGTTCTGCTTGGGCGCCTGTTTGCTCGACAGGCACGGGCACATTAACTTCCCGGCTTAATTCCTCCGGGCCCCACCAGGCAGATCAGATCCGACGTGGACAATGGGCGGTCAAAGCCCAGTACGGACGGACCCGGTCGCTTCGCGGCTGTCGCCTGTGACACCTGTGACACCTCACTGACTCTGAGCGCCGCAGGACGGTGGGCCCCACAACCCGACGGTAGGGTCACGTCACGGGCGGCGCTGCGATCGAGGACTCTGGATCGACGGACCGGATTAAACTTGATCGGCGTGATCACAATGGCAGGTGGGGCCCACGGTGCAGCACGACGTCACGGGAGGGAGGGGCCGAGGGGCGTCGTTGGGTTTGGGGAAATTTGATATTTTGCCATCACCAAAACGGATTTCGGTGTAATATCACTCCGATAATTTCGTTAAAATATCATTCCCAAACAGGGTAACATGTTCCAATACCATTTTATCCATTTCTTCTCAATCGTAATGAATTTTATCTCTTTTTTCTTTACGATTGTCCAAAATACCCATGAACTATGTCAGCGTCGCCCACCACCTGCCTCAACCACGCCGGCGCCACCGCCCCCAGTCGAGCTGAGCCTCATCGCCAAGGGTGACCAGCGCCTCCACTGCACCTCGCCGGAGCACGCCACCGCCACCGTTGCCGAGTCGGAGCTCGTCTTGAACACGGCGGTCCGCATCGTCGAGAGCACGTCGTCGGTGTCGCCGAACTTGGTGCCCACGAAGACGGCGATGAGGCGGTGCGCTGCGGATGGGTCGACGAGGATCCCGGCCTCCACCGCGGCGGAGCTCTGCAAGAACTAGGTCAGGTTCTCGGTGAGGACGTAGCACCGCTGCATGAAGGTGTGGATCCGCTCCAGGAACTTACCGATCCGGACGGTGGGCGTCGCGCCACCACGGAAGGCGCGGATGAGGTCGGACTCGGGGGCCCGTGAGGCAATGGCGAGCTGGCGACGTGGAGGAGGGCGTAGGCCTCCACGATGGCTACGAGGAGGGAGAGGATCGAGGGATCCGTCGCTTGTCATCGCCGAGGACGGGGTGGTTGCCGTCGTCGGAGACATCCACGGCACTGTCGCCCTCCGCCGAGTTGAGCCGCCTTCACCAACTACGATGGCGCTGCCCACTATCTGCAACGATAATCTCCTCCACATATACCGATAGAGAGGAGGAAGAGACAGAGGAAGAGGTAAGATAGGAGGAGATGGGATCTAAGAGTATTTTGGTCATCTCAAAAATAAAAACATTGTAAAAATCATTAATCTGAGAAGAAGGGAATGAAATGATATTGTAAAATATTGTACTTATTTAAGAGTGGAATTTTAACGAATTTACTTTTCGGAGCGGCAATTCAGCGGCAAAACGTCAATTTTCTCGCGGGTGCGTGGAGGGGATATCTCCGGAACCGGACGGATCAGCGGTCGGGCTGCCGTGGCAAATGTGTGGTCCAGCCTGTGCAGTTGGGGCGGGGAAGGAAGATCTTCTGTAAGCATCAGCAGTGGCACAGTGGATGGCAGCTGGAGGGTGACGGAGCTGTGTAGTAGGGATGGCAGCGACCGTCGGAGCCAGCCAGACTCGAGTTGCTCACTTACTTGGCGTCGGGGGAGACCGAAAGAGCAATAGGACAGACCAGTTCTTTTATATTGAGTGGCTGATACGTAGGCTTCATATTTAGAGCTCTGATTTGAAGAAAAAAAGTAGGAATATTGGAGGATTTTAATACTATAGTAAAAATTTCTATGAATACCTTTGAAACCAAGAATTGAATTCTATCCTATGCTCTGAAATTTCTTTGAAATAGATAATTTTATAAAGATTTTGAAGGAAATTTTGCAAGAGTTCCAACCTATTGGAAATTTTTCTTCAAGTCTATCTCTCTCACTTGATTCCTACATTCCAATCAAACGATCGTTTATGTGTTTTTCTACATTTTGTAATTCCCTGTTTTACACTTACATTCCTATCAGAATTCTATGTTTTCCTACTACTCCTTTTTTTCATACCTACGATTCAAATGGGCTCACAAAGAGTTTACATGCAAGTGATCCACGTTAGAGAGCAATACTGCAGAGGAGACTACGTTAAAATATGATGTTGAAAAAGAAATTACATTGATAATATCTTAAAATCAACTTTAAAAAATTAAATTTAAAATTCAAATTTTATCTTTAGCTTTAACTTATTAGCTTTAGCTTAAACCACGCCCCAGACCGAACTCACAAAGGGGGACCTTCACTGTCTCCTGTTGAGAAGTCCGTTCTCCGTCAGCAACCGATAAGGGATCCGATTCCCATGCAGCTCCTAGTGTGACTGCTTCTAGGGCTTTTCTGCTAGCACCCAACAACTGAAATAAGAAGGCATTGTTTGCACAGAAAAACATTATATATTTATCTAGCATTGGCACTGCAACACTCAGTATAAACCATTCCGTTGAAAAAGTAGATGGATGAGATAACGTGCAGTCACTAACTTGCAGTTGTATAAGTGACTGCATGTGATCTCAATGAGGCTCTTAATTTTTCGAAAATATACCAATATTTATCAATGATAAAATGGTCGGAGAACTATTGGGCAGAGCTTTCCGAAATGATTGTTGGTTAAACATACAAGGACACTAGAAAACCTATGGCACTATCTTATAGATTTATCTTAACACAGAAAATAAATAACAAAATAAAATTTAGCTACATGAAGTTTAGTGTTCATCAAGAACAGATGAACATTCATCTGTAGCAATGGTTGTACGGAATGGAGCTTTATATGTCCGTCCGTAACATGAATATTGTTTTCTACACACATCGATGATGAATCCAATTCAAACAGCCGGCGGCAACTAATAGATACAAATATTGAACTGATCTATGTTAATAAGGTTACCCGCAAAATCTTATAAAGTGCGTATCAAAATATGGAGCTCAAGGATCCAACCTCAGAAAAAAAAAGGAACTAAACTACCAATGTCCACAAAAGATCCCACACCTGATCACACCCAGTTCAAGCGCCCACACCACACGGCCACAGTGCCACACTCCCCTGCCGTTCATCACTGCCTCCCCATTTTACCGTTGAGGTCGGCGACCTCCGCGGACGGTACGGCGGGACACTAGTCCGGCACGAGGGGCAATCTCGTAATTTGCGTGAAGTACTACACTGCGAGTGTGCCTCCCACCGCAGTGGCTTGGCCACGCCCTACTGTTTTAAATCCCCCTGCCGCTCTCCTCCGCCGTCTTCTTCTCCCCTTCCACCCGATTCGTCGTTCACCACCGTTCCACGAGTTTCTCGCAAGATCGGGGGGCGCCGGGATGGCGTACATGTGCGCGGACAGCGGCAACCTCATGGCCATCGCGCAGCAGGTGATCCAGCAGCAGCAGCAGCAGCAACAGCAGCAGCAGAGGCACCACCACCACCACCATATGCCGCCGCCGCCGTCGCAGCAGCAGATGGCGCCGCACCACCACCAGCAGAAGCAGCACCACCAGATGCCGCCGATGCCGCAGGCGCCGCCCGCGTCGCACGGCCAGATCCCGGGCCAGCTCGCGTACGGTGGTGGCGGCGCGGCGTGGCCTGCCGGGGAGCACTTCTTTGCGGATGCGTTCGGGGCGTCCGCCGGCGATGCGGTGTTCTCCGACCTCGCGGCGGCCGCGGACTTCGACTCTGATGGGTGGATGGAGAGCCTTATTGGAGACGCCCCCTTCCAGGACTCCGACCTGGAGCGCCTCATCTTCACCACCCCGCCGCCGCCCGTGCCGTCCCCGCCCCCCACGCATGCCGCCGCCACCGCCACCGCCACCGCCACCGCCGCCGCCGCCGCCGCCGCTGCCGCTGCCGCTGCCGCTCCTCGACCTGAGGCTGCACCGGCGTTGCTCCCCCAGCCTGCTGCTGCGACCCCGGTAGCGTGTTCGTCTCCGAGTCCGAGTTCGGCTGACGCCTCCTGCTCCGCTCCCATCCTCCAATCCCTCCTGTCCTGCTCCCGCGCCGCGGCGACTGACCCTGGACTCGCCGCCGGGGAGCTCGCCAGCGTCCGCGCCGCCGCGACTGACGCCGGGGACCCAGCTGAGCGCTTGGCCTTCTACTTCGCTGACGCGCTCAACCGCCGCCTTGCGTCCGGCACCGGAGCTCCGCCCACCGCGGTGCCAGACGCGCGGTTCGCCTCCGACGAGCTCACGCTCTGCTACAAGACGCTCAACGACGCGTGCCCCTACTCCAAGTTCGCGCACCTCACCGCCAACCAGGCCATCCTGGAGGCCACCGGCGCGGCGACCAAGATCCACATAGTTGACTTCGGGATCGTGCAGGGCATCCAGTGGGCGGCGCTGCTTCAGGCGCTCGCCACCCGGCCCGAGGGGAAGCCAACAAGGATACGGATCACCGGCGTCCCCTCGCCGTTCCTGGGGCCACAGCCCGCGGCGTCCCTCGCCGCGACAAATACCCGTCTCCGTGATTTCGCTAAGCTCCTCGGTGTGGACTTCGAGTTCGTCCCATTGCTCCGTCCTGTGCACGAGCTCAACAAGTCGGATTTCTTGGTTGAACCTGATGAGGCCGTGGCCGTCAATTTCATGCTGCAGCTTTACCACCTTCTTGGTGACTCAGACGAGCTAGTGAGAAGAGTGCTTCGTCTTGCCAAATCGCTCAGTCCAGCAGTGGTCACACTTGGAGAGTACGAGGTCAGCCTGAACCGAGCTGGGTTCGTCGACCGGTTTGCCAATGCGTTGAGCTATTACCGGTCAGTGTTCGAGTCACTGGATGTGGCAATGACCCGGGAATCACCGGAGAGGGTGAGGGTGGAGCGGTGGATGTTCGGGGAGCGAATTCAGAGGGCCGTTGGGCCGGAGGAAGGCGCAGACCGGACGGAGAGGATGGCCGGCAGCAGCGAGTGGCAGACCCTGATGGAGTGGTGCGGCTTCGAGCCCGTGCTGCTCAGCAACTATGCCAGGAGCCAGGCTGATCTTTTGCTTTGGAACTATGATTCCAAGTACAAATATTCACTTGTTGAGTTGCCACCGGCGTTCTTGTCCTTGGCATGGGAGAAACGGCCATTGCTTACTGTGTCTGCTTGGAGGTGAGGCTCTTTTTTTGGAGTATTTGGGAGCGTGTGTGGCATTGTGATAGAATCTGGGAGGAAATAGTTAGGAGAAATCATTTTGCAGCTTTTGTTGTAGTTTCCTCCAAAACTGTGTTTAGGATTATTGGTATAATTGGGAAATTTTAGTTGGATTATTTTGCTTGGTGTTTGTGGTTCTGAATGAGTGCATGATATGAACTGGTTAGAGAAAATGTAGTATTAGTTGTACAGAATTTGATAACAGGTTTTAGTTGTGGTATATTGCTTGCTCATGTTACCAGGATGAGAAATATACATCTGGATGCAATTGTGCATTTTAAGTAACAGAACCCAACCACAAGCAATATTTAAGTAATTTTCAGCTCTTTCCCCGCAAAAAAAAGTAATTTTGAGCTCTTGATATAATACTTGTTTGAACATCTTGCTATTTTTGAGTTGCTTGTGAAAGCATCTGATTGTATCAAAGTGAACTCTGTAGTTATGCACGTACTCCTGGTCTCTCTTCGGTAATAAAGTGTTGTCTGGAACTGGAAGGACCTCTTCGACTACTCTTATGATTTGAAAGTAACCTTCAATTGTGTTTTGTATTTCATCTGTATCTTCACATCTGACAGGTTATTTTCTTGGTAACTACATTTTTTAAAGCTCATGTTGTGGACTGTCATGTCTTGCGATGCTTTATAAACTCAGCATTTTATCTTGATCTAGAAGGCAGCATCCTCTCTTTTGGCACTTGCCCTTTTCTTCCGGAGATAAAATTGCTGTACTTATCATCTGACTTTTGTGCATCTGAACTTGAAAACACTGTCCTAAGTATTCTTTGCAGAAGATATATAGCAGCTGTAATTTTCAGGCTGCACACCTTTTCTTGGATTGATTTGCCTCACTATTCTCCTTTTTTGGAAGCCATGCCACATGAGTCATGACTACCTACCAAAGATTCAGAACCAAGAGCAAACGGATGTTTGCTTGCCCAAAATTTCCTGCCCCCACAACACACAAACCTGGAATTGTAAATCTATCCCTTGTCTGTAAGTTGTAATAACCTGAAATTCACAATATTTTGCAGAGTGAGCATGTCTCTTTTATGAAAAGTTCCCTTTGAATGTTATCATCCGTTCTTCCAACCGTTCGTGTTATGATCCTGTCGAGATATTTCTGTCAGGTTTAACTTCGCTGCAAATTTGCTTTTTCTGAGTACATTAGGCCAAACAGAGTACAGGGCACAGTCAGGCCTGTTTTGGCAAGATCATGAACCTGACCACCAGAGAGCTTTTAAGTGTGATCAATGCTCGGATACGCTTGACTCTCAGTTGCGTAAGTTCCCTGGATCTCGTGGCCACTACTGGTTGTCGGGAGACGAATTTCTCTGCTTCTCTCAATCTCTCCCCACCAGGCCACCACTGGCACTGAGCCTTTTTTCTGTGAGAAGTGAAACGCCCAGGAGCTGAGCTAAATGGCTTTGTTTGAAAGAGTTTTTAGCAGCTGTAATTCCTTCTAAAATCCGTAGTAGCTCATCGAACAGTTCAGATTTTCACAAGAATTCTGAGAATTGGTAGATGTAAAATATAGAAATAAACTGATTGTCAAAAAGTAGAAAACATAACTTATTCAGATTTTTATCTGCTGCTTATCAGAAACTGATTGTCAAAAAGTAGAAAATATAACCGTGTGGTGATGATTGTTTCCTTGACTAGTGTGAACATTTGTTGCTCCAGCCACTGATCTGGCCGTGTGTGTTCCTGTTACTTCATGCAGTCGGTCAATAATGCGTTTATGCCCATGCTAGTCTGATACTCGTACATAGTAGTCGTCTCCTAGTGCTAGTGGCTCCCATGACTACATCGTAATCTATCACCCTCCCTTTTGCTTTGACGAGTGGAATCTTTTGATATGGTAGTAGATCGGTGGTAGATTTTGCAAAACCGCGAGGTTATGAAGTGACTTTTACGATAACCTTTCTAGTTCTTAAAACCACGGTAATCCTTACGGTAATTGTGTGATTTTCACGGTAACCACGCGGATACCGTGATAACTGCCTTATCGTAAAATGATCGTAACTCCATGTAAAACGGTTTCGTAAACCCTTATAGGTAAAACCTAAAGTATGACCGGTAAATACATCACCAAATACCGCCGTATAGAACTACTGTACAATGCACAGTAGTGACTTTAGTATCAATGTATATTTGAAGAGGACAAAATTGAGTCGATGACGTTGAAAAATCACGGTTTTAGAAATACATAGTATATACCGGTCAAAGTCCACGGTACACGATAATACCACTTACATTGCAACGTCATAGAAATTTCATGTTTAGTATGATGTTGTGTTGGGGTTTACAAAAACCGTACATTTATCGCGCGGTAACTTTTTCAGTTTCTAAAACCACAGTATACCTTGCAGTAACCGTATGGTTTTCACGGCAACCGCCAAACCATGGGACGGTGGTAACCCCATCCAAAATGGTTTGGTGAACCCTATCGTTTATCATTACCACACCTTGGTGGTAAGTACATTTAGGGTGAGTTTTTTCCCTAACTTTCCCAACTTACCTTTCTCGTCTTCCACGCGCACGCTTTTCAAATTGTTAAACGGTGTATTTTTTGCAAAAATTTTCTATATGAAAGTTGCTTTAGAAAATCATATTAATCCATTTTTCAAAACAAATTAGTAAATACTTAATTAATCATAAGAAAATATGTCGCTCCGTTTTACGTGTGCGGGAGGTAAGTTTCCAACCTTATCTCCGAACACAACCTTACTGTGGTAAGGTTATTGTTGGCTCCAGTGCCTAGGGTTTACAATCCCAATACCAAATAAAAACTGCTCACGAGTGGTATCTTCAATTTCACTTAAAACGTTGATAAATCGATAAAACCGATGAAATACGGATAAATCTATAAAAATTAAAATTCAATTGGATTTTTTCCCTGAAATTAACAGGAGAAATTGAGTTGAGAGATTGTACTATATGGATTTTGTAAACCCTACTAGTGCCTCGTCCTGTCGTCCATAGTGAGAAGAAAACAGTGAGTATGACAGTTACCTTCAGCTAGCTGTCCTCCAAAGTCCAACCTTGCCATCGATAGACCTCTTCCTGAAGAGATTCTACTATACCGTGCCATTGACAAGTGATCGGCTCTATGAATTGCAATCCACAAAAGTTCTATAAAATGCTATAAAACAACTCAGAGCACTTCAACAGTATGACTATCTCACTCTACAAGTTAAATTTTGATAATTTTGGATCAAAATCGCACTCTAACAGACTAGCCAACCGGACTGGCCAAACTCCTTGCACTGGCTAATTTTGACCAGCCAAAATCACATGGATAATCGTGGGACCCACGCATGGGCCCCACGCCTTTTCCCCTTTCCTCCACTCCTGTCCCGGATTCTCCCCCACAGATCGAGTGCTTCCCCTCCTCCATAGATCGCGCGATTTCTCCCCACTCCCAAGATCTAGCACCGGCTTCGCCCTCCCTCTGCCGGCACCGCCCCTCCGCCGCGTCGTCGCCCACTGCTGAGGCCGCCGCCGTCCGCAACCGAGGCCACCGCCCCTCCGCCGTCATTGTTCAACATCGAGGCTGCCGCTGTCCGCTGCGAGGTCACCGCGTTGTCGTTTGTTCCCTGTCGTCTGCTGTCGAGACCGCTGCCGTCCCCTGTCGAGACAGCTGCCCTCCGCTGCCGAGGCCGCCACGTCATCGTTCTTTGCCAACGCCGCCATCTTCCGCTGCCGAGACCGCCGCCGTCCCCTACCAAGTCCGTCCAATCTACTCCATCACCTACAGTCTGCAGACAATACCCCCATCGACCACTCCTTTCCTCTCTGTACTGTGTTTGTATGTAAATCCCTTTAGAGGTATTTTGGTATAATTTGCTCTCTACTATGTGCAACTCTGAAGAAACACAAGAAATATGCTGACAATCTTTAGATGGTAACTGTTAGTTGAACTTTAGATGGTAACTGATAATCCTTTGCACTGATTTTGGTTTATGGTTATGCATGTAGGTAGGATGGATTATATTCTGTGTGAACTGTAAATTAGGGTTATTGATTTTGTATAAACTACATTATTTTGTAGGGAGAATGGACTGTGCATTTCTAAGTGATATATTGGGTGAGGGTAACAATTTGAATAAAACTGCACAACCCATCACAGTTTCGGATGAACAAGATGCAACTGAAGTACCCCTATGTCTATGAGAACAACCACCAAAAGATCTAAAAAAAGATAATATACCATTGTGTAATTGTGACCATTAATAGTATAATTTGCTTGTGGAGCGTGTCCCTCAGCTAACCTCGTGAATAGCGGGGAACGGTCAAGAACATTAATATCATTGTGAGAACCAGGTAATCCAAAAAAAACATACCAAATCCAAAGATCTTCCGAAGCAACAACTTCCAGTATTATTGTAGGCTCATGAATATGGCCTTGGTACATATCAGACCAAGCCGTTGGATAATTTTTCCACTTCCAGTGCATGCAATCTATGCTCCCAAGCATACCTGGGAAACCTTTTTGTTCTCCAATTGCAAGCAATCTATTAGTATCATCTTGATTGGGAGACCTTAAATATTCATCCCCAAATATTTCAACAATAGCCGACACAAACCTTCTAAGACTTTCTAAAGTGGTGCTCTCAGCGATACCAAGATAATCATCCAAAAAATCAGCGGGCACACCAAAAGCTAGCATTCGAAAAGTAGCGATAATCTTTTGCAATGCAGATAATCCAAGTACTCCAACTGCATTTCTCCTTTGCACAAAATAATAATCATGGTTTTGTACTGCATGCACAATGTGCATATACAAAGATCGAACCATTCTAAACCTACAAGTTAAGAAATATAAAAAGTACCATTATAATAGGAACAACCGACGACCAAAACAAAAGGTTTAAAATGGTGTAAAATGATGATTGCGTACCTTCGACGAAACAAAACCGGACCATATGTAGGATTATCACAAAAATAGTCCCTCATCAATCTGTCGTGTCTTTCTGCACTATCGCGATTAATCACTATGTGCCTAGGAATGGAACCTCTTATACCACCTACGTTGGTTTGGGCTCGGTGGTGGTGATCTATCATGACCATTGTTGCCATAATAAAGATATCGTCATCATCTGATGACGATAACTCCAAAGCAATTTGCATGGCTACGCTACAACATCTCATTGTGACGTGGTGGTGGAGAAGCAAGCAAAGAAAAGGAAGTGTAGTGTGGTAGAGAGAGTGTGAGGGATCACATATATACAGAGGTTTGAAAAATGGAGGGGCTATAGGAGTGGATGGAGAGTGCAGATTTTTTAGAGAGGGAACTAGCCATTACGATTTGGAGAGTCTAAAATGGAGAGTTTGTTGGAGTGTGCAGCAGATTTGGAGAGAAATCTTTTTAGTTAGTTGGTCAAATAGACAAATGGAGAGCCAAAAATGGTCATATTGTTGGAGATGCTCTCTATACATCATTGTTGCTGGGCCGGAGAACTCCGAGTGAGGCTTTCGCCAACAGTTCCCTCTCCCCAACCTGTTGTTAGCAACCTTCGTAGTGTCTCCACCACCTAAGCAGCCTTCGTAGCATGCAGTCTTGTCGCACCGGTCTTGTCGGCTGGCCACCTTCAGCGCTGTCGGTTGTGCCTGCCGGTCCCGCCGACCACCTCCTCGTAGTGTCGGCCTCCTCCCCGCGCGCCGTCGACCATGGCCTCATGCACCGATCTGCATGCCGCCAGCCTCCTTTCGTGCCGCCGTGCTAGCCACCCAGGCAGCGTCCTCGCATGCTGCACCTCCGCCGATGCTTCAGCGCTGCCCCATCGCCCTGGCCGTCAAGTGACCTTAGCTTCTCCACTCCTCCTCGTTGGGTCGCCGTGCATCCTTCCCATCACTACCGCTTCAATCCACCGGCTTGGGCACCAAAACTGATCGTGGGATTGGATCCGGCGTCCCCAGTGACACTGGATGTAGCCATCGGAGACCGCCACTCAGCCCATGCACCGGTCTTGGCAGCACCCTAGGCTGCCGCGATCACAAAAAAAAAAAGGCAGCGCTACCACCGCCATCCTGTGCCTGCTCGGCTTTGCCGGCGGTCACTCAAGCGGTGGTGAGGCGGAGGGGCGGAGGGCGGCAGCAGTGTTCGCCTGGTCACGGCCCGTGCCATCCTGGGGCCGAGTGACACGACGGCAGTGAACCCAGAATGAACATACGATTGTTGCACGATAAGAACACAAGATTAGTTCTTGGATTGCAAGGTTAATTAGGATTTTTAAGCTAGCACGCATACATCATCAAGCTGTTTGGTACAATTCATTATTCATTTTCCATTGGTTATGGCACAACAAACACAAAATGAAACCTCACACTATTTTTTTCTTATTTTTTGAATTTCTTTTGAATTTAGTTTTTTTTTTCTGATGAACTCGTCAGAGCATAATGACAATATTTATTCTGGACGGGATAATTACATGAGCATGAGTCATGCGATCCACAGTCTCACACTCTACAGTAGTTTATTTTTTCCTGAATAGAATGAAAAATTTATTCAGGACGGCACAAGTGGATGAGTACGAGACCTGTGGCTAGTATCTTCACTTTGTCGATGACTCTCCCTTGCAAGAAGAAGCCTCACTTCAGTGCTCTCTACTACTGGGAGTAGAAAATAATCTAAACCATTGATCTCATTTGATCGAATGGTTCAGATTGCTTTTACAACCACCATAATTAGCGGTAGTAGAAATGTGGAGGGGTATTATCGTCCTAAAAAATAGGAATATAATTATCATTTAGCAGTGACTATTTTTTTCTTTTTTTTGGCTTTTGGTTTTTTTATGGAATATGAGCAATGCTAACATAATAGATAACCACATATCGATCTAGCCGAGAAAAAATATAAATGATAAAATTACTCATAATTATTGTATTAATAAATTACTAATAATATGCCCGTGCTAACGCTACGGAACTATAAAATATTTTCGATTCACGTCATTGAGCTCCCATTGAGCACATGAGTAAGTGGCGATGGCAGGATGGATTACTCTCAATCAGTCCAATTGAGCTATATTTCGATTCACATTATGTATCAAATATATGTAAAGCAAAATAAATGATAAAATTAATTGAAAACCATCAACAATTATATATAACCACCATAGTAGTAACAGTTGGGAAAAATTGTTTTAAGAAAATGGCCATTATAAACTAAAGAGATGACGGTTCACTGATGAAGCTAATTGACCAAGATGAAACATGGAAAATCAAAAGTAATTTCGCTTGCATTCCACCGCATCAACACCAATATTATTGCAGAAATGCACCTCATTTAGTGATTCAGAGGTCTCATAAACAACATAGGAGTGTGTACTAATTAACTTTCGACAGAAAAGACCAAAATGTGAAGTTATACGTGCAACAATGAACAATGTATCTTCACTGAGAACAATTCTTGAACCAGCACTTTCTTGAAACGCCAATTCAAAATTCTCAATCTTCTCAACATGTACAAAACAAGGCCAAGATGGCTAACTAATGCAGAGTCGGTAACCTTGCACAAGAGAGGTTCCCTTTGTCTACCCCAGTATTTGAGCTCTGAACCAATATTTGGTAATACAAATGTTGTATACGCACGTCACTGAAAAAATGCTTTTCATTGTTCGCCTAATACAAAATGTTGTACATAAAAAACTCGGTGTCCATTTACAAATCAACATAATCGCTAAAAACAGGAGCACTTTTACCAAACTTTAGGTAAGCATCACAATATAAAAACCAAGGTAATGCTGATTTTCATCGATCTTTATTCGCTTTGTTTGAATATACAACTCAATAATAGATTAGCCTCTTTTTACTATTGAGGTGGTTTGGTCCTCTATGCACCAAGAAATAAGTATATATGGTTCAAAAATTAAACATGGACATTTTCTTCTTGTGATGTTATGAAGCAATCCGATATATTCAGTGTCCTTCCTCCAACCATAGCACGTGCTCATGTTTTGATCTTGCAGTCCATTTCAAGATCAGAGTAGAAATTACCTCTAGTTATCATAGGCCCCCTAATTTCACCTTTATTTGGCTTCCACCTATTGGAAGATATACCCTCAAGATCACCCAGCAATTTCTGAATCTGAGAGTGTGTAAAAAAAACCTTTTAATCATTGAAAAGGGAAAAGAGTATGAAGCAAAATACACTATCTGTATGGAATTTTGGGCATGGTAAAGAATTAAGGGCTATCTGAATTTTAAAACTCCCTCATAGTAAAAAGAGGCTAATCTGAATTAAGGGCTAATCTGAATTTTGGGCATAGTAAAGAATTAAGAGCTATATGAATTAAGGGCATAGTAAAGATGCAACGATATGCAATTTCTTAAAGAAAACATACTTAGCTTAGCATCTTTATGGAGATCTTTTAACGCATCAAAGCTTGAAAGAGAAAAAAAAAAGCATTACTGTGAATGTTTAGTTCCAAAATACCCTGCATTAAAAAAAGTTCCATAAGCACCTAGCTGCAAATTCTTAACATGATTTAAACTGTGTGCAAAGGAGAATTGTAATAAATTTGGCAGCAACACAAATTAATACACTTCACTAATATACCAGTATCAAGTTACTTTAAATGCTTACCACTATACAATTCAGACTTTTTTAAACAGAAAAACTATGTGGAGTGCACAGTGCTTTCTCATTTTAATTTCAGATATGAAAACTAAGAAAGACTATCACTCATTGTCAACTGCATTTCATTAATAACAGAAAATTGAGCACAGGACCAGTTAGAATCTGTAATCTTGTACCCAAATTAAAACACTGCTAAAGTATCTCTAAGTGTCCCACTCTTTCAACAGTAGCTCCAAGTGTCCCAATCAATTGAGACTGCAAAACTTTTAGTAAAATACAGGTGCATAATAAACATAACTGCCTTTTCTGTCCTCTATAATTTCTAACCGGAAAAGATAGTGTAAGCCACCATCGCACTTAGCTAAACGGTTTATAGGTGAACTTAACAGCAATTTCAACAGGAATGCCCATGTGAAACATCTAACGTAGCTCAGCTAGTCATCAATAGAAATTTCAGACGTTACACGGTAAAATATTATAAGCACCTAAATCTGCGAGAATTAGGCAAACGTCCTTCTATTTCAGTTTTTTTTATCCTGAACTTTATTTCTGGAGAATTAGACAATGAGGCAAACTTCATTCTTTTAACCTCATTCCGATGCAAATGAAGGTACAAAATCATTAATTTGTTGAATTGCAGATTGCATTGCTCACTTTGCATCAACATTATGCAAAGAATATCTTACTAAGAGAAATGCTATCGTGAACTATTCCAAAACATGCATAAAACTAACATGGCTATAAGCCACCTCCATTACCAAACAGAGAAGACAATATTAAGCAGAACATTCATTTTAATGCAGAAAAAATAAGGCAAAAAATTTTACCTCTCATGTCTCAAAGATCATCTTGTTGTGAGGCATCATCATATTTCTTGAGCACCTGGTATACAGTGGCACTTTCGGTCTTCTTGTTGTCACATGTCACTTTGCTCACTTTTGTCAAGAACTTGGAAAATATGATAATGATAACACCATGCATGGTATAGCCCCTTAGGCATAACAAAAGCCATTATCTGATCAAACTGGAAGATGTCTATCAAAAACCTTCTGGGACAGCAATAGGATGCAATTCCATAATCGATCTGATATATTTCTGTTGCTGAAAGTAAGCCAAATATGCGCAGGTCTACACAAACAAAAACTCAAAATGTAACTGCTTATATAACCTAGAATAGAAACTGCAAATTAGTAAAGAACGACATGAATTTTATTCAGATGACGACCATTCTTGAGATGGGGTGACGCCGCAGAATAGAACGGCTGAGGCTGAGGCGGCGGCGCGCGGTTATTCCAGCGGTGGCGTGGAGAAGATCGGCGCGCGGTTGTTCCGGCGGTGGCGTGGAGAAGATCGGCGAGGCGGCTGTCGCTGGCGATGGCGCGGTTGTTCCGGCAGTGGCGTTGAGAAGATCGGCGCGCGGTTGTTCCGGCGGTGGCGTGGAGAAGATCGGCGAGGCGGCCGTCGCTGGCGATGGCGCACGGAGGTGGGAACGGACGCCGCGAGGGAGAGGGTGGTGAGGGGAGGCAGGCGATGACGCGGAGGAGATCGGCGAGGTGGCCGTCGCTGGCGACGTGCCGTGGCGGGTGGTTGTACCGGCGGTGGCGCGGAGAAGATCGGCGAGGCGGTCGTCCCTGGCGATGCCGCACGGAGGCGGGCGATGGATGGCGCGAGAGAGAGGGGTGAGGGGAGAGCGGCGAGGGGAGGGAGACGACGACGCGAGGGAGAGAGGGAGATCGGCGTAGGCGAGAGTGAGCAGCGACGGCGGTCACCAAGGAGGACGAGGGGACTAGGGCTATCGCGACCGCTGCTGTTCGCGAGGAGGAAGGATAAGGTGTGGGCGGACGGGATCTGTGGGGAGGCAGGGTTAGTATTACATGTTCGATCTTCCGACGTGGATGAATGTGGAGCGCTGGATTTGATGAATGAGGAATGAGGAATGTAACATGTAAGAGTGAGTTGGTGAATTATAGGGTAGATTAATACAACACAATTATTACCGAAGAACAACCAGCAGATCGAGACGGGGCGACGGTGGAGATCGACGAGCCGATCGACGCTGATTTAGCAGCGTCGGCGGAGCAAGTCGTGGCGGGCGGATGGAGATCGACGACGACCTGATGGTTGTGCGGTGGAGAATGGAAGGTGAGGGATCCGGTGACAGCGCAATGGACACATATTAATTAACCACATGTATTTACTAAGCAGTATAGATAAACAATTCATATGTAGCCTCTGTAAGTTGGTTCTCTTCTGAATTCACTGAATTCAGGTAAGGTTCATCTCTCCAGACCTATAAACTAAAAATTTAATTTCTAGAAACTAAATTATTCTGTATTCAGGTAAGGTTCATCCCTCGACACATTATGAAAAAACTAAAAACTTCAGATCCCATAGCAAAGTTAAAAAGGGAGCAGTGAAGAATTTGGTCGTACGGACCTTGAATTCAGGAAATAAAATTGTGAGGGATAGACGCAACCGTCCGAAGTGATATGGTAATGGACAATCACCGGCGATGCCGCAGTCTGAAACGACAGCAAGGCGACACCCTTGAAACAGTTGTTCTGCATATGAATGTATTAATGACATATTAATTTTCAGTAATTAAGCTCAACTGAGAGTGAATACAAAAAAGCATTACAAGCACTGAAGGGGTTGAACTTCTATTTGAAGCATGATTCAGAGTATCTTAAGTCAAAACTTGTAAAAATGTGAAAGGGAAAATTGCAACCAGTTACCATAGAAAAAAAAATATAAGTGCTTGCTTAAAAAATCTTAAAACATATCAACTCTAAACATAGATACAGTTGATCAACTCCAGGAGATAGTGTATATATCAATATAGTTCTTTCAGAAATATGCAAACAGTGAACCATATCAATGTTAATGGGTACTTTTTGTCATTAGATGAAGCATGTAATTTCTGTGCAAGTACTGGTTTACCTTTTTGAATGTTTGCCGGTGGCGGCACGGAGGAGAAGGGAGCAGCCGCGGTAGAGCTTGCGGCAGAGGGGTGGCGGTGGAGCTTGATATGTCGGGGACAACAACACGTTGGTCTGCGCGGGGCGGCGGTGGAGCTTCCGGAGGGGGAACAACAGCGGTCGGCGGAGATCGATGGTGGCACCGAGGAGACCAGCCAGGCGTGCAACTTTCATCTAGCAACGGAGATCCGTGGCGGCGCGGAGAAGGTCGAGCAGAGATCGGGGGCGACGCGAAGGAGGACGGAAGGGGATCGCGAGGAGTGGCGGCGTAGAGCCAGTCGTCGAGGCGGAGATCGTCGGTGGCGCGAGGGGAGCGGCGGAGGATGGGAGGGGATCGGCGAGGCGGGCGTCGGTGTCCGGCAGCATGGTTCGATGGGGGCGTCGCCTCCCTGGCGGCAGCGGCGGCGACTGAGAAGGCGGAGGAGAACGACAGCTGCGGGGAATAGGTGTGGCGCGGAAGGCGAGCGGCGATTGCGGCGCTGGGTGAGGAGATGCGAGGAGGGTGGCATGACCGACGCGAGCAGGGGCTGGGGGCGTGAGTGGCTGGCAGTTGCGTGGGGTCGGGCCAGAGTGGGGAGCGGTGGGTGATGGGGAAGGCAATCTCACCCGTTCGATCTAATGTAGGTGAACACAGAGCGTTGGATTTGATGAATGAAGAATGAAGGATGTAACACCCAGTTGGTGAATTTACCCTTAACTAGTAATTTGCCCGTGCTAACGCTACGGTAGCATTTAATAACACCAATTAAATTATTAGAAGTGCAAATTTTATTTTAGATCAACCCTATTTTGTTCAAAGTTGCACAAAATAAAAGGAAACTTGACACATGGAACCTCGGGTATTACGTTCATGTTTGCCAAAACTATACCGTTAAAAAACATACGTAACGTTTATATGATGGATAAAACTTTATATATTTGAGATGTGATTGTAAAACTCAAAAGTGTGCTAGATCAAATTGTATGGTTTTATTAAACTTTCGAACCATAATACCTAGGGTTTATGTGCCACGAATCATTTTATCTTGTTTACAATAGAGTTTATTATCTGCTATCAAAAGTTTACCATTTTTCTTATAGACCATTAAAAAAATTAGCTATTCCTATACACTTGCCACCAAACATAATTTTCCTTCTATTTTATCCCGTTCACATGACCTAGTCACTATTAGATGGAGGCGACACTTTTCTTTTGGCAAATTGGCAAATCCATACTTCCTCCCTCTTATGGAGTCACTGGCCAGCTTTAACAATCAACCCAACACTTGTGTCAGTGCCCTTTCTCACCACGCCAAAAAGGTTGTCATCCACTCATCCCTCTTGTGCTTACATCATGTGATTTGATTGTGCCCTAAAGGAAATGCAAAAGGTTCTCCAATTAATCGAAAGAGAAGAGCAAATACATTGTCATTAGGGGAAAAAAGTTCTTGTACATTGCAGGATAAAATATTATGTTCAAATTGCATAATACAATTGATTCCATACATGTTGCTCAATCTTGTTTTTCAGCTTGAGCTATACAAATAACTGAAATACAATAATTAGCTCAAAAACAGTCCTATGGTAAGAATCTTCCAAGTTAGTCATAGTACAGTGAAAGGCTTTGGAGAACCAATTAAGAAGTCCATGGTTCAAGAGACAAACAATTCGTAAGAATTATATGGAGGCAATTGCAGGCTCTAGTATACAAAATATAAGAATTGATGATAAAAAAACTTATCTTGCAAAGTTAGTAAAGTTATGTCACAGGTACCTGCAATGGTTAGTACATGAATGTAGAAATTAGGATGTGGTCTGACATTATCCATTGGGGATGTGAAGATAGCGGAGCACCAGCTTCAGGGCCGTGACCAGTACGATTTCTTCGAGACTCTTGAAGGTAGTTAGATTTCTATACATATCCCACCAAGCTCTAAACATGCCCTGCTTTAAATCATATTCTCAGACATAGGATAAATGAATTGTAAATGATGAACCGTTACAGGGAAGCCAGCTCTGCTTTAATGCAGCTGTACAACCAGCAGCTAGGGCAAGTGACACCTTCCAAGCAGTCATCAGCAGAATATAAATCCTTCCAACACTGAAAATATGAACTTATATGCACTTTCGTTAACTCAAAGTCTGAAAACATTATTCATATGCCATCTGAAGTGCTGATCCAAACTAAAGTTACCAATGCAGCGAAAAGCCGAAAACATAACAAAGCTTAGCGGCCCATTGGAGACAAATCAATAAAGCACACAATTATCACACACAAGAAGCATGTTACCATGGACATGCTCAATAGGCACCAAACATGCCTATATGAATAATGTTTGAAAATATGGTATAAATTTCAAAATATATATGAAACATATAAACAATATGAAGGAATCTCCTAAAACACAGAAATACACAGTAATAGCCTGAAACTTCTCTCCCTGGCAGGCTGGCACAGTAACACACAGGAAACACATAAAAGAACTGAAACTTCTCTCCCTTTATCTCCCTGGCAGGCTGGCACAGTAATACACAAGAAACACAAAAAAGAACTGAAACTTCTCTCCCTGGCACAGTAATCAGGACAATTTTTTTCTGGAGCTTGCAATCAAGATGCCGGAAATTGTAAACATTAGGAATTCTCATCAGATCTGTAACAGTTCATAACAAAAGAAAATGATACAATATTCTACTGTACAGTAAAAAAATGATACATTATTGTAGGGTCTTGATCTTGCAAGCTGTTTTTTTTATTTCTTCTTCTTGTCAGTGTGTTGGAGTTTGTTGGCTGTGTGCACTATCATGGTGCAGAGGTCGGGAGTATCCTCAGAACTTGACTAAAATCAATACAGCTTCTATTATCTTAAAAAGAGCATCAGTTTATCTGTAAGTAACAACAGGAATGAACCTTCAGGTTCAGGATGGGCGAGTGTTGGAAACCTTTTTCTTAAAACACTCAGTCTGCATAATCAACAAATTGCCATTGCTTATAAAATTTTGGACCAATCTTTGGACAAATCAAGATGAGGAAGGAGCAAATGATATCATTAACTTTTGAGCCACTCTACGGCGAGGAGAACCAAATTCTACTGGACATTAATTACCTACAGCTACAATGATATTATTGCTCTGAGTAAGCATTACATCGACCACCTATCGTGCAATGTGCAAATGGAAATCTAGAACATCACGAGGCAATAGTACATGGGAACTGAAAAGGGGAGGAGGTGTGATATTGAATCTGTCCACATGTTCTGTGTAAAAATAATTTCAGTGGCATCCGGTGAGCAGACTGTCAGGAGTACATCCCATATGGTTTTTCTCCTATTTCGCACACAAAGCAACAAGAAATTGAGGACAATCCCAGGGGACTTGCAATATTAGTAGTGCAAAACATTGTCAAATATCGACAGAGTATTAAAGCAATCAAACAACCATTTTATGTAATGAATGTTGCAATCAGCTAGCTCACCATGACCCTCTCAATCAGTCAATCTTATCAATGTTGTAATCGTCGCTCTGCTCCTTGCATGAGTATAAGATTCTTTGCAATAGATATTTGCACTGACAAATATTTTAATTCCATGATATAGCACAAGGAAATGCCTTTCTTATTGATCCCTAGTGAGCAGAAAAGAGCAGGGAAGTGTAGGTCCTATAAAAAACAAAGTACATCGATGCTATACCTTTTCAATTCTGCAGTGAAAAATCCGGTCGGGCTCATCTTTTCGCTACCTAGGTCAATTTTGGTACACCGGAAAGCAAAAGGCTAGTAATGCATTTACTAATGAATTAACCAACGTATCAAACGCACAAGGAAAACAGGGGGGAAAAGAGGAGAACCTGCAAGTGAGAAGGAATCAACATCGGCGGTTGTCCAATGATGATTTTTGTATGGCTAGCTGCTGCTCTTGACAGATGACAGTGATGGATTAATACATAGTGCAATTAATATAGAAAACATCATTATAGAGGTAATGACACGGATTTCACAGGAAGCCAAAGTAGTTCAGCAGACCATAAAAAGCACACCCACAGTATTGGTGTACAAAACCAGCAAAATGAGGTTTAGACAGACATTTTTACCAGAAAAATCCCTATGCTTCAACCTGTAAAATGAAGTTTAATCTCTTGACTTTTTTTCAGTTTACAAAACAGGAGATAAGAATTCCTGATTATTTTCGTTTCTTCAAATTATAATTGTTTTGTAGTAGTAGTTTTTACACAATAATGTCATTTATAATGTTCTTATGTAAGAAAATAAGGCTTTGGTAGTAAATCTTTTTGCAAACAGTTTCAATTCTAGCAGAAAGTACAAAGGGAAACCTGCCACCTGGGCTAGGAGAGGTGGGACTAAACTTGCAATTGCTGCCCACTGCTTGCTCGCTGCTGCTGCTGCTCGGCACTGCTGCTCGCTGCACTACTACTACTGTTGCTCGCCTAGCGGCCAAGGACAGTTGAGATGGTGCTGCATGCACGGTAGCTAACTTGCTTACTTGGCCCGTTGACAATAAGGTTTAGAAAAGAGAGTTAATTGGATCTCTTTCAAAGCTGCCAACAAGGTGTATGATGCTCAGAGCTCGACTTATATTTTCCTGTCACTATTGAAAATTCTAACAATTTTAAATACCTACTCACCCTTAATTAAGCATGTGTTATTTAACGAACCCGAGTGTTATATAAAGTAGTATTTCTTCAAATTGAAGGAGGATGCGTACCTTTGAACTGGATTTTTTTGGGGGAGATTGTTTCAGATCAAGGCAGATCACGAGCTGTTAGCGTGCAACATGAGACTCCCTGTTACCCATAATCAGGAAATTCAGTCCACGGGAATCAAGAGCTTGAAATGACACAGTTTCCTCTCTGTATATATGTGAGACAATTATGCACATATAGTTATAGATCAATGCGAACAAACTCGATGGTTGATGCTTGACGTGAGAAGAAACTTGAGAAGACATACATGAGAAGACATCACATTTATATACAGAGATGAAACGTGAGAAGACATACATGCTTGACGCTTCATGCACGCACGTAATTATGATGTATGAATTATACATGAACCATGAATGCTAATTACGTAAGAATATATCACATTTATGATTCACATTTATGGTTCATGTATCATTAGCACGGGCACGTTATGTTCAATTTATGAATTAATTAAACCCAACATATTGGAACCAAAATAATTTTTTAAAAATGTTTTCACTTTGTGGGGGTTGCACACAATATACAAACAGTTCAGTATTGTTTCATAAAAAGGATATATACTTCTATAAACTGATGTGCAGCTCTCCTGAAAAAGAAAACATGTGTCAAGTGTAGCTCGTTTTCTATACTTTTGTAACTAATCAAATAGATCAACTAATTAATTTATTGTTGATTTTTGAAACTACAATTTAACCGAGCAGAAGGGCAAGATCTATGGCATTAACCAATAAAACAAAGGGGCAGTAGTGTCATATACCATAAATCTTCATATTTCTCAAAATTTTGACTGTGTTTTTGACATTCAGTAGCTAGTAGTGAACCAATTACAGCAGGGTATATTAAGAGGAAATCGATTTCACAACTGTCTGCAAATTGTTATAAAAATAAAAACGGTGGATAGATGCCCTTTCTTTTCTGAACATTTCAATTACTCTCCTTAACTGAGAACACAGGGGCATTCTTTCCCATGATAATACAAAAGTACAGTTATGAGACTACCTAAAAAATGAAAACGTAAAATGATCAGAAACATGGGAATGGAAATACCAAAATGATCCTTTGGTTGTTTTATGAGACTGCCCTTCATCCGAACATGGACACAAATAATAATAACAAACTGATTGTTTTGATCGTTGTATGTTGGTTGATTATAATTTTTTAGACAATGGAAACCCTACAAATCATCAATTCAACACACCATAAATCAGTATGACGCAAGTAACCCTGACACTATAAATTAATTTGAGTTTACATTTTAGCTTTCAATGTGGTGATTTTTTCGTAATAATGCGGTCATGTTTCAGGGCGTGCTCAATCCTAAAACTAATGTATTACAGGGTAGGAGAGAAAGAGAAGGGGGAGGAGGATATATGTACCTTTGGGCGAATCAGAGAGATCCGTGGCTGTGTGCAGGCGGTCGACAAGGCAGCCGACGGGTGTACATGCGGTGCAGATAGGGGGTGGCGCGGAGGACGGGAGGAGTCAACCGAGGTGGGGCGAGGAGGAGTGGAGGCGGGCAACGGCGTCTGGCGATGGAGACCAGGGACGGAGCGGAGGAGATAGCCGAGGCGGAGATCGGAGCCGGCGCGGAGATGGGCGACGAGGACCTCGCCGATTGTGGCGACGCAGCTCTAGCGGTGGAGACCGGAGATCCACAGGGCTGTGACAGGCACCGTGTAGCGGCGGCGTAGCCGCGATAGGCAAGGATAGGAGCGTGCTCGTGGCGGGGTAGGGTTTGGGATTGGGTGCGGCGGCGTTTGGCGAGGGGCGTCAGGGGCAAGAATTGCGGCAGCGATGGGTGAGGGCGGCGGGCGTGAAGCACGGTGCGAGAGAGAAGGGGATCGCGTTTTTTCTTACGCGTGAGATGGAGCGAGAATCGCGTTTTTTTTACGCGAGAGAGAGCGAGACGGGCGTGGGGAGGGGCGCGGAGGAAAGCTGGGCCGTTCGATCGAGGGTAGAGGAATATGAGCTGTTGGATTTGATGAATGAGGAATGAGGAATGTAACATATAAGAGTGAGTTGGTGAATTATAGGGTAGATATTACTTGTAACTACAATACTAAAGTACCCAGGTGCTCTGCAATAAATATTCAAAGAGCCCAGCAAAATGTTCTATGATCTTAACCTTCTTGTACCTTGCCGGGTGCTTCTCATCGATCAGCTGAGGTGCTGGCTCAATCTCTCTTTCTCAAGATCCAAAGATATAAAACACAACCACTGATATCCTCTCTTTTCTGGAATTTGTCACAACACTATGCACCGGGCTCTTAAAAAATCCCATTGCTCATTATCTGTACAAAAAAGAATATGTACTTCAGTGCATCAAGAATTTGGAGTTGCATGGTGTCACTACTTCAACAGATTGGTAGGCACAGATCATAGTAAGTTCATCCACACACAAAATAAAACAAAGGAATGCTCACAGCAATTAATGGTGACAAGAAAACATCATTCGTGGATAGATATTAAAAAAGGGATTATTTACCTCCGTGTGATCTCCTAAGTTGATCAGCAGGGTGTGAGGGCTAGTTGGGACATCATACCATAGACCATCTCTAACAACTTGTAGCCCACCAACTTCGTTATCAACCATAAGAATTGTAACAATGGTTGCCCCCGAGTGAGGCTTGATGCCATAGACAAGATCAGGCCTTGGGCATCGTGGGTAGTAGTTGAATCGAGCAATAGTGGTAGACCTGTCAGAGAATTGTCTCATGAAGTAATCCTCGTCCAGTTTCAGGAGCTTTGCCATGTCTGGAAGGAGACTTTTTTTAACTCCATCACATTTTATGATAAACTCATGCAGAACATCCCTACATAAAAATCAACCTCAACAATTGGTATAATGTAATTTTACTGTTAAGTATTAGTTTTTTGTGATACAATATTGCAACCATAAACTGGGCTTTATGAGCTATTTCCAATCACTGCAAACAAGTTGTGCAACATCACTGACATTGTGTTTGTAATATGATGATATACCTGAAAGATTCAAGGTGGTCGGGCCAAATGGAAAGATTCTATGAGAGCATTCATCATCTCATCCATCAGAGCAGATTCTATGCCATGGTTAGTCACCTTGTACAGTTACACATATAGTACAACATAAGCCACAACATCATGTTACAGAAGCCAAGATTGCTCAACAAACATCTATCAAGTGACACAATTAGTACTACTTATTGGATTATTGAGTATTAATCATTACAAACTTTAAAAATATGTTATTTGATTTTTTTAAAGAAACTATTATATAACTGCTTTTCAAAAAACACACCATTATATTTAATAGTTTGAAAAACATGCTAAAGGAAAATAAGGAAGTTACACTTTGGAGTTGAAGAAAATAATGCAGTCTTATTCCCTCCTTTTGATATTATAAAATTTTAACTTTTTAGTATCAAATTTCTTTAAGTTTGATCATTTTTATAGAAAACATAGTAATATTTTTGACACCAAACAAACATATTATCGAAGTATTTTTAGTGTTATATTTAATGAAACTAATTGGTGATGTAAAAGTTATACACATTTTTCTACAAACTTAAATAAATTTTATAAAAGTTTAACTTTTATTTTTTAAAAATATCTTATAATATGAAATGGAGGGATTAGCAGGAAAAGGCCCCAAGACTCCATCGCCTGTCGGAGTTTAAACACCTCGTCGGCATTGCCATCTGGTTGGGACAGGCGAGCAAGATCAACTATGGGGATCAATGCAGTGGCTGCAACGGCTGGGTGATCTTCTCGTCGCACAACATACCGGCTTGGCACAGCTTTGCTGCCCATGCCGACAAGCTCCTGCACGAGCTGTGTTGATCTTACTTCCCTTCCATATGGATACGTCTTTAAGGTGTCTCAGGACTTGGGTTTGTTCAATGCTGTTGAGTTGATACTGTATTGAGAAGTTACGAGTACTAGGGCCTCATCGGTTACCCTTCTTCCCTAATAAACCAAAACGGCTTATTAAGGAATAAAAAATAATTTGTAGGTAAAACTTTTATATTTATTCGTAACGATTTAAAAGCCAACCCTAAAAAGAAATTACGTTCAAAATATCTTAAAAACAACTTCAAAATCAAGTTTGAAAATTTAAATTTTGGCTTTTGTTTTGGGTTATAAGCCAACCGATGGGGCTCCTATACGAGTCTGAGACCATTATATCACAAAATGCTGCTATCGTTGCACAAATCGTCACGTAATGAAACATAACAGGTGAATAGAGCTGCAGCCATAACGTTGACGTTCAACAAAAAAAGAAGGCCAAAATTGGCATACTTCACATCAAATTCTGTGAACAGAGTTGTAACAGTTGGTGCCTTCTTGGACCAGGAAATTCTTGTTCTTACAGGATTTTTCTTATGTTTTTCTAGAAGATATTGCATAGAATCAATCAACTACGAGAACATTGCTCAGTAGTTAATCCGATTTCAAAGAAAAAATATTCTCGTTGTTGATTTGGGCTTATATGGCCATAATAAGCAGGGCGTCTCTAAAAATTTGGGCTCCCGAAATGAAACGCAAGTTGGAGCCCTAAATTAAAAAAAAAAAAGATGCAATCCAACAGATCATTCAAACTACCGTAATTAAATTAGTAAATTAAAATCGTGATTCACCATTCGCCCTCGCTTAGCCTCAGTGTCACGCATGGTCGTCTTCAGTCTGATCAAATTACAGTCGCAACACATAAATTGGGAATTTGGATTGACGTTGATGGCTCGCCATGCACGCACGCGTGACATACCACACAAGATTTTTAGCCTTTTGCGTACAACCCTAACAGCCCCTTTTGCTAAGTCGCAGAAGCAAGCCTGGTCCTGACCAAAAAAAAGCCCACACTAGTAGCCTACTCCTAGTTGGGGCCCCCAAAAAATTGGGGGCCTGAGTAGCCGCCAAGCTCGCTCGCCCCTATCGATGGCCCTGATAATAAGATGGGCCCTCTCAGGTGGGTGGAAATCTGTTCCATCCTCTTCGGCTCCGGTAGCATCTTTCCAGTGAGTTGATAGCCGTATCTGCAAAGGGACAAGAGCTGAGGTATTGTACTTGTGCGCATCCATCCTCAAAGATATCCCTGCGATGCAGACAAGCAAGAGATAGCGATGCAGTTTGTGATCCATCATCCAACACAATTCACAAGGAAGCAGGCGGTGCACCGATGGAAGACAAGATGGACACTATCTACATTACATCGGTGGTTGGTGTGGGAGGCGTCTTTGGCCACGTGGGTGGCCTAGCGAAGGTGGGTGTGGGCTGGTCGGTGGTGGGGCGTCGGTGCGGCGGGGCCATGGGTTGACATGGCAGCACAGCTTTGGGGTTGCGACAATTAGTTTGGGTAAGGGTGCTGTGGGTGAAAGTCTAGCCCTGGGTTTCCTGAGCCAACAACGACGACGCCTTCGGGTGCCGTAACCGTCCTTTGGGGCGTTGTCGAGCAACTACCTTTCCCTCCCTTGACAAAACTCTCCGGGTGAAAACCAAGTTCAATGGATGGGTGACGTTGGCGCCTCTGGCGTCATGATCTTCTTGGAGGCGTCGTCTAGGAGATATTTCGTTCCTCACCAATACCATCTTCTCTCGGTTTGATCGTCGGAGTTTCTTGGTTATCGTCATCAGGTTGGAGCGAGGGACGAGTGGATCTTCTTCTCTCCCGCTCTCTCCCTCAACTCAACCCCTCTACGTGAGGACAACCGGGAGCTCGTCGATGTTCTTCTGTGTGGAGCTGGTGTTTGGCGGGGTGTTTGCAACCCCCTTGTAGGTCTAGCGGTGTTCGGTCACGCTTAGTGGTGATCGTTTCGGTGCTAGCACCTTCTCTTGGGTTTTGCGAGGAGCTGCTAACTTGTGGTGGTGGTGTGTTTATTTTTTCTTTTCCTAGTTACAATTTTCAAGGTTATAATCTTGTATTTTTTCTGCTATATCAATACGAAACTTCGCTCTATCTAGTACAGGTTGTCTCAAAAAAGGAAAAAAATATCTACGGGCTTATTTGGTTTGATACCAACTTATTACCCTACCAAAATTTTGGTAACTTCAATAGTAGCAAGTGCATGTTTGGTTTGCTACCAAATTTTGCCCACAATAGTTCAAATTCAATACTACCCAATTTGGTAGTGCCAAAATTTACCAAGATTTTAGCATTACCAAGATTTTGGTAGGGTAAAAATTGGCTTCAAACCAAATAAACCCTACATCATGTCAACTACGACGATGCGTTAGTATGGCAGCCCGGCACGATTCTCTTATAAACTAGATAACATCTTGCGCGTTACTGCGGAATTTATAGGTACTAATTCTCAATGAAAACATATTTGGATGAGTAAACCACATAAGATTAGCCAAAGTAATGAAAATTGTCGATTTTATTACCATGCTTGGTTGTTCAAATAATCAAAATTTGTACATGGTACCTTGACATAAGCTTTTCCCTAACTATTTTTGTATACAAAGCCATCTGATTTTATATGACCTCATATAGATAAAACTACTAACTGAATGTCACAACAACATGACTCATATTTCTGGAGAGTGTTGAATAATTAAGAGGGGTACGAAGATGTTTGGACTGTTAGTGCTGGAAACTGAATCCAATAAAAAAACACTTAATAATTAATCAGCAGACAACAGTTATCCGCACAATCTATATATAAGTCATGGGCAGAGTATTGTACATGTAATATTCTTAATTGATAAAGACCAATATAAGAAGCCTTATTCTATTATAGAGATCAGAGATAGAGAAAAAGAAAAAGAAACCCTGGATTGCAAGCGGTGCAAACAATTAAAATGCAGCAAATATTAAGCGATAAGCTAGTTTTGTTCCTAGGATAAGGAGCTTACCATGAGTGGTTGTGCCGCGTCGTTTGGTACAATTGAGTGCACATCATCAGTCTATCACGCAGATTAGCAAGTTAGATGAAACTGGACGGACTGATAACTTAAAATTTACAATATAGGAAGAAAATGTATTCATGTAAGGGAAATAAGGAAACGGAACCAATAAAAACAGGCATGCTATCCTACACACTGCAATATAGATAATGGATAGAACTAAATCATTCAGGAAGTGAACCAATGGAGCATTTGCTGAACTGTATGTAGGTAGTGCGATGGATGTTTTGAGCTGTTAAGCAGGAATGTATATAATATGGAGGCAATAAGCCTGTTCCTAAGATGGAGGACGGTGAGTGATGACTTATTGACTGTCCAAAATATATAACTAATGGAAGGAGGATTGTGAAGAGAGTAAATGAGATTAACCATGCATGGGCTCTAGCCTACCCATTATTATTGTGGCAGTTTCTAGTTTGAAGTTGCTAGCAATAGTAGCTTTTATGGGAGTGGAAACGGATGGGACGCTCCATTGGCTCGGATGCGGCACAGGGCGAGCGAGACTGGTTGGCGATGGCGAGATAGACGGGGCAACGCGAGCGGCACTGCCCCCAGCCCCCCATCGTGCAAGCGCCTGACGGTGCCGGGTAGAGCGAGATAACTTGTGTTTCCTCTTCTTTTTTCCTTTTGGAATGGCTAGTTGAGTGGGCGAAACGATATGGGTCAGTTATCTCCCGTACGTTACTACTACCAGTGATTAAAGCGTTTGAATTCATTTAATCGAACGGTTCTCCACGTGATTAGGTTATAATCCAACGGCTAAACAAATTCTAATGACGTGGCACAACAAAATCACAGCTAGTGGTGAAGGATCTCGTTTTCACGTCCATGTGAACTTTAGCTTAGCTCAACCGTGCATGCTTGATCGGAGCTGGATTTTTAGGGCAAGTGCACGTGCGCTATTCACTTTTCGCTCCTCAGCTCTCACTCGAATAATCATACCAAAATCAAAAGTAAAATTGCAATCATTACTCTAGTTTTGAGATTTCACCTCATAATCTATTTTGTTAAAAAAAAATTTCTGAAATTGCAATGTTAGTATTTGATTCAGCCCTTGCAAGCTCTAGCCCTTCTCTTGCAACGTAGATTCGCTGCCGATCATCGTCGTTAATCACTTCCGTGCTCAGCCTTTTCTTCTTTCACAATTGTCTTTCCGTCTCGAGCTAGCTTGCGAACGAGCTCAAGTTATGCTTACCTTATAGCCACGTTAGGTGAGCCCGACCTTGCTGATATCACCCACTACGAATCCACGCTGAAAAAATGGATTGAATTAGCTACTCACGTGTGTGTTAGGTGGGTGAGTGTTATGAGATAGAATTTTAAAACTACAGTGATAATTGAGGTGGTTTATACAATTTTACCTATACGAAACTTTTTGATCTATAGACAGCGAGGAACAAAATAAACAAGTTCAGTTATAAAGTACTTGCTTTAAAATTTGTGCTTTTTTAGAAAAGGTCGTACAGATTAAACTTCAGGTTTGCATATCTCCATAGTGACATATGTTTTGGACCATTTTAATGACGTTCAAAAGAAAATAAACTCATGTGTAATTTCTTTGTAAACTGATTTCTCCTACACGTGGAGGGGAAAAAGATGTATTTTTTTCACACTAATGTGAACTTGATTTCGTCATCATCACAGTTCATGACGCAGCTGATAGCCTGATACTACGAAACAACAGATTATTGATCAGAGACACTCACATCTCAATCACCCAGGCAATTATCGAGATCAATCGTCTACTTATATATGTACACAGGTTTGCGACGGAGTGATCGAGTTGACTATGGAGCGAACTTCTATTCATTTCTATTAAACGTGCTGGATCAATGTTTTGCCACATCATCCAGCACATACCAAACGTAGCTATTGGGCCCGAGAGCACTTAATTTCACTATCACACAAAAGCCCACGTAAACATCACATGGCACATGCTGTCCATGCGAAGCTCCCGTTCCACCTCGTTTAGTCCCACCTCGGAAAACTAGCTTCAGACTGAGCAGCGTAAATAGCCGGAGCGCGCCCTCTCAATTCGCCGAGCTCAGCAGCGCGAGCTTGTAACCCGAGCGGGGGCATTAAGGTGGTGTGGACGTAGCCGTATGGCTGCGGGCCTGGGCTGGCAGCGCTATAGATGGCCCGCCCGTTCCAAGTTGCGTAGTTGGGCCGGCGGGGCTTGAGCGAAAGCTGTGGGGCCTCACGACTCCTAGAGTGGCAGGCATTGCGTTAGGCTGGCTTTACAGAGCAGCGAATACTGTCCGCTTCCAACGGTGGAAGGATAACGGGCCGCCGCACTGCTGGCTCGCTTGGGTCTCGCAGCCTACTCTAACGGACCACCATTTTTCTTTTTCTATCTTGTTTTCTAGCTTCTCTCCCGCATAACCACAGTTCACAAATCACGGTTGAATTCATTTAGTAGGTTGGATTGAATACAATTAGGATCACTCATCAGTGTAGTAACACTTGGGCAGACCACGAAAAACAACGCAAGGATTTAATAGTAGCTAGTAGCAGCTGTTCCATAACTCTAGAAAGAAACTCGATAATGTCGTGTGATTACTGTTTAACACATGGCTAAAACTTCGTGAAATTTCAGTTCACTTTTTTTTATTGTCCCAGCATGTTATCCTTTCAGGCAAGCATCATCAAGACCCCATGCGGTCACAGATTTAAAACGGGATGAAGAGAAAAGCTCAACGGCCCTCACAGTACTATACTGATGAGCAGGTACTATAAGGAAGCACTGTTTCTTATGTTGCTTTTAGATTTAATATATTTCAATTGTTGCACCGACTGGGATCGCAGGGAAGCATACTTATTTATGCTAATATAGTAAACTGGGTTAACAGCAAACTGAAAGCAGCAGGAAGAAGATCTCAAATGGAAAGCTTCAATGCGTTCTTCCTGTAATCTCCAGTCTCAGTTAATTAAATACTCATAATACATTTATGCTCATTCTTCTTTCTTGATGGAAATGCCATGTGTAAATACAGGCAGAGCAGCAGTAGTTCATGGAGCAGAGGCGCCAGCTTCTTGCCCATTTTTCTCTTGTTGCTGCTTGCTGTCGACACGCTGAAGTTGTTTGTGTTGTCGTCAGACTTTTCTTTAACAGAAAGAATTTTATTTAAAATGAAATTATACCCCGCTTCTACATATATCCTAGGACGCACACAAGCGAAAAATAGGAAAATATCCTGAGGCAAACATGAATGTATCATGTCGTCAGTTCTGCTAGTCTCTGTTGCCAAATGTTGAAGAAATCAGACAAAAAAGGAGAGGCATCATTGCTGAAAAGGGAGTCAGCTTGCCTACTGATGTCGAAAGAAACCGTGCTATCAGCTCATCATCCAGCTTGATGTTGTTCACCAGACCTCTTATAAATCTTGTCAAAGGCGGTGCACCGATCCTGAGACCGACGACGAGAAGAACTTCATAGTTTCTGAAGTCCTGCACTGATGTTGCGCCATAAGGGACAAGCAAACTTCGTTGGATTTCAAAAAACGTATGATTCATTGATAAGTTCCGTCGCTAGCTCTTATAGGATAAAAAATGATAACAACTAGATAAAATGCCACAACCTGGTAGTGGGAGGGTGTGTTCGAAATTCTATATATGCAGGATGAGTTTTTTTTAAAAAAAAAAAAACCGCCAGGATAGAAAACTGGGCACCCACGGTTGGATAAACTGGACGCTAGGCAAAGTCCATACAAGCTGAACTGCAATTTGACCTATGAAACTGCTTCTTACCAGTCTAGCTCATCCAACCCGGTAGCTCTATAGTTAAACTTTTCACGTGGTGTCAACTTTTCACGTGGTGTCCTCAAGAGGAGCAAAAAAATTCAAAAAAGGAGAAAAACGAAATGGATTTAGCTATTATTAGTTGATGATTAGTAAGGGGAGTGCATCGAAACTATTTTGCTCTTGCATGCCTAGAGCTTCAAAAGAAGCTCTTATTGGAAAACTTGTCGTGAAGTAGTTCTCAACAAGAAGCACATATTTCGAACATAGAGAAAATGAATTGCTACTATTATAAGTGCTTTTAAAACAGTGGTCAGTATATATTCAGACTGAAGTTCGATATGACATACATTACTTAGTAAGCTTCTCTTTTGGCAATTTTTTTGTCTACTTAGTAAAATTCTCTTCTGGCAAATTTTTTGTCGGATTACCCGAGTAAATTTTTCATTTTTTTTCAATGACATGTAGTGCTCGTACTTAGTGAGGTTAGAAGTAGACTACTCCTATGTTATCACCATATAATTTAGTGTAGTATACAATATATTGTGTCTTAAAAGTTCTCAATAATCAAACCATTAAGAACCGGAAGTGTCTCCGATCAAAGAGCAAAGTTTATCGCGCGGTTGTTCATGATTTGTTTAGGAGAGGAAGAGACAAAGATAATACCATCAGTACTCGCTCTATCTCAAAATAAATCAATTTAATATAAAATATAACATTATCTGATATAGTGGATTTAAACAATGTTTTATTCTATTTTGGATTAGTTTATTTCTGAAGATAGTTAGGGGTGGGCTGATATAACCGTGGCAGAGATGAATGGGATGGGTTGATGTGATATCCCCGTGAGTACACCAACACCTCCAGGCTCCGTACTACCGTCCAGGTGCCAAATTTGGGTGGCGCAAAACCGTACCACTCCGGCTGTTTCCCGAACAAAAAATTGTGGCCTAGCGTCACTCTCACCGTCCGAGAAAAAACCTCGCGAGCGAGAGAACGACACGACCCCCGCCCCTACTAGTCTACTCACCCGCCTCACCGCGCTGCAGCACGCGCGCGTGTACGTGTCACCCCGCGCCGCTGCACGTGGCTACGCGCCCCCGAGCCTTCCAGGCGCGCCGCTCTACGTGTCCCCCTACCCGCGCGCGAGGGCGGCGCCTGGTAGAGCATGGGATCACGACGCGCCGCGTCTTAAATAAACCGAGCACGAGCTTTCTCCCCCCTCAACGCCAGGGCAATTGTCGCATTTGCGCCTCGTGTCTTTACCCCTCCTCATGTACTCGCTTCGTTTAGCTAGCAGCGGCAGCACGGGACTCGGCTTCGCGCTCGGCCGGCTCGGCGGGAGGAGTGGTGGTGGTGGTGCTGGTGGTGGTGGTGTAGCGCCCGCGTCGTTGTCGTCGTCGGTGGTATCCGCTCGCGCGAGGAGGACCGTCTCGGCGACGCCAAACGCCGCGGCGCCGACTCCGGGCGAGCAGGGCGTCGCAATGGAGCAGGGCAAGCAGCAGCACCAGCCACCGCCGCCGACGTCGCAGCCGCAGCCGCAGCAGGAGAAGCGCGGCTCCCGCGACGACATGCACAAGACCACAGGGTACGCGCGAATACACTCGTACGGCTTGGCGTGAGCGGCTGCGCCGAATTTAACCGTGGCGTCTGCGTGTTTGCGTGTGTGCACTGTGCAGGGACGTGATGACCCACTCGTTCGGGGAGGGGTACTCGACGCGGTCGGACGAGGAAGGGTTCGGTGGCGTCTACGGACAAAACGACCCGGTGTTCAACCCTGGGACCGAGGTGCACCCCAGCCACCCTGGTACGTGCACTGCTGCTAGATAAAATTAATTAGACACATCCTTAAATATCCGTCCCAAAAGTAATATCCTAGTATTCTAGGATCAAGTCAAATTAGACACAGGATTAGATACATTATTATTAAACATATCCACTATGAATTTGGAAATATGCCTAATTTTGTTTTAGGTTTATAATTTTGGGATGGAAGGAGTCCAATTTTGTTTTGGGTTTATAATTTTAGGATGGAAGGAGTAGTTAAGAAGAGTGGTTACAGGAAGGACGTGATACATTATTATTAAACATATCCACTATGAATTTGGAAATATGTCTAATTTTGTTTTAGGTTTATAATTTTGGGATGGAAGAGTCTAATTTTGTTTTAGGTTTATAATTTTGGGATGGAAGGAGTAGTTAGGAAGAGTGTTTACAGGAAGGACGTGAATTTAATTAAATCTGAAAATTTGGATTTTGATCTGTGTTTGATTAAACCGGGGTTGTTTGGTTGTACACGTGCAGAGTACGACAGGTCGCAGGGGTCGGAGGTGAAGGAGAAGGAGAAGGCGCGCCACTTCAAGGACGACAAGCACGCGACCTAAGCCTAGCGGTGGGGGGCTGGATTAGGTCCTAATCGTAGTTTAGTCTGGCATGACGAGGATCACCCCATTGCCCCCTTCATCCACGTGTCCCAATTATCCTTGATGGGCACTAGTTGTATACTTGTATCTTTGCTTCTGAACTGTTTTGAAGCATTTGTTTTAATTATTCCTTATATGTGATGTAAAATCGCTACAGTACTTAGAGTTCTCCAGTGCTTGTCTCCTGGATGTGTGAGGTGTAATGATGTATCGAATCATACGATCGGCTGCTGCCTGCCGTGTGTAATCTGGGAAAAACCCTGTCCGTCCGATCTGCAACGAACATACCAGATGAGCTATCGCAGTCAAGGGCGTTCCATGCGAGGCCGCCGCTCTACTTCGACCGATGTCTACTCTGTAGGGCTCGAAGCTTCTGTTTTCCCTGTATTTTGAGGCCTTTCGGGAAGGAATGATGGGCTACTCGTTAATAGGCGTCTATAACACACAAGAAGGATTTTCTTCTCGGAATAAGTCTGGTTGATGTCCCTCTTCTTTTCATCGTATCCTAAACCATAATATCAGAAATTTTGATCTAGAAATTTTGATCTCCAACTAATAAAAAATCGGGTTAACTCGGATTAAATTAGGCCTTTGCATGAATGCTGGTTTTGCTAATGTGGTTAAATTAGGTCTTTGTATGAATAGCTGGTTTTTGCTACCGTGGTATCTGTCTATTATATTATTCAGATCTATCTATTATATTATTATATTATTCTATTATATTATTCAGATCTATCTACTATCTACTATATTATTCAGATAAAACCATCAGATTATCACACCACGTTATCATGTTTGCTGTGGAAATAAATCACGTTCGCTGTGGAAACTATTGATTTCCACATAAATCGAGGAAAAAGAAAATAACCACATAAATCGAGGAAAAAAATAAATCGAGGAAAAAGAAAATAACCACATAAAGCGAGGAATTATCACACCACGTTATCATGTTTGCTGTGGAAACTATAAATTCCCACATAAATCATAAATTCCCCATAAATCACGTTCGCTGTGGAAACTACAGATTTCCACATAAATCGAGGAAAAAGAAAATAACCACATAAATCGAGGAAAAAAATAAATCGAGAAAAAAGAAAATAACCACATAAGGAAAAAAATAAGAGTTCAAGTAGAAATACAATAAAAATAAAAATAATTAGAATTTAGAATTAAAAGTAAGAAATCTTCGGAATTAAAAACAAGCAATCTTGAAAGAGGGGTCCATATAAAAAATAACTAAAATTTAGAATTAAAAATAAGCAATCTTCGTAATTAAAAAAATAACTAAAATTCAGAATTAAAAATAAAAAATCTTCGGAATTAAAAATAAGCAATCTGGAAAGAGGGGTCCATATACAAAATAACTAAAATTCAGAATTAAAAATAAGCAATCTTCGGAATTAAAAATAAGCAATGAGGGTTATATAAGAATCCAAAACGTGATTAACTAAAATTCGTAATAATAAATATATAAATTTCTAAAATTAGGAAAGAAAAAGAAGAGTTCAAGTAGGAAAATAACTTAAAATAACTATAATTTGGAATACAAAGAAATATTGAAATAGTAATTAATTCATCTATAACACAACATGAGATAAATTATTTAAAATAAAAATAAAATAAAAATAAGAGTTTAACTAGAAAGATAATTTATAAATAACTAAAATTCATAATAAAAAATAAAGACTATTGAAAGAGTAGACCACATTGAACATATGACGAGATTAATTAAAATTCGGAATAACAAATAAAATAAAATTCGAAAATAGAAAATTAATATAAGAGTTCAAGCAGGAATACAATTTACAAATAAAAAATATTAAAATAAAAAATATGGATTTTTCGAAAAGAATAGTTTATCTAGAACATAACGATATCAAATGATAATAAAGAGGTAAAAACAATAGTCCCGTAAAGGAGTAAAGTGGTGGGAGTTGATGGGACATATAAAAACTATAAACATATAAACAAAACCCAAATAGAATATTAATGATGATTAAGAGGAGTGACGACGGACAAGTCATTAAGTAGCTCCGCCGCGAAGGTTGGAGTAATTCTAGAAAGTAAAAAATAAACCCCAATGATAATCATGTCAATTTTTAAAATCTCAATGATAATAAAGAGGGGAGGTAGCGGGCGGACCGTAGAGGAATACAATGGCAAAGCCGCTGACGGTTTAGCGGGAAATCTAAAAGTAAAAAATAAACCCAAACCATAATTGTGTTCGATTTTTAAAATCCCAATGAAAATAAAGAGATGTGGAAGCGGAGGGGCCGTAGAGGAGTACAGTAGCGGTGTTTGATGGTACTTTGAAAAATTTATAAAAACAAAACCTAACAAGACAACGAACTCTAAAAACTAAAAGGTCTAATTTTTAAAGGTTTCAAGAAAAATGAATAGAAACATTTATAGATCGATAAACAAATAAAGGACTGATAAATGAGTAATAGGTAGCGACCGAAACGATTTTTAAAAACTATAAAATTAAAATCACGGGAATGATAAAATTCGGTCTATCAAAATCTTAAGATAATAAGATAGATATTTAATAAATTTTAAGTAAAATCATATGTAAAAAATAGATAATTTTGTACGGGTGCTATCCGTGCAATTGCGTGAACCCTAGTTGTAATAAGAAAAGAAAAGAACATAAGAAATAAGTAAGAGCCCAAATGTAAGATTCGCCTTCTTCCTCTGGAGCGATGTACCGTGGGTGCTCACGCTGTCCATAGTTGTCCGGAGGACCATAGTCGGCGTCCGGACCCAGCGCCAGACCCGCGTCCATCCCTTGCAGCCTGCGCGACAGTGCAGCATGGCTCCATGCCCTCGGAGGAAAAGGAATCACTGGCCGGACTGAGAGGTACAGAGGACACGGTATTGCCGGCCGGACTCGAGGCTGTGTTTGTTCGCGTGATTTAGAGCAACAACAATATTGCATGATAATCTTAAGAAATAAAATAGTATTTTTATTCTACCTTTATGTATTGAAAGAGGAGAATGAAAAAAAATAGGGCTATGGCTATAAGCTTAAGATTAGACCATAAAAAATAAAAAATTAGTTCACCATGCGTGGTGCTCTTTCATTCATTTAAATAGAGTTTTTTAATAGGTGTGTTCCAGTTTAATATTAAGAAAAAAACTATATACATTGTATTATGTGCTATATATAATAGAACATAAAGATGTGGGTCCCATTTTACAGTGACCTTAAACATTAAGAATACCCTTAGGAACTCATTTCCATTTCTTTGCTCGGAAAAACGGAACGACTCATTAATACATGATTAATTAAGTATTTATTATTTTTTAAAAAATAGATTAATACGATTTTTTAAAGTGACTTAAGTATAAAACTTTTTGAAAAAAACGCACCGTTTAACAGTTTCAAATACGTGCACGTGGAACACGAGGAAGTTAAGTTGGAACCCATAGGCCGAACACACCCTAAGGGCATTTACATTGCGCTTGTGTGTCATAGCCTCAAGCTTACGCGTAGGAGATTCCTGGCTGCATCTGCATCTCCTGATCAAACTGAGACACATTCTTCATCAAAATTTCTCGCCACTGTCAGGCCAGCCCACACTCGTCGCTAGGAAATGGGAGAGGGAGGAAAGAGAGCTCGGCTCGTCTCAGGCTCTCGGCGGCCAGGGAGGGAGACCATCGTCCTCCGTCGTCCCCCTGGCTCCACACTGCACCGGATCCGAAGCTCGAGGCCGACGAGGAGGAGGGGAGCTTGAGGGCGACGCCGGCCACGGCCGTGGACGAGGTAGACGAGTCCGCGCCGCTAGATCCGCCCCGTTTTCACCTGTTCGCACGCTGCCGAGCTCCCGCCGGTCGGAGCCCCGCCCAGCACAGGTGCCGCCAGATCCGCTGCGACATCCCCCGCCGATCGAAGCCCCTTCCAGCACCGGTGCCACTTAAGGCGCGCCGTTGTCGCCGAACGAGCCGCCTCACTTCCTCCGCCAAGGAAATGCAAAGGGAAGGAGCGCCCCCGACCTCGCCGTCCCTCGCCGCTGCTTCGGGGGATGAGAGGAGGGGTGGATCTGGCCGCTCGTCAACCGCTCCTGCGCTGCCGACCTCGCTGCTTCGCCCGGCGCCGTCGCCGACCTTGCCGTGGAGCCCTCCTGCGTCGCCGACCTCGCCGCTGCTTATGGGGATGAGAGGACGAGTGGATCAGGCCACTCATCAACCGCTCCCGTGCTGCTGACCTCGCTGTCCCACCTGGCACCGACCTCACCTCGCTTTATCCGCCGGTGGGGAAAGGAGGAGAGGAGCTGGTGCCTTGGCTTCTCTGCGGTGGGGGAAAGGAAGAGAGAAGAGAGAGAATGATGAAAAGCGAAAAAGGTGATATTAGCGGGATCCATTACAAGTGACTTGCACTCAGAATCATATAGCTAACATTGTTCTTTGTACATTGTTCTTTGTCTATGTGGTATATAAGGTTCGGCACAATTTAGTGGCGCACTGCTAATACCCTAATAGTAATAGAATCCTAGCATTATATCTATCACTTGCGGACTTGTAATTTTATCACGGAACTACGTGGTAATGTTAATTTGTCATAAAACTATAACATTTTGTAGCTCAAACATTGGTAGTGTTAGTGATTTAAACTCTAGAATATGTATGTAGTTGTGATAATTTTAATACAGAATACATATGTATTTGTGATAATTTCAGTATTAAATCTATAATTTTATGATATTTGCCTTAAATATAGTTCTACGATAAATTTCCTGTAAATTTTGTAGTTACGTGATATAACGCCTTAAATACATTGTTTTACATTAGTTTGGTTAAATTATTTGTAATTTTTTAAAAATTACTTAAAATATTATTTTTTAAAGCATGAATTTCACAATAAATTTTATGAATTTTCGCGGTGTCAAGGGGAAAAAATCCCATGTCAGAGCGTTAAGGGCCCTTTAAAATCAAGAAATTATAAAATTTAACTATATCATTTATTAGAATATTTAGAATGGACCTTTCAAATTTATATACTCCATTCATCCCATAATATAGTAGCCTACTATCGAATGAGACATCTAGAAATACGAATATGGATAAAACTATATCCAAATTCTTATTAGTAGGATACGTTGTTATATTATGGGATAAAAGGATGTCGGCGTCTTGGATCCAGGGGTATGCTGATTTAGGGCTTGAGGCGGCCCCTTACGCCCACGTGGCCATCCCCCGAGGGGGGATCCAGCCCGAGGGTGATGTGGCGACCGTCCTCTCTATTTCCCAGCTCCCCCGCTCGCCACTGTAGCAGGGGTCGGGCTCCCCCGCCACGTGCTACAGTGGCGTTATTTGCCCTCTTATCTAGCTGGAGTTGGTAAGCCAAGTCCAATCGCGTGGCGCGTGCCGCTATGTACGGGTGGAGCAAGTAAGTCTCCGGCTGTTTAATGAAGAATGATGCAAGGTGTCACGTGCGTTGATGGGTAGCCAGACAAGGGTCACGTCATCATTACGGTGCCGGTGACTTCTGCGCCAAGCAACAGGGCTGCCTTTAAATGTAAAAGATTTTTTCCATTTCTCTAGAGAAGTAGCCTCTTTGGCCCATGTGGTGTTCCCTTGGGAGTATAAAAGGAGGTCCAGGCCTAGAGGAAAGGGGATCCTGAAAACAGCAACCTCTAAGCAACTACACAGGAGTAGGATATTACGCCTCACCGGCGGCCTAAACCTGTATAATTTCTGGTGTCACGCTCTCTTCGGGGGGTATTTTTTCTCTTGATCTCTCACGCGCAGGGTAGCCGATTCACGTCTCACGCCCTGGGCCAAACTCACAAAAAGGGGGCCCTTATTGTCCCCTGTTGAGGAGCACGGTCTCTGTCAGCTGGCGCGCAGGTAGGGGTGTGTATACGCGTTTTCAGCTCCCACTCCTTTTCGTGTGCGCCAAGTTTTGCTGAGTAAGCCCTATGGCTGAAGAGGCGGTGGTGTGTGCATGCCCACCCCGAGTGCCAGTGACGATGATGGGGAGCTGCACCGTCGTTGTCGAGCTCACACTCCGTCGACGCCCCCTCACCGGAGTCCTGGGCGGGGAAAGGCGCCAGAGAAACCGGAGGGATCCGCCACCTCGCTGCCGCCCGGTGACGTGAGCGGCGCCGCGGTAAGGCACGCCGCCGTCTTGTCTACGGCGACGGTGGCACTCCTCAGGGTGCCCTCCAAGCTGCGGGAGCGCTTCTGCGCCACCCGCCCGTCGCCTCAGACCCGGAGGTCCCAGTCCAGCACTGGCTGGACGATGTGGCCAAGCTGGTCAAGGCGGCGCAGCAGTAGCTCGACGCCGGCGGGCGATCATCGGCGGCTGGATCGTCCGGCACCGCAACTGCTGCCTATTCGTCTGCCAGGCGGAGAGCTTGACGGGTAGCGGCCAACGCCCGCCTTTCGTCCCCACTCCCCTCGTCGACGCCCACACCCGTTCATGGGCGTCACGAGAGCATATATGGCGAGCCGAATGCCCGACTCGACATTGAGCGCCGGCGCGATGTGCGCCGCGCCATCCAAATGGGCGAGGGCGCCGCCTTCTCGGCAGCGACGCGCTCCTCCGGCCATAAGGGCAGGCCCCTCGTTTCTCCCGTCATTGAGGCTGGATGCCGGGCTTTTGTGGCGGGTCTTCGGAATGTCCGATGGCCCCTAAAATTCCGACCCAGCATTCCCGAGGGGTACAACGGCAGCGTCAACCCCACCAAGTTTCTCCAGATCTATACGACTGGTATAGAGGCTGCGGGGGGTGACGATAGGGTCATGGCGAATTTCTTTCCCATGGCCCTAAAGGGCCAAGCGCGGGGTTGGCTGATGAATCTGCCACCCGCCTCGGTCCATTCTTGGGAGGATTTGTGCCAACAGTTCACCACGAACTTTCAAGGCACATATCCGCGCCTAGGGGAAGAAGCGGACCTGCACGCTGTGCAGTGGAGGGACGACGAGTCCCTCCGATCGTACATCCAGCGGTTTTGCCAGGTCCGCAACACCATCCCTTGCATCCCCGCCCACGCGGTCATCTATGCGTTCAGGGGAGGCGTGCGACATAACCGCATGCTGGAGAAAATAGCCTCCAAGGAGCCCCAAACCACCGCGCAACTTTTTGAGCTCGCGAACCGTGTGGCTCGTATGGAGGAGGCCTGAACCTGGAACGCCTCCGGCTCTGGCGCGGCAGCTGTGGCTGCCCTCGAGTCCGCTGCCCGCACCGGGCGGCGAGAAAAGAGGAGGATGAAAAGGCCAGCCCGCTCCGACGACGAGGGCCATGTCCTCACCGCCGAAGGCGCTTCGCGGCCCCAGCGCAAGGGGAGGGCCGCGGGCGATGGAAGGAAGGATGCTGGTGCTCCCAGCCGAGAGCGCCCGACTGGCTAATGGTGCTCCGTGCACAACACCTCCCACCATGACCTCGCTGACTGCCGCGCGGTCAAGAGCCTGGCTGAGCGCGTCAGGAAGTGGGGTGAGGAGCGGGAGCATGGACGCCGCGAGGGCAAGGGCCCGACGGCTCCTGCCCGCGACCGGCGAAGTGAGGCCAAGCAGAAGGCCCCCGCAGATGATGGCGACGACGAGGACTTGGGCGTCCAGGAGCCCGAGGCCACCGTCGCCACCATAGATGGGGGAGCATGCGCTCATACTTCCTGCCGCAGCTTCAAGACCATGAAGCGTGAGCTTCTGGCTGCGGTCCCCACTCATGAGGCCGCACGACGGGGCTCGATGGTCGGAGGTTTTACTTACCTTCGATCAGACCGACCACCCCCCGTGTGTCGCCCGGGGTGGACAGATTGCGATGGTGGTATCCCCCACCATTTGCAATGTCAAGTTGAGGCGCGTCCTGATAGACGGCGGTGCGGCCCTCAACATCCTCTCCCTTGCGGCCTTCGACATCATCAAGGCTCCGGGGATGAAGCTCCAACCGTCCCTGCCGATCATCGGCGTGACGCCGGGACACACGTGGCCCCGGGGCCACATCGACCCCTCGGTCACCTTCGGTGGCCCCGACAACTTTCGCACCGAGCGGAACAACTTCGATGTGGCAGATCTCAATCTTCCCTACAACGCAGTGCTGGGGAGGCCCGCGTTGGTGAAGTTTATGGAAGCCACCCATTACGCCTACCTCCAGATGAAGATGTCGGGCCCGCGCGGCCCCATCACCATCCATGGTGATCTCAAGATCGCGTTGGCTTGTAAGGAACAGCGCATGAGCAACCTCGCCGCGGTCCCAAAGCCCTCGGGCAGCGACGAAAGGCCCGAGGCTTCTTCGTCTCACGCCCTGAGGAAGCGGATGACCTCAAGCGACGAGGTCCCCGTGAAGGAGGTGGCGCTGGCTGGCGACCCGTCCAGGACCGTCAAGATTGGCGGTCGTCTGGATGGCACATAGGAAGACGCGCTCGTCTCCTTCCTGCGGACAAACACCGACGTTTTCGCGTGGAAGCCTTGGGATATGCCCGGGGTCCTCAGGGAGGTGATTGAGCACCGTCTTGCCGTGCGTCCGGACGCGAGGCCAGTTCGGCAAAAAGTACGGTGACAGGCCCCCGAGCGCCAGGCCTTCATCCGTGAAGAGGTGGCGCGCCTCCTGTAGGCCGGATTCATCCGAGAGGTCATACATCTGGAGTGGCTCGCGAACCCGGTCGTCGTCCCCATGGCGAACGATAAGCTCCAGATGTGCATCGACTACACCGACCTCAACAAGGCATATCCCAAGGACCCTTATCCCCTGCCACGCATAGATCAGTTGTCGACTCCACTGCGGGGTTTGACCTTTTGTGCTTTCTAGATGCATACTCAGGCTATCATTAGATTCGCATGGTTAGGGAGGATGAGGAAAAAACTGCATTCGTTACTCCGGTAGGTACTTATTGTTATACAACGATGCCTTTTGGTTTAAAGAATGCAGGGCCTACTTTTCAGCGTACTACTCGTATCACTTTGGGTAGTCAAATAGGGTGCAATGTTGAGGCGTACGTCGATGACTTGGTTGTGAAAACGCGCAACCAAGAGATGTTGCTCTCGGATTTAGCGGAGACCTTCGAAAGTCTCCGCTTGTTGACGATGAAATTGGGTAAGCAATCTGATATACGTGAATCAAAAACAAGATCCAATCCGAAGCGGATTCGAAGATATGCAGAAATCTCGGAAACAGAGTGCGCATCGGCTGGAGTCCGTATCGGCTGGAAACCGAGTCCGATTTGGATAGCCGATAGAGCTGATATCGCATGTGAAGTCAATATCGGATTCAACAGGGAACTTACGATGGTATTGCCGGGCAAGGATAGAGTACAAGATTGGCAATTGTATTTATTAATTAGGAATATATGTAATTTCTTTATAGATAATCTCGGTAAGAGTCCGCCTAAGGGACTTGTTTGCTAGTTGGATTTGTATTAGGTTAATATGAGTCGGGATGGACAATGTTTGTATTTTCGGGTATAAATATAGACCCGAGGTCTTGTAAATAATAACAACACACGTTCAATCAATCTCGGCGCATCGCCAACCTTTGTTTTCTACTTTTTGACAAGTTCATGCTTTCGAGTCGTGCTGCATCAGTTTGATCTTCGACAACAAGGTAGGTCTTGTTATGGTGGTTTGCATCTTCGGAACTAGTGCTTACATCTTCATGACACTCTAGTTCTATCTTGTAAACTTCCGAGTTATCATATACATTATATGAGCTAGATTGATAATGCAATTTATTCGTATCGGCCGATCCCTATCTAGGGTTTTGCTGGTAACAAATAGATTGTCTTGTTGGTTTAAGTTAAATAATGTATCTACCATCCCGAAAAGGCAACCATCGGCTTGATTGTTTAGATGTTGTGCTTCTCTTTATACTTAATGCTGCATCGGTTAAGTCCGACCTATTAAGTCGTATTTAGAATCATGATATCTAGCCTGTTTTATGGTTGTTAATAAGGATAGTATCGGGTTTCAGCCGATCTTACCTGATATAGATGTTTTACATAGTTTCATGCTTTGTTTAATATGCTATATCTGCCCCTTATATTAGGATCTAATCTAATATAAATATATTGAACTTAATACCAATCTAATTGGTTATAGTTGAATATATTTGTTGCCAGAGAATATCCTGGTATAAGGTTGTATCGGAGCTATAGCCGATACATGCTTAATTCTAGACCTCGGCTTTAACATGAGTGCATGTAATCGTTATTTTATGTTATTTTTAGACTTGGGCAATTTATACTATCTCGGTTCAGTCCGATCTATCCCGATTGCTTATTTCTAAAGTAATATTGACATATTGATTATATAACACTGATCTTTTCAGTCGATGTACTAGTTTTAGGATTAGTTTTATCATTGACTATACCTTACAGGCGATTCATGCTTTATTGCATCGGCTAGGTTACAATACGATATGAAATCGGCTAGCTGGCCGATGGACTATCGTTTACTAATATTTTGTATATTTTTTCTTGTTGATTGCAGGATCAAATCAACTAGCACGCCCTCGAACCTAAAAGTAACTTTTGGATCTGCACTAGAGTAAAGCAAATCTCTCAGGCCGGTGTGTGTTTTTTGCATCAACACTGCTCCACTCGCATGAAGCTGAACCCTGAAAAGTGTGTGTTCGGCGTGCCTGCGGGCAAACTTCTCAGGTTCTTGGTCTCTGCCCGAGGCATAGAGGCCAACCCCGAGAAGATTAGCGCGATAAATAGGATGCGCCCCCCTAGCAAACTTAGGGATGTGCAGCGCATCACGGGATGCATAGCTTCCCTATGCCGGTTTATATCGAGGCTGGGAGAAAAGGCGCTACCCCTATTCAAGCTCCTCAAGCGCTCCGGGCCGTTTAGATGGACGGAGGAAGCTGAGCAAGCCCTCAACCAGTTGAAGGCCTACCTCAGTTCCCCCCGGTCCTAGTAGCCTCGGAGCCCGAGGAGCCGCTGCTGCTCTACTTAGCGGCGGCCCCGCAAGTAGTTAGCGCGGCGCTAGTGGTGGAGCACACCGAGGAAGACCCTCGGGCCGTGCTCCACCGCCCCATGTTGGATCGGCCCAGGTCGGAGGGCAACGAGGGAGCCTCTCATCTAGGCGAGGGCCCCGAGGCCCCCCAGGTTGATGGTGGCCCTTTGTTCCCTCGTCAGACTGCGTCAAGCGCCCCCGGTCCCCAGGAAGGCCCCGAGGCCACTGAGGGGAGGAGCGGCCCGACGCATTCTGACCCCGAGGCCACCGACATGGAGATGGAGTGGCCCAGCGAGGCCCCTCCCACCATCAGTGTGCGGGATCTGACGCCCATAGCGAAAAGGCTCGGCCCCGCCGAAAGGTGCAGCGGCCAGTTTATTTCGTTAATGAGGTGTTACGGGATGCCAAGACTCGATACCCTCAAGCCCAGAAATTGCTTTACGCAATTCTGGTGACTCCGAGGAAGCTGCGCCATTATTTCCAAGCGCACCGGGTCACGGTGGTGACGTCCTACCCCCTCGGGCAAATCCTACGCAACCGAGAGGGGACCGGGCGAGTGGTCAAGTGGGCCATTGAACTCTCTGAGTTTGACCTCCACTTCGAACCACGCCATGCAATTAAGAGTCAGGCCCTTGCCAATTTCGTGGCGGAGTGGACCCCGACCCCCAAAACCAACCTCGGGTTCCCCGACCCCAAGGCCGGAGCTGATCCCTCGCAGCAGGTCCCCGGCCCCCATTGGGTGATGCAGTTTGATGGCTCGCTCGCCCTCCAGGGTGCTGGCGCCGGGGTCACTTTGACCTCGCCGAACGGGGACATTCTCAAATACATGGTTCACCTGGATTTTCAGGCAACCAATAAAATGGCGGAGTACGAGGGACTCCTTGCGGGACTCAGAGCGGAAGCTGGAATGGGGATTCGCCGCCTCTTGGTTCTTGGTGACTCTCAGCTAGTCGTGAACCAAGTCTCCAAGAAATACCGCTACCCTGACCCATAAATGGAGGCCTACGTCCGCGAAGTGCGGCGTATGGAGCGCCATTTTGACGGGTTAAAACTACGGCACGTGCCCATGCGGGACAACGCGCTCGTCGACGAGCTCTCAAGGCTCGCCTCATCACGCGCCCCGACACAAGCGGGTGCCTATGAAGAAAGGCTTACCCAACTGTCGGCGCGTCCTGATCCCCCGGGAGACTCGGACGCTGCCGCGTCACCCTCGGGGCCCGATGGAGTCCAGGCCCCGAGGCCCGAGGGGGTCGGGCCCGACCCCCGGTGCCAAATCGCCTCGATCACTGAGATCCAGGCGTTTCTCAAAGATGAGGCTCTCCTCGAGGATCGCGAGGAGATCGAGCGAGTCACCCACATCTTCAAGAGGTACGTGTTGGTAGAGGGGGCCCTCTACAGACGTGGGGCCAATGGATTCCTCCTCAAATGCATCTCTCGGGAGCATGGAATCTAGCTCCTTGCCAATGTCCATGAGGGCGAGTGTGGTGCCCACTCCGCCTCGTGCACCTTGGTTGGCAAGGCCTTTCGACAGGGTTTCTACCGACCGACAGCACTCCACGACGCAGCCGATCTGGTACGGCGGTGCAGGGCGTGTCAATTTCACGCCAAGCAAACGCATCTGCCGGCCCAGCCCCTGCAGACCATCCCGCTCTCATGGATCTTCGCGGTCTGGGGGCTGGACATCTTGGGTCCCTTCAAGAAGGCCCTGGGCGGGTACGAGTACCTATTCATCACCATCGACAAATTCACCAAGTGGCCCGAGGCCTACCCGGTCATCAAGATCGATAAGCACTCGGCCCTCAAGTTCATCAAGGGCATCACTGCCCGGTTCGGGGTGCCCAACCGTATCATTACGGGCAACGGCACCCAGTTCACAAGTGAACTATTTGGCGACTATTGCGATGACATAGGCATCAAGCTCTGTTTTGCCTCTCCTGCTCACCCCAAGAGCAACGGTCAAGTGGAGTGCGCTAACGCGGAAATCCTCTAGGGCCTCAAGACCAAGGCGTACAACGTACTCAAGAAACATGGCGATTCATGGATCGACGAGCTACCAACGGTGCTATGGGCAAATCGGACTACCCCGATCGTGCGACAGGAGAAACCCCCTTTTTCCTGGTTTACGGCGCGGAGGCGGTCCTCCCTTCCGAGCTCACCCTGGGATCACCTCGGGCCACCATGTACAATGAGGCCGATCAAGAGCAGCTCTGATAGGACGACCTCGACTACCTTAAAGAGCGAAGGCGACGCGCCGCCCTTCACACCGAGCATTACCAGCAGAGCCTACGGCGCTATCATTAGCGCCACGTCCGGGCCCGGTCACTCGGCGTAAACAATCTTGTCCTACGCCGCGTCCAGACACGTGCCGGACTGAGCAAACTCTCACCCATGTGGGAGGGGCCGTTTAGAGTGATCAGTGTCCCCCGACCAGGCTCGTTCATGCTGGCCACGGAAGATGGCACAGAGTAGCCGAACCCGTGGAACATCGAGCACCTTCGTCGCTTCTACTCGTAGAGGAGTCGTTGTTGTGCCTCGGGCTCGGGCCAACCCCGCATGCCCCTCGAGCATGCCGGGTTGGCCGGGGGCTCCCACTGTGCAAACTCCCTCGTGTTGCCATTTTGTAAATAACAAAGCATTTTCCTTTATATCCGAGCGGCTATTATTGTTTTGTTTTTTCTGATGGATGTTTTGGCTTAAGCCGGGGCGCTCGTGCTCGTTTTGCTCCCCGCGATTCGGGTCGCCTAGACGCCAACGGGGCCCAGACCGAGCAATGCCCCGGGACACGGCGAACCCTGGGGGAATCGGCAATGACCCACGAACGGGTCGCCACTAACCCCCGGTCATCGTGTTCCCGGCCTGGCCAGCCTCGACACGTGGAACTCCCCAAGTGCACTAGTCCCGCCCCTTGTCATTTGGAACAGCAACCCAGGCCCGAGTTCCCGCTTGAGTCAAAAAATCAGACAGATCAACGAAATAGTCCAGCCACTTCACGGGCATAATCACAAACTAACATAAGATTAAAATTATTCATCCAATGCAGGCAAAAGCAAAGTGTTCAAACACGAAGCGAATTTAAAGGAGTGCTGATTATTACAAGATCGGTGCGAAGGCCTTATAAACATGATAGAAAAAAAGAAGAAGGGAGGAGGAGGCAGCATCTGCTGGGGTCGTCCCGCTCGGTCACGCCTCGTTGTCGCCGTCGTCGCCGCCCTCGCCTTCGTCGTCGGAGGCGATCGCGAAGACAAGCCGAGGAGCCGTCCCCTCGAAGGAGTGGACGATCTCCTGGGTGGCTTCCCGGACTTGGGTGCGTGTGGCTGCCTCGGTCCCCGGTGGGAAGTCGTCGAAGACTGCCCACGGCGAGAAATTCGGGGTCACGGGCCTGGTAGCTTGCTAGCACCAGCTCAACCGCCCCCTCGGCGAGGCCCCTCGAGGAAGACTTGATGGTCTCCTCGATCTCCTCGGGGAGCCTCCCCAGGTCCTCAGCCATCTCGGTGAGCCGGTGGGTGATCCCGTCCTCAGTGGCGCCAAACTTCCGCTCCCGGCCTCGCCAGATGCTGGCCCGGTGAACGGCCCTCTCCAGCTTGGCCACGGCCTCTTGAAGCATCCCGGGGCTCACCTCACTAGCCAGCCGAGGGCTTCGACCTCCCCGGCCCATGAGTCCAGAGCCCGCCGTAGCTCTGCAGCAGACTCCTCGGCCGCGACAAGGCGGGCGGCCAAGCCGCTTTGGGCCTCGGGCGACTGGACGCCCCGCACCATCTCCTCCACCTCTTTTGCCCGCGCCTCGAGCTCGGCGGCGCGCTGCTCTAGAGCAGCCCTCTCGACGCGGGAGTTCTCATGGTGCGCAAGCTCGCGCGCCGCCACGGCCTCCTCACGCTTGGTGAGAAAGCCCTCGCGGCGCGTAGCCTGCGCGTCGTGGCGGGAGGCCTCAGACTCGTGCTCGGCGATCCTGGTTGAGTGCTCCTCCCAGGTACGCAGAGTCTCGGCCAGTTGCCGAGTCGCGGCCTCGGACTCCGCGAGGGTGCGGGCCTGCTCGGCGACGGCTTCCTCGCGGAGACGGAGCACGACCTCCATCTCTGAGGCGGCGGCCTCGTGCGTCGCCAGAGTGCTCTCCCGAGCCTCCAGCTCGTTGGCGCGAACCCGTAGTACCCTGTTGCACGTCACTAGGGCCTCCTCGCGGCGGTGCAGAGCAGCCTCAGCCAAGACCGCCTTCTGCTCCCGGGTTGCGGCAGCGTCAAGGACCCCCTGTGCGGCGTCAAGCCCGACGCGAGAGATCGTCGGACTGGGCCTCATACTGGAGGCGGAGGTCCTCGGTGCTCTCTTCCATGGCCGCGGTCGCGGTGAGAGCCACGACCCGCACCTCGTCCACCTCCTGGGTGACCTCAGCCAGGGCCTCGGCGCGGGCGTCTAGCGACGCGAGGCGGGCCACGTGAGCCTTCCGGCCGGCCTCCACCATAGCCTCCAAGGAGTGGCGCCCTGTTGACGACCAAATTTGGTAATTCAAGTATCGAAGATAAGGATAGAATCGAACAAAATCCAAGAGATTAGATCGTATCGGAAACAGAGTGAAAATCGGCTGTAGTTCGAATCGGTTGCGGAAGGATCGGCAAAGTCAGAGTCGGACAGGGTTAGCCGATTGAGCCGATTCTGGAAATATGACTCGGTACATGTCATCAGGTTGAGTTAAGGTACTTCATATGGATTGCTGTGCATGATATGGATAGAGTCCAGAAGAGGCAATTGTATCTATTAATTAGGATATTTTATGTAATTTCCTTATAGATAATCACGGTAAGAGTCCGCCCAAGGGACTTGTTCGTTAGTTGGATTTGTATTAGGTTAATATGAGTCATGTCCGTGATGGACAATGTTTGTATTTTCGGGTATAAATATAGTCCCGAGGTCCTGTAAATAATAGCAACAGACGTTCAATCAATCTCGGCGCATCGCCACCTTTGTTTTCTACTTTTCGATAAGTTTGTGCTTTCGAGTCGTGCTGCGTCAGTTTGATCTTCGACGAAAAGGTATATCTTGTTATGACGGTTTGCATCATCGGAACTAGTGCTTACATCTTTATAACACTCTAGTTCTATCTTGTAAACTTCCGAGTTATCATATACGTTATATAATTTAGATCGACAATGCAATCTACTTGCATCGGCTGGATTCTTTTTAGAGTTTTGTCGATATCGGCTAGATTACTTTGTTGGTTTATATTATATAATGTATCTACCATCCCGAAAAGGCAACTATCGGGTTGATTTTCTAGATGTCATGTTTCTCTTTATACTTAATGCTGCATTGATTAAGTCCAACCTATTAAGTCGTATTTAGAATCATGATATCTAGCCTGCCTTATGGTTGTTAATAAGGATAGTATCGGGGTTTCAGCCGATCTTACCTGGTATAGATGTTTTACATTGTTTTATGCTTTGTTTAATATTCTATATCTGCCCCTTATACCAGGATCTAATCTAATATAAATATACTGAACTTGATACCAATCTAATTGGTTATAGTTGAATATATTTATTACCAGAGAATATCCCAATATAAGGTTGTATCGGAGCTATAGCCGATACGTGCTTAAATCTGGATATCAGCTATGACATGAGTTTATATAATCTTTATTTCATGTTACATTAGACATGGGCAATTTATACTGTCTCGGTTCAATCCAATCTATCCCAATTGCTTATTTCTAAAGTAATATTGACATATTGATTATGTAATACTGATCTTTACAGCCGATATACTAGTTTTAGGGTTAATTCTATCTTTCATTATACCTTACAGCCGATTTATGCTTTATTGCATCGGCTAGGTCACATACGATATGAAATCGGCTAGCTAGCCGATGGATTATCGTTTATTAACATTCTTTGCATGTTTCTTCTTGTTGATTGCAGGATCAAATCAACTAGCACGCCCTTGAACTTAAAGAACTAATTTTGGACCTGCACTAGAGTAAAGCAAATCTCTCAGGCCAGTGTGTGTTTTTTGCATCAACACGCTTTTGGCACGCTCGGTGGGACAATTGTGTCATCATGTCACCAAGCACTACTGAAGTCTCAGAAGACAACATCCTGCCGATCACAGTCGAGCAGTTGAACGATGAGTAGAGAGAAGAGATGAGAGATGCTAGATCAACTCCAGAAACAATATCTGCACTCGTGCACCATAACCCGACAGGGCACGGTTGTTCAAAGAACTAAAGTTGAGTTGCCGACGATCGTGAAGCAAGACCCAGGTACATCCGGGACAATTGAAGAGAAGGATAAGCAGCCCAAAGTCGAATGAAGTGATAAAGAACTCCACACGATCCAAGATCGAATTGATTCGGCAGTGCACCACGCCCTGATCAACCAGTCCGGAGTGCTTGTCAATACTTTGACAAATATGATCAAGTCAGTAGTCGACGGGACGATAGCTGAAGAGAAAGCTAAAGGACCCATATATCTACTAGGTGGTACGTTTCCAGGCTACAGGACTCAGAAGACAGAAATTGGTGGGAGGTAACAAACAATTCAAACCCAAGCCCCATCGGTTCCTTATTCCAACACAAATATTCCAACAATCGTGACAAGGCCACAGCCGATCACTGGGGGGCAAGCTTCGACTCAACTGACACCAGAACAATTGATCAATATCCTCAATCCTAAGCTGACAGTTGTCGACACGTCATATCAAATTCCTTCGGTTCCACAACAGCCGATTGTAATTACTCAGCCGATAAGCCAACAATACAGCACAGAGCAACTTCCATATGTGCCACCTCAAGGCTTATCGGCTAATCATATCTATCAGCCGCATTCTCCACGGCCTCAGCCGATCCAATACGGCCAGTTTGATCCAATTCAACAGCAGTACGGTGGAGCAACACCACAACAACTATGGGCCGACATGATCGCTGACATCATGAGAGAACAGTTCAGGCTTAAACCCAAGGACAATGGCAGCATGTATCGACACCCATATCCGGAATGCTTTGATCGGGGTGCCATTGCCAAACCGATACAAGGTGCCAGACTTCTCCAAATTCTCAGGGCAGGATAATGTCTCAACATACGAGCATGTCAGCCAATTTCTCGCTCAATGTGGTGAAGCATCGGCTAAAGAAGCTCTCAGAGTTAGATTGTTTCCACTCTCTTTATCTGGATCAGCTTTCACATGGTTTTCATCACTACCTTACAATTCTGTTAGAAGTTGGGCCGATCTGGAGAAACAATTTCATAGATACTTTTTCAGTGGTGTACAAGAGATGAAATTGTCAGACCTCACAGCCATCAAGCAGAAACCAGATGAATCAGTTCCAGATTATATCAAACGATTCAGAGATGTGAGGAATAGGTGTTATAGTCTAGCCTTGACAGATTCACAACTAGCCAATTTGGCCTTTCAAGGTTTGTTGGCGCCGATAAGGGAGAGGTTTTCGGCTCAAGACTTTGAGGGTTTAGCCCATCTTGCTCAAAAGGTATCGGCTCATGAAATAAGATTCCAAGAGGCTAGAAAATTTATCAAGAAGGCCAACAATGTCAATAATATCTACAGCCACGATTCAGATTCCGAAGATGATGATCCAGAAGTCAATGCAGTCGAGTGGGCTAGGAACAAGAAGATGGTGGTTTGTCAATGGGTCAAGAATTCGGGAAAAGAGGAGAGATTCAATTTTAACATTACTAAAGCCGACAAAATATTTGATCTTCTTCTTCCAGAGAGACAGATTCAACTGCCGGCAGGACATGTGATTCCATCGGCTGAAGAGTTGAAGAGGAGGAAATATTGTAAGTGGCATAATACAAGATTTCATAGTATCTATGACTGTAAAATTTTCAGGCAGCAGATCCAATCGGCTATTGAGCATGGGAAGATCAAGATTGATGAATCCAAGAGGCCGATGAAGATAGATGGACATCCTTTTCCACTAAACATGGTTCATTCTGGATTTAATCGGAATCAAGCCGATAGAGATAAAAATTATATCAGAACTATCAATTCGGTTGGTATGATAAACAAGTATCAAAAGAGACGCTAGAGGGAAGAGGAGGCATATCACCATGATGATGAGAGATATTTTGATCCTCATTGGAGCTGTGAATTCTTCAGATTTTGCTGGAACGAAGGCATGAGATTGCCATCTATTGAGGATTGCCCTGGGTGTAGTGATTCTGATGCTCAATATGTTCAAGGACCAAGCCGACAGAGTACAAGTGTACATCGGCCGATTCAAAAGAAATTACCAGTTCATGAAAGACTTGGGCCAATTCGGTAAGACAATGATGAAGATGACTCACAGAGAGAGCCTAAAAATATGCAACCACAATGGTGCCCTTCTGGAATTTTTACCAAGAACCAAAAGAGGAGAGTTCAAAGGATGAGGAACAGGGAGCAATTCCAGGAGGTTGAAGGAGAAATTGAACATCGGCTCAGACAACGAACAAAGAAGGTTTGGCGTGTATAAAGCAAGGTGGTACCAGCCAATGAAGTCCAAGCCGATCAGGAAAGAAGTCTCCAGAATAAGGGCAAAGGGGTGATGTCATCTGCAATAATATGGTTTTTATGCTGCCAGCCGAATATGCAGTTGAACAAGTTGTTGAGCAAGATGATGAGTTGCCATCGGCTAAGTTGATGTTATCTCCACAGCAAGCTGTTTTCGAGAAGCCCGAAGGAACTGATCATCGGCATCTCAAGCCATTGTATGTCAAGGGATTTGTCAACAGCAAGCCGATGTCCAAAATGTTAGTCGATGGAGAGGCAGCTATCAATTTAATGCCATATTCAACCTTTAGGAAACTTGGGAAGAATTCAGAGGATTTGATCAAGACAAATATGGTTCTGAAAGATTTTGGCGGGAATCCATCTGAGACCAAAGGAGTTTTGAATGTGGAGTTGACCATCGGTAGTAAAACAATTCCTACCACGTTCTTTGTTATTGATGGGAAGGGTTCCTACAGTTTGTTGCTGGGAAGAGATTGGATTCATGCTAACTGTTGTATTCCCTCAACAATGCACCAAAGCTTGATTCAATGGCAAGGAGACCAAATCGAAATCGTGCCAGCCGACAGGTCAGTCAATGTAGCTAGTGCCGATTTATCTATTTGGGAGATGGAAGGAATTAATTGTTTATCTGGAAAGTTTTGGCAAGAAGATTACTTAAAAGTTTCTGATTATGCCATACAACCAACAGGAGATGGAGAGCCCCAATTGTTGTTTTGAGGGCGACGTGGAGGGTTCCAATTTCTATACAAAGGGCACTGTTCATGATCTCGACGGCAAGCTAGGACAAGGGTTTATGTCGGCTGATGGGTTGGAAGAAATCGACATCGGACCAGGTGATAGGCCTAGGCCGACATATATTAGTAAGGATTTATCAAAGGAGTTTAAATGTAAATTAATAGCACTTTTGAAAGAGTATAGAGATTGTTTTGCTTGGGAATACTATGAAATGCCAGGACTTAGCCGATCGATTGTTGAACATCGGCTTCCTATCAAACCAGGCTATCGGCCATACAAACAACCTCCAAGATGTTGTAAAGCTGAAATGTATGATGCTATTAAGGCCAAAATTACAAGACTCTATGATGCCAATTTTATTAGACCATGCCGATATGCTGAGTGGATTTCAAATATAGTACCAGTCATTAAGAAAAACGGTAAACTCAGGGTTTGCATTGATTTCAGAGATTTGAACAAAGTCACACCAAAAGATGAATATCCAATGCCAATAGCCGATCAACTAGTTGATGCAACATCTGGACACAAAATTATCAGCTTCATGGATGGCAATGCAGGTTATAATCAGATCTTTATGGCTGAAGAAGATATTCATAAGACTGCTTTCAGATGTCCTGGTGCAATCGGCTTGTATGAGTGAGTTGTTATGACTTTTGGCTTGAGAAGTGCTGGTGCTACATATCAAAGAGCTATGAATTATATATTTCATGATCTTATCGGTTTGCTGGTAGAAATTTATATTGATGATGTGGTGCTCAAGTCTAAGTAAGTTGATGAACATATAGCCGATTTAAGACAAGTGTTGGAAAGAGCAAGAAAGTATGGTTTAAAGATGAATCCAACTAAGTGTGCTTTTGGTGTATCGGCTGGGCAAATCCTTGGATTTTTGGTGCATGAGTGTGGGATTTGAGATACCTCAGAGGAGTATTGAGGCAATCAAAGACATAAACCTTCAGAAGATAAGATTAAGTTGCAATCTCTGATTGGCAAAATAAATTTTGTTCGGTGTTTTATATCAAACTTGTCTGGCCGAATAGAACCATTTACTCCATTATTGAGGTTGAAAGACGATCAAGAATTTATCTGGGGAGCAAAACAGCAGAAAGCATTGGATAATATCAAGGAATATTTGAGTACTCCTCCAGTACTTATACCACCACAAAAAGGGCTTCCTTTCAAGTTGTATTTATCAGCCGATTAGAACTCTATCGGCTCAGTTTTGATCCAAGAGGTTGAGGGTAAAGAAAGAGTCATATTTTATCTCAGCAGAAGACTTTTGGATGCAGAAACAAGGTATTCACCTGTGGAGAAGTTATGCCTGTGTCTATATTTTTCTTGTACAAAATTGAGGGATTATTTGCTTTCCAATGAGTGTACAATAGTATGTAAAGCCGATGTGGTACGGTATATGCTGTCGGCTACAGTTTTGAAAGGACGAATTGGGAAGTGGATTTTTGCTCTGTCCGAATTTGATCTAAGGTATGAATCGGCTAAGGTAGTTAAAGGGCAGGCGATAGCCGATTTTATAGTAGAGCACAAGGATACTAGTATTGATAATATTGATATTATGCCATGTACTTTGTTCTTTGATAGATCTGTTTGCACTCATGGTTGTGGTATCGGCTTAGTGATCATATCGCCTAGGGGGGCAAGTTTTCAGTTTGCCTTTACTATCAAGCCTTATTCTACAAATAATCAAGCTGAATATGAAGCTGTTTTGAAATGATTGCAATTATTGAGAGAAGTTGAAGCCGATGCTGTTGAGATTATGGGTGACTCGTTGTTGGTAATAAGTCAATTATCTGGGGAATATAAGTGCAAAAATGATATTTTGATGGTCTACAATGAGAAATGTCAAAGAGTTGATGAAGACTTTCACGATAGTTACTTTGAGACATATCCCTAGGGAGCAGAATGTTGAAGCCAATGATTTAGCTCATGGTGTATCAGGCTACAAGTCGATGTTGCAAGGAGTTGAAGTAGAAGTTGCCTGTATACCGGCCGATGATTGGAGGTTTGATATTTTTGAATATTTAAAGAATCCTTCTAAATCGGTTTCCAGAAAGTTGAGGTACAAAGCTCATAAATATGTTTTGCTGGATGACACATTATACTATCGGACGATTGATGGAGTTCTTTTGAAATGTTTGAGTTTGGAGGAAGCAAAAGTTGTCATGTGTGAAGTTCATGAGGGTATCTGTGGGACTCATCAATCGGCTCACAAGATGAAATGATTAATTAGAAGAGTTGGATATTTTTGGCCGACAATGCTGGAAGATTGTTTCAGATATTACAAGGAATGTCAAGATTGTTAGAAATTTGGAGTAATACAGAGGGCACCAGCATCGGCTATGAACCCTATTATCAAGCCATGGCCGTTCAGAGGTTGGGGTATTGATATGATCGGCCAAGTCAATCCACCATCGAGTAAAGGGCATAAATTTATATTGGTTGCAACTGATTATTTTACCAAATGGGTTGAGGCAATTCCTTTGAAGAAAGTTGACAGCAAAGATGCTATTGAATTTGTCAAGGAACATATTATATATCGGTTTGGTTTGCCACAGACGATTACAACTGATCAAGGTTCAATCTTTGTGTCTGATGAATTTGTTCAGTTTGCTGATAGTATCGGAATTAAGTTGCTCAATTCTTCACCATATTATGCACAAGCAAATGGGCAGGCTGAGGCATCTAACAAAAGCTTGATTAAGTTGGTTAAAAGAAAGATTGCTGAATATCCCAAGAAGTGGCATACTATATTGGTCGAAGCATTGTGGTCTTATCGGATGGCTTGTCATGGTGCAATACAAGTACCTCCTTATCAATTGGTTTATGGGCATGAAGCTGTATTACCATGGGAAACCAACATCGGCTCTAGGAGAATTTATTTACAGGATGAGCTGACAGTCGATGATTATCATAACTTAATGGTTGATGAATCAGAAGATTTAGTTCAATCTAGGCTACATGCTCTTGAAAAGGTTAGGAAAGACAAGGAAAGAGTTGCTAGAAATTACAATAAAAAGGTTGCACCAAAGTCTTTTGAGGAGGGTGAACTTGTTTGCAAACTGGTGCTGCCGATAGGAGCCAGAGATAATAAATTCGGCAAGTGGTCACCGAATTGGGAAGGGCCTTTTCAGATTCATAAGTGTGTTTCTAAAGGGGCTTATATGCTAAAGGGATTGGATGGAGAAATTTTTGGTCGTGCACTTAATGGAAAATATTTGAAGATGTATTATCCCAGTGTTTGGGTTGATGATAATCGACTGTGTTCTGTCGATTCAAATAGATGGCCGATATGGTTAATATCACCCTTGGACCTTTTGTTTTATCATAATCGGCTGTGTTGTGCCGATGTATGATGGTCGATATATGTTATATCGCCCTTAGTCAAATTTTAATTTTGTCTTCGTTTATCAACATGCCAAAATTAGGGGGGCATATACAAGATGAAAATTATGGGATTTTAACGGCCAATATATTAAGCGGCACAAAGGAGATCAGAGTATGTGTTATACAAGTGAAGTTTTCTAGCTGATTACAAAAATTTTCTAAGTCCCTGTTACAAGCTATCATTGAGATAGATAGTGTTGGATAGCCGAAATTGCTCTCTGCCGAATTTCTTCAACTTCAGCTATTGCTTGGGCATCTTGAGCATCGGTTCTAGGGATGATCTTGAGGGACTTAGTCATATCGGCTACATTTTTAATGGCTGACTTTAGCTTTGCTTTTTGCTCTCCAACAGCCTTTGGGAGATCAGCTAGTTTCTGCTTCTCCAAAGCAATCTTGGCATTACATTCTTCAAGTTTGGCCAAGAGTTCAGTTCTTTCGGCTTCCAAATGGTCTATAGCAGATTTGATCGGCTCTTCAGCTAACTGGTCAAGTTTGGCTTTTTTGGCGTGCACGAGTTGCCGATTTGTTTGGATTGTAGTTTCGATGCTTTTCTTTTCCAATCGATCTGCTATTCTCTATCTAGCCTTCTCCAGCTTAAATTGGTGTTGTTCAAGATATATGGCTGGAGTAATGATATTTGACAACTCTTCTGGGATTGAAGCTTGAATTTCCTGAAATCTTGCCCGGATAGAGCTATAATCGACCACCAAGCTATCTAGAGATGCCTCCAGCCGATGAGATATGTCTTCAAGGTTTCTCTTTACGTCATCGGCTAGAGGGGCTAGAGCTTTGCTTGTTGTGTCTTCTTCTGTTTCCTCATCAAAATAATCTTAGATATCAAAGGAGAACAAATCGGCTAAGGTCTGCAAAGAGAAAATTAAAGGGGATGTGAGTAACAGAGTACGTTATATAGCCGATTTGAAATTTTTTGGGATATGAGACTTACAGGGATAGCAGGAGCAACAGTTTCTTCCTCTTCAACGTAGTGGCTGCCTACAGCCGATGCGGTATGTTCGCTTGAAATCGGCTGCGCCTGAGGTGATGGTAGAGGAGAAGGCTATCGAAATATTGAAGTTTGACAAGTATTAGTTGATATCGGCTAAAATGAAGATGCAGTTGGAAAAAGTTGAGAATTACCAGAGGAATTTGAATGGTTGGTTTAGCCGATACTGGTGCTGGTTTCTTCTTCTCGGCTGGTCTTTTCTTCTGCAAAGTACAAAGTTTGAATAGCGAGATCGGCGATAAATGAAGAAATTTTGTAATAAAAGAGATGGTCTTACTCTGGGTTACCGAGAGAATACTGCTGGAGCAGCAGGAGTTGTAGGAGTTCTTTTAGGGGCTGCAGAAGCCGTTGGAGTTTTCTCTCCTACGTCGCTTAATTCGGCTGCAGCTTCATCAATGGCTTGTTCAATTGCTGCTTCATCTAAGGTTTCTTCAATGTCATCGGCTGGTTGGGGTGGTTGTTTCTTGGAGTTCTTTTTAGCAGCCGGTGGCATAGCAGCTGATGCCTTGGTTTTTCTCTTCTTGCCGATGTCGGGTGGTTCCCTTATTTGCCCTTGGAGTAAACTTGATGTCTTGGGGGCATGGTAGCCGATGCTGGGTGGAGCTAGACCACATCCATTCGGCTAGAGACCTGCAGCATATTCAATGTATTTGCCGCTTTTGCTTGTGCGAGGAGGAGATGAATCTGTGGTCTGCGGAAATAGAGATAGGATATAAAATTAAATACAGAATCGGCTGATAGATATAAAATAGGAATTGATAAAAAATAAAAGGACTTACTTGAGGAATCATGTCAAGGAATAGGTCTATCATATAGATGGTAGCCGATTGATGGAAGAGATGTTGTTTTCATTCAGCCCACCATGCAGTGAAAGTTTTACTCCTAATCATACCCAGCTCAATATTCTCGATGCTGCTAAGGGAAGGTCCTGGAATGTTAAGCAGCCGATCCATCATCAGAGATGAAGAGATTTCTCCTCTACACTGGATTCTATCGGCAAATCATAAGCCGATTGGCAACTGACCTAAACCAAATTGCCGAGCTGAGCTCATTGGATGGTAGAATTCGTAGGTCACTTTGATATTTCTGCCCTGGTGGATGCCGACAGGAAGAGTACATGAGCTTATGGCTGCAGCAAAGACTTCTCTGGACTTCTGAAACTTTTCATGGTTAATCTCCTCAAATCTGAAGTCCGATGGCAGTTCAAAGCTGGTTGAGTCCTCATAAAAAAACCAGACTCTGGCGTTTTTCTGAAAGCCGTCATAAAAACTGAAGAACCAGTCCTTCAGTAATTCAGCCAACAGCTTTGCTCCAGCATCGGCTGGTGTATGCATATTCTCCAAAAGATGTACACCTTCGATGGGTGATTTCTTCTCCATCCTCATCGGTGATCGGCTCAAGCCTTGGGAATTCTGCCTCTGTCAGAGCTGGTCTATTGACAACCTTCATGGCCACTAGGTTTAGCCAAGATTGCAATAGCCACCAAGGGCCACCTGCACTAACTACAGAGCTGACGGCTAGCTTAGCCGATGCATTGCTTAATGTTTGGTAGAGATAGCCGAGCAGGATTTTTCCTAAGGGAAACTGTTTCTTCTCTTCGAGGGCTTCGGCTATGTGTTGCCAGTTGGAGGTGGGACCACAGCTAGATCCACAAAAGAGGTATTTCTCAAGCCACATCAACAAGAAGGTTGTATGTTCTCAAGGGGTGACAGATCCTTGGCCCATGTTTGCTGAGATGAACCCAGACGATCCTCCTATGCTCTTAGTTTTGAAGTCAAATATATTTCTGGAGTTCAAGATCATGGGATTGGCCGATGAAGTGATATCTAGTCCAGTGAGCATAGTGATGTCCAACAGAGTTGGAGTCATCGGCCCTTGGCTGAACATAAAAGCATTGATGGTGTTGGACCAGAAGTAGCTAGCAGAAGCCATCAGTGGTTCATCCTTAGCCGAATTTGCCAGGGTTTAAGCTAGCGCTTGGCTGATTCCGAGTTCATCCCAGTGACTCTGTTTGCTAGCTGATACACGCTTATACCAGGCAGGCCAACTTTTTTCTAGAGAGGGCCAAGATTTAAAGGTATTCTTCCAGTGTCCTAAATTGGGATTTGCTAGCCTGAAAGGGATTCTATTGGTTTCGGCAGAGATAAACTCGGTTGGGTCTAGATTACCGATTGGTCCAAGAAATTAATGATTCTCGTGGTTCAAACAAGGGATTGCAATTAAATTGGCGAGATTCGGACTAAGATTGCAGAAAACTGAATCTATTGCATGAAGAGGGGATCTAGCCGATGAGAACTTACCTCTGTGTATTCGGCCGATGGAGCGGCGGACGGAGCGGATGAAGACGACATCGCCGCAGGTGGGAGTTGGTCGGAGAGGGGGTTGCCTGGAGACTGCCTTGGTGCGCCGAGGAGATCGCCGGAGAGAGAGAAGATGAGGATTGCTAAAGCGGTGGAACAGTATAACGGTGTGAATTTTCTCGGGGCTGGCGGTTAGTATTTAAAGCAGTGCGGTAACGGTAAAAAACAGAAAGTACGATATTCTCTCGGAGATAGGATTTGCCAAATCCGAAACATTACCAAATATTCCGGACTTGTGGGGCATGTGTTGACGACCAAATTTGGTAATTCAAGTATCGGAGATAAGAATAGAATCGAAGAAAATCGAAGAGATTAGATCGTATCGGAAACAGAGTGAAAATTGGCTGTAGTCCGAATCGGCTGCGGACAGGATCGGCAGAGTCAGAGTCGGACAGGGTTAGCCGATTGAGCCGATTCTGGAAATATGACTCGGTACATGTCATCGGGTTGAGTTAAGGTACTTCATATGGATTGTCGTGCATCGATAGAGTCCTGAAGAGGCAATTGTATCTATTAATTAGGATATTTTCTGTAATTTCTTTATAGATAATCACGGTAAGAGTCCGCCTAAGGGACTTGTTCGTTAGTTGGATTTGTATTAGGTTAATATGAGTCGTGTCCGTGATGGATAATGTTTGTATTTTCGGGTATAAAAATAGTCCCGAGGTCCTGTAAATAATAACAACAGACGTTCAATCAATCTCGGCGCATCGCCACCTTTGTTTTCTACTTTTCGACAAGTTTGTGCTTTCAAGTCGTGCTGCATCAGTTTGATCTTCGACGAAAAGGTATATTTTGTTATGGCGGTTTGCATCATTGGAACTAGTGCTTACATCTTTATGACACTCTAGTTCTATCTTGTAAACTTCCGAGTTATCATATACGTTATATAATTTAGATCGACAATGCAATCTACTTGCATCGGTTGGATTCTTTTTAGAGTTTCGTCAATATCGGCTAGATTAATTTATTGGTTTAGATTATATAATGTATCTACCATCCCGAAAAGGCAACTATCGGGTTGATTTTCTAGATGTCATGTTTCTCTTTATACTTAATGCTGCATTGGTTAAGTCCAACCTATTAAGTCGTATTTAGAATTATGATATCTAGCCTGCCTTATGGTTGTTAATAAGGATAGTATCGGGGTTTCAGTCGATCTTACCTGGTATAGATGTTTTACATTGTTTTATGCTGTGTTTAATATTCGATATTTGCCCCTTATATCAGGATCTAATCTAATATAAATATACTGAACTTGATACCAATCTAATTGGTTATAGTTGAATATATTTATTACCAGAGAATATCCTAATATAAGGTTGTATCGGAGCTATAGCCGATACATGCTTAAATCTGGATATCGGCTATGACATGAGTTTATATAATCTTTATTTCATGTTACATTAGACATGGACAATTTATACTGTCTCGGTTCAGTCCGATCTATCCAATATCTTATTTCTAAAGTAATATTGACATATTGATTATGTAATACTTATCTTTATAGCCAATATACTAGTTTTAGGGTTAATTCTATCTTTGATTATACCTTACAGCCGATTCATGCTTTATTGCATCGGCTAGGTCACATACGATATGAAATCGGCTAGCTGGCCGATGGATTATCGTTTATTAACATTCTTTGCATGCTTCTTCTTGTTGATCGCAGGATCAAATCAACTAGCACGCCCTTGAACCTAAAGAACTAATTTTGGACCTGCACTAGAGTAAAGAAAATCTCTCAGGCCAGTGTGTGTTTTTTGCATCAACACGTCCATCGGAGACCCGCTCACACTCCGCCTCCAGCTCGGCCCGCTCCCCCAACAGGGCTTGCATTTGGGCGTTGAGCCCCTCCAGTACGGTGGAGTTGGCCGTCGCCAGGGCCTGGAGGAGGGGCTCCGCGCCTAAGGAGGTGGAGGCGGAGAAGGGGGATGCGCGCCCCTGAGTCGGCGGGGTCGGGCTCGACCCCGGGGGGGTGCGGGTCCCGGGCTCAGCTTCGGGGGCCCCACCAAGGTCTAGCCCTCCCTCCGGCGCCTGTTCAGCCTCGGGCCTCGAGGCGGCATCGTGCCCTGAGCGCTGCGTCCCTGAGCCGTCGCCCGCTAACCTGGCGGCCAGCACCGCCTTGCGAGACTCGGGCCACTTCAGCCTCCTTCTGGGCGCGGGCCGCCTCGGCCTCCAGGGCCCGGGCCATGACCGCCTCCCGCGCGACCGCCTCGGCTTGCCGTGTGCGGGCCGACTCGTGAGCGGCCTCCTCAGCCTCCCGGAGGCGTGCCTCGGCCGCCCACCGGTCGGCCGCCTGCCGGAGCGTCTCCTCAGGCATTGGTCCCTCGGCCTCACCCCCCGCGGGCTGGCTGGTTTTCGATTGGCGGGAGGCATCACCGCCACGAACGCTCCGGGGTGGGAGCTCGCTGGACGAACAAACCAAAAATAGTGGACAGATGAATAAAAAGGGAAGAAGAGATGACCGTTGTTGGTAACGAGACCGTACCTGCGGGGTAGACACTTGAAGGTCCACTCTGGGGGCTTGATGAAGGCCCCCTTGCTGGGCTCGGTCCCCTTGCTGGGCGCAGTCTCCCCCAGCTTGCGGAGCCGTCTCTTCTTCTTTTCCCCCTCGGGCGGGGGCGTCGGTGAGCCGCTTGCCGAACGCCTCCCCGAGGCACGCTCGGCGCCACCCCCTCGGGGTGGAGATGGGGGGCTCTCCCCGGCCTTGCGCTTCCCTTTGGTGTCGCCGGGGCTGCTGCCCCCGGAACTTCCGCCGTGTGGTCCTGACGTGCGGCTCTCGCCGGAAGAGGGCCGCTCTCCTCCTCCGCTGTGGTTGCCACCGGTGCCGTCATGGCCCTGTGGGAGTCGGTCCCCCGAGGCACCGACCGCATCCATGATGGCCCAGATGCTGTCACGGTCGGGGTCACTGCAGAGGGGGAGGATCCCTGCTGGGATCAGAGATGGCTCCACCGTGCTGAGGTTCAGCACGCGCTAGATCACCACCCGGAGGTCCTCGGGATCACAGTCCCAGTTGCGGCCCGGATGCGACCTGACGGGGTCCTCGGAGCCGGTGTACGCCCAGGCGCCCCGGGCACGTCGCTGGAGCGGAGCGATGCGGCGGTGAAGGTAGTCCCCGAAGACCATAGCGCCGGTGAGGCCCTGGGCGTGCAGGCCGACCATGCGGTCCAGGACGGCATCGTACGTGTCCCCGAGCGTGACGGTCGACCGCTAGGTTGGTTTTTGCGCCGGTGGTCGGCTTGGGAGCCGGAGGCGACGCTCGTCGGGGAGGCCGGTGTAGAACCAGTCGCTCTTCCAATCATCCCACTTTTTGCGCAGGACGCACGGGATATACCGTTGCGCCGCTTGCCCGCGCGGTTGGAAGTAGCAGCCGCCGACCTCCATCGTTGGTGACACGGGCTGCATGGTGAAGAACCACCGGAACAGCCGAAGAGTGGGCCGCACCCCCACGTACATCTTGCACAAGTGTGCGAAGATGGCCAACGTCATCACGGTGTTGGGGTAAGGTGCACCATCTAGACGTCGTAGTACTCCAGGACGTCTAGGAAAAAGCTTGAGAATGGCGGGATTAGCCCCACCATGGCAAAGGAGAGAAAGAACACCACCGCCTCCCGATCGGGTACCACTGGCATGAAATTGCGCGGCAGGCTAGCCAACCTCTCGTTGGTGATGCGAGAAGGCGACAGCACGCTGCCGTCAACTGGCGAGGAGCCCCGTGCCATCTAACTGGAGAGGATGGGCGCGAGAAACAGAGTGAGCGACGAAGAGAAGTGCAGGAAAACAGGGAAAGCTAGGGCGCAAGTAGGTTGTGTTGCGCGAAAGTGGCGAAGGAAGGGATAGATCCCCTTCTCAGCGCACTTTATACCCTATCCGCCGCCGCGCCTGGCTCCTCGTTTCCCGCACCCACTAACTCGCCCCCTCGATTATCGCACGCACTCCCTCCACTAGCCTCACTATCCCGTTTCCAGCGCGCATGTGAAATCCCGCAGCCGTTACGGTGATAGAGAGGCAAATCGCGTCCGCATTAATTGCGCCCGGTTACCGAAAGAAACGCCATCATCACAACTCCAGATGAGTAGATGGATGTGTCCCGGTTTGCGCGCTGCCCCGGATAATGAGGCCGTTACGAAGTGATGGCCCATTATCGTTGAGAGGCAGTTTTCCCCTGCGCAAAAATTGCGACCGTTCATTTTTTCCGCTTCAAAGAACCTGGGCCCATGTAGCACCGGACCGACAGGGTGGCGTCAAGCCTGGTCGCCCCTCGAGTGGGCCCCCACAGGCCTTACACCGGGGACTATTGTCAGCGTCATAGGCCCAGGGGTATGCTGATTTAGGGCTTGAGGTAGCCCCTTACGCCCACGTGGCCATCCTCCGAGGGGGATCCGGCCCGAGGGTGATATGGTGGCCGCCCTCTGTACTTCCCAGCTCCCCCCGCTCGCCACTGTAGCAGGGGTCGGCTCTCCCGACCCCCTCGGGCTACCGCCACGTGCGGGGGGTAGGTGAGCGCCCCTAGCGCTCACCTAACCCCATTAATAGCGATACAGGCGGAGTTCGCCTGCGCGCGTGCGTGCCACATTAAATGCAAATAGACACGCACACGCGCGTCCGACACCGGTCATGGCCCGCTAACCGGTCTGTGACCGGTGCGAATGACCGATGGGACGCGGCACAGTGCCGAGCTTGACGGTCGCACGCCATCAGGTACGCTGCATGTCCCGCTGGATCATATCAAAACCATGAGAGCCGTTCTTTGCCCTCTTATCCAGCCGGAGTTGGTAAGCCAAGTCCAATCGCGTGGCGCGTGCCGCCATGTACGGGTGGAGAAAGTAAGTCTCCAGCCGTTTAATGAAGAATGATGCACGGTGTCGCGTGCGTTGATGAGCAGCTAGACAAGGGTCGCGTCATCATTACGGTGCAGGCGACTTCAGCGCCAAGCAACAGGGCTGCCTTTAAATGTAAAATATTTTTTCCTTTTCTCTACAGAAGTAGCCTGTTTGGCCCATGTGGTGTCCCCTTGGGAGTATAAAAGGAGGCCCAGACCTAGAGGAAAGGGGATCCTGAAAACAACAACCTCTAAGCAACTACACAGGAGTAAGGTATTACGCCTCACCGGCGACCTGAACCTGTATAATTTCTGGTGTCACGCTCTTTTCGAGAGGTCTTTTTTCTCTTGATCTCTCACGCGTAGGGTAGCCGATTTACGTCTCACGCCCTGGGCCGAACTCACAAAAAAGGGGGCCCTCATTGTCCCCTGTTGAGGAGCACACTCTCCGTCAAAAGAGTATTTCGATTCGAGCAATGCTATGCATAAATCATACAGCTCGAAAAGAAGCTCGAAAAGTAGGTACCACGTTTGCTGTGGAGGCTAGAAATTCCCACATCAATCGAAGAAAAAGAAAAGAAGAATATAAGTAGAAATACAATTGAAAAATAACTAAAATTCGGAATTAAAAATAAGTAATATTGAAAGAGAAATCCATGTAAGAACCCAATACGAAATTAACACATTAATCGAAAAAAAGAAAAATATTTGAAATGTTTGATCGTGGTGGGTTCAGATTATAACGGTGGAGATTGATTGATATGTAATAAATAATAAATCTGATTAAGACTCCATATATGAAAAAAGCCAAACATACAAATACGTATAATCTAACTTTGATCAGGACTCCTAACCGAGTATGATTAGGACACCTGTACGATCGAGGCAACTAAGCAAAGCCTTTTTTTTTCTCCGTAAAAGCACTTCTAAGCCGAAATTTCTAATAGGCGGATGATCGCTGTACGTGCAGCCATACGATCAATTTTTTTTTAAGATATTGCTCTGAATTTTTTTTGACTGTTATCTTTTTTTTTTTACTGGTACCGATTTGTATTGAGCCAAGTTAGCGCTTCTTTTTTTCTCATTTTCTTAACGAGACGTGTGTATGTGCATTCTTTTCGAATACCTATAAGTGATTGCTTCATAGATATTTTTTGAATTTATTTTTAAAATTCGTTTGAAATTCATATATACAAACTTTACAGATCTAATGTTTATACACATAAAGTTTCTATATTAAAAGTTTTTTACAGATCTAATATTTATACGCATAAAGTTTCTATATTAAAAGTTTATGTGTATAAATTTTCTTGTATGTATAGTGTATACACGGTAAGTTTGTATATCAAAAGTTTGAATGTAGGAAATAACACGTTGTGGCCCATAACCATAAATTGCTGAAAAATATATGAAGTAATTAGTACATAGTAAGTTTGTCAAGAGTACGAACAAACTACTAGTTGTATCTTAGACAGAAAAACAAAACCAAGTATACGTAGATAACGCACGCGGGCCGTCTTGGACCGTTTTTTCTCGTTCTGATCGCCCCTCCTGGACGCACGCGAGTGATCGCGTGTTAGGCATACCCCTTCTAAGCACCCTAGCAGTGTCTCAAATTTGACGTGCAAGCAAATATGCATGTATATGCATCAACGTTATGCAAGTGACTATTGCCGATAAATAAAGATTAAAAATAATACCACTGGGATGCGGTTGCCTATTGGTAGATAGATATGCACCTTGATTAGTGACAAAGAAAAATATATATATATATATATCACATAGAGGCAAGGTATGATATGGTTGCCTATAGGTCACATGCAACTGACAATAATTCAGAAAATGCTAATAAATATAAATACAAATATCACTAAACACCGTTTGATCGTAATATGTAGATTGTAACAGCTGATAATTGTGTATATATAAGTCCTAGTCAGACTTCATAAAAATTACTGCATGAAGAACTTTGGACTCCGGTTAAGAGTCACACGCCGAGCCGAACGAGGCTGAAGTTCTTATCGAACTCCAAGCCGAGCTAGGCCAAGCAACAGGACATGTTCTCTGTTTTTCTTCCAAAGATATAAAGATATATAACTAGCATTCTTCCAAAGATATAAAGATATATAACTAGCAGGAATCATTACCAGCTAATCCTATTCACTAATTACAATAAATTCTTCATGACCAGCACATGCTAATTTTAAAAATATATGTGTGAGTTATGAAGATTTTGAGAAGAATTACAGCTCTATTTTTATATCAGATATACATATGTGTTCTATTTTAATTACCAATATGATAAAAATCTAGGATTAACAATTAAGAAAGACATATCAGGATTTAGAAAAGTTTTCATAAATTAGTTCTATCGGGGGCTACGATAATGTACGGTGCTCAAGTGGTGAATAGTGGGAGCTGCGAGAGGATGACCCAATGGACAAAGAACGAGTAAGGCACGAGATATGTGGTGGCAACATCTGGCGAGTCTTCTAATGTAATCATGGCGATGATAAATTTCAAATTTTTAAGTGCTGACAATAAAAAAGAAAAGAGACAGACGCAGACGGACAAGTGGATATTGCAACATATATAAGAGTAGGGAGGCGGTGGTTTTCAAGGAAAAGCGAGCCAAAGGCAACAATGAAGTAAAGTGGATGTGACGACTTCTTAAAACCTACTCCCTCTGTTTTTTTAATAGATAACGTCATTGACTTTTGGAAACATGTTTGATTATTCGTCTTATTCAAATAAATTATGCAAAATGCATAGGATATAAAATCATGCTAAAAATACTTTTAGTGATAAAACAACTCACAACCAAATAAATTGTAATTACGTAAAATTTTTAAATAAGACAAATGATCAAACATGTGCTCAAAAGTCAATGACGTTATCTACTAATAAACGGAGGAAATATAAAAGAAACCTCAATGATAATATATTTTATAAGGTGTTGATGATAATATAGATGAGAGATGGTAGAGCAGGCAAGTAGGCTGAACAACAAAAGAGCTGGGAAGTGATAGTTGGTATTGGAGGATGAGCCAAGGGGTGGCAATGAAAATGAAGAGGAAGGACATGATGCAGATGAGCAAAGAGGTGGTGGCTAGCGGGATTTGTAAAAACTAAGGAAGTTTTCATTTTATAAAACCATTAACCATAATTTAATGGTGTAGGATAGGAACTCTCTTGGAGATGCTCGATCATTTTGAAGTCCAAGCATAAAAATTGTTACAGGCACTTTATTTATTATTTCTGTTAGCAAGTATATTATTGAATTGATGTAAACTCTCTTTATCTAATATGCCTATATACATTCAGTACGATGCAATTATTTCAAAACTAGCAATGGGTTAGGAATTCAATATTGATAATTTTACATCATAATATTTTTTTCGTTAGCCGCGCAATTGCGCATTACTAGTTAATTTCTACAAAAGCATAGTTGTAACCATAACTGGACATGTGGTACTAAAATTTTTTAAGAGGTTTATAAGGCACCTCCGGTAATTATCCACATCGATGGATCCTCATCCTAATCCGCTCCCTTGTCCTGTTCCTCCATCTTTACACTTTTACACAGTGCAAACGACGCATCAACCTCCACCGCCCTTCTCCCCGCCGTCCCGAGACAGGAACCGGAAAAAAAATCCCCAATTCCCAACGACGAGCAGCGGGCGAGCGGCGAGCCGGCAATGTCCCTCCGCAAGCGCCAGCGTTCGGCGAGCAGCTCCCGCCTCAGCACCCTCTCCTCCTCGCCGGCTCCCCACGCCGCCGCCGCCGCCTCCTCCTCCCCTTCGCTCTCCTTCCCCAACGCCGACCTCGTCCTCCGCCTCCACCTCGACCCCTGCCCCGTCGACGACGACGCAGACTTCGACGCCGGCGAGGATCACCGCCCCTCCCTCGACCTCCACGTCTCCTCGGCCTCCCTGCTCCGTTCCCGCTACTTCGCCGCTCTCCTCTCCGACCGCTGGAGCCCCGCCCCCACCTCCGCCGCAGGGGGCCACGGGCACCTCTCCCTCGCCGTGGCCGCTCCGCGGTCCTCCTCGCACCCTTTCCACGCCCACGTCGAGGTCGTCCGCCTCCTCCACACGCTCGACTTCGCCGGCGCCATCCACTCGCCCGCAGACGCCCTCGACATCCTCCCCGTCGCGCTCCAGCTCCTCTTCGACGCGTGCGTCGAGGCGTGCACGCGGTTCCTCGAGGCGGTACCCTGGTCGCCCGAGGAGGAGGCCCGCGTCCTCGAGCTCGCGCCTCTCCTCCCCGCCGATGAGGCTGCCGACCTCCTCGCCAGGATCACGCCTCCCCCAGCCGCCTCCGCCTCCGCCGCCGGGGGCGAGGCCGCCAGGTCGCCCTCCGAGGCGATGTTGCACGGCTTGATCCACTCCGCCATCCATGGCCACCCGGTCCCCGCCGCAACCAAGGCGTTCGTCGCGATGCTCCTCAAGGACTACCCCTCCCGTGATTGCGTCCAGAAGGTGCTCGACGAGGCGTTCCTGTCACGGCTGGAGACTGTCAAGGAGCTCATGGGGAAGTATGCCAGCCCAGATTTCAGGGTCGCCGTGGACAGCGATGAGCGGGACGCGATACAGAGGCTGAACCTGCAGTCCGCGGTATTGAATGTGAGGCACTTGCTCTGGCTCATCGAGAGGATGGTCGAAATGAGGGTGGCCGATAATGCGGTTAAGCTGTGGAGCGAGCAGGCTGCACTGACTGCTGATCTGCAGAAGTTGCTGAATGATGTGGATATGTGGAAGAATATTACTCCTGGGCTTCCTGTGCTTGTTACCAGATGCACACTCAGGTTCGCCAATTCGGTTGTGAATGGGGAGACAATAGTTCCTCGTCAGGTTAGCCTTATGAGCTGATATTTGCATTTTTATGAAGTTACATCCATTATAGTACTTAATGAAGGTATGCTGTGATGCCAAGTGTTGCATTTCTGTCCAATGATCGCTTAGTTCCAATCTGATTATTTCCTTGTGTTGCAAAGCAAATCAATAGGTTGAGTTGTTTAGTATGTTACATCAGCAGATGTAATCCAATGCTATATTTTGACTCAGCCATTGCTATGATTTGTAATAGAATGTTCTCATGGGTAAACAGTAGTTACTTGTGGTTGTGATCTGGTAGCATCATTTAACAACAATCTATCTTCGGACATAATCATAATTTATTTCCCATTATTTTGTGGTAAAGATAGACATGACTTATGTACTTTTTTTCGGAAACAATTCTACCACAAGGATCATAGGTGTAAACATTCCTTTATATTTTCAGTGCAATAAACTAGTGGCTTTTTCTGGATAGTTTGGGTGCATACATGTGCATTTTTAAGAGTTCCAGGTTGTTGCTTGAAGTCTTGAGCATTAGTTTGGAGTTATTTGCAATTTGCATCCAGTAAACTAGTGCTAAATCTAACTGAACGAATGTCCATGAGCAAATATTATTTCGAAAAGTAGTTAGTAGGCTCAATTGAGCTTGCCCAGAGTTAGTACCTAGATAGTTATTTCCAATTCCCATAGGTTGTCATACTGCGGACAGATTTTTTTATTGCCCCTCTGTAATGTATTCCATGTTTCTTTTTCTTAGCGCTATGCTTGTAACCACTCATGGTTTTACCATTTTTATGTATAATGATTTTATTCCATGTTCACAGCTTGTTTGATAGTTTCCTTGTATTGACCTCTATACTCTCTACAATGGCTGTCTCTGGTTGGTTGTAACTCATTCTTAAGTGTGCCTGGAAGTTTTTATGTGTGTATCTGTGTTGGGGCAACTCGGGTGGGTCTATAGTTTAATAAGACAGTAAAACTTGAAATAATTGTATCTTATCAGTGGACAGGAGTAGAAAACTAGACACGCATCAATCCAAATTGAATTCATGTGGAAAACCTTAATGTGCATATCATTTTGGTGGGTTCAATAAGATTTTTCATTAGTAATACTTTAAGAGGTTGAGTTCTGAGTTGGATAAGGGTTACTTTAGTTGTACTTGTGTGGTTGTTTAACTTGATGGGTCTCTATGAGTAAAAAAACATATGTCCCTGCCTCCTCAGATAGCCAAGCTCTCAACTGTGAGGCCTTTGTATATTTTTTTTTTCTGTCTGGCCAGGTAGAGTTGGTCTAAAAGCATTTGGCAGATGGTAGGCCAGCTCTTTTCTGAATAACTTTGGCAAGAAAAGCTAGCAGGCCATCCAAATGAGATGGGGTTTTCCGTATTGTGCTTGTCTAAAGTACCATGTCAATCCACTAGGTACACAATCAACATCTAGTTGTATGATGACAACGATGACAAGCACATTTTACAACCCTGAACTTTCATGAATATATGCACAAGAATTAAAAAGTAGAGCTCAACTCGAACTATACTCTATTCAACTTATGAACTATCAGAACTGTTCAATTTTCAACCATGTACATATAGTTTTGGTTGATGTAACATTGATGGTGTGTGGCCTGAGGCCGAGACAGTGTTTTTTTTTTTTTTTGGGGGGGGGGGGGGGGGGGTGGGTGGGGGGGGGGGGCTAAGCTAATCCTCTTGATCTCTGGCATAGCTGAACACGTAATTTTATCTGATAATATCCTTGTAGCTCTCTGTCTAGTGTTGTCAGATTTTCCATGGAGAGCTCATACTAGATTATAATAAACGCTTTTAGCTTTGTTCTTGTGTTTAATTGGGTCTGACTATCTGAGCTCATATATGACATTTCTGCTTCTCAGGTGAGAACGAAGCTTGTCAGAAGTTGGCTTCCTGTCCTAAACGTCTGCAGGAACATGGTTCAGCCTATGCAGTGTGGATACAAGTCACCAAATTGCCAAGAGCTGGAGGAGACATTTCTTCAGATCATCTCCACCTTGCCTGTCCCAGATGCTCAGGAGCTGCTGCAACAATGCCTCGGGTTCTCCACTCGCAACGTCGATGATTGCCCGCACTTGATCGCAGCCTTCAAGACATGGTTCAGGCGTGCTGGCCGGGCTCCTCAAGGTGCAGAAAATTGAGATGAGCGCTGTGTCCGCCTTACCAGTGGGTGCTGTCTTGTGCGAAATCTCACTGTGAATTTACTGGGTGAAACGATCACACTTGCTGTGCGCCGCGTACGTGTTAATATAGATAGGAATAGCCCCCACCGTGGCTTATACAGGATTGCATTACATGTGAACAATCAGATACTAAAAACTAGGAGATAGATTTCATATGATATGGATTGCAACTAATCACCGAACCAATCTCTAACTAATTCCTGTCATTATCATCTGTGCCAGCGGATCCATGTCAGCTAACACCCTCTCTCAACAAGGTTGACCGTCTTAGGTTCAGGTTGCTTTTAAAATTCTCCAGAAGTCTTACTGATAGTGGCTTAGTAAAACTATTTGCAACTTGATCATTAGAAGAAACAAAATCAATTTCTAAAAGCTTTTGACTTACCCGTTCTCTAACAAAGTGATAGTCAACTTCTATAGATCATTAGAAGAAACAAAATTAATTTCTAAAAGCTTTTGACTTACCCGTTCTCTAACAAAGTGATAGTCAACTTCTATATGCTTTGTTCGAGCATGAAACACTGGATTCGCAGAGAGATATTTAGTCCCAAGGTTGTCACACCATATCTTTGCAGCTTGAAGACTCTTAACTCCCAGTTCTATTAGGAGTGTTTGCACCCACGTAATTACATAATTTCTGCTGTTGCATTTGCAATAGCCTTGTATTCTGACTCTGTACTGGTCTAGAAACTGTAGCCTATTTTCTAGCACTCCAGGATACTAAGTTTGACCCCAAAAATACTGCAAATCCACCAATAGATCTTCCATCATCTAGATTACTAGCCCAGTCTGCATCAGAGAATCCACTAACTAAAGTAGAACCTGACTTATGAATATTAAGCCCCAAACAAGTACAGTGTTTAAGATACCTAAGTATTCTTTTAACGGCTATCCAATGATCAGTTGTTGGAGCATGTAAATACTGGTAGAATTTATTAACTGAGAAGGCTAGTAAGAGTTAAATATTGTAAAGCACCAATAATACTCCTATACCGAGTAGCATCTGCATCTCCTAGTAAAGTTCCTTCATGCAAAGAAAGTTTCTCACTTACTGACATAGGAGTACTTGAAGGCTTACAATCTGACATTCCAACTTTATTCAACAAATCATAGCATACTTATCTTGTGTCGAGACAATTCTATTTTGTACCTTACTCACCTCTATTCCAAGGAAATAATGCAACTCACCTAGATCATTTAGAGCAAACTCTTCCTTCAAATCATGAAGAAGTGTTGTAGTTGCCCTCTCTGATGAACTGGCTACAATGATATCATCAACATATACCAATTTATTCAAGAAGAACAAAGAAGTATCAGCTTTAGATCCACTAAAACCAAGATCAATTAACTTTTTACTTAACCTTGAAAATCATGCCCGTGGTGCCTGTTTAAGATCATACAAAGCTTTATAGTTTGGTTTAGTTGGATTCTCAAAACCTGGTGGTTGCAGCATATAGACTTCTTCTTCTAAATAACCATGGAAAAAAGCATTTTGTACATCTAACTGTCTAAGACTCCATCCTTTGGACACAACTAAAGACAAAATTATTCTGATTGTAGCAGCTTTAACTACAGGGCTAAAAGTATCCTCATAGTCAATACCATATCTCTGCTTAAACCCCTTAGCTACCAATCTTGCTTTATATCTATCCAGACTACCGTTAGCTTTTCTCTTAATTTTATAAACCCATTTGCATCCTATAACATTTTTCCCTCTCTGAGGAGGAACTAGGTGCCAGATCTTATTCTTAACTAAAGCATCATATTCTGAATCCATAGCCAATTTCCAATTTTTATCCTTTAGTGCTTCTAAATCAGTAGTGGGTTCACCAGTCTTAGTAAACCAAGAATTTTTATACTTAATAGTACCATCAGTATATACCTTCTCTTTGCGAACTCCACTCTGCAATCGAGTGTGTGGCCTGTCTGCATCATGTGTCACATCAGGCTACTGCTCTTCATGCGCATCATGTGTCACATCAGCCTGAGTCGACTGCTGTTGTTCCTGCTGTGCCGCATCATGCTGCTGTCGCTGCTCCACTGCACCCCCTGCCACCTGATGCGCATCTGCAGCACTGGTCGGTGAGGCCATACACAGTGCGGGTACATGGCGAGGAGCCCCAGCTCGCCCTGGCTCCAGCTCAGCTTGGAGCGAGCCCCTGCAGAACTCCTCGTCCCTTTTGCAGGAAACAGTCTCCTCGTCAGGGAAAGTGGAAAGTGCGATGCGGTCCCCTCTCTGCTGCTCCTCCAAAACCCGCACCGTGAAGAAGACAGGGCATGGAGCTCGCCGGCGATGCTGCCGTGCGCCAACGAGAAAGGGGAGAAGCCAGAAGAAGACGGGAAAAAGCCAGCCACGCCACCCCCGATCCGGCCGCCCGGAGCTCGCCGGCCACACCGCACCGAGCACGCCGCCCTCCGATTCGGCCGCCCGAAGCTCGCCGGCCTCCGATCCGCGCCACCGGAGCTCGCCGGCCTCCGATCCGGCCGCCCGGAGCTCGCCGGCCTCCGATCCGGTCGCCCGGAGCTCGCCGCCCTCCGATCCGCGCCACCGGAGCGCGCCGCCCTCCGATCCGCGCCACCGGAGCACGCCGGCCATGCCGTCCCCGATCCGCCTCGCCACCAAGCTCCGCCGCGCCACCAAGATCCCGCGCCGCCGAGCTCCGGCAACCCTGACGCGCCGAGATCCCGTGCCAGCTCGCCGGCCTCGAGAGCTCCAGTGAGGTGTGTGGACAGAGAAGAGAGCTTCGGAGAGAAGAGAGAGGGGAGAGAGAGGGGGGTGGAGTGTGGACAGAGGAAAGGGAAAAATAAAAGAAAATTTTTTTGGTAGGACCCACCTAGAGCACCTTGCACTGTGAGGTGTGTGGTTTCATTCTACGTGGCATCTCTTTTTTTCTTGAGGATACTCGATGAAGGGGCTTGCACTGTGTATGCCCTGAGGCACCCATAGACGTGGCACCCTGCGGTTGGTCGTCAGCAGCTGCGTCAGCTGCGTCACTGGTGCTGCTGGAGGCATCAGTTGGCACCGAATTATCCTGGAAGTCAATACCTGCGGGATCTTCGGTGCTTGGCTGAGCAGTGGCATTATTTTCCTGAGACTCATGTGCATCCAAAAAATTGTTAGGCAATGGATTAGTCATTTGGGTAGACAATTGTTCATTCCCCTTAGGCTTGGCCAGACCAAATAAATCAGGAGAAAGCAAATCAATCTCAGATCTAAGACGAGCACCCGCATTAGCATGAAGCTCAGAAAATAGGAAAACTGTTTCATCAAAAAAAACATCCCTAGATATATAGACCCAGCCAGTGGAGACTTCCAAGCACTTAAAGCCTTTGTGCATGTTACTAAACCCAAGAAAAACACATCGCTTCGATCGAAATTGGAGCTTGTGGTTATTATAGGGTCTAAGATTTGGCCAACAAGTACACCCAAAAACCCTCAAGGAGGAATAATCTGGTTTCTGATGGTGTAATTTTTTAAGAGGACTAATATTGTGGATAACTCTGCTAGGAATTCTATTAATTAGATAGGCAGATGCTTGAACGGCTTCATCCCAAAATTTCACAGGCATGGTGGCATGAGATAAAAGAGATAGTGCTACTTCTACTATATGGCCATGTTTCCTTTCAGCAAACCCATTTTGTTGATGAGAGTGAGGATAAGAAACATGATGCACTATCCCAATTTTCGAAAAGAAGGAATGAAGAGATTGATATTCACCTCCCCAGTCAGTTTGCATGGCTAGGATTTTCCTATCAAATAGGCATTCAACCATGGCTTGGAACTCCTGAAATTTTTCGAGCACTTGTGATTTATATTGTAACAAATAAACCCAAGTGAATTTACTAAAGTCAACAATGAAGCTAATATAGTATTTCTAGGATTCTGGAGAAGGGCCCCATACATCAGAAAAAACAAGTTCTAGGGGATGTTGAGAAACACTTGTTAACACAGGAAAAGGTAATTGATGACTCTTGGCTTGTTGACAAGCATTACAAACCGACTCACTTGATGAATCTAAACAAGGGAGGCTAAATTTATTAACTACTTGCTTAACAATAGGAATTGAAGGATGACCCAAATGACTATGCCACCGTTCTAGGGAAGGTTTGAAGGTGCTATAGGCTTGCTTCAAGGATTCTTGCGGTAAGGGATATAGCCTGCGCCACGACTGCCCTCTCTAAGAAGAGTTCTCCTGGTGATTCGATCCTTAAAAAAGAAATAATCACGATGTAATTCAAGAAAAGCAGAGTTATCATCAACTAAGAGATGTACAGATATGAGACTTTTCTTAGTTCGAGACACATATAAGATATTTTTGAGATGAATATTGCGATTTGGGGTATGAACAATTGTATGACCAATATGACATATCCATACCTGCTCCACTTGCAGTGTGGATCTATTCTCCTCCATTGTACTTCTCCTTTACCGTGAGCTTGTCCAGCTCACCAGTGATATGATCTGTGGCGCCTGTGTCGATATACCAGTTGGTGTCGACACCATAGGAGTTTGTGGTCGCCGCTGCTGCAACATGTTTAGGGTCAGGCACATAATCTTCATCATACCTATACCAGCAGTCGGTAGCTATGTGTCCTCTCTTGAAGCACACTTGACAAGTCGAGCGCTTGTCAACTCCTCCTGGTGCGTGCCCGCGTCCATGGCTCCTCCTTGGTTGCCGCGGCCACGCCCGCGAAAGGATCCTCGTCCGCCGCCACCACCATTACCGCGAGCACCACCTTGGTTGTTGCTGCGGTTAGCTAGGTTGACGGCTGCCTCCTGTGCTCCCCGGTAGAGAGCTTGACGCACCTCGTAGTTCAGGACTTGAGAGTACAATTCTCCCATCGAAAGTGGCTCAGAACGAGCACACATGGCAGACACCACCTCGCTGTACCCTTCACCAAGCCCAGTAATGATGTACTAAATGAGCTCCTCCTCATCCGGGGACGGCCTCCTGCCATCACCATCTCATCACCGAGCGATTTCATCTTGGCGAAGAATTCTGGAGTCGTCATGGTCCCCTTCTTCGTGTTGGCGAGGGCGAAGCGGGTACTGATTGATCTTGCGCGGGTGTGTGTGGAGTACATCTCCTCGATCACCCTCCATGCTTCGGCTGCTATTGTGCACGTTGCAACCTGCATGAGCACATCCCTTGATAGCGATGAGAGGAGGTAGCCAAGGACCGGCTGATCCGAGGCCTCCCAATCTTCATATGCCGGGTTGGCCTTCTTTTCTGCCTTGCCATCTGTAGTGACAGTCACCTCGGCTTCTGGTTTCTTGGTAGCACCGGTGAGGTGCCCCTGTAGACGCGCTCCCCTGATGGCCGCACTAATCTGCGCTTTCCAGAGGGCGTGATTCGTCTTCCCATGTTTCTCAGAAACCGGGTGGCCGTGAAGAGGATTGGCGGCGCTTCGTGAACTCGATGATGACGCCATGAGATCGATCTATGAGGAAACGGATCAATGCTCTGATACCATGTGAATTTACTGGATGAAACGATCACACTCTTGCTGTGCGCCGCGTACGTGTTAATATAGATGGGAATAGCCCCCATCGTGGCTTGTACAAGATTGCATTACATGTGAACAATCAGATCCTAAAAACTAGGAGATAGATCTCATATGATATGGATTACAACTAATCACCGAACCAATCTCTAACTAATTCCTGTCATTATCATCTGTGCCAGCGGATCCATGTCAGCTAACACTCACATCTAGTTCAATGTAGTTCCTTACGCTGTTTCTGTACATTGTTTTACCACCCTATCTATTGCCATGTAAGGTACTCCATGATATGTACATAATAACATTTTCTCTTCGTGTGAAACATGTTGCCCAAGGTCAGATGAATGATGCACTAAATTATTCGTAAGTGCACTGTTCTTCCCTTTGGAATGTGAATATAACTTTACGACAAATGTATATTCAACCGATTTTTGCTCCTTTTTTTACCTGTCGCAAGAACATTGCAGTCCCATGAGTTTATCGGTTTCTCTAGTTACAAACTACAAATGTTTTGTGTTCTGCGAGTTTCAGAATTCAGACCATTCTCTTCTCATAGAAGAGACCGTACTGAATTGCTCATGCTATTCTCTTAGCCAACGTGGCAAAGCAGTATCCTGATCTGGTTTGTTAATTCTTTCTCGTTTGCTGGAACATTAGTGGAGAACATGACTAAGTTCAAAAGTCAGAATTCGGTTTCTTCCTTATTCCATTCAGAATTCTTTTCAGATAAAATAGCTGTGGTAAACTCCTAGTCTCCGCATCAACTAAAGTCTCCCCTTAAAATATATGATTCAAATCTGGAAAGAGGTCTACGCACGAAATGTCACTATTTCAGCACAAGTCTCATGTTCTACGTAAGACCCAGAATGTTTAGTTCTAGAAGGGACAGTGATTATGGAAGTTGTTATGAAGCTGAGCTTTAATCTAAAAGAAGATTAAGAAGAATTAAAGACGCTCCCATCTTTCACTTGCTAATGACACGTTTTCTACATTATTACAGTACATTACGTTGGGAAGGTTGATACTTAGCCCAACCCAAAATACAAGTGGCCAAAAGCAAGCCAAATTTGAGAGATTTTATCTCGTCGTCTTCCTTCCCATCGACATTACACAAAGGAGGAGAAAGGAAAAATGAAAGAAAAAATGGAACCAAGAAGAGGAAGACACGAGTCAGGAGAGACACGCCATGAATTCTAGCACCGAATTGTACACGGGCGCGACGAGCTGCGGCGACGACGAGCCGCCGGGACGGTGAGAGCCATGGCGTGCAACGGCGAGCTAGTAGAAACCCTGCACCGGCCACCGGCGGTCGGGGTCGGGAAGCCACGACGAGCGCTTCTTCTTTTTGTCCTTCTTGTCCTTGCTGCCGCCGCCGTCCTCGCCGTCGACCTCGGCCTCCTTCTCGCCGTCGGAGCTCTTGGAGTCGCCGTCGGAGGAGCTGCACCCGGCGGCCGCGCCGCCGCCGCCGGACTTGTTCCTGGACCGCACGTACTCGATGAGCCTCCACGCCGCCGGCTTCGGCTGCTGCGACCGCGGCGGGGACGGGGGCTCCTTGGCCGGCTTCTGCGCCTTCCGCTCCGCCGCCTGCTGCTTCGGCGTCCCTGTCGGCGTCGGCGTCTGCGGCTGCTTCTCCGCCGCCGGCGCGGCGTCGCTCTTCAGAGGGTCCGTGTCGTCGGGGAGCCGCGCCGACTGCGACAGCCGCTCGTACTCCGGCAGCGGCACCGTCTCCTCCGACGACGCCCCCTCCTTCCCGCTGCCGACGACGCAGTCCATGAGCAGCAGCTGGTGGTGGCTGCCCCCGCCGGCCCTCCGCTTCTGCCGCCGCGCCCTGAACCTCGATCCCCTCTCGCCGCCGCCGCCACAGCCGCCGTAGCGCCTCCTCTCCTCCTCCAGCTGCTGCTGCTGCTCCTCCTCGTCATCTTCCGTGTGAACCAGGACGTCCATATTTATCTCGGCTCCTGGCGCCACAAACCATGCACCGTCTCTCTCTCTCTCTCTCTCTCTCTCTCTCTCTCTCTCTCGCGATCTCGCGTTGGGAGTATAAATTTTGCGCAAGTGATGGGGTGCAAATGGATGGCGAGAGAGGGAGAGGCCGAGGAGGGAGGGGATGGATGGGAAACTGGGAAATGCCCAAGTTTGTCAAGGATTTGGCTCGCGAAATCGCGTTTTTATTCAAGCGTGGCGTTTGACCCGCGCGCACGGAGAGGGTCGGGGACTCGGGGTCGTCGTCGCGGTGGTGGTGGGCGCCGTGGCGAAGTGAGCCAGCCAGCCACGCGCAGACGCGCTTGGCTCGCGTCGCGTCGCGTTACGTGCGTTCGATGGCGGGACGCGTCGGTGGATTTTGACAGTTTTGACGGCGAGAAACGGCAAACCATATCGTGATCAGACAGGGGTAGTACACAACAAGTGTACGTTAACTAGTTGGCGAATTTCGTGAGGAGGCATGAACTTGGTCAAGTCCTGAACTCTGACCGCATTATATCCCAGGTAGTACTTCTGTTTGTCTTGCAATTTTTTTGTCACCGTACTTGCAAAAAGGAATATAATATCACATTTCAAGTTTCAACATCTCACTAAGGCAGCGTTCGTTCCCCTCTTCCCAACTCCTCTTGCTCGTTTTTCACGCGCACGCTTTTCAAACTACTAAACGGTGTGTATTTTGCAAAAAGTTTCTATACAAAAATTGCTTAAAAAAATCAAATTAATCCATTTTTGAAAAAAAATTAGCTAAAACTTAATTAATCACGCGCTAATGGATCGCTCCGTTTTCCGCAAACAGTGTGCGGGTTCGGAAGTCCTCCCTGCGAACGCTGCCTAAACGACATCCGCTTCTCAGCTTATCAGCCACAACAGAAATTTAAGTTTTGAATTTTAAAGGTTAATTTTGAAGTTGATTTTGAGGTTTTTATTATCATAGTCGAATTTTAGCATTGACTTTTAAACCAATGGTAACACATACCTATAAATTATCTTTTATTTGGTTTATTCATTTTTCTATAGCTTATTCACGGTATTTCAAACATCAGAGCGTTTAGTAGAAAGTTAAAAACCGTCGTTTTTTGTGAGGTGATGTGTGAAAATAAGTGTAGATATACAGTTTTGTGAAACTAATTCTCAAAAGCATATTCTTTTTATTTTTTTCATTTACAACGTAGACTAATGAAAGGGTAAAATACTAATATCATGGACTGCCTTTTTTTTCCCTCATCACAAATATTGCAATTAGAGTAAATACTTACGTAGAAATAGATTAGTGATGATTATGTCAATTAGGTTTAACAAAATGCGGTTTCCGTGGAAATTGGACTTTTTGACCCGGCTTGGGAAAAAAATGCTCGGTTTTCAGTCGAGTTAAAAAAAATATAGATTGAAATTTGGAAAAAAAAAATTTGAAATTTTCAATCAAAACTCACCAGTAGTCAATGGTTTTCGTGAAAAAATGGGGAAAAAAAAATCTTTGGTCCGTTTTTTTTAGTGATTCGGTTCGTGAACCTATTGTCAATTATATAAATGTAAATGGGGTTATGGGGAGAGTACATATACCACCTCTGGAATTATTGACAGTACAGGACCACTCGCCTTCACCCCCAGTTGCAAAATACACACATAACTATTTCCAGTTGAGCTAATCAAAACCCTATTTTGTACGATCATTGGATCTAGACAGAATGGATCAAATTAAGCCCCTCCTCGATCGCTAACTGGCCATTTCACATGACGGTGGTCACGATCTCTGGGGACGCCTCGTGTCGCTAAACAATGCCGAAACCACGAGACGATTATCTCTATAGGATCTGGTAATCTGGTATTCTAGTACTCCAACGCTAAGCCCAGAGTATATTATAGTTGCAGCTGCTTGGATTAGACCAAGCAGATTAAGAAAATGAGAAGGGATTTACGCGGCGACTCGGCGTCGACGCAGGCACGCGACGCCGTGCTCGCACGCTAGCTTCGCTGCCTTTACACGCCAAGGCCCACTCTTGGTCAACTGATCTTAAGACTGAATCGGAAAATGGATCTCATGCTTAGCATGATCAGCCTCTTTAATCGTGTACCAATCACCCGCCCAGTTCGTCATTGTGTCCTGAAAGCGAACTGTAGCGACTAGCGAAGGCATCTGATCGGCATGATGATCCTCCTAGATTGGCGTAATTAACATGTAATAATCCCCGGGGAATGGTACGGTTGCAGGCTAGATTCCATGCATTTAGCCCACTGAATCTTTGGGTGACCGGTTTGATTAGGAGTTGTTGTCCCCCGTATTCACCGGCAGGGCAGATTAGTTTGATGCTAAACACGCCGGAGATCCGCTGTTGGACGGCGCATGTACATCGTTACAAGCGATTTGGTTGGACCACATCACTCGAGCCAGCCAGAGCTGCCGGAAGCACGCATGTGCTGCTGCTTGCCTAGTTAGCCAGATGGAAGTTATTTTAATTTGGAGCAGATTATTCCACGCTACGTGTATATGGTAATTAACCAACTATCATGAGATAGGTGATGAGCAATTATATATACAGCTTTGGAAGTTGGAAACAAAGCAAAAGGAATACTAGAATTAAAAAACGCGGTGGCTTTTAGGCGGCGAGACCACGGGGGCTGGTCGTAGGTCTGGTCCACGCCGGTCGCCGGAGGCGAGACAGAGAGGCAGGCCGGTGTCTCTCCTCCACACACCTTTGTCAGCGATCAGCCGATCAGCCTCCGGTTGTTGTAGCTGTCCAGCTTCTCCCTTCGCCGGTGTCTGTCCGACTAATTCGATCGCCGCCGTCATCGCCATCCTGGCCAAAGTGGCCAGGCGTAGCACTAGGCTGTTCGCGGCGTTGGTCGCGATCCGTCCCGACCCAGTTAATATGGGCAGCATGTAAGTGACAAGAATAAGTCCACTTCATGCACCTCATCTCTTTCTGATGAGTTTAAGTCCTACCCCGAAACCGCAATATCGGAAATCATAACTCCCAACTTATAAAATAGGTTAAATTAAGTTCCATAATAATATGGATGGCTGGTTTTGCTAACGTGTTGAGTTCACAACAGTCAACCTAACTAAGTAAGCATGGGACCCATGTGAACCCCACATGCTAGGTTCATGTCTTCTTCCTAGCGAGCCGCTCCCCGGGGATCTAGCGATGGCATCCGAGTGGTCGAGGGCAAAGGACCACATTAACCAGCAGTGGTGGTGCAGATAAGTCAATGACAACGATAGACCTCTTGTCCCCCACCCCCACTGCACTCGTTCTCTTCCTTGCGTTGCGTCGTGCTAGGTTACTGCTTTCTTTGCGATCATTGGTCGGGGCATGTGCGGATTGGGATGGGGAACCAAAGGGAGTGGCTGCTGGGTGCACACCCCATGGAGGCGGAGCAGTTGCTGCGGCTATGACGGCCCTTCTGGGAGGGAGGTGGAGTAGGCCCGCCCATGTCGTCTCCTTGAATACAGCGTTGGTTTAGATGGGGTATGTGAATGAGCGGTTGTCGAGGAGAGAGGAGATGAGGCGACGACGCTCGAGCTCAGGAGAGAGGATGGAGACGAGACGAGACGGCCGCCAACTCGGTTCATCTTCCGCCGACCGCCGTGTTGTAGACCATTGGGTTGTCGTCATCAAGTTGTTGTCGCCGTTGACATCTCCAGCGGTCACGTGACATGGGGGGAGGGGGATGGCGCAACAGTGGAAAAATGGCCGCAATCATGCAAAGCGGTGGGGCTGACGGCCACCTTCCCACGGATATCTGCCGATGAGCTAGCGCATAACTCATTTCACATAGGGTGGCGGTGCTCCCACTTTCCCTGCCAAAGGAAAGAGGGGGGAGAGATGGAGATGAAAGGGGAAGGGAGTGAGGATGACATGTGGGGACCGTTCATTTTTTTCCCACGTAAACACCTAATCAGTATGGATGGACCGGACCAACTTGACACATCAGCGAAACTAGCTATCTATATTATCTGAGGATCTAATTAAACCTGGTTTTACAAATTGAAATGAAATGGTAAGGGATATAAAGTGGACTTATTCCTAAGTGACAGGTCTAATAGGAATCCATTTTAACTCTCTCAAAACTATTGGCCGAATTTAATTTGAGGTTGTATAAGAAAAAGAAAAGATGTATATGGGCAGCACGTAAGTGACTCCTCAACTAATGTTGGTACATGCCTGCAAGGATGTATAAGAAAAAACGATTCACGAAGAAAATACCCTTTTAAGTTCAAGATCTCATAAAGGTGTGATGCACGGTAAAGAACGGGATGTTGGGTGTGGTTGTGAATATATATTTCCGTCTGTGTTTCTATGAACTAGTATAAATTAATCCTGTTCATTTTTCTGTATGAACGAACTTGTACAAATTCTCCAATCAATTTCCTTGATCTAATCGAGTCTTTGTTTGCTACTAGCATGTATGCTGTGAGAGGCAATCCTTTGTCACTCCATCCGTGTGTCCGTGTGGTGATGGTGTAACGGTTTGAGCTGATTTATCAGCTCCGGCCAGTCACTGCACGACGACCCGCCGTCGGCCACCGCCGCGCGCGCCAAGACGCTGAGCTCGGCCGCCCTCGCTCTCCTCGCCTCGGCGTCGTCTTCGTCGCCCATCAGCCTGCCCACTTCTCTCGCCACCGCCTTGCCCGGCACCACCGCCTCCATGGCCGCGTCACGCACCCGCACGCCCACGCGGAGCACGTCGACGAGGAACGCCTCGTTGAGGAACTGCTCGGCGCGCAGAGGCCACGTCGCGAGCGGCACGCCGGCGGAGACGGCATCCAGCGTCAAGTTGCAGCCGCAGTGGCTGAGGAAGCTGCCCACCGCCGGCCACCACCATGTCGTGGCTGGACGCGCGCTCCTCCTGCTTCGTCACCTCCGCTGCCGTTGTCGGGATGACCCAGAGGAATGCGGCCCGACGCACGCAGGCCGGCGGCGAGCTCCCTGAGCTAGCTCGCGCCTTTCCCGCACGTGCTCCCAAAGCACGCGTACAACACCGACCCCGCCGGCTGGCCATCGAGCCATTGCAGGATAGGGTCCCGCTCGACGCCGTCGGCGACACTACCGTTGCCGTTGCCGAGTTTAGAGACGGGAGCGCGCACTGGGCCGACGAGGAACACCTTCTTGGGAGACCCGTCCAGGCTACGTAGTACTCGGCGAAGTCGGCCTCGAGCGCCGCGAAGCTGTTGACGACGACAGCCAAGCTATCGGCCTCGGCGGAGCGGAAGAGGGGGAGGTGCGCGAGGGCCTCCTCGTTAACCTGCACCCCGCGGAGATTCACGGGGACCGGGAAGCCCTCGTCGACGCCGAACGGGTCCGGCATGGCCTCGTGTAAGTGGAGGTGTCCGGGGATCGCCACCATGGCGGCAGCGGCGAAGGCGCCGATGGTTTGGAACGTCACATGCGGCACGCCGCACTCGCGCGCCACGCGCGGTGCCCAGTGGAGCACCGCGTCGAGACGACCGCCACGGTGGCGGTCGAGCCCCCTTTCGCGGAGCAGGAGCCCACGCACCGCCTCCGCGAGCGCCGGCGCCAGCTCGTCCTCCGCTGCGGCGAAGAACGCCGCGGCCGAGACCTCGCCCGGGAGGAGGGAGAAGTCGCCGTGCCCACCCGGGAATCCGAACGGCGCCACGTGAACCGGCACGGACGCCGACGCCATCGCCACGAAGTGGCGCATGGTGACGATGGTGGCCTCAGTTCCCCCTCCGCGGCTGCAGGTGTCGGCTGCGGTGGCGGGTGCCTTCGCCTCGACGGGGCCGAAGTGGCTGCGCGAGAGGAAGGGCACGAAGATGAGGCGCAGCGGAGGCGCGTCGGCGTCGGCGTTGCAGCGGGCGGGGTGCGGCGCTCGTGGCGCGCATGGTAGTTGTTCGGTCGTTTGCTCGGCTCGTCTGGTGGGCTGGTTGAGTTGGGCTCAGTGGCGTGGTGGGAGCGGGAGGGATGATCCGGCTGTTGGACTGGGCCTCCTCTTATTATGCAGGTGCGTGTGGGTTAAGGTCCAGGAATTCGCGGACACAGGAAATGCATGCGCGGCGCCTCGGCACATAACGCGTGTGTTTTGTGTTGCTAATCTGCAGCCAACCTTCCTTGCAGTTTCAATTTTTTTTCTTCAGTAAGGAGTTTTAATCTTCTTTTCTTTTCAAATTCTTTTAAGCGACGGAGTCAACTCCCAAGCAGGTTGGGCAACTGTCCGGGTTCCATCGACGATGATTTCACTATCGACCGTCCGTCAATTATTGAAAAACTTTATTAGTCGTTTGGGATTCACGGTGCTGGTACCTGTGCTACTCGGAATGACGAACTCCCGGTTTTTCTGTTTTGGTTTGAGTTAGATCAGGTCTAGAGGTGCAACGACTGTACCGGGTTGAGTTGCTAAATTGCTCATCGATTTTTCGGTAATCTACCAGTGCTTGATGGTGTTTGGTCGGATTGTCACCGTCACTGTTGCCTCCCGATCGATGAGGCAGTCACTGATGGTATCAAAAGGACTGATGTATAGCAAATTCTATTTAATTTTGTGGTTGTACCGATCAACCACCTTGATGAACCTCGTACAATTGTCCTCGTATAAATACCGACGTGCTTTAATATTTCGATAATAACTCAAGACATGCTTTAATATAGAGTTTTTTGATATATTTGTATGTTGTCTTTTTGGTGATAACCTTATCTCTTGGTCATCCAAACGGCAGAATACGGTCTCCCGCTCCAGTGCTGAGGCCGAATATGAAATTGTTGCTAATGCAGTTGTTGAAACATGTTGGCTGCGTCAACATTGCGACAACGTCAATGCGGTATATACCTCTACCTACCCAGTTTAACATCCGTGCACCAAACACACTGAGATTGATCTCCACTTCGTTCGTGATAAAGTTGCGCTTGGTGATGTTTTGAGTTCTTCATGTTCCTATGTCATCACAATACACCGACATTTTCACTAAGAATCTCCCTAGCTCAATCTTTTTGCATGTTCTATTCCAGTTTGAACGTTCGTCTCCATGATGCTTCAACTGTGCAGGGAGGGGGAGGGCATTAAAAAACGAGATTTGGAGGGAGATACGCCCCTCTAAATATTTTTAGAAGAAATTGTGAGTGTGTTGGGGATTGAACACTGGATCTTGAGGTTAAAGCCACACACACCTCTTACCACTGTACTATCAAATGCTTCTCTAGTGGAGAGGGTGTTAGAGATAAATTTTGTATCTTATCCTAGTTGGTTTCTCTAATCTTCTCTCGGTTGTAGAGATAAGAAAGTATAGTCTCTATATGTACTTATTATCCATAATTAATCGAATTATCGCGTTGATTCAGATACGCTTTCGAAGACTACATTGCTCGTTTGCTAGTGCCTTTCAAAAATTCACAGTTTCAAAAAGAAAGAAGAAGAAGATGGAGCGGACGAGCTCGGAAGTAGCTCGGTCTTCATCACTTCACCACCGTTGCTATGTTAATGCAGGATTCGCTTTAGAAATCATAATATTATTCACAGCAACAGGGCCTGTATTGTTGTCAGGTATGACAGTTCACAGTTACACAAACCCAAAATCACAAGCAAAATCCACACAAAAAGAAAAATAAATCGCAAGCAAAAACTACTAGCTAGTGTGCCATAAAATATACCGAAATCATAGGATGGTTTAATACTTGCACATGGAAATAATTCATCAAGATTTCATAACATGTGACATCATCCACCATATATATTTGTCTAGAACATATCAACTTCAGTATTTGACAATGAAGTATCACACCTTAAATTGCTGATTTGTTTCCGTGAAGACAGATGAGCATTAGCTCATTCCTAGCTTGTGTCACAACAGAACAACTGAAAATCGTGGCTTCTCCGGATGTTCATATAGTGCGCGTGTGTTTATAGGGATAAATGTGCGCGTATTATAAGCGTTTACGTTATTTTTTACTCCCTCCGGTCAAGTTTGCTCAGCACATATATTTGGCCGGCCTATGCACCGAGATCAAGGATAAGAGCACAACTGTAAAACACATTAAGGCTGTGTTCGTTTTGCTGTGCTGGGAATTCAGCATGCAAAACGGAACGACTCATTAGGGTATAATTAATTAAGTATTTGCTATTTTTTAAAAAAAGTAGATTAATATAATTTTTTGAAGTAATTTTCGTATAGAAACTTCTTGCAAAAACACACCTTTAGCGGTTTGAAAAGCTGCGCGTGGAAAAAGAGAGTGGTGAGTTAGGAAAGAACACACCCTTAGAGCCCGTTTGGTAGAGTTAAAACTCATACATTTAACTTCAGGAGTTGAGTCTGAGGTGGAGTTGTGAAGCTGATTAAACCATGCTTCACCTCTCTAGTTCATTTTTTAAAAGAGCTTCACCCAGCTCCACTCTCATTTTATATGGATCTGAAACTATTTGGCTAAGTTCTAACTCCAGTAGAGGTGAAGGTGGAGCTGGGGCTAAATAGACGCTTAACTCTGCATGGAGATGTGAGAAAAAAAAGCATTATGTGGTGTTTAATTGAGTATCATGTAATACCTAATTTAATACTATATTAGATATCATGTAATACCTAATTTATTCATTCATAATATTATGTGGTGTTTAATTGAGTATTAGATTACCATATTTTATATTTTAGAATGAACGAAATACTGAATTGTTATATTTTAAGATGGATGGAGTACTCTGTAATCCGAACTTACAAACATTTATTCGATTCTTTTTTAATAATGGAACATATGTTCTCCGTCGCAATAAAACCTAACCTTGTACTTAATATTGATATATTATAGCACTACGAATCTAGATAAACCCAATAAAAACTAATCTTGTACTTGAGAATGATACATCCTACTAATACGAATCTGAATATTATCTAGATATTAGGATGAATCAATCCTAATTACTATATTTTTTTTGATAGAGGAGTATGCTTCTGTCTCCGTTTCGAGTACTACTGGTAGTAATCAGTGAACATGGAAACCCAAACCAAGACGCTTCTGATTGGCATCTAGTGACAGATGAATGTATAATGTACACGTGCTGACAGGAAGCAAGACGGAAAAAAAAGGAAAGATAAATGCCGCAAATGTCGATGAGCATCCTGGCTTGAGTTGTTGTTTGGTCATCTATCATCTAGTATTCCATACTCGTCATGTTATATAGACATTATATATAGAAACTATATCTCTAATGGATGGTGTCTTAAAATTAAATTCTCTTCCAATCACCTCTCTTCTCTCTCCTTTTATTCACCTATCTTCATGTTTTTATTCTTGATTCCTGCGTAGACACGGTTTCTTGCATGAGATATGGTTTCTTCATCCTTTTACCTCTCTCCTCATTAACTCTATTACCACATCAGATTTTTGCTTATGTAGCAATGTATTAAATGCTATGGACACTACATGACTTAGAGGGTCGGGGATAGCCTTAAATCACCTCATTAATTCTTAGCAAGTCAAAATAGTACTGTATGAATCTAGATCATCCTTCACATTAGTTCAACTGTACTATTGTTGTCTACAACTGCACAGCGCATAGAAAACCGACGACTTCAAGATCAGAAAGGGATAGTATGACAGAGGCATCACATCACTGATGCACAAGGCCACTTGCTTTATCTCAAATTATACGCATCTCGCACGTATTAAGAAGGTAAATGATTAAAAAAAATTATGATTGATTGAGATAAAAAAGGATAAACAATATTTAATAGAGGATGGTTGCGATAGAAGAGTAGTGAAAAAGTTAATACTCTATTTTAGGATAAAATTATACCGCTAAAAATTGCTATATTTTGAAAACAAAGATATATGGATTGGAAGGTGAGGGAGTAGGAGGTGGAGTGGAAAAGAGGTGGGTGTTGGAGTTTTTTTTTTCCGGGAGACTTGTATGTTTTTGTATAAAAATGAAGTGTCCATACAATAACTTAAGTTACATATCCCTAAAAGGAGAAAAACAAAAGGAAAAAAACTGATCACGGATTAAGGTCTGATTCACCTATTTTGTGATCACCGTTTTCGAGCCAGCAAGAGTTTAGATTGGCATCCTGATCCCGGCTGAACGCCACAGTGAGGCTTCCTCTTGCGAATGTAGCAGTCACGTCTATCCATGTTCGTGTTTAGGGGCAGATTAGCCCAACAGCAGGACCCGGACCAACATGTGGTAATTTGCTAGAATCTCGATCTAACATGGCGAAAATTTTAGATGGCACATGAGCTTCCAACCGCAGGTCCCAAGCCATGGCATAGGGTGCCTGGGGTCTTGGTCTGTCCCTGCTCATATTGACTGTTAAAAGACGTGGTTTTTTCATTCTTCCCAAACCGACCAAGCTGTAAGAATGATGATTGTGTCAAAACCATGTCTCTTAGCTTCGCTTTGGGCACCATCATCCTATTGTCACTCCACAATGAAAAAAGACCTGTTGATTCGTAGGGAAAACGTTTGGTTGATCAATTTTATCGATGACGATCCACCAAAATTGACGTGCCTCAGGACAACCGACAAGGAAATGATCGACTGTCTCTTCCCCTTATCACGTACACCATCTGTTAAAAAAAACAACCTAAAAGGATATAACATAATCTAGTACAAAGTATAAATTCGTTGTACTACTAAGTTATGTCACATCCGCTTTTAGATTAATTTATTTTGCAATGGAGAAAATATGATGTAAATCTTCCTTGTTCAATCTATCCACCGTCCAACAGGGTTGAACAATAAAATGACTCTAGACCACCAATAATACTTGCAGTTGATACCGTCCAATACTATATTAACTTACTAACTTTGTAAATACTGCTCAAACTTTTAGTTTACTGAGTACTGTAGCAAAATTAATAATGTCTGTTCGTTGCAGATTGGAGATCCAAAAATCTCCCAAAATCACTGTATCGCTCGCCTCTAACTTTATTCAAATAAAGCCAAAATGATCATAATCCCACAGCTGGAGTTGGAAAGGGGGATACATTCATTCACTTTACATCACTATAACAAGTCTAAATCTAAAATATAACAAGCATTTAATTATTTTTGAATTATTAATAAAAAACTTATGCATGAAATCGATAAAATAGAAGATACAATAACATATAAATTCCTATGATACGAATTATTGGGTTTTTAACTTTTTTGTGGTGTCGCTCACAATGTATAATGAGGCTAGAGTAGCGGGTAGGGAATTATCGACGGGTTATACCACAGACCATATTCGGAGTGTATAAGGGAATGTTGGTACTAGGACCTACGCAAGATCGTATCAAGATACAAAGACAAATAATAATACTGGTTCAGGTCACTTGAAAGGTAATAGCCCTATTCCAATTTATATGGATATATGGATGAGAATACCACAGATATTACAATGGGAATAGAACGACTAGATGAATCCGTCGACTAGAACCTGCCGAGAACAACCCGACAGGATCTATTCGGCGAATAGGGCATCGGTTTCCTCCTGATTGCTTCTCGCTATGGCTGGTGGCTATGACTTGTAATTCGATGTCCTTCCCTCGACGAGGGGCCATGCATTTATAGTGTATATCATCTTCTTCTTCAAGTAGAACTCGAAGAGATTTAATAGGATACGGATTTAATAAGACCATATCTTCCCCGACTAGGATTCTGACATCTTCTAATCCGGAAAAATAATTTCCTTCTCTATCCACGGTATTTACAGGAAGGCCTTAATTTTAGGATACCTTTCCGTGTACTGGTAGGTATATGGTATTACTGTATTCCACCAACCCATGTATAGGAGGTATGCCTTATACTTAACCCTGACAGTAGCCTCCAATTTCAATGCAAATGAGCCGACAACGTTATCGACCCAAAATCGCAAATAATTGATGTCGCACTTGCCTAACCGTTCTCGGGCCACCGAAAAGGTATAACGTATGCGACCGAGTTCCTTCCCCAATCTTGACCGAGAACGTAATACTGATTCGAATTTGGATTCAAGCCAAAAAAAACTCAAACTGTCATAAAAAAGCCTAAGAAAATTCCATCGGCAATCTGTTTGTGCAATTCTTTCCCTAATTGTGTTGCTATCCCTTTTTGCTTGCCTTGCTAGTTTGCTTGTAAATATGAGATTTTTAAAATATCTGAAAATATTTGGAAATATTTGAAATATTTGGAATTACTCAAAAAGATTAGGAAATATCCGAAAAATCCAGCTTCCGTATTCACTTAAAAGTTTTAAACGCTTATTCATCCCCTCTAGGTGACATCAAAATCCTTTTAATATTACCCGTATACCGTTAAATTTTTGAACCATGTCACCAACCACAATCATACAATTCAGTTATACAAGTTTATAATATGATCATTCCTAACACACATATGTTAGTCACATGCCAGGACCATATTGTATACGAGATTAATTCAAATACGATGATGCGGCCCAATAACTTACTTACAGAGTCGATCCGTAAACAAACCCAACTATTCCACCGGTGTGATTTCAGGATCAAGATGCGTGCATATAGATAATAATTCCAGTAGAATATATCTCGAGTAATTTCTCTACTATATTCACCTATATTTAAACAGGATCGTCCTCGACATCTCGAGTCGGAATCTACATCAATTACACTCTACCAGACTATCACACAATACTTCCACACTTACTATAATTCCAACGCTCATATGACACGATAATACGATATGATGCGTACACACCGGTGTGTTTGATCGTGACAAACTACCCAAAAGTTGTATAGCCCTCCTGCAGTCCTGCTGCTGCAGCCTCCGCATCCAGGAGAAGCCCAAGTCGTCGGCTTCACCGCGGCAGCTCGTTCCCACGGATCTGGAAATCGCATTCGCACTCGGTGCCTGGTCAGGCCCCGACGACGCCACGCCAGAATCTGAGACCCAAAATTTCTCAATCTGAGACCTACTAGAAAGCCGACCACGAAAGAAAAGAAATTTGTCTCGCGGGCCACGGATTCGCGATCGCGATTGCTGCTGCAGCTTGCGTGCTGATCCCACTGTAGGAGGATGGGTGCGTGGTACAGTTGACACTTCTTGCCTTTTTATCATTCTCCCGCTCCCAAGACGACAGGAGGTGGAGAGGGAGAGGGGAGCGGCATTTCTTCTTCCTCTTCTTCGCCTCTCGTCGCCGGCGACCCGGCCAGCCTGCAGTGGCGGCGGTGCCGTTGCGTCGGTCTGAGTCGCTTCGGCTCCGGGCTCTCTGGTATGGAGGCTTTTTCTTGGTTTCTCTCCCTTCCATTTCTTGTTCTTGGTGTTCGGCTTGGGATGCCTGGATCGATGGCTGCTGCGAGAGATTCGTGCCTCGTTTATTCATCGTCTGGTTGATACGAGGGTTCTTGTATTGTTCTTGGTCCTGGCAAATCTTAGGTTTGTTTTGGAAATTGTAATCTTCCATCCATAATACCGTAGAGGTAGAGCTCATCTTCGGCTAAAATCTTGGGTTTTTTTACGGTTCTGAAACCAAAACCTCATCTTTTGAGGGGCAGTATGGGTAATCTCACACCACAGGACGTTACGAATTGCGAAATCTTGATGACGAATTTCGTTGTATCATGGTATCTTGTCAGATCCAAGATTTCTGACCGTATGTATTTAGTGGGGTATGGCGGTATGCGATAGATGTTAGATTTTGTTTTTGAGCAGTTGCAGATGTTAGAATTAACATGTTCTGAAACCGCTATTATCTTTATGTTAGAATTAACAGGTCCTGAAACCATTATTATCTTTGGTGAAATTTCTCTTGGTCAAAGTCCAAAAGAGGATGCTGTCAATGCTGCCTCGTTAGTCCTAAACATTGATCGGTACACTCCGCTCCCCCTTTTCTTTGTCCATGGAGTACATTACATTGAAATGTCGAAGTCAACAAATAGAAAATTACAAACCAAGTTTAGGGTCACAAATTTAAGCAGGATGCGATGCTTGCCATGTTGTCCTTTTCTTTTCTGACTAGCGAAATGCCGCACATTGTTACGGAATTAAAAACATTATATCGGCACATTTCAAAGAGGAAATCTATTTTGAATTTTAGAGCTTAATTTTAGAATTAACTTAGACATTTTTGCTTGCCAAGTTTTCACTCCCGTAAAAAGGGCTCCATTTATTGCGTGCAAGGATTATCATGATTGAGAGAGAACTCCAGGATCTATTCTATTCGTGACTTCTTCTGTTCTACCGTACGCTTGGTTCAGTGAGAGGATGGACAATGATCACATATGTCAGAATTTGAGGAGTTGGTGATGGGGTGGTACTGTGGTAGCAGATTCACCACTATTTCCTTTAAAAGGAGTATAGATTCAATCCAACTTCCAGCTTCAGTGAATTACTTGTCTCTTACATGTTCTAGACTTCTAGTGTGATGTGAATTAGTTAGAACTTACTTCATGTCAAGGTGCCAGCCTACTGAATAAATTTGTGATAGCGAATTGAGGAGAGGCACCTCTCACAGACAAAAAAATATGCATTGTTTAATACACAAATATGGGGTCCAAATCCTTTTAGTACTCTACATTTTGTTCCATTTATTCCCATGTAGTTATGGTAATACATTAATGGTTGCATTTGTGCATGGCTGATTGGCTGGATGCGCATAAGTATTCTGTGAAATATGAATATTGGTGCACAGAGAACTGAATGATGTTACAAACATGGGCAAACTTATTGTTACACTAAAATATTACAAAACAACAAGACTATAAGTATATTGTGGTAAACAGAAAAAATTTATGAAGCATCCTACAGTATGAGCTCATGGGCAAACTTCTGCTGATGAAAATTGTTTAGAATATCCGCACGATCTTTTATTATTATTATTTGCCTGTTATAGGTTTACTTTCTCTCAAAAGTCTTGTAAACTTCTCTAGAAGTTGGATTAATCAAGCAAATGTTGTTAGCAACTATTTGCCATAGTGATCCTGTTTGCAGTCTATATGTATGTTATTCAGCTGTTCATTTAGTTGAACACATATATCGGTTTGCATTTCATATTCAACATATACCCTATATTATAATCCACACTCATGCTATATTCAAAATCTTATTTCACATGAATGATCAAAGCGGTTCCACACAAGAGCGATGAGGTTAATTACTAATTATGTTTGTGTGATGAAACCCTATATCTTGTTAGCTTCCTTAATTCCCCTCTACATTTATTAATTCTAGTAATTATTTGACTACTAGCAAATGTCTCTCTTACACCATGATATTCACTCCATTTCTGCCCCATTTGGGCAACTTTGAAGTTGATCCTCATCTAGATTACTCATCTGGAAAAATAGCAGTACTATCTGATTGCAAGGATGTTGGATGTTAAGCAATGGATCACACTACATTTGAATCAATAGTATGTAATTTCTGTTTCAGAATTGAGCGTTATCAAGAGCAGAAGTCATGTTTAGCTTTAGGAAAAAGCATGCCTCTCGCTTCGATTCAGATGACATTGAGCAACAAGAAGCAAAGGTATTTTTGAAAGCTATCATGTCATCTATTATAATCTAAGATATTGATCTGAATTGCAATGCTATGCATTCATTGTAGCTTTATTCTTCTAAAATTTGAATGACAGCTGGACATCAACACACTTATTGAAGATGTTACTACAGTATTTATTTCAATATAAATAAAATTGTCTCCTAGTAGTTATGAAGAAAATAAGTTAGCTTCTCACATCAAAAATATTTTTTTGAGAACGGCAAAGATGTTTATAGTGTTATGCTTATTCTAACACCGATACCATGCTCAGATGAGTTTAAATTGCATTACTAAGCTGTAAATTGTTATGGACCACTGTCTTGAGTCTTGGCAACGGCGTGCTACATATCTACTATGTTGTCACCAATTTCTCATCCAACCATCTTCAATGAGCAGATCCAAGAGCTCAGAGCTGCACTTGGGCCATTGTCTTCCTCTGGTAAGAAATATTGTACTGAAGCATGCTTGAGAAGATATCTAGAGGCCCGTAACTGGAACGTTGATAAGTCCAGAAAAATGTTGGAAGAAAGTCTTAAGTGGAGAACAGCTTACAGGCCAGAAGATATTCATTGGGTAAATCCACTATTCCTTTCTCTTCTCTTTCATTTATTTTCCCTTGAAATCTTGTCGAGTGATTAGACCATCCTATTAACAGCTTTCTTCTGTAATTTTAGCCTGAGATTTCTGTTGAATCAGAAACAGGTAAAATGTACAGAGCAAGTTTTGTAGATAGAGAGGGGAGAACTGTCGTCATTATGAGACCCGCGAAGCAGGTAAGAATTCAATTCTGTACGAGTGTCCTTCTTAGCCTTTTTGCCTTCAGAAAATAGCTAATGTTTCCTATTCACTGTTTCAAACATTCAGAATACATCGTCCCATGAAGGGCAGGTACGGTTTCTTGTATATACCTTGGAGAATGCAATCCTCAGCTTGCCTGAAGATCAAGAGAAAATGGTATGGTTGATAGATTTCACAGGATGGACCCTAGCAAATGCGACACCCATAAAGACTGCCAGAGAATGCGCGAATATCCTGCAAAATCATTACCCTGAGAGGTTGGCTATTGCTATTCTGTTTAATCCCCCCAAAGTATTTGAGGCTTTTTGGAAGGTACAGGCTCTGAACCTTTTCGTTTTCATAAATGAAGTATTGTGCTATGGATATTGTTCTACTTACAGATTAGAAACCAAGTTATAGCGTTTGACACAGAAAAAAAATCTTGGTTCCTTTGTCTAACTCAAATGCTTCAATTGCATTCATCAGGTTGTCAAACATTTCCTTGACCCAAAATCAATCGAGAAGGTGAATTTTGTATACCTGAAGAACGAGGAGAGCATGAAGATCATGCACAAGTACATTGATCCAGAAGTCCTTCCTGTAGAGTTTGGAGGAAAGAACAATGTGGTGTACAACCATGAGGAGTACTCCAAGTTGATGGTGAAAGATGACATCAAAATGGCAAGCTTTTGGGCATTGGATACAAAAACTGACCATGCTAACAAAGTCATTAACGAGCACTCCGTCCCCGAGGTTACGCCGCAGTCGTCGCTGGTGGCTGCGAAAGCGAGCTGAGTATCAAACTGTCATGATGGGGGTTATAAAGAAAGAAATTCTGAAAGACAACGTAGAGGACTAATGTATGTTCATGATAAATAAATGGAACTGCAGAATAACTTACCTGGGATGTTACAGCACCCATGTATTACTGCTAAAAAATGTTTAGCTAATCGACCTGAACTACAGATTCAGATATTACAACGAGTTCATTACAAACTATCACCAGTAAAAGGAAATATCAGAGATTTTAATTTGCTCGGTAATATTTGTCTTTGTCTCAAACTTATCAGTCTATCACCATTGAAAGGAAATATCGGAGACTTTAATTTGCGCGGTATTATTTGTCTTGTCTCTGGATGTTGTTATCTTAGCGATGCCATTATTTGTCTATTTGGATGTTATTCTCAGTGTTCTACTTTCTTTACATTCCTATTCCTAAGATCACCATGAAACTAGGATGGACTCCCCGGTTCTCTCTTCAGGCCCTCAGTGGAAAAAAAAACTAGTACTGGCAAGTGTCAACTTAGCAACTTCTTTCAGGCCCAATGTCTTTTCAACCATTCCCTACAATCATTTAAATAAGATGCTTTTAAAAAATGCTATAAGAGAATTTGACATTGTTTAAATTAAGATATTTGCATTAAAAAATGCCGCGCCAGGAAGGGTTCGAACCTTCGACTTTTTGTTTAGGAAACAAACGCTCTATCCACTGAGCTACAGGCGCTCTCAATGATGATATGGCCAGCACCGCTTCTTGGGCCGGGCCGGCCTCCCACAAACGGCCATTACAATTTTGGCCTTTTCTGAGAGGCCGCTGTCTCAGCTTGGCCTTTTCTGAACCCTGAAGACAGCAGCTAACCTAGAATTGCACTCTCAAACAAACAAACAGATTACACACCATCCAACTATTTACAGAGAAGCAAAGAGATGAAGATTCTGAAAAGTAGCACAAAAACCAGGCACTGCCAGGCATGAATGGAACGAACATTTCTGCTATGATCAACAATGAAACAATCAATTACAGTAGGGAAGAAGAAAAAGAATCAGCTCGCCATTCTTTCTTTTTAATCAAGAGGGGGAAGGAAAAAGAATGGAGAGAAACCGGAGCAATTGCAAGCCATTTTGTCCAAACCGTGCATTGGGCACCAACCACTAATCCACTATACGATTGCTTCCCAGTCCACCCCGAAAAATGGTACCCCTGATGCCAGTATGCTGTGCCTGTGAAGTCAATGACATGGAGGAAATTCACGCTTCTATCTGTCAGCTGAAAGAATTCAATCACAAGGTAGCAGCAGCGCTTCGACAGTCGCTACCCTTGATGGACTTCTTTTTGCACCAAAAGGGTCACAAGACGAAAGAAAGCTCCTTAATCCTCAGTGTCACGTGAGCCAGATGGCTCGGGGAAGATCTCCTTAGATTGCCTTCTGCGGGAGGAAGAATGGTCACCGTTGCTCCCTCCGGATGATTTGATCGTCTCTGAGCGTTTTAACAAGTTGTCATCCCTTGAAGGACCTATATCAGAGGAGCTATGCCGCCAACTCCCAAAGAATGCAGCATTCCATGATCCCCGCGATGACGTTGCTCTCAATCGGGCTGAGCTAGAGCCACCGTTATCTTCCCTCACCACCTTCAACGGATTCTCTAGTGCTTTTAGGATATATTTCATCGGCGGACGTTTAGAAGACCTAGGATTCAAGCAGGACTTTGCAACGATTGCCATTGCCCAGACTTCCTCCAGATGGTCCTCATCAATTATAAGTGATGGATCAATGATCTTGCTCATGAGCTCTTTCTCATAAATATTAATGTAGCGCAGAGTGTTATCAAGCCACTCATTCGTTGCAGCATCATTTGATGCACTGATACCTAGCCTTCCAGTCACCAGCTCCAACAAAACTTTTCCAAAGCAATAGACATCATATGAACACGATGCAGATGGAGAACCTGGTTAAATTAGAGGTTTGTCAATGCACTTGCATCCATGAACACAAAGCATCTATAGATACAGTTATACAACACAATTTAAAACTGATGTCCTCTGCTTCAAACAAAAAGCAGCTAACACTTGAAAGAAATGAAAGCAAGCATGGATGCACAGACTTACCAGAAGATCCTTGATCCACCGTCCTACATTTCCCAGAAAACAACACAACATTAGAAAATGAGACGAATTTCATTCAGTGCAGCAAAAAGAAATTTCATAAAAGAAACTGGCAGTAGAACATGAACCATATCAGGATCTGAAATGCTAGGAGAAAGTTTCCAATTATTTTCACTACCAACGGGCCTACTAGCACTATTTTTGTCCTGTGCATATAGAAACCAATTTGGAATTTGCTTAGCTGCACCCTCAATACATGGGAGAGGTAGGATAATATAGTATAATTGACTAATCTAGATTCAGACCTCACAGCACAAGTTTAATACAAATGTTAGCAAATGAATAGACACAATGAACTGAACAGCAAAGTGCAATTATGCATTTTATGGATATTCGAGTCTTGACACGTAGAGCTAAGAAACAGAGTATGCGGTCAAGAAGTTAAAACTTACGATGAAAATCTCAACAGCTTTGTGATGACATTTTGGTGACCTTCCCCTTCTTGAGGACACACCTCGTTCAAACTCCCAAGGCGCACGTCAAATTTATCATCAAGAAGAATACTGCTAGCTTGCACATCCCTGTGGTAGAGCATGATCTCATTAGTTCAACAACCAAGATTACTCACATGGTTTACCGCATGTTTCACTTTGATACCAAAACAATACTTTCCTAGCGAAATGAAGCCAACAAAGAACTTCCGATGCTTTTATATGATATCAGGAGGGGTGCTGAAATCTTTAACGCTGTGTAGTTGGTAGTAGTAATATAGTGCATAGAAACATCTCATTGAAAAGTCACATAAAAAGATATATGAACCAACTGAGTTACTGACATGGTGATCAAACATATTCAAATGTAACTTGATTATAAAATGGCATGACAATAAAGAAGTGCCTATATATAAGATGGAGGATGTAGCAAGTATGCTTGAACTTAGCATGCCAACTCATCAAAATTGAAACGTCCAATAAAAAGCAATGCTACATACCCCCCCCCCCTCCCACTCCAGCAAGGTGGATAAACAAACAACAGTACTGTTCACATTCTGATTTTTTCGGTTTAAGAAAGCTATGGATCGTATAATTAGTACAGACAGCAGTGATTCAGCAATATCCAAATTCATTAAATATGTGGCCAGAGCATTCCAACTGAAATAAAATTCTGCATTCACATAAATACAAAGAAGTTTATACCCGAAAAGCAAACATCCAACTGAAATAAATTTTGTATTCATATAAATACAAAGAAGTTTATACCTGTGAACCATTGGTGGATTACACTCCTGGTGGAGATAGCATAGTGCCTCTGCCACTCCTGTTGCAATTTTCAGCCTCTTTATCCAGTCCAAAGATTGCAGTCCTTCCTCTTCCTCCCCCGACTTTCTGTGCAGTGCACTTGATAAGTCACCATTCCGGACAAATCTATACACGAGAAATTTCTCCTCCTCTTTATCAAGGCAATGCCCCATGATTGGCACCAGCCTTTCATGCAATCCTTTGGCAAATAAATCTAGCTCCGCCATATAAGCATCTTTCTTAGCCATGCTGGAAGTTATCCTCTTCACAACCACAGAGGTCCCATCATGGAGCACCCCAAGGTAAAGATCACCTGAGTGACCATGCTTGATAAGCCTATCATCTGCAAAGCTTGCGGTGGCTTCGACGAGCTGGTCATAACCGTATGAATCGCCGACCTTTGCCAAGTTTGCAGGCGATGTAGAAGGTTGCGTGCCAGCAGTAACTGCACTCCCACCAGTTCCAGATGCTCCCAACTGTGTGTTCTGCACTCCACTTTCCCGCTGATCATTCCTACTCCTATTCCTCCTACTCCCAGAGCACACCAAGCAATACAAAATGGCTGCAATCACAGCTACCAACAGGACACCCCCGCCAATGGCTCCAATCAGTATATACTTCAAATTCTTGTGTCCCTTTTTACTTCCCGGTGAAGCTGGCATCGCAGGCTGCGGTGCGGGCGCAGGAACTGAACCATCATATGGCAACCCACGCACAGCATAGAACTGCTGACAATCTGTGTGGCTACGCTGTCCCGTGATATCGACGAAGCAATTCAACTCAAACGAGAAATTCCCACCATCACCATTGGATACACCCAGCTTGCCATCGAAGTAATTCCCAGAGATATTGGCCAGCTTCGTCCTACCAAAAAGTTGGCCAAAGGAGCCCGGCACACCACCATAGAAGAGATTACCGGACAGATCCACCACCTGTACATTGGATGGAAGCGCGAGCCCTGTATCCGGCAATGCGCCGGTGAGGTTGGTCCGAGACACGTCGAGAACGCTCAGCTCCGGGAGCGACCAGACCGCCTTGGGCAGCTCGCCTGAGAAGGCATTGCCAGAGAGGTTGAGAGTCTTGAGCCGAGCGAGCCCCGCGAGAGCACTGCCAGGGAGCTGCCCCGAGAGTAGATTCCCTGCGAGGTTGAGAGTGGTGAGGTTGCTGAGGCCGGCGATGGCCGAGGCGGGGATCTCCCCCGTGACGGCGCAGCCGGAGATGTCGAGGAGCCGGAAGGTGGGCGCGAGCCCCGCGCCGAGCCACGCCGGGATGGAACCAGGCAGGCCGAACCCGGCGGCGCTGAAGGCCTCGAGCCGCGTGAGGTTGCGCAGCCCGTCGACGGCGAACCGCGGCGCCAGGCGCCCTAGCCGCGTGCGGCGCAGCCCGGCGAGGGTGACCGACACGACGCGGCCGCCGGTGCAGCGCACCCCGGCCCACGCCGTGCAGGGGTCGGCGCGGCGCGGCCAGTCCCGCGCGCGCAGCCCGAGCGAGCCACGCAGCGCGTAGAGCGCCGAGAGATCCGCCCGCGACGTGAGGTTCCCCTGCGCCACCACCACCGCCCCGGGCGCCGCCGCCGCCGCCGCCACCGCCACGAGCAGCAGCAGCGCCCAGACCCCACCACCACCACCACCACCACCACCACAACCAGCGCGCATCATCTCCTCCTCCAGCCACCTCCACCACCACCACCACCTCCGCCGCCGCCGCCACTCCCCATTCCTCTCCACTCCAAACTATGGATGGAATCGCGGAGAAGCCAGGCAGGCAGCGGAGACGGAATTGGGAGGGAAATTAAACGCAATAAAGGAGAGGGGCGCAGAGCAACGCTGGTACAGAAGCCACCACCACCACCACCCTCCTTGGGGGCTCACCTTCTCTACCCCGCCATCAATGCCCAAAGTTACACTCCCCCAACTGCCTCCCAATTATTACCCCCTCCCCTCTCCGCCGATCCGAACCCTAATTCCACTCCACCGCCGCCCCCGCGATCACGCCACCGAGTGCGACCAGCCGCCGTCGCCGCCGCCGGAGCCGGCGAAGAGAGAGACGACGAGGAGGAGGAAGACGAGGAGATGGGAGGAGAGAGGGGGGGAGCTGATATCGTGGGGGGTTTCGGTTGTTTAAGGAAGCTGTTAAATGTTTTTTTTTTTTGAAATCAAATCTTCCGGGGCTGAAATGGCAAGCGATTAAACCCCCGATTTCCCCGATGATTTCCCCGGTTTCCCTGTGCACTGGCTCACCGCTCACTTTGCTTCCCTGGCTGCGTTGCGTTTTGACGGCGCTGCCCCTGGTGCGCGGGGCTCAATTGCCGGCACTGCCACTGTGTGTGCGTGTGGTGGAATGGAGTGAACCGGCCCGCGCGTGGTGGGTGGGTCTCGCGGACTCGCGGCTGGGTTGGTTGATTGGTTGGTTTGGTTCGGTGCGCACGGTGGCTGCACGCCTGCACGGCCGGTTGCGAGAGGGGTTTGGTGGGGTTTTTGGGGCGGGTCAACGTGGGCGCGGGCGTCGTGTGCGTGTTCTTTGGGTGGGTTGAGATTTGAGACTACGAACTTGAGACGATTTGGCTGCGTCGCGTGGATTCTGATTCGTTTTTTATTTTTATTTTTTTTCTTCGGATAAGAGTGAAATGCGAATGTTAAATCCGTGTTGGTATTCCAGAGCAATGTTAGATCTGTGCTGTGTGCTGTGCACATGAGGGATACTATTTGTTTTTTTTTCTTCATTTTGGGAGGACATTATAACGGGCTATATAGATATGATATGATATGATATTGATAGGAGCATTTGATGGACAGCATTTAGGAGGTGTAATACGACAGTTCGGTTCTACAGTTGTTTACGTGCAGGAGTAGTGTCAATAAACCACAGCCAGGCAGCCTCATGCTAGGTAGCACGTGAACATTGAATGTAGGATTTCCCCTTTTTAACGGATGGAATTGATGTTTTACTGGATTTGCACTCTGCCGGACTTGGGAATGAGATGTTGTAGAAGAATTGCAAAATGCATTGGCTGCTGCTGTACCCGCAAGTGTTTCATAGCATCCATTGATTCCCCACCCCCCCAACACACCGGGTGGCTATTGACAAGGTTTAGGTGGTGTTTGGATCCAGGATCTAAATTTTAGTACATGTCACATCGGATGTTTGAGCGCTAATTAAGAGTATTAAATATAGACTAATAATAAAACTAATTGTATAAATGAGAGCTAATTCGCGAGATAAATTTTTTAAGCCTAATTAATCTATAATTAGCACATGTTTACTGTAGCATCACATAGGCTAATTATGGATTAATTAGGCTCAATAGATTCGTCTCGCAAAATAGCCCAGGTTATGAAATGGGTTTTATTTTTAATCTACATTTAATACTTCTAATTAGTGTACAAACATTTGATGTGATAGGAGCTAAAAATAGACCCTAGGAACCAAACAGGACCTTAAAATGGTACGCCAGTGATGACAGGTCTAGTTTGTGGTGGCCACTGGACAAGGCACTACTACTACGCGGTGGAGCCATCGCGACGGGTGGATGTGGATCCCAGGTCGGACGCGTCAGGTAATAAACGAACCGAACAGAGCACGGCACGGCGCGTGAGCCCACCACATATCGATTCGCGCGCGCGGGCGGCGGCGGCAGCGGCAGCGGCAGCCACGTCGCGGGGCAAAACCGCACAAGGCGCGGCGCAGCGCAGCGCAACGCAACACAACCCCTTTACGTTCGTTCGGTCGGTGGCCGGCGCCGCGGCGGGGTGGAGGCGTATCCCATCCACCGAACCGTCCGTGCGCCGCCCGCGCGCCGAGGGAATGTCTCGGCTGGCTCGCGGTCGCCTGCCTCTTCCTCCTCGGATTTTTGCAGAGCGCGCGTGCCCCCATACTTGACCGCTTCTCCCGTCCCATCGGACGAACAGATTAACGGGTACACTTTCCAAATTCCTAAATATACTATACTAAACATATAATTTGTTTTTAGAAAATAATAATCCCTCCATTTCAAAATATAAGACTCAATTATTCTTAACCCAAACCCAAAGATCAACAATCCTTATCACCTTGCAGTTTGGATTACCCTAATAAATTAATGCATGCATCCATTAGAATTAAAGATCTTGAGGATAGAGGATTTAAAAAATAATAATTTAGTGGGGAGAAAGTGTTAGTTAATGACACGTATTTATGTATGCTGAAACATCTCAAAAAAGTGGTTGTGCTTAGGAATTATAAGTACTACTCTCTCCGTTTGATAAAAAGTAGGAAGAAATTACGAATTACCTTCCTGAACTATCATGGTCGATCGAACTACCCATAAACTCAAAAACCAGATATTTCACACCCTAAACTTGTTGAACCGAACGAATTACCCCTGTCCCAAATCGGAGTGGTTTTAGTCCTATGTGGCGCTAATGTGGCTCCAATCGCGATTTTGATCCTACGTGACACTAATGTGTCAATACAATCATAAAAAAAATTAAAAACAAGAGCCCTACTTGTCATATGGAGTACCTCATCTCTCTCTCTAGTCGCCTGCACGACGAGTGGCGGCGTCGCGGGGAGGGCGCCTGCGCAGCGGGCGGAAGGGTGCGCTAAGGAGGGTGCTGGAGGTGGCGGCGTCGCTAGTAGAGGGGGAGAGGAGCTCAGGTGGCCGCCGGTGGAAGCGGAGGCAGAGTGAGCCGTGTCCCCTAAATCCATCGGTGGAAGCGATAGTGGCGATAGAGAATGGGGCTCTGGTGTAACTATCGAGGTAGAGCTAGTCGCGTGCACAGCGGGTGGCGGTGTCACGGGGAGGGCACGCCGCGGCGGGCGGAGGGGTGCACCGAGGAGGGCGCTGGAGGCGGTGGCGTCGCTGGGAGAGGGAGAGAGGAGCTCGGGTGGCTGGCAGTAGAGGCGGAGGTGGCTCAGGCCGAGCTAGACAGGTGCGGAGACAGCTGGGCGATATAGGAGGAGACGAGGACAGTGACGGGCGGGGACGGAGCTGAGGATGGCGACGCGCCTCCGCCTCCACCGTTGGTGCCCGAGCGACCTCCGCCTCCCTCGCTGGCGGAGGCAGAGGAGGAGGCGCACCCCGGTGGTGGCCGAGGAGGAGCTCGGCTCGGTGGGGAAGGTTGTCTTGTGAGGAGATGCTGGGACGGCCTTGTCGTCGTCATCATGTGCGGCGGCGGCTTCTCCGGTGGTGCGTGGGGAGGAGGAGAGGGATGATGGGAGATGGGGCAGCATCGTTGGCAGAAGCACGCGTGGTGGTGGTGGTGCACTGGTGGTGGAGAGAGGTGGGACTAGAGAGATTTGACAGTGGGCCCCATTGATTTTTTAAAAAAATTGCTGACTGGACTGCCGCGTGTATGCGATGTAGGACCAAAAACACCGCGGATTGAGCCAAGGGGTTTATTTGTCTAGTTTGCATAGTTGGGGGTGAAGGATGTCTGGTTTTCGAGTTTAGGAGTAATTCGATCAACCGCGATAGTTCAGGAGGTAATTCGACTTTTCCCGAGGAAGCATAAGTAGTACTCTCTCAGTTTGATAAAAAAAAATCAACTTTTGGATACATAGGCAGAAATTGATTTTTTTATGGGACAGGGAGTATTTCTTAGAATAGTGTCGAAATCAAACTTATTTACATCTTTAAATACTTATCACAAATCAATTCAGATGTTTAACCATTTGGTGTAAAATAACCCAAAGAATTAAGAAAAGATTGAGCGTAGATGGAGAAACCAATAATCCTAGGTTCTAAGTCCTAGACTTTAATACGGATATTCATATTTACGGATAATTATTTTTATTATGTTTAAAAACGATTAAAAGAAATATTTAAGATAAAATTTTATACGTTTTTCAGTGGTTAACAAACATGACTAAAAACAGAAAACAATTAAAAACAAGGCACAAGACTAGTTCTATTATTCTTCGACTGCTTCTCCAGTGCCGTCATATGAGGCTCTGGCATCTCTTGGATCCTTCTGAAATTCCATCAACTTTTCTCTTCTTTTTTATCATGAGCTGTATTATAAACAAGAAGGGTCATCTGTAGTATTACTAGTATTAAAAATTCTATGCGTATCAACAACTGCCACTAGTACCGATACTCTACTGATCTCCGCTAAAACAAACTGCACTTCCAACAACCATGCTCCGATTCTTCCCGTATACTACAGCTCGGATGTGCAACTGTGGATGGGCCCCCATGCACGCACGTATTACGCCACTAGCCATGGAGCCTCGTGTTAGTTAGAAGATCTTGGGTAAATAATGTGGACAAGCTGTGGATGATACTGCACTATTCTAACCTCAAAAACAAACCAAACCTACCTATACGTGCATGAAATTATTGAGCTGTAGTAGCTATAGCAGTATATATAGCACTATCTCTCAGATTATTCCCCAGTTGTAAAGTGAGCGATCGACCTGCGCCGTTTCATTAGGTGCGGCCTCCACACAGTCCATATACCTGATAGAGTGAGCTGTCCATCTCTCTGTGTACCCTAGTACTGTATTACTGTACCAGTCACTAGCTCGATCCTCTGACTTTGGGAAGATAAGGCATGGGTGAACAGGCGCAAAACAGTAAGAGATTATAAAACTCTATTCCTATGCTACTTTCATACAAAAATATATAATCTAATACCAAAAAGTATTAGGTAGATCTGTTCAGATTCATAGTATGAAGATGTGCTATATTTTATAACGAAGATAGTAGCGAATACTCAATGTGTCATCCATATGTTAAGTTCTTATTATAGATTTTGAATTTTCATTTGCATGCTTTTGAAGCTTTGAAACGGGGTTTTTTTTTGTAAAAAGTTCCTTGAAATACTTTTGTAGAATAATATTTTAACTTTGTAGGAATTATTTCATTATTTTATATCCTCAAATAACTAATAAAAATTCATATAATCCATCAAATTCAATTATCTCAACCAAACGGGGCAGTGGGAGATTTAGTTAAGCTTTTGGAATGTTGGCCATCAATGATTCCTCAAATGCTTAGTTAAAAAAATATGCCTAGATTCATCAAGAAAAGTACTATATCATAATACTATAAGATTATTATATTTTACAAAAACTTATTATAATATAAAATTTAAAAGTTTGAACATATTTTGACTACATATCGAATATGAGTATTATTTATGACCGGGGGTACTATTTAACAATGTGCACCCAATAAATCAATAATGATTCCAAAATTAAAACACCGTTTCATGGGTACTGTTTACAATTACTGTGCCGTGTTATCTTGGTCGCCCACCATGAATCAGACAGCTACTCTGCATCCAAATTCATGTTATATAGTAGTTCTTCTCTGACTTGTTTCTGTGTAGTTATGAAGGAGTACTATCCAAATCCTCATGCAATAGGTATGAATACAAATGATTCTGCTGGGATATGTGTGAATATAAGATGATATATATGACTGCATTATTATATTATAACTGTGCACTAATTAGCGTACTTATGCTTAACCTAAAAATAGATGATACTGGCTACTTGCAAAACGCAAGCAGCTTGTTGACAAGATAAGAAGCTACAGCCAATAGGAGACTTCGTCGCTGGTGTAATAACATGCACAAAGTACTAGTAATAGCCCAGTGGCACAGTACAGCTTCTACAGTATGTTAATTTGCTTATCAACCAACAGCACTAGCATCAACGGTCATAGCATAGAAGGTAGTACAGCATTACATAGGCTAGCTACCAAGTAGCGAGACGTTGATCTCCAACTAGCAAGAAATTAACTATGCTAGTACTAATTAATGAAGTCTATTAGACTGATCCAATCTTTTAATCAACAGTGTCAAGTAGGTAATGCGTTGATAATTTTGTGAAGCCGCCAATTAAACAATTGCGTGGATAAATAGTTTGTCCAATCGAACAGTATGCAACCATGCGATAGTTGAGAAAAATTACTTTGCACGTCTTCTACTTGTAAGCCACCCTGCTTGGTAATCCAAAAATTAAAGGATAATAAGATGTGATTCTATCCTAGCTCATACCCTCCACTGAAGTTTCAGAGATCTTAAAGCACTTAGGGGTAGTTAATAGTCAACAGCAATTGAAGCATGCTTTAAAAATCAGTGTAAATCGGAATATTACTCAGCAAATTTGAGAGTTATATTTCAAATGACATTAATTAACCAACTAAAAATAACCTCCATGTAGAATTATCCTTGACATTATATCCATTATAAATATTGAATTATAATTCATTTTTTTGAATTCGAATTCTGAAACTTGAATTGTAGAGACATTAGTACTGATGAACTTTCTGATGGTGCTATCAATGGGACAATTAATCATTCACCATACTTGCTGCTTCAAAGCCAACCATTGATCCATTCCAATAAAGGAGGGAAGAAGAAGAGTAAACAAGTCTGATGGCATATCGTCCTTTTGAAAAGGAATCAAGCGCTGTACAAAAGTCAAAATGGCTATAAAGCACACTAATGGTAGTATATTTTTAAGATGATTTAATTCACACACATGCGCCTGCTATAATTAATTTTAATTCAGCTTTGGAGACAATAAAATGCATTGTCGTTCTGCAAAGGACACTAGAACAAACATGCCAGTCTTTCGAAGCAACAAATTAAAGATACGGTTACGCAGATTTTTATTATCTCTGGACGAAGATTTACAAGTAGATTTAAATAAATGTATATCTCATTTAGTGTTAGAGTAATAGTCTTGCATCGTGAGTTTCTAGATTGTATCTGATATCTATTAAGCGAATTATGTAATATAAGTGGTTGTAGCTTCGTTGAAGCAAATGTTGGATTTTATCCCATTATCTGAAAAAATCAAATTAAAGATACAGTGGTGGAGTCGTGGACATATGATTTCCTTCATCAGAGTTTGATATGTCTATGTATTACGTATATGTGGGTACATGTTGGTATGTTTTTAATAGAAATTTAGCGGCGTTAGACATTTGTTTCCTTAAACACATGGATACAGGTGTACGTGGTGGTCCGTAATAGTGTGTGTGCATATGTATCTTCTATGTAATAAAAAGAATTGGTGTTCTTTATCCTTTATGTGTTCCGAAATTACATCACACAAGTGGGAAAAAACTTGTGTCCTTCCGGTTCGTATATATACCCCACCATCAATTGCTTGGAAGGAAAAACATATCGGAGCTAGTACTTGTAACCAATTTTTTCGTCAAATAGATCATTTCTGTGATTAGTTTTGGTTTACCCTTTCCAAGAGGAAAAAAATGAAGTGCATATTACTATTTGTTTGGTACACGTTTAGCCGGCCCGTCAGTTTCACAGGATATATAGGATATAATTGAAAACGAGCATGATATAATTGACCTGATCATTCTGTTTTTCTTTTGCAGCAATAGACCATAGGTAGCAAGTAGTAGCTACTATTGACATTGTCGCTTTAATTTGTTTAAAATATTTAACTAACTCAACAAAGCTCAAAATATCTTCCTGAACAGTATTATCATCGTAAAATAACTTCCTCTCTTTCTGCCCACCCAGTTGTCAAAAAACTTTACTTTTAAGCAATTAATATATTAAGATTTGATAAAGTTAGGACAAATACATCAAAACTTAATAAAGTTAGAGAAAATATATGGTGACTTGATAAAGTTAAAGATAAATAAATTGAGACTTGATAAAGTGAAGTACATTTCAGTCTTTTAAATTTTGTATTTGTATGTGTATCACGGGTTATTTTAGGATGGAGATGGTAAGGCTGCGTTCTTTTCATCCTCTTCCCAACTCCTCTCCCTCGTTTTTCACGCGCACGTTTTTCAAACTACTAAACGGTGTGTATTTTGTAAAAAGTTTCTATACAAAAGTTAAAATATCAAATTAATCTATTTTTGAAAAAAAACTAATACTTAATTAATTACGCGCTAATGGATCACTCCGTTTTCCGTGCGGAGGAGTTGTGATCCAACTGGGAGTAACGAACAATGCCTAAGAGGTCAGGTCAGCATCCAATCATAGAGAGAAAATTATCCGGTCAAACTCATTTTTAAGAAGTTTGCGTGTCGATGTGAAGAAAAAGAAAAGGTACGACTTATCATGCTACCTTTCCAAAAGGCAACACGGTTAAAAATGATGCAAGTTTAAATTATGGATCCCCTGGAAGAAAAAAGGTTTTCAAACGGTGGAGATGAGTGACAGTGCAAGCAAGATCCGGATGCGACAAAAGAGAGAGAGACAAGTCACGGTCAAACACGAGGTTAACTTGTAGCTTCAGCGCCGTCATTTGGATGGGCTCCATCAGTCGTGGTGCCAATAATCAAAAGTGGTAATCACTTCTTGTGGAGTGGAGCATATTTGCTTTCTCACTTTGTTAAACATTTACGGAGACGTATGCGTGCATATACGACTAACATAACGACATTTTGACTTTACCATCATGTCAATATCTTTATTATGCTTTCCTTTTCTTTTTTAGCACTATTATCTGCACGCGCATATATATATATATATATATATATATATATATATATATATATATATATATAATATGTATATATATATATGTATATGTATGTATGTATATATATATATGTAGCAAAACTATTCTATACCCTCCCTCCCAAGGGGCAAACCCACCTCACCTCTCTTCTAAGGGCTCAAAATCCACATCCCACTTCAATCAAACGTCGGTCAAAGCACCTCCACATCGGTCAAACCCTAGTCAAACCGCCTACTAACTCCCCCCACCACCCACCTCTTCTCAGCTCTCGTCTCGCGGAACAGTGCAGTAATACTGTATCTTACTTGCAGTAACAAAACTCAAATATAGTTGAAATATAGTCATGATGGATCTACTTTTAATAAGCATTTTTTTTCTAGCATCATGGTGCAAACGGTCTTAAAAACCATACATCACGTGAGAGATATTATTCTTCGAAGGTTGGTCTTTTTAAAATTTAACTCTCCACAAGTAGTAATAGTATAGTATTATTTGTTACTATTGTCTACTGTACGTTACTATAATCACATCACAACGTTACTATAAGATTGCAGTAAAGACTAAGTTTTGCAGTAACAAAGTGTCCTACTGCAATTCTTGGATAGTGTTACTGCATAAACATGTGGTAACGTCTAATAATCACGTAGTAACACTTTCATTTTGTGGAGTAATTCAGTTCTCGTCTCGTAAGAACGGCGTAGTAACACGACGATCATCATGCAGTAACAAGATTGCTTTCCACAGTAACGACGTCAAAAAATAGTCATAATGGATCTAGTTTCGTTAAGCACTTTTTTACGAACATTATGGTGCAAACGGATTAGAAAAACAAGATATGGTGTGTGAGATATTGCTCTCTAAAGATAGAGACTTACTTCTTTTCAGTTCTCGTCTCGTAGGAACGGTGTAGTAACACAATGATCAATGTGCAGTAACATGACTGGTTTTCGTAGTAACGACGTAAAAAAAATAGTCATGATGAATCTAGTTTCGTTAAACAATTTTTTTATGAACATTATGGTGCAAACGGCTTAGAAAACAAGGTAGGATTTCAGAGATATTGCTATCTAAAGATTAAGATTTAAAGGTTTTACATCTACACAAGTAGTAATACTGTTGTTACTGTTACACGTTCTCTGTTACTGTAATTTTTGTCATGATGTTACTATCGGAAGTGTAGTAATAGACTATAAGTTTTGCAGTAACTTACCATGTTACTGCACTTTTTCGACTACCGAATCATAGTAACAAGGTATGATTCCTACAGTAACATAATTGATTTGTTCTCAGAAAATTTCAACAGACATACAACGCAAACAGACAATGATATCTAATCACATAGGGTCATAGGGTGAATTGGTTAGGAGAGGTTAGGAGAGCTTCCCATGAACCATGAGATCATGTGTTCAAATCTTGAATCCACCAAATTATTTTTAATTTTTCTAGAAAGAGAAGAACTAAGATTTAGTCATGAGAGAAGGAAAAAGAAAAGCGGAAGGGGAGGAGGGCGCTAGAAAAAGGAGAAGAGAAGGGAGGAATGGGAGGAGGGAGGAGGGCGCTAGAAAAAGGAGAAGGGGGTGGAGGGCGGGAGGGAGAGGGGATAGAGGAGGAGGGGGAGAAGGAGAGGGTATAGAATAGTTATATTATAGGGGAGTGTAGAATAGTCTTGCCCTATATATATATGTACGTATATATATGTATATATATATATATGTACGTATATATATGTATATGTATGTATGTATGTATAAAATTTGTTTGGTGCTCGGACTCCGTGATTCAAATTGAGTATATACTCAATTTGAATGAGAATGATTTTTTTAAATATTTAGGTATTAACATTAACTACTTTACTAACTAGTTCAAAATAAGTTTGAACTGAATTTAAACATGTTTTGGTTAAATTTTGATCCTAAGTATATAACGTCCAAACATAAAATTAGTTAGGTATGTAATAATGTACTGTAAAATAAATTTGAATTTAAATTGTTTTGTTGCTAGTTATAGGTATAATCAAATTCTTATACCTAGATACATGCTCACAATTTAAAAATTTTGAGTGAACTTGTGTGAGTCTCCGACTCAACACAACACGCATGCTAATATTTATGACTAATATTTTTTCAGTGATAGATGATATACTCGTTACTTATCGATAGACGTTATCGATAGCAAGACGTATGTGGTAACTTATTTCTCTCGGAGATACTCATATGTTCTTACAGTGAAAGTATATGAGTATTTATAGTGGTGATTGTGTTATGTATATATAAGCGTCCGTGTAGTACACTTGTACTATATCGTTCGGAGAAAAAAAATCATCCTACCTATTCCTTGTACTTATTTTTGCCAAAAATAATGAAAAAATTAATCCTACCTTTTGCTGTTACTTATGTTTGCTAAAATCAAGGGATGCATTTTTTCACCTTTTGGCGGACTTTTCACTGAACATGGTATGTAGTACATCTGTATATATCTCTCGCCTGCTCTGATGACACAACATGCCCATGCAATTAACGATCATTCACGACAGATACGAGGAAAGGAGAGGAGGTCAGCACAGCTAGCTTCCTCTCGAGATGGAGCTAAGCTCCCAGCTTCTGCTTTCTTATTTTCCGTAAATACGTTTTCCAAACTAATAAAAATTTAATTTAAAGTATTTTGTAAAAAACTTGTTTTAAAAAATTATATTAATACATATATTTTAAAGACTTTTAATTAATATTCTATTAGTTATATATTATTGAGTTATTTCGTTTTACACATGCACCTAAAAGATTCCCAACCCTTAACATACAGGGTGTGGCAACACGGAACTGATGCGTTTAGACCGCATCAATGGTGTTACTTGCTACTACTACTCGGATCGGATAGCTTTGGGAGTACGCACGTCGCTAATTTAAGCCACACAAGAAATAAAGCTCAGGTGGTCCTGGTCCATGCTAATGCTGCAGTTATGCATACCCTGTTTCTCAAACCAATTCAGTACGGTGTACCAATACCCATACCCTGCCAATGCTGCAATGGTGGCAGTAAAAGGAATTCGTAGTACACTACTGTATTTATTCACACCGTAGACTTGTAACGAGAAGCTGATCAGGACGTCGGACAGGGATGAAAACAACTCCTCTCTAGTCATGCCTTCTAACTTTAAGTATAGATGATATGTAGGTCTTACCACCAAAGGATCCACATGCCAGTGATCAACGTTAGAGTAGTACTGTAGAAGAGATGTATTCAGACTGTGATTTAGTTTGGCGGCGAAGCCTAGCAGCATTGTAGGGTTGGGCACCCCATGCCATGGTATTTTCCAGTGATCAACCATTTTTTAGAGAGATCAGTAGCAAGTTAGCAGTGATCAGGCGTCCACAAATCTCGAAACGATTCGATGAACACAAATCTGAAAGTTTTAGGTGAAAAAAAAACTTATGAAAGTTTTCAAGCAATTCCGATGATTTAATTAACTAGCTGCAACCGTCTCATGGACAAGCTTAATTAATTCACAATCACCGATGCATAACTCCCTGTGACAATTCAGTCCGGCTTGGTTCCTGAGAAAAATACTCCTAGTACTAAGAAAATTGCAATATTGGGACTGTAAATATTGGGGTTTCGCTGTTTTGACACTCCGAGTGAATGACAAATGGGTCCATCTATATCTATGAAATGTAGGTAGTGTCATTATAGCAAAGAGGTCGTCACCGTTGGATTGGGTTTTGATGAGAGTGACTTAATATGCGCCGCACGCCCGTTGGACGACGACGACGCTGCTTGGCTTTGGATGGCGAAGAAAACGTACGTGCACGTTGACCAGCCAAGGCAAGAGCGTTGGACTTGTGGATGGCCATTGATTCATTTCGTCGTCGTCGCCGCAAGCTGGTGGCGACAGGATGCAGCTGAGCGTGAGACCGATCGGCGGCGCCACTTCCAGCGCGGTGCGCCGTCGCGGTGGACCGGTGGGCGATGGTGGTGCCACTGCCAGCTGCCGTTGCGCTCTCGATGGATGGATGGTTCGTCGGTCGATTCAGCTAATCGGTTTTCCCAACTTTTAATCTTTCATTTTTTGTGCACGTATTTCTTGTATGGTTAAATGATTTTTTTTAAAAAATAATTTATAGAAAATTTGGTTTAAAAATTATATAGAATTATTTTTAATTTTTTAAGATAATACTTAATATAATTATATGTTACTTCATTACTTCATTTTGTGTGCCCTAGCAAGAAAGGTTCTCGAGCACTTAAAAAAACACAACCTTACGTAGTTGGGTTAGAGGTAATTTCATGTTGTCCAAGTGATGTATACGCTCACGCGTGGATAGTTAAATTTAACGTGCCAGGTGGACCGATGTTCAAGTGATGTATACGCTCACGTGCGGACAGTTAAATTTAACGTGTCAGGTGGACCGATCGAGTAAGGGTGATTTGCTACAGTTGGGTAAAACAAATAGAAAGACATCACTTATCAACTTTAGTACGCGGTGAATTACAGTGAACACCTTGCTCTTTTGTTTTTGTTACATCGCGTTTTTCTTTTTCCGGTAAGTTTATGCTCCAAAACTCTAAATGTCAGATTTTAATTCGGATTTCAGTTCTGATTTGAGTTGCAATGTTTTGATAAAATGCTCTTATATCAAAGGTGTCTATATAAAAACTTCATATGTAAAGGTTTCCATACATAATTTTAATTCGGATTTCAATTCTGATTTGAGTTGCAATTTTTTGATAAAATGCTCTTATATCAAAGGTGTCTACATAAAAACTTCATATGTAAAGGTTTCATACATAAATAAACTTTCTAAGATGACCTTTCGTGGTAGACAAAATGTAGATTGACCGGACCAAACGCATACAAACATTCGCATATTAGACCTACCTAGACAAATGCGGGCCAACGAGATGAGCAACAACCGCCAATTGGTAATCCAAATATACGGCGATTAATAATTTGTTGACTCTAGCCGGTAAGCTTATCCAAATCACTATTGAAGCTAATCTGATCCAGGTGTAAGAACCCAATGCAACACCAGTGGGGAAAAAAGATGGAAATTTAAACCAATACAGAATACTCCCTCCAAATATCCTCTCAGTATTTAATTTGTCAAAGCCGGTATACATTACTAGTATTCTTTTTCTTACTTTGGTCGTAATGTAACCAACCAATTGAACATCATCTGACATCTCCCTTCAGCTTGTATTTTGATCGTGCAACCAGCGACTCAATCCTTAGTCACCTCTCTTAAAAAAAAAATCCTTGAATCACTTAAAAACAACCAAGTCAAATAGTGCAAGTAAACAATTAAATCACCCACTGATTATCGTATCAATGGCGTTAGATTGCCCCTTCTTTTCTGAATTATTTAGCCAAGGATGATTGCATCTGAAGTTTTTTTCAAATAGAGTTGATATCTCAAAATACAATGCAACACACCATTTCCATTAATTAAAAAAATGCAATTTGAAGTTAATTAGATTGAATCGAACATTTTGAAGTGGTGTAGCATCACATTAAAAGAGAACTGAAAATGAGTTTTGATTAATTAATTAGCAGCCTCTCTAGCTATCTGGACTGCACCAAACCGTTCAGGTTCGTGACAGCTGAACTTGAATCGGGGTCCCTTTCCTGTCCTGCACGGATGGACCTGTAGTGGACCAATTCTGATAAGCCGACCGAGACCAGGTGACATAAATCCACATTTATTTTTAGTATGAACACTAAGGACCATTATTAGATTTGGTAGATTTTGACTAATTAATAGCTTTGGGAGAGCTAGATGCCTCGTGACAGAAATCGAGTTGTATTTCGAAATCTAATGAATGAAGCATGATAGTCTCTATTCTGCTAATTCTCAGCATTTATTTTTCTTAAGAGCACATATGATGCATTACAAGCTCATAGATTGGGACAGGTCGAAAATTGTTATTATTGGCAGTTCTGAACTCTCTACTAGCCTATTCCGTACTATAGTGGATATTCCTGACATACGTGTCTCATAAATATATATATACACCGTAAAATTCACTCATTTTTTAGATTGTATGACAAGACGTGCAACAAGGGTTCTTCGGATTTGCGGAGATTTCTCAATGATTTAGCTGATGATGTCTTGTTTCGAATACGAGAATGAAACCTCCGTGAATTGAAGGGATGCTGCAGGCAGGGCAATTGGAAAAACAGAGAGAAGCAATAAATTGAATCTTTTCAGTAATAGAAGATGATGTTATTGTGTCCTTGTGCTCCCGAATTCCGTATTGTCTCTCCTCTTTTATGCTGATCAAGTGATGATGCATTGATGCACATGTACACAGGAACTTAATAGTAGTAACAGTTAACCCCAAGTACAGTCACATGCATATATGTAGCCAATGACACAATATAGTAAACAAATTTATATCGGATCGAGCTGCATTTCCTTAGCATGAACTCATCAAGTTATTAAGTACATCAATTATTTGGCTACAACTAATTTATAAGCATAGGTACTTACTTACAAGCTACGAATCATGATAAGAGTTATTAGTAAGCATCTGCCAACCATTTATAATATATTCATCCGAGTGATGATATGGCGTCCGGCTAGTGGGCTGAAGACCATAGTTGACTCCCGTTGAGCACATGATTGGTCGGTTTCTTACGCTTGATTTATATTATTAGCATTCAGCCTTCTACTCATGAAATTAAATAGAGGTTGTTTTTTATGGGATTAAGAAAAGAGGTGAAATTACATAGAGGATTCATGATTGGTTAAGATAAAAATGAAGTGGAGATATTAAATGATAGATGGTTATTAACTTTTGGTTGAGTTGGGAGAGTAGGTCAGGAACCAATTATATTTTGGGACAAAATTTAATGGAGTGAGAATATTTATTATTAGGGATAATTAACTACTACTTACCAGTATCCTAATGCATGTAATATGCCCATGAGTATATTAGTGAGGAGTGATGACCCTAATCAAGACTAATTGTACTGTTAAGCTGATCCTCCAAGTTAATGCTAACACTTATATGGATCATCATAAATCATAATTCATCCTGCTCCTATGTGATTATGTTCTTATCAGGTTGATGGTGCAGGACACCGTACAAAAGCTGGTGTGTGCCTGTGTCTGTGTGTTGGCATGGGACGGGAGGTAATTGCACATGCCATGCACGTGCCGGACACCATGTGAATTGAAGTACGGATCCAGCAAAGAGGCGTACCGAGAAAGATTCAGAAAAAGCTATCGCGAAAGTTAATTTTTCTTCTGCAGAGGCAGAAAAGAGAGAGAGTCAGAGAGCACTTGGTTTCCAGCCATGCAGTCATACGGATAAGGTACACTTGCGCGTATAAAAATACTGTAGACACCTTGGCACGGCGTGCAGTATAGTAGAGTACAGTACGGGGTATACCGTATGTGTGTGTGTGCAGTATTTAACTATTTAAGATGACTACGTGTCTACGTACGATAGCCATGCAGGCAATGCAGGCAGTACACACACAAAATGACAAAAACAAGTATCCAGATAGTGAATCATGGTTTTAGGCCCTTTTGAAATGAAGGGTACAAAAAACACCGGAATTGAAAACCCGTAAGAATTGAAGTAGAAAAAATATGGGAAAAGCTAGATACCGGTATCCCGATACGACAGTATCGTTTTCCTCCTTATTTCCTCCTTATTTCCAGAGCACAAGCACACACATGCGGCAGCAGAGCAGCGCTGGTATCGGGCATGCGGCAGCGGAGGAAGAAGAGAGAGAGGGGAGCTCGCTGGAGAAGTGCCTCGCCTCGCTGCTCCATCGGGTATGCAGCGCCACGGGTGACGAGTTCCGACGTGATGACGGAGAACGCGGCCGCCGGCGACGAGTACCGACGTGACGACGGAGGACGCGGCCACCGATGACGAGCTCTGGCGTAGGGCGTTGATGACGGAGGACGCAGCCGCCGACGTGGGGTGTGACAGCGGAGGACGCAGCTGCCGGCGACGAGCTCCGGCATGGAGCGCTGACGACGGAGGACACGACAACCGGCGACTTGCTCTGACGTGGGATGTGACACGGAGGACGTGGCCGCCGGTGTGGGGCGTGACAAGGGGAGGACGCGGCTGCTGACGACTTGCTCCGATGTGGGACGTGACGGCGGAGGACGCGGGCGTCGGCGACGAGCCTAGCATGGGGCGTGGATGACAGAGGAGCGGCCGCCGGCGACAAGCTCCATTGTGGCGTGGACAGTGGAGGATGCGGTCACCGGCGATGAGCTCCCGCGTGTTACGTGGATGGTGGGACAACCGGCGACGACACTTTGGTGCCCGCCTCCTGATACGTCGCAAGTATCACATGATACATGGTAAGAATCGCCTGATACCTCACAGGTATCACCTGATACCAGCAAGTATCACATGACACGTGATGGGAATCACCTGATACCTCATAAGTATTACATGATAAATGATAGGAATCGCCTGATACCTTATAGGTATCGCCTGATACCTTGTAGGTATCGCCTGATACCGATTAGGTATTAAAACATGATACCTCAGAGGTATCAGGACCTGATACCTAACCGATATCATTCTGTCCCAACGGAATTCCGTTGTATAGCATCCCAAAAATATAAGTTAAAGTATTAATTATGTTAGGCTCGAATTTATAATTGTGTAGACTAAACCTTATAGATACATCAAATATATATAATTGTGTTTAGAGTATAAAACCAAAAATTTGTGCAATAAATTAATACATCTTTAGTTTAACCAAGATCCGTACGAACTCTGTAAAAAAAATCAACCTAAGAAGTGGTGTGATATAACCCAATATGTAATAAGTTGTGTCACGCCCTCTCGTAGTTTGTTTTTTTATAGAGGGAGTACATGTAATTCGCGCGTGAAAATGAAGTTAGATTAATGGAATAATCTATACATGCAGGCAAGCAACGATCCTGCGGTGTTTTTGCTAACAAATTAAAATTGTGGTTGATTAATAATCTATCAGGACAAGGTGCTAATCACTTAATCAGCACAAGAGATTAGGTATAGTAGACTCAAGTATGTGGCGTGAACTGGTCATCATAGCCAGATTTTGGTATCTGGTAGACTCAAATGATGAGGCAACTTGACATGAACTTAATCTGTTGCAGTTATGTCCTGATCTGTTCAAAGCATCTAACATATATATGAAATGGTTTCGTGGATGGAACCGTGAGTGTTATTACTTAATTAAATACTACTTCAATTATGTTTTTCGTCTGATATGATGGGAATTCAAGGTAAAATCCAAGTTGCCAACTTTGCGTTGTCCAGTACAAGTCACAACAAAACGGTTTGAAATTTGTTGTCAAAATTGGCTGTTTTCATGAACGTGGCGATGTGGACATGATCCATACTGATACCGGCATGTTGACTAATGGAATTAGATAGATCATTTCTTCAACAGAGAATTAGATATAGATCCTTGTTTTGTTCTCTTGGGTTTCTTTTCTTTCACGTCTGTGTCTTAAGTCGATTGAGTTGACTAATGACTTGTTTTTTCAGCTCATACTTTATTAAACGATCACTTCCGCTAAAACACAATCAGAGAGGGGAAAAGAAATGTACTCCCTACGTTCAGAAAGAAATATAAGATGTATTTGATTGTCCACTGTTAGGATTTGACTAATGATTAATCCAACAATATTTAGTTTTTCCCCAATATAATATTGTTGGATTTATGCTCAAAAGTGCTTTCATATAACTATGGTTTTGTAATCTTTTTGACAGACAAAATACGCCTATATATTTTTTCGGACAAAGGGAGTAATTGCCTCTTGAACATTTTGATTCAAAAGCGATGATATTTCCATTTCATGTGAAAGCTGAACTACTCACAAAAAACTCTGCTATCAGGTCAGCACCCAAGTATAATCCGCTATACTCCAATTGTTTGATCGGACGTTCAAAGCTCATCATTCAATTTTCTCGTTCAATATTTCTTGGTACGATGAATTGATTGTATATATACATACTAATTTCCAGCTTCCCACTCTAACCTAAAAGGGTGGCTGCCTACACGTGACACGCATCCCAAGTCACATATATACATATAATCCACACAAATCCATTAATTTGCCCACAGCAACTGGTGAGTGTTGTTTGACCGTCCATCTAGGAGTACTACAGTGTGGTCCTGTTTCCTGACAACATCTCCTAAGTTTTTTTTTTGGCGATTATCTTCATCTGATTATTTGATGAAACAACGCAGCATTTAATTAATACTCGTATTAAGACGGCATAATAAAGTAGAGAGTTCAGAATTCGACATGGACTGGTCCAACAAAAAGCCTTGATTAGTTACATCAAGATCACGTCTATTTCGGCCAGTTCGTGTAAATTAAATAAACCCGTTGCACTTGTCGCCTTCAAGGTACCTGGAAAATTCAGAGCCGCAATTTGGATGCAGAAAGCCAGAAATATCACCAGTGTTCAGTGTTCAAACATCTTTTTTAGTGAAACTAGTAAGGCAAATTCACCGGAGATGAGCAGTATAACGAGTTTTTTTTCCCCACTGGTAAAGCTAGAGATTAGCCGAAGTTTTTTTAGTCTCTCCAGCTATAAATATTTGGTTAAGATTTCAGAGTTTTAACCAGATCTTACCATAAATTTTAAATATTTATAACTGGATGGAGTAGTCTACACTAGTAGCTTCGGCTTTTCGGCTAATGGGTGATAAAGCTGCAAAGTAGCAGGCTTACAGGCTACAGCTAAAAAATAAAAATGAAACACCTCACCCAGTATCCCACTGTTAGTTGGCCCTCACGGGATGGTCAGGCCCACGTGAGATTCGGCCCATACTCATCATTAGCTCCAGGAGACTTCTGGGCAGGAATTCCTTGTTGACCCTCAGAAACAAGGTTAGGGTAGAGTAGGAATCTGATATATGAGCAAAATAGAGCAGCAATTTGACACTTGTTAAAGTAGACACTTTGAGATGTACCCCTATTTGTTCAAGATCTGTTCTCAAAATATAAAAACAGCAAACACAACGAAACAGAAAGCAGTAGACTCCTGATTCACTGATATTACAGTATTATTACTGATTGTTAAGCACCACAGGAACACAGGCACCAGAAGGCAACAAGCTGTGCCATCAGCCATGGCATCCTACTGTGAGACACTGGTCTGAAGAGGCAAAGCACTCTCGACTTCAGCTTCTTTTGCTTCAGCGGAACGCTCTGCGACAACCTTTGACATCCCAAACATCTGCGATGCGAAGTATAGAGCGCAAGAAAGGCTTGATTGTCAAAACAAGTCTAAAATGCAGAAAGAGTAACGAACTGAGTATCTGAGTGTTAGCACAGGCTGACCTTCTGGATGGTGTTCTTGAAGCAATGCTTGTGCTCATCCATGGAGGCGTGGATGAACTCGTCGATATGGTCTTTCAGATCTTCGAGGAACGTAGCGTCATCAGACTTCTTCTTCCGGCATGAGGTCATGGCTGGGGTTTTCGGAGCAGAAGAGGCAGAACCTTGAGGTTGTGTCTTGCTGGCTTCCATCTTAAGCCTGAAACAAAACAGAGCAAACTAGCAGAGTGAATTTGATGAGTGGAGTCTGAAGAAGAGAACAACACAACAAGATCTGGAAGCCCATGTCTGCATATTTTCAGCCAGGGAGCGCCCTTAAATGAGGAACACTTTCATCATATCACAATGAAATGCACTTGACAAAAATTAGCTACCAGAATCATCGACAGGTGGTATAGTTACATAAGCCAGAACAAAAACAAATTCGGAAATTCATCAAACTGAGACAGCGCGGAGACAGAGATCAAATCATGACTCATGATTCTGCAGAAGGAACTAAAATAAGTAACTCTGAACTATAAAAAGAGTGAAGAGAGTAACTATTGGTTCAACATCTTTCGTCACTTAACCCAGACAGAAGGTTAAACATAACGAAATTTCCACCAAGTGATTAACATAACATAGGAAATGAACAAATTTTTTGAGGGAAAAGGAAATGAACAAATCAAACATTCATCATGTAAAATGGTATAATTGAGGTTGTAGAACAGTATATGGCAAGAATAAAAGCAACAGGGACAGCAACATCATAAATTTGCTACCTCTAAACATAATATCAGGCAGGGGCGGATCCAACTTGGGACCTGGGGTTTCAGTTGAACCCCCAAACTTTTGGGGGAACAAACAAACTATCACTTGTATTAAGGTTAAGTCTCTGAACTTAAGAGAAGAGCTTCTTCCAGATCTAGAAGAGAAGCTAGGGTTAACGAACGCAAGCAAATTCCAGGCAAAAGCAGCCCCGGTGGGAGAGAGAGATGAATCAGAAAGAGGATGTGGATGCTCACCAGGATCCCCTCCCCTGCTCTGCTCGCAAGATGGAGATCGGCGCCCCTCCCCTCCCCTGTTCAGCCGCGAGATGGCGCAAGGAGCGGAGGAGACGAGACGGGAGATTCTTTTACGCCAGGGAAGGGGAAGACACTCGGGTACTCTACCTTTTATCTCAAACATTTTTACTGTTTTAAAACTAGCTATTTCTTTATGGGTAACCACGTACCAGCCAGACCTATTTAATCTGTAGAAAAAAGTAAGAATTTCGGTGGATTTAAATCCTATGAAAAAAATTTCTATGAATATCTTTGAAGCAAAGGATTGAATTCTATACTATTCTTTAAAAATCTTATGGAATAAATAATCCTATAGATATTTTGGAGAAAAGTTAGCAAAAGGTTTAACCTCTTCGAAAGTATCCTTTGAGTCTATCCCTCTCATCTGATTTCTGCGTTTTTCCCGTGGTCGGTCGGTTTTGCAACACTCTGTTTTACACTTGCATTCTTATTTGAATCCTGTGTTTCTTCTATTCCTCTGTTTTTCCATTCCTACGATTCAAAGGGGTCCTAAGATAAAAATAAATTAATAAACTCGGTTAGGAATTGTGTCGACAACAAACTCCTCAAACCATCAACAACCACTAATTATCGCTCCACGCACCGCCACCAACACTCTTTCTCTATGAGCCACCATCGTTCCTCCCCTCCTTTGCATGCACAACCACACCCTCTAGTTACCGACATGTCTTTTCTCCTCCCCCGTCATCATGCACACTATTGTCATGGTCGCTGTTGAGGTCGGAGGTGTGTTAACGACGAAATTTGGTAAGCCTCGAAGTCATCATCGGCCTAGAGTTAGTATCGGCTTCAGAATCCTGGAATCGACCGATGGAAGCTATTAATCGCCAACAATCGGATTCTTACCAAATTCGGTTAAGGAAATTAATTTATTAAAGGAAACTTATCCAAAAGAGACCGAGTTCAAGGAGGATGCGACATGACAGTTTATCTATTAATTAGGAAGAGTCCGAGTTCAAGGAGGATGCGACATGACAGTTTATCTATTAATTAGGAAGAGTCTATTAGTTTCCTTTTATCTTTAGGAAAGTGTGTTTAGTGTCTAATAAAGACTTTATGTTTTTCCTTTTATCTTTAGGAAAATTTGAGTTGTATCCGATATGGACTAGTATCTACCCATGGGTATAAATATGTATGCCCGGGGTCTATGTAAATTATCTCTCGATCAATTCAACTTCGGCGCATCGCCACCTTTTACCTTTTTACTTTCGACGGGTTCTTGTCTCAAGTTGGGCTGCATCGACTTCGATCTCCGACGAGGGGTAAGGCTTGTTATGGGGGCTTGCGTTATCGGGATTAGTGCTTCCATCGCTTCGACACTCTAATCTTGTTCATGTAAGTCGTCGGGTTATCATATACGTTATATAATCCAAATTGACAATGTTTTCTACTTGCATCGGCTGATCTCTATCTAGGGTTTTGTCGATATCGGCTAGATTACTTTGTTGGCTTAGATTATATAATGTATTCACCACCCTGAAAATCAGTCAAAGGCTTGATTGTCTAGATATTATATTTCTTTTCATACTTAGTGCTGCATCAGTTAAGTTTGATCTACTAAGTCGTGCTTAGAACCATAATCTCTAGCCTGCTTCTTGATTGCCAATAAGGGTTTCATCGGGGTTTCAGCCGATGAGTTATCTGGACGTTGCATCGGCTTACAAGGATTACTTACAAGTTGGTTTTAGCCGATGATAACAAAGGTTTCACTGTTTATCTAATTGTTTGGGTTTAATGACATCGGACCTCCAGCCGATGAATGCTTCAACCTTCGGATCAGTGCTTATTCAATCTATCATTACTAGCCGATTGGTTTCTTATGGTTTATATTATCGTTTTATTACATTATCATCAGCCGATTATCTTTATGTCATTATTTGCTCAAGTATCAAGATCTATACTGGATATCGGCTGGTATCGGCATCGGCTGGAATCACTCCATCGGCTTGTCAGCCGATCGGCTATCTTTTGATATTCAATTTATATATCTTGTCAGTTGCAGGATCAAACTGACTGGCACGCCCGCATCTCATCATTATTCTGGACCTGCACTGGAGCTAAGCAGATCTCCCAGACCGTCGTGTTTTTACGTCAACAAGGGGGAGCTCGACCGGCGGCGCCCCCACCTCCCTCCACCATCGCCGGCGCCAGATCCACCACGAGGAGGCCGGCGGAGGAGGCGTCCGGCGACTCCCCCGCGCGGATCCGGGGACGACCGCTTTCCCCCCACGCGGATCCGGCGGCGGCGCTTCCCCGGAGGTGGCGGTGAGCGAGGGCCACGGTGGGGGCGGGTGTGGGCGACGACGGCGGCCCTCCCCCACCCGGATCCACCGATGGCGGCGGCGACTAGAGGACGACGACGACGGTGGGCCGCGGATCTGGCACGGAAGACGGCGGGGATCGCGGCGGCGGTCTCGGGCGGTGGATCCAGTGCGGAGGACGGCGGCGGTGGCGGCGGCAGTCTCGGGCGGCCGTGGCGGCAGTGGATCTGGGCGGCTGGCGACGGCGGCGGCTGCGCCGAGCTCGGGCGGCGGCGGCGCTAGTTTTTTTTTGTTTTTTTATTTTATGAATTTTATTTTTTTTTTGCGATTTTTTCTCTTTGCATGCGGTCAGCTTAAGCGTCCGCATGAGAAAATCGGATTTTCGCATGCGGTTGCGCTGGCCGCATGCAAAGATCACAATCTTCGTAGATGATTTGGCGCATGCGGTTGGCGCAACCGCATGCGAAAATCCTTCTCGCCCGTTTGCAAAAATCCTTTTTTGTAGTAGCGCCATCTGCAGAAAAGATGCTTCAGATTGACTTAAATATTAAGTTCAAAGGTGTGAACATAAATATTAAAAAAGTTTAAGAGCCACCAAGAAAGTATACCTCACCCAACGAGCGTATTGTAAGAGTTTCGAGGTTTGGAAAAATATATGGTAGCTCCACGCAAGCATGATCGAGAACAGAGGAATACCCAATCCTTAGGTTCTTCACCATAGATGACTCTCCAAAGGAGAGTTGTATAGGGTGATAAGCTTGATAAAAAAATGTGCAAACTGTGAAGGTTTGGAGCTTTGTTCTCTATTACTCGGAGCCTGGAGCATCCACGCACTTCCACATAGGTCAGCTGCTGTAGCACACATGGCACCTTCACGTATTTTATATGACGGCAAAGCCGGAGTTTCACCCAATCACCCACTCCAAAGCAAACGAAGTGGAAAAAATGCACCCCAATTCATCCCCCGTGATTCTCACATACTCCAGATGCAGCCTTGTCAAGCTTTGAAAGCAACCAACCTCCGCAGTGGGACGAAAGGTACAGCAGTAAAGATCAAGAACCCGAATCGAGCTTCCACTCCCATCAGATAAAAGTGAGCAAGGAAAGTCATAATATGATTTTCGCTTGGACATCACGAGGCTGAGCTCTTCGATACTTGGTGTGACAGCAATTTGAAGCCATCTTTCGAGGTAACTGCGTGCTTTGGTACTGAAGAGACCATTGAACTCAATTGAAAGAGCCTTCACACCAATGCCTGAGTGTTTTTTCATAACGCGATCAATTTTTGTGATGAAATCCGTTGTACCTTCAACGATACCCATTGTTTCAGTACTAAAGGTGAGTTTGGGACGGTTTCTCCAAGAGTATAGAAAGGCAGAAGACAAGCAGGCAGCACGGGCAGCGTCTTGCATTGGCATAAGTGTATGTATATGCTGCCACATTTCCTGCATGCACAAGCACGAGAGAGCCATTACATTGGAAAAGTGAAGGCTAAAACAACTGGAGTGAAACTGCGGTAGTTAAATTGAGCATTGTAGAGAAGGGTTATTACTAGCTTGTACACATTTTACTGCTATGGACGGTATTGCAAGACAGAGCCAGAAACAGTAAAAAATTTGCTACAGATACAGTAAAAATAGTGTGAAATTTGAAGACATGGGGGAGGCCATGCCACTGATCGCCTCCCCCTGCTTTCTCCCTTGATTGCAAGTTGCAACATGACTTAGGCAACATACTTGACAAATGATTGTGGTCCTAAAATAATATGTGGATCAATCCTATCCACCACTTGTACAAGAATTAGGAAGGATAACATGAAATCAATGTTCTAATAGAAAGTGTGAACCAAGCAAACATGTGCCGAGGAAGCACTGATACGTTTTTCCATAAAGTTCAACAGTGTAATATGGATTCATCCCTTTTAATATTTTTTTATACGAAAACGAATTTGTAAACCGACTCTGTATTGGTCCGAACTCCGAAGCTGAGCTGGTTCCACGGCCGCTCGTGAATAGAAATACCCGTGGCCGTGGGCCGTGGTATACGGTCTACCGTAAACCTATTCTACGCAGTGTGATGCACGTGTGCTGCTTGCCGTCGCAGATCCACCGTCCAATGGACTCACGATCCGCGCCACCCCGCATCCAACGGATTACGTCTTCGATCGATCTTCATCAATCCCCTTCTCTCCTCTCCCAGGAAAAAAATAAAAATAAAAAATCGATCCCCTCCTCAACGCCTCCGCCTCGAAGAAGAGGGAAAAAGAAGCGAAAACCTAGACCAGCCATGGCGGCGGCGGCGCGCTCTTTGCCACCCTGGGTGGTGCTGGATCCCGTCGTCCCTCTCCACAAACCGCACGGGAAGGAGAACCCCGGATGGGCAATCATCAGGTGCGAGACGACGGCCTACGTCACGCTCCGCGCGGACGTCGAGGGCCTGCGCCCCAACGACGAGCTGTCGCCGTTCGACGACGGCCTGAAGCTTCTCGCGCTCGTCGCCGATCCCCCCTGGCCCTCCCGCCTGTCCATCCGCCTCGACGGCGACCCGGACGAGGACGACCGCCGTGGCTTCCTCAGCAGCGTCCTGCTCGCCGACGCCGGGTTCCTCGTGCTCTCCTCCTGCCTCCCCGACACGCGCGGCGACAACTCCTACCTCGTCTTCGACGCCGCCACGGACAGTGCTTCGCTCAAGATGTTCCCCACCGTTCCATTGAGGTTTCGCCCGTCTGTGACCCCGCTCCCTCTCCGGCAACCCGATGGCGACGGCTACCTCCTTGTCCTCTTTGCAATGGACATGGACGCCGGTGCAGGGGCTGACAGATATCTACCGCAAGTCCTCTGTCTGCTGCCATCATCGGCACCATTCGACCGCCATTGCTGGGGAACCAGAAGGCCAATCTTCCCTTCGGAGAAGCCAAAGAAGTTCAATGCTTATCACACCTTCTCGTTCCAAGGCTCCGCTTACTGGGCGGATCTTGGACAAGGCATCCTCTTCTGCAGCTGCCAAGATCTCATGTCTGGTAACAACGACGACGTGCAATTTGGTTACATCCAACTACCAACTGGATGCTACGTTGATTTTGACTCGGACTATCGCACTGCTCTTCCATCAACATATCGCGATATCAGCTGCGTCGGCGACTCGATCAGATTCGTCTCCATCGAGGGATACAACACCGATACACCCTGCGACATGCTATTATCCATGTGGAATTTGATGCCGAACTCAAGGCAGTGGCACAAGGTTGGTAGCATCCGTGTTGGGAGCTTGTGGGAGCAGGAGGGGTTCAGGAGGTCAGGGTTGCCGACGAACACATCGCCGACACAACCCATGTTGAGCAGCGAGGAGGATGGTGTTGTTTATCTCATGGTGGGTGATTTCTACCAGGAGGATGAGAAGACCAGGAGCCTATATGTCTTCGGTGTTGACATGATGATCTGCGAGTTTGTGTCGGCTTGGTGCCTTCCTCCTTGGCGCCATATGGGTTCTCCATCCCTAATGGGGTCTGATATATTCAAGCTCCTCAAGAAGCATAATCTCTGTCAGCTTGTTTCACCCAATACAAGGGCCAATGTGTTCCCTCGTCCACCAAAGAGGGATCGAGTTGAAGCCAATGTGCTTACAGTTCGATCAATGAAAGGGCAACGAGATCATCAAGAGGAAAATGTCTAAACTTTTTTAGGTAAAATGTCGCCTAAATTTTCGTGCAAGCATCAAGCATCTTTTTTTTTTTTGACGTGGATGGTAAGACCAACATGTTCAACTTCCACGGAGAGAGAGGGTTATTGGACTTATTTTTCAAAGTATATTTGCATGGATAAGAGGTGGGACAGGTTATTTGAGATTATTTTATAGTTAAAATCAAAGAACTCTATAACACTACTTCAAAAGAAAGAGAGATATGCACGTTTTCACTCGTAAAAATCTCCAATTGGTAAATTCCCATTGAGCTAATTTCCCTCGTGTTACTGGGACGATAGACAACAAGCATTCAGAATACCACCGCGTCGTATTACTCCATTTAGCAACGGCCCTTTTTTATGCCCTAACGCAAAATGCCCTTCTTGCAAGCTGCAAGTGAAGCTTATAACAACACTCTGGATGCAAATTTGGCTCCAAGAATTTCTTGAATAAGCTTCTCAGTGAGCTCCCTCGGAAGTCCTCGAACGCTATCCGTTGTGCCGACCTATGCAACATAGGAAGAATCTCAAAATCAGAGCAATGGATTCGATATTATTGTTCTTCACAGGTTGCAGCGACACTGTCCAGTACAGATTGGCCGTTCTAAGAGTAACAGTACTAGCAAAGGTTGCTGTTCGAAAGAATTGCTCACTAGTTGCTTGATGAATGGCACCACCGAAGGATGTGTCAGCTTAAGGCCTCCAGCCACGCAGGTCATGTGTCCTTCCTTCACCTGATTGAATTAAGAAGTACTGGTACATAAATAGTCAGGAACATCCCTCGTTTCGTGTATGTCACCTAAATAATCATAAAAAAATTTTAAAAAAATAATAAGATAGATTAATATGAAATATATCACTCCACAAATATGTAAATTAAAATTCAACTTCTGCAAATTGTAACAAAAATAACAAATATAACCGCGAATGTTAATTTATTCTTTTTGTTGCAACTTGTATAAGTCGAATTTGATCTTACATGTTTGTGTAGTAATATATTTCATATTAATCTATGTTGTTATTTTTTAAAAAAATTTATAACTATTTAGATGACATGCAAACAACGAGTGATATCCCCTCGAGGATGAAAATCCATATCCGGTACATAAGGTTGCATTACTAAGCAGCAACAAAAACAGGATTTCACGGAGAGTGAAAATATATGTCCAAATACTTTTGCAAGGTTCAGAAGATTACCACATTCTGGATGAAATCCTCTGGTATGTGCTGAAAATAGATCTGCAGAAACCAAAACATGCACCGATTTGATGATTTGGTATAATTCATTTCAGTCGAACTCAACAGGCTCGAGATCAAATTCGCAGCCCTCATCACTATGTGCATAACCACATAACTAAAAGCTCAGATTATGCATGTGCAGCTACCTCAGGTATATCCCATCCTCCTTTGGAAGCTCCATTGCTTAGGTTGGTCACAAGAACATAGTTCACTGCGAGTGCTTTATCACCCGAATACCCTACCATGCAATAGCAGTGAAACACACAGCCGAAACTTTTAGCTAAATACAACAAATTTACTGGTACAGTTCCTAACCAGAGATTTGAGATAGATATACCCTTGATGAATTCCCTGGCTTCTTCTTGGCCTTTTGGCCTCTCCCTTATCATCCCTTTGCTCACCATGACCTGATTGATCAATTCACCAAATTAATTAGTCAAACGAACTCCGTTCAAATATAGAACTCAAGTTGTTTTATGCCTGAAACTGATGGGTACCTGGTCAGAGGTGATCAGAATGGTAGGCTGATCGCTCGCTGGACCACAGTCTTCCCCATGCAACTTCAGTTTGATGGCCTCTGCCTGCAGTTCATCAGGAAGACAATTTTAGCTGCTCTGATATTGCTTTACCTCGACTGAACACAGCATTTAGCATCTTAAAAATTCTTAATTATACTAGTACTCAGAGTGTAATTAGCAGCTGAACCTTAGCTTCAGCGAGGGCCTTGACCAGCTCCTCTGGCTTCTCCCTCCTGATGGCCCTCTCATCGATGTCAGCGCTCTAAACAGTTAACCACAACCAAATCTGCTATAAGCTGATATATTACAGGGTAATAACGAGAGAGCTCCAAGCTGATATATATCGCTAATCAAATCTGCTAACCATGACGGTGAACTCGTATCCCATGTCCGCCAGTATCTCGCGGCGCGCCGGCGACGACGACCCGAGCACGACCTGCCGGCCAAAGGATCAGTAATCAATTGAACAGTGGCTATGGCTAATTGGCTAGTGAATCAATTTGGATGAATGAATCATATAAGCAGGAAAGGGAGGGAAACGCACCTTGAAAGGCGAGGGGTTCTTGGCGATGGAAGACGCCATGGCTGAACTCATTGCAGAGCTATACGACTCTGAATTTCTGACATGCCTGCATGATCGGAGGCTACAAATTCTGATTGGATTAAGTACTTGCTACTTCCTTGCATCCCAAGTAGTATCCCAATCCCTCAAGCGATTAGAAATTAGAATAGCATATCTGGAGGGGATTAAGCGTTGATCACCTCGTAAAAGCTGGTTGGTTTCTGTTTGACCGTAGCGTTGACCGGAGGGCGTTGAGACTTGAGACTTGAGGACTGAGGAGTGAAGCGCGGCGAGATTGTGTAGAAGCTTCTCTGTCCACGTGTCTGTGCATGGCAATAGACCAAGGCCCAGTTTGCCTTGGCCCATTGGGCTTCTCCTCGAGCTCGAGGAAATCTCACGGCTGGTGACGTGGCGTTTCGACTGAGCGCTTGTGGGCCCAGGCGTGCACCTAGCCTAGCCATAGCCAGCTACTCTACTGCACCTTTCGTGCCGCGTACTCCGTACGTATAACTTGTCAGGCACTGCGACACTGGGGCCCAACTGTCATTGACGGTAACTATGGCTGCACAATTGCACTGTCTTTCACAAAAGCACATCTTCTTTTCGGAGAGCACTACGCGTGCGTGTGATGAAAAATTGGACATGAGCCGTCCGATGCCCGCACGGCATCAGTCATCCAACGATATTAAGCATGCATACATGTAAAACTATTTTTCTCTTAAATTATTTATTCAAATCATGATCTGATTGTACCATTAAATTCGTTGCAATTAAATCTTTAAAACAAGACCAAACATGGATATATTCCGGTGAAAAATAAATTTAGCTTATTATTGAATTATTTTTAAATGTTGCACACTGTTTCACCAAGTATATTGGAATTGTTTTACTAGGTAGATCAAAAATGTTTCAATCGTTTAAATCGGGTGCTGTTTCATCTTATATAAAAACAATGTTTCAGCAAATAGCAAAAGAATGTTTCAAGTCACTGCAACATTTGATCCATATAAAATGAAACATTTTTGGTGGAACAGAAAAATGAAACGAATTCTCTTAATGGATGATTTCCATAATATGTGGGTGATTTATTGCAAAAGAATTTTTCAATTCACTGCAACATTAGATCTATACATAAATATTGTGAGTACACTAGATGAAATATTTTTAGTGGAACATTGTGAGTACACTAGTGAATAAACACTCAACCAACACATATACAACATTTACAAATAAACTAGTGAAACACAATAAACTACTTACTGAAACATACAAATAGCACCATGAGATACATTAAAGAAAGATATATGCATCACAACACTAAATAAATATGTGCAACATAATAGAATTTCAGCTCAAACATCTAATTTTCACATGTGAAACATTAAGTTTAATTGGTTGAAACATATGTGTGTTTTTTATAGTCATGTGAGATCTTGTTGTAAAGATTTAATTGTAACGAATACAATGGTGTAATCGGATCGTAGATTAGATGAATAATCTAGAAGAAAAATCATTTTCCAAATTTACTACAAAGGTATTATATATGCATACGTCCGTGGATAAAATAATATAGAAATAAATAAGCAAAAGGGAGCTGATCGCAGGCGTCCGACGTTTTTATCTACTCGGACGTTGGAAGTGAAGCATTTTCCCTTCTTTTCGCCCAAGAAGGCGTGGATGTTTTGTCCTTGCAGTTTTGTGGGCCCACAAGCCAGTCTCCGCGGTACATTTCGCCGGAGAATCCGGAGCCCCACCGGGCCGACATGTCAGTGACACCAGCGAAGGCCGTGGTCCCACATGTCAGAGAAGCATCCCGCCTCTCTCCCCACGCCTCGCGCGCCTCCTAGCCTTCTCTTTCTTTCCAAGGCAACCCGCGCCGCGTAGTATAAAGCAAGCGCAGCGCCACCATTGCCAAGAACACGAAAAGCTTTGGTTACTGGAGCACTAGTAGTAGTCTTCGTCTGAGAGAGAGAGAGAGAGAGAGAGAGGAGTTTGGGGGTAGGTGTTGTTGCGGGAGTCGTCGAGATGGAGAAAGAGGGCGGAGTGAAGGCGTCGGCGGAGGGGGAGATCGTGGCCGCGCCGACGGAGACGGTTGCGTGCTTCAAGAAGACGGCGGGGGAGGAGGGGGAGTCGACGTTCATGGAGCGCGTCAAGGACTACTGCAACCAGCTCAAGGAGAACTCCGCCGAGAAGCACTGGATCTGCATCAAGGACAAGTTCCGCGCCGCCGGCGAGTACGTCTCACAGAAGAGCAGCTCGGTAATTCCCCCCCTTAACCCTCTCCTCCCTCCTCTGCAAACTTTGCTTGGTCCCGATCTGTGATGCACGACCTGTGTGTTTTGTCCGCGCGTGTAGTAGTGTAGTACTCGTGCTTCCTCTTGGTTGGTTTGGTTGGTGGTTCGAGTTTATCGGTGTCTTGGCCGCATGTGTAGTCCTAGTGCCTCCTCTTGGTGGTTCGCTTCTGAATTTCTCAGTGTTTTGGCCGCCGCGTGTAGTACTAGTTCATCTTGGTGTTTGGTTCATGTCGGGTTTTTTTCTGTGTAGTTCTTGGCGTTTAATTCATCTCGTGCGTGGTTAGAATGTTCCATCGTGGAATGTAGTGTGATCGATCGCTTATGTAACCGTTCGTTTATTTGGTGAATAGATCATGTCGAAGACGCGATTAACATGAAGTTCTAGTGCCAAAGCGGTTCTGTTATTTTGACAAGCATTTGATCGTTTACTAGCAACGCGAGTTCGTGCTGTTCGGCATCATGACTTGTGGGTGTTTAGGGGGGAAATCTTGTTTGCGAATATGTTCTTGTTTCGCCATTTTAAGCATTTTTTCCTTCGATCTTGATCCTTCTTTTTGGTTGAATCGGTGGATTAGGATTAGGATCTCTTTTACTAGAAATTTGGAGGAGTTTTCTTCGCCGCGTGCACTCTGTTCTGCTTGCAATCAGTACTGCCAAGTCCCTGTTTCTGTAGAAACTCTACTAGTGCTTGAGGTTTAACAAGCGTGTGATCTTTCACCAGCAATGCAGCAACGTGAGTTCGATTCTTGCCTTTCGTTGTGTTTAGGGAAATGCCTGCGTGGATGAGTTCTTGTGGTTGCGATTTGAATCGTCGTTTGTGGTCGGGTTCAGTGCTGTTCGATTTGGGTCGGGTAGAGAAGCAGAGGCATTCGTTTTTTTCCCTGTGGATTTGTGATGTTCTTTTTTTGTTGTTGAGTCATTTGGTGCTGGCTATTAACCTGTGCGTACATCAGGATCTGTCTGTTTCTAGCGATCATGTTGAAATAGTGGCAAATTATAGATTATGTTGCAAATGATCTGCATATTCTGGATTGCCAATGTAAAGAGTGGTTAATGCTTAATTACCCCTTCTGTTTCTTAGCTACATGGAACCTGTCCTGCTTTCAGTTACTACTAAATCTGCTTATCAAGTCACTCTTTCTGCATATAGTTATACCAGCGATTACATTTCTGCATTGTATCAGCTTGTGTGATCTCCCCTAAACATTTTGCCCTGGACAATTAGTTACCTGCAGTAGTGTATCTTAGCATTTGCAATTCAAGTTAGCAATGCACTCTAATTGCAATCGGGTTCTCCAGTTGCAGTGGATGGCAGTAGTGTTCTTGCTATGCTCTTGTGTTCTCTGTTCTTTAAGACTCAAGTTAATTCAACCTTCTTTTTATGGTGTAGTTTGATAGCTAATTACAACATGCTGTTGCCTCTGATGGATCTTGAGGGCTAATCTGCTGGTTTCCTGTGATGTGATTCAGGTGTTCGGCAAGAAGAAGGTCGAGCCCGTGGTTAAGGATGCTGCAGCTCCAGGGGAGGCGAATTCGGTGACAGTCGAGTCTCAGTGAAGGGGGGCTCGCTTCTGATCGTTACCAACTTTGATGAGACAAGTGTAAATCCTCTTAGGTGTTTCAATGGTGGAGACTTGAGTTGTGAGGTCATATCGATCAGCGAGTAGTTTTTTGCTATGTCATCTAGTTCGTAGATTCTAGTTGGAAACTCAGTTTGGACATGGTTGGCTGAGTATTTACTACTACTGTGACCTCCGGATGTTTTTACCTGAAGAAAATATGAACTTGAATCTGCTTGGGTAGCATTTATATGATTTGATCTTCAGTGCAGCTGGTTAAATTTTTTTGCCGCTGCTATTCTGCTATATATGGAATTCCCACTGGATTGATCTCTGAATGCAAAGATCACTTGGCACTTGTTCACGGTGATATGGAATGATCTATTCCTGTCTATTTGCTAGTATGTGCATGCTGCTCTCTGTTGAGTCTAACTAGCTCCGGTCAGGTCCACGGGGAAAGAAGAATGTTCCAGGTTTCACAACAAAGCTTTTGTTGCTAGGGAGGTTTGAGTTCAGTATCTTGATTTTTCATTTATCACAAACTGTTGGCACTGTCCTCTTAAAAAATCGGTAGCATTGTAACTGGAAATGCTACATTACTCAACCCATTTTAGGTAAAATCACACGAATTTTCGGGCCATTCTGGTTTGATACCAAAATGTGCCATACCAATTTTTTAGTAGTTTGAATAGTAAATGTGATGGATTGGTTTGAAGCCAAACTTTTGGTAATTCTGGTTTGATACCAAAATGTGCCATACCAATTTTTTAGTAGTTTGAATAGTAAATGTGATGGATTGGTTTGAAGCCAAACTTTTGGTAATGCCTGTACTTAATTTGGCACAATTCTAGACCATTATTCGTTATAATTTAAAATTTGACTCTCAATTGTCATAAATTGAAATACACTCATTTATAATTTAAAAAACTTATCTTGATTTTGGCATTACCATTATTAGGGTGCTAAACTAAACAAGCCCTTTATGTGTGTCTCCGATGAGTTCCGGTGAACGCTAGGGGGAGAGAATCACTCCCACACACTTAGTCGAAGAAATCCAGCTTACCTTGATTTGTATAGTGGGCTGGATGCTATACCACCCCAGCACATCCCAAGACTGAACGCACGGTAAAGGCCCAAAGCCATCTCGAACCTTCCCGATCTCCCTCCCTAGTCCCTTCCTGTTCCCGTGTGCTAATCCCCCTCCGCTCCGTGGCTTCCTCCCGTTGTTTCCCTTCCTCCGAGAAAGAGAAAACTGGTATCGTCGCTCCCCCTTCCTCCAAGAAAACCACGACCTCCTTCCTCCTCCTATTCACTCGCCATCAACCTCCCTCCTCCTCCTCCTCCTCCTCCTCCTCCTCTCCTAACAGATCGCTTCCGCAAGGTAAGAAGGAAATCTACTCACTCACCCCCATTACTACCCCTCCCTTGCGTCTTTTGTGATGCTGTATTTGTTGTACCATGTTGAATTAGGAAATTTTGCATTTCTTTTGTTGTTGCATATGTGTGTGCCAAGATCTCGTTCTCCCGCCGTCCAAACCTCGATTTAAAAAAATATATCAAATCCGAAATCCAAATTCCCTCCGAGTAAATTTCTTCCTCCACAAAATCTAAATTTTCCTCCCCGGGTCCCTTGGGCCGATTCCCGGCCGGCCCAGTCTCTCTCTCCCAAATCTCTCCCTTTTTCCTTCGTGGGCCATCTCCTTCCCCGGCCCACTTCACCTCAGGCCTCCTTTCTCCCTCAACCTCCCCCTCTTCCCTTTGTGGGCCGCGCTCCCTCCCCGGCCCATCTCCCTCCCCGGCCCACTCTGCCGTGCCGGCCCGTGTCGTGCACGTGCGCCGTGCGTGAGTGCGAGAGAGAGAGCGCTCTCTCTCTCCCGCAGCCCGCTCTCTCTCTCACGGTTTTCTCTCCCTCTCACCGGTTGCCGCCGGTGCCGCTTGAACCCGGCCGCCGCCCGTTGGCCCGCCCGCGCGCGCGCGTCGTGGCTAACTGGCCTGCGCCGCCTGCCCGCCTGAGCTGCCCCTGCCGCGTCACCGCCTGTCGCCGCCTGGCGCCGTCTGCCGCGCCCACGCCGCGCCTCTGCCTCGGAGCCGTACCCGCTGCAGCCCTCCCCCTCCTCTCTCCTCCTTTCAAAGTAGCAAGGGACCAAGTCCCCTTTCCTCTCCACTTTTCTCCTTTTTCCCTCCCACCGCCGGCGTCACCCCTGCCGCCGTTGGCCGCTAGCGCCGGTGAGCGCTAACCCACGCGCGCGCGCGCCCGTGAGCCACCCCTCCCCGCGCGCTCCACCCCCTTTAAAACCACCTCTCACCCCGTTCGGCCGCTCTCCCCTTCCAGCCGCCGAACACCACCGCCGCCTCCGTGTCGCCGCACCATCATCGCCGACCACCGCGCTCGGATGCCCGGTGAGAACCCCGCGTTGTCTTCCTCCTCTTCTCCGGCGACGTGGCCATCCCTTCGCCTCCCTCACGGTAACCCCTCCTCGCCGTCCTCCTTCTTGCCCCTCTCTTCGCGTAGCCGCCGCCTCGTAGCCCGCCGCTTGCCATAGCCGCGCGGCGCCGCCTCGCGCTGACCGGGCTAGGCGTGGCCCTTTCCGCCGCCGCCGTGCAGGGGCGCTCTACCGTTGGCCGCCGTTGCTCCCTCTCCCTCCCCTTCTCTCGGACTGCCGGAAGCAAAAAAGAAGAAAGAGAGAAGAAACAAAGAGAAACGTAGAGAAGAGAAGAAAGAAGAAGGGGCAAGAGAAGGAGACAGCGGTGGGACCCACCCCCTTTGACCCGGTCCACTCTCTCTCCCTCGTGCGCCCCGCGTGGGCCTCGGCCTCGCCCGGCCCGCTCGCTGCTGGGCCACCTTTCGGCTCGGTCGGCCTGCTCGCCCCCCTCCCGGCCTGCTGCGTCCGCGCGCCGCTGGGCCGCCAGTCGGCCTGGTCGGCCCGCTTCCCCCTCGCTCACGCCGCATGGGCCGCAGGCCGCTTGCCTTGCACGCGCCCCGCTCGGCCGTGGGCCGCTTCGCCCTCCCGCGTCGGCCCGCTTCTTTCGGCCGCACCGGAATAGGTCCCTTGGGCCGCCTCCGGCCGCCCGAGCAAGTCTAGTTCAAGCCCCTCTCCCCATTTTATTTTTCCAAAGGATTTAGTAATCCTTTTTCCTTAGACATAAAATCATTAAATCTTAGAAAATTCATATCTACGCAACCGTTCATCCGATTGACTCCATTCCACTTCCAAAATTTCTCAAGAATTGAGATCTATTTAATGGCACACTTAGAGGTCATTATTATGGCTTTATTTTCGTCGTTTATTGAGTCTTTTCGTTTCACGTATAGTATCGGAGCCCGAAGACTCGCAGTGTGCGGATTTCGAGGAACAAGTTCAAGATCTCGAGCAAGGCAAGTCTCTTTGACCATCTTGCACCCATAATTTAAAACTAAGTATTTCCATTTCGTAAACTATGCATTATTAGGTCGCACTTGTTTGTATTTGGCCGTGGTTTGCAAGATAACCTGTCGGCCCAACCCAATTGATGCACATACTCTCCTTGGCTATTGAATACCCGTACCTTCCTTGTCAACTGCCGGTTTCCGATGTTCGAGCCCTCGGGCACGTACATCGGGGACTCTCTCAAAATTTAAAACTTCCAACGATGGGTAAAACTTGGGTTTACAAAATACTTGGAAAACCCGATAATTGGGTCGGTGTCTGCAAAATAAAACGATTACCAAAATCGCAATGCGGGGGACGTACCGGGAGTATGCTTTCTCATTCTCGCACTTAAGGACCGATTCCTTTGGGATTTCATCCAAACATAATCAATGCGACCACATGGGTGAAAATGGGACACCCCTGACTTGAGAAACTAGCTGGGCTAGGGAAACCTTGATGCCAAGGGACAAGTGGATTCGCCGGGGTGGTGTCGGGGAGGACCCTTAGGCTTCTTGGCACAGTATGGTCTGGGACCTAACCTGTTGTTGGTCCGGATGACCCCTCCCGTTGGCATACGGTAACCTTGTGTTGGCTTTGGAAAAGTCTTGTCGTGAAAGCCTCAAAGTCACCAGACGTGGCTGTTCTGCATGGGTTGGGTGACCCGGGTTAGTAACGTCGTGTCGGTAAAGTGTACCCCCTCTACAGAGGTTAACAAACTGTTCGAACAGCCGTGCCCACGGTTATGGGCGGATGTGAGGTGATTTCTTAGCGTAGTTTTGTTTGACTACTGCTTGTGAAATTGAATTGATGGGTTGATAACGTCGTTATCAAATTTGGCTGACAGGTTCAGCTAGGCCCGGGAGGCCGTCAAAATCGTTTGGCCAGGAGCCAACACTTGATTCTTGAAAGATTGATACATTGCACAACTCCGACCGGGCTTGATGCACTGTCAGGCTCGAGTCATCGAGAAGCACTTCCTTAGAAATCATTTCGAAAGATTTAAACCAAAGCAATTACGAAAACAAACAGCCGTTCTATGAAGCATGCAATACATACTTAATTCCCAAGACTTGCTGAGTACTCCCCGTACTCACCCTTGCTCTATATAAATAATCCCCCCAGCTCTCGAAGAGGAGGGGATGGATCCAGCTAACAAGGAGTTCTTCCAAGAGCAGACCAGCTTCGAGCAGTTTTAGGGTTTCGCCGTAGTTCCCAAGTTATGCTTGTGGCCTTGGGCCAGTCTTCGCTTCCGCCTTTCCCTTTTGTAATGCAGTTGTGAACATGGGGTCTGTCCGTAGCCCAACATGACTATAAGACTACTCTTAATGAAGAGACCGTTGTTGCTGTGATATTTCATCTTCCTGTGATACCAGCACTGTTTTCCTAGGACTAGTATCAGCACACAGGTTTATTTGGAGCATCCCGCTCTAGTTCCGTCTAGGGCCAGATCACGTGACAAAACATGGTATCAGAGCACAGCTTGGCCCTAGGGCGAAACCCGACGCTTAGGACGACTTTAAGGATGCTATGTTCTAAAAAGCTACTTGCGAAAACTAGAGTTTCTCTTACTCTTCTTTCTCAGTAATTTAATTATTAAAATTGTTACTAATTTCTTTCCCCTCTTTCAAAATTGTAGATGGCAGTCAACGCCACCCACAGTTCTCACGGTGTTGGTGAGGGTCACTACGTTGACCAGTTGAGCGACCTCGCTCGTTTCCTTGGCTTCGCTTGTCCGGAGTACTCCGAGTACTCTGTGTACTGCATCCCTTCCCGCTGCGAGTTGTCCGTGTACCTCTACCCTCGTGGAGGCCCCCACCACTTCAACATGGCCCGCCCTACTCTCCAGCTTGCGTACCAGGACCTCTCCTGGATTGCACTCCGTGGTCTGGCCTACGACTACCGCCACCGCCTCGTGGGTTCCGCCTTTCGGCTGATCCCATAGCTCCCTTCAGGCCGCACTGACACCAGGTACCCTTGCCCGTACCGCGAGTGGCACCCTGCCCTGACTCGCCTGGTGGAGCTGTCTGACGCACAGGCCACTCAGCACGACCTTCTCCTTGAGGCTTACCGTCGCCTAGCTCGCCGCTACGCTGCTCTGGCGGCCCGCCTTGCTGAGGAGGGTGTCACTTCCGTGGACACTACCTCCTAGCACTCCGGACGCCTCTACCACTCCAGCCACCTGTCTTTCTACAGTTCTTGTGGCTCTGCTCGCACTCCCAGTGGTCTGCGCTCCCCAGTCCGCGTGTTCCTCGCCAGTGTTCTCCCCGTACCCCCACGAGGACAGCAAGTGAAAGGAAGTCTCTAGGACGAGATTAAGGGTCTGTTTAGTACAGCTCCAGCTTCATTTATTCTAAAGTTAAAGTTCAGTTAAATAGTTTCAACTTCACCTAAAATAGGAGCGAAACTGGGTGGAGCGCTCTCACAAAATAAACTAGAGAGATGAAGATGGGTTTAAACAACTCCACAACTCTATTCCAAACCTAACTTATGAAATTGAATTTAGTTGTACCTCTACCAAATAAACCCTACTATTCCCATCAACATGTTCACGCTAAACGAGTAGATGTCCTCCTCCTCATCAATCATTATCCCAGTGGAAATCACCTAAAATGAAGTACACGATACCATCGTCCTCATCGTGGCTGCTCAGCATAGGTCTGCTCGGTGGCGTACGTGTGAGTTGGCAGACCCGCCCACTGTCTCACGACAAAGATCTTGATTTTTTATTTTTATATATATTTTTTAATATTTACAGAAATATTATAGCGCCAAAAAATTACAAAAATAGACCCTGCCGTCCTGGCAGAGGGCGGCAGGCTGACGTGGCACACGCGCGCGCGACGGTCGTTTAGGGTTTGCTGGCCATTTTGCAGGCGGCCCCCTTGCCACGCTGGTAGAGGGCGGCAAGGTGTCGGCAAGGGGCCGCCTGCAAAATTGACACAGCTCCTCGACCTGGGGCCTGCCTTTTGCAGGCGGCCCCTTGCCGCCCTTTGCGAGGCCGGCATGCTGCGGCGGCTATATAAGGCCTCCCGCCCAGCAAAGTAGCTCATTTGCTGCTCTCTCCATTGCTCTCACATCTGCACAGTGGAAGAAGGGGAGGAGTAGAGAAGAAGAGCCGAAGCCCTGCCAGTTTGAAACTTCGATTTCAGGTAATATTTCTAGATCATATACATGATTAAATGTATGATAGTAACTAGGTTTTAGTTGTATTTTTTGTAGAACTATTTTTAAATAAATGCATTATATGATCTAGGGTTTTAGTAGGGGAACTGTAGCACTTTGTACTGTTAGATGTAGGTAAATTAGTAGATCTGTAGTAATTATAGTAATTAGATTTGTAGTTTTAAATATTTGTGAGTAGCATTACAGTAACGTACTTAAAAATTGTGGTACATTTCAAACAAGGTAGTACGTTGTACTCGTTTATTACGTAAAATAGTGACATAGTGATTTACTTACAGATATGTCCAGTAAACTTATATTTCAACTATACCATGGTCAAGGAAACGTCCGTTACGGGCCGACTGGGGTAGATCTGTCAGAATTTATTGTAACACCAAGGGGAATTGATAGACCAGCTGAGAGAAGTGTAACTTCTATTAAAAAATGGTTGATGAGGGGCTTGGGAATTGATCCACAGACAAGTGATATTATAATCTATGTTGTAGTGAGTCGGGCAATTGAGGGTTTTTATTGGGAACTAATGCCAGTTCAAAACTCTCGGATGTGGAGATGGTATGTGGAGAATGCATTGCAACGCGGGTGGCCTCTAGCTATGCTTCCATATGTTCATCCGAAGGATCCAAATGTGGAGATGAACATGGATGATGGCGAGGGGCCAAGTGTTGAAGTGAATGAGACTGGAGTGGATGAAGTCAACACATTAGAAGATGTCGTAGTACCTCCAGTAGGCATTCAACCTACTGGAGTGGCTGATGAGGGGGAGACTGTCGGAGCCATTGTGGATGAAATGGAAAGAAAGGATTCTGACAACGAGCGTGTAGAGGAAGATAATTCGTCAGATGATGAGGAGAACCATATTAATCCAGCTGAATGGGCTAGTGATGATTTTTCTGGTCTGGTCGTATCTGAAGGGGAAAATGTGAGATGGGAGTACAAAGAGAATGAGGTTATTGAGGGAGCAAGGTATGGTGATGGAGAAGACATGAAGGAGGCGGTGAAACATTTTGCAGTGTCACTGCAAAGAGAGTTTTGGGTTGCCAAGTCGAACCGGTCACAATATGAAGTTAGGTGTGTTAACGAAAAAGACGGGTGTCCCTGGAGAGTGCATGCTTATAAGGGAAAATGGAAGGATTATTGGACAGTGTCAGTCATTACCAAGCATACATGTCATCTACCTGGTGTTCAGAAATACCACAGAAATATTACATGTGCATTTATTGCATCTGAGATGTATGCGTACGTCGTGGACAATCTGACATATGAACCAAAGTCAATAATCTGTTATATCGAAGAGAAATTCAAGTATACTATTAGCTATGCCAAGGCGTGGAGGGCAAAACAGAAAATAATACAGATGAAATTTGGAACTTATGAAGCCTCATATGACAATTTGCCACGTTTGTTATCTGTTATCCAACAAAGAAACCCTGGGAGCTCATGTGCAATCAAGACATTCCCCTCAATTGATCATCCTGGCAAGACTGTGCTGCAAAGAGCCTTCTTAGCTCTACATACATGCAAGATGGCATTCGTGCACTGTCGTCCAGTTCTTTGCATTGATGGGACATTCTTGACCGGAAAGTAAAAGGGCCAGATACTAACAACAATTGGAGTAGATGGGAATAATCAGGTATTGCCCTTGGCATTTGCTTTTGTCGAGAGTGAGAACACCGACAGTTGGTACTGGTTCCTCCATCTGGTTAAAAAAGAAGTTGTTGGTATGAGGCCCAATGTGTGCCTAATACGTGACAGGCACGCTGGTATGCTTCGAGCGATAGAAGAGTTAAAATTTGGGAGTATGGATAGAGGATACCCTGGTGAGTGGGATGATGTACAGAGTAGGTGGTGAATGCGTCATATGGGAGCTAATTTCTTCAAGCAATTCAAGAACAAGGAGCTGATGAATATGTTCAAGAGGCTATGCAATCAGAACCAGGAGAAGAAATTCAATGAGCTTTGGAAGAGGTTGGACGAGTTGACAGCAAAATGCAGCGATCAGCGTGCAGCGAGACCAGCGAGCACTGTTCCTGACCCTCCTCAAGCAATCGGAGCTCTCTCAACAAATAGTCCAACATTGGTTAGGAGAACTGGAGAGCATATTCGGAAATTCTCTCAGTGGATTGAGAATGAGCCAAAAGAGATGGGCCAAGGCTTATGACACAGGTGGTGCTAGATATGGTATAATGACAACAAATTTGGCGGAAGTTTACAATTGGGTGATGCGCGGTGTTCGTGGACTTCCACTAGTTGGTATAGTGGAGTTCATTTTACATGGGACATGTAGGTATTTCCGGGAGCGGTTCCGAGCAGTTCTTCCCTCCATACCGAACAACAACATTATTTTTGGCACCTTCATGGAGAAAAAGCTAGCAGAGTGGCGTACGAAGGCCATGAAACATCGAGCTCTAGTTCAAGGTACTCAACAACACATGTCAGGGGTACTCTGTCAAGATAAGGCAGGCAGGGGTATCTACCGCAAGAGAGTAAAGCAGGAGTGTGTTCTCAAAGCCGACGGCACATGTCATTGTTCATGTAGAAAGCCGAAGCTGCTCCACAGGCCATGCACCCATGTCATTGCTGCGGCATCGGAGTGTGGCATCCAAGATGAAGTATATGTGTCACAATACTTCTCTAAGCAAGCAATATATCACACATGGAGTGGCGAGATTTTTGGTTCGGTATAGTTGGGGAGTTCACACAGATCCGATAATCAATATTCCTGATCCATTGAAACTCCGAGACAAGGCTGGAAGGAGAAAGACTCGTCGCATCCGCAACGATATGGACGAGTCCGAGGCAGGCAGGGTGAAGCGGTGCAGCAAATGCGATGAACGAGGCCACACCTACAAGTACTGTCCTAAAGACAAGGAAAAACCAAGTGCGGCGGAGGAAGGACTATCAGGATCAGCAGCAGATGTAGCTCACCCTACGGGTGAAGGCACTACTTCAAGGCGACCCCGTCCTAGATGTCCTCGTGGAACGTCCGGCTACGTGGTGTAGTTCGTGCGTTATATGTTGGCAAAGGTTCGCTTGTAATTTCGTGGCTTGTAATGTCTTTATGTTACGTGGCTTGTAATGTCATTATGTTACGTGGCATGTAATGTGTTTATGTTATGTGGCCTATAATTTCGTTCGAACTTATCGATGTTATGGCATTGTGTTGTGTTGCGAACCACTTGTTAGAATTTGGCATGTAATGTCTTTATGTTTCGTGACTTGTAATTTTGTTGTCCGTTTTTCATTCTTGTTATGTGCCCCCTTGTTGTGTAAGTTATGTTGTAAATAACTTATGATGTTACTTTATGATGTTACTTTATGTATTCTTCGGTTTTACATAACTTGTTTTCACGATTATATTATTAACTTCTTACATGCCCTAACATGTAACACATCTTTTTTGCAGCGATGGCGCATCAGTACACACCTGAGTTGTTGGATCCGTCGATAGATCAGCGCCACCGGTCTTACCTTACTGCAGTGGAGGGGGCTCAGCCTGGGATGTTCCGGCCACGGTCGTCACGCGAGCGACTTTTGGTTCACGACTCCTTCGTCGGGAGGTATGGATTTCATGTGTTAATTACTGCACTGTTTACTTCTTTTTATATTTTTTCAATGTGTTACTAACTTAAATGACATATGAATTTGCTTTTGCAGGTTGCGTGAGGTCGGCCTCCTACCGTTGTGTCGGTTGATGGAGGCCGCCATCGGCGACGACGAGCCGGCCAGACGCTGGGATGCGGACAGGTCAGTCCTAGCAGCTTTGGTCGACCGGTGGAGGCTTGAGACGCACACTTTTCACCTGCCGTGCGGTGAGGTAGCCCCCACCCTACAGGACGTGTCATACTTGTTGGGTCTACCGCTTGCGGGAGACGCTGTCGGGCCAGTTGACACGGGTGCGAACTGGAGGGACGATCTCACGGCACGGTTCGCACCCGTTCAGCGCGCCCAAGGTCTCCCGTTCGAGCCGTTGCAACAGCACCGCAACACCGGACCTACGAAGAGGTGGTTGCTTCAATTCACCGTGAGTTTTTTTCTACCTGAAATGAGTAGCGTACTACCTATGTAACTCGTAAGTTGCCTAACATTTCATCCAACGCTTGCAGGTCGACCAGCTACAGGCTGAGGCCGACGAGTACTCCTTCAGCCGTTGTTTGGAGGCATACTTGCTGTGGCTATTTGGGTGGGTAATGTTCTGTGGAGGACACGGGCACACGGTCGACAAGGGTCTCGTGCATTACGCCAGGACCATCACCGACGCCGCAGTCGGCGAGGTGCCTCAGCGGAGCTGGGGTTCCGCGTTGCTCGCGGCTCAGTACCGTGGTCTCTGTGAGGCTTGCACCAAGACGGACCCCGGGGCGATATTCGGTGGGTGCCCTCTCTCCATTTCTCTTTGGGCGGCTGAGAGGATTGCGATCGGCCGACCCCTTGTGGACCACCACCCGTACGAGCCGTCGCTGTACGAGAACAGGCCGGAGATCGACTACCCAACGATGGGTACTCTGTGGTGCCGCCGTCAGGTACGTCGCAAGTACTAGTTGATATTAGAGTACTATTGTTATGTTCATCGTACATCACATCGACCGTGTTGTCTTGCAGCGCCGATGGGCTCACGTCCAAGTTAGGCGGTCGTACGTGGAGTTTGTTATGGAGTTCGACTGCCTTCTGCTGACTGACGTAGTGTGGGAGCCCTACAGTGCCGCAGCTACCCACTGTCGTGCGCCGTTAGGCCTGTCCACACTCTGCACCAGGGACCAAGCGTACTGGATGACTAGAGTTCCGATGGTATTTGACATCTGCGTCGAGCCTCACGCACCTTACCACGTGATGCGCCAGTTTGGCTTCTGTCAGTCCTTTCCAGTACCGTTTCTGACGGGCGTCACAGTTGCCGTTCACCGGTAAGTGACTTAACTTTGCTTCAATATGTTGCATTAACAACCACCTCTACACAATAACTTGGTTTTTTTTGTCGTTCACACTAATACAATACATTAATTTGCAGGTACTCGCGCAAGGATCAGCAGTCAGCTGGCAACTGGCCCGCCAAGCTGGGCCCTTTTGTCGATGACTGGTTGCTCGCAACCGAGGAGGTCGTGGACCACGCGGGAGAGCCACACACGGAGGAGGGGTTCCAGGCGTACCTAGGCTGGTACCAGCCACGCACCCGTACTAGGGTCACCTTCGCTCCCAGGGAGCAACAGGCCCATGTTGCGACGCAAGAGACCTCTACGCCAGGCACCGCGACCAGGACTTCGCTCGTGCTGTGAGTACCCTACATCGCACCAAAGCCTTCTAAGCCTTTCTGTTGGTTAAATGTTACGAGTATTTACGTACAAATGTACCGTGCAGGTCGTTGAGTGCAATAGGGTCGTCGTTGATGCATCAACGACGATCCAATGGTTAGGTGCGGGGATTGAAGTGGGCGTAGATGAGCACCTATCGGCGTACACGCGGATACGGGACTCGATGCGCTCGATTCTCCGTGCGCTTACCTGTCGGACTAGATGTTGCTCAGGCAGACGCAGCACCCCAGGTTCGACCCCGGACGATTGCTCCTCGTCAAGCTGCGCACGTCCCTAGGCCGACACCCCCTCCCTTCGGAGGTACGTATATTCAAGGCTTAGTTGTACATGCCCCCACAAGTTTTAAAAATAATATTGTATCGACAATCAATTGATATGCAATTTATGTGTAGGCTTCACTCAGTTCGGGACGACGCAGGCCACCCACTCCTGGTAGGCTATAGGGTCATCGTCCCAGGCAGGTGCGTCGGCCTCGCATTCTGCGTCGTTTTGGCAGGACGCCGGGACTTCGTCACAGGCGGCCGGCACATTGTGGCAGGCTCCTAGCGGGACATCGTTGGAGCACGGGTGGGCTTCCGCCACGCACTTTGACCTTAGTGACTTCGACTTATCGGAGTCGACAGAGGACGTCCTCGATCCCTCACAGCTGGGAGGCGCACCACCGGTGCATACGCAGGAGCAGTCGCCCTCCACTCTGCACCCAGACCCCCGCGCTACCCGGGCTATCCCACCCGATCGCTTCACGTACTCCCAGGACCAAGTGCGAACGTAGGCCCGGAGGACCAAGCGGGGTCGTGGTGCAGCGCAGGGCTAGTAGAGTAGACTTCTGTTTTGTTATTTTGTTCACATGCTAGTACTCCATGCTTGTAGACTAAGTACATTGTTCATATTCGAGGTTCGCTTTCGTAGACTTTGCCGTTAATTTTTACAAAAGCACGATACCTTTCGCCGTATGCACGCATACTTTCGGCTGCACCGATGCAACCTCATTTATTCGCGTGAAGTACGACTGCGGAATCGTTGCTAACGCCCTTACACTTTCTCAAACGTCAAATCTTCCATGTCAAATCGCCACACGTCCATTCTTACTTTCGGCGTCATGCCGCCCTTAGGGCGGTAGGGTATACATCCGCATACGTTCAATCTTACTTTCGTCGTCATGCCGTCCAATCTTACTTTCGGCGTCATGCCGCCCTTTAAATGGGCGGCAGGGTATACGTCCGCATACGTCCAATCTACTTTCGGCGGCATGCCGCCCTTTAAAAGAGCGACAGGAAGGGCGGCAGGGTATACATCCGCATACGTCCAATCTTACTTTCGGCGGCAATCAGGCCGACCCACTCTGCCCCATGATGAACACATGTGAAGATTATCACTGCGATTTTCGTGCCTATATAACGAGCGCCGTAACACAAGATGTCTTCATCTAAGGCCTCCAACAAGAGCTAGCACAACCCTTCATCCCACCAGCTTTCGGCAATGGCTGGACGCCGGGGCGTTGAGGATCCCAACTGGCGTAGCGATCCTTGTGCATACCTATTCCCACCTTGGTGCCAGCGGCCTCTCTGCCTTTGCGGTGACCGACGCCAACTAATGGCTTCGCGGGATCCAGACATACGAGGAAGACGCTTTTTTAGGTGCCCTAACTATGACCAAGAGGTATTTCACTCTCGTGCATTATTCTTATTCAAATGTGATGCGCGATTGTTTACTCTTCATCCTACTCTATTCGTCAGACCCGCGCTACGGCTTGTGGATACATTGAATGGGTTGATACAGAAAATCTCGTTCTCGACATGACAACCTGTTTACAAGAACGACGCTGGTATTTCTCATCAGAAAGTACTGGGCAATACTTGCAGAGAAAGGCAACTTATGAACGCCAACGTCGTGAACAACAGTGCGACTGGTGGGTGCTAATGGGCCCAAAATGCAGATACGGTGATCGTTGTCAGGTTCTCCGTTCTACAAAGCCTAGTACTTTGGGTCAGCGGTTCTTCGTTTGCCCAAATATTCTAGATGACGATTTTATGGTAAAAATATTTTCATTACCATGAATCCTATTTTATCACAAGATTCACTAACTTTGTTCGCTTCACATCTATTCGTTTCTCCCAGGAACCTCCAAGAAGATATCGATACAAACAATAGATAGACACCAAAAAGGTTCTAAGAGATCCAAATGCCCGTGTGGTGCAGCTTGAATTGCCAGAGCAATAAAGGTTCACTAAAGCGCAGTTCGAGAGGGGAGAGGGATCCTCACGTAGGGGTTAGCTATTATCGAAGAACTTAACTTACTCAAATATGCAATATCTTGTTTCGTTGTCCCATTACTATATCGTCATCGTGTTCAGCTATTGCACTACATCCCTTCTAGTTCGAATCTATTCTCCTCTATGTAACCGCAGTGGAATCAGATGTATCCTGTTTAAATTGTACTACTACTTATTTACGTGACATAATTATCCTTGTTTCAGTATATATACTATTTCTGCGACCGAGACTATGATAGGCCAATATCATTTTCGTACATTAATACCACGAATAAGTAACAACATCAACTCTTATTTAAAATAGGAATTGCAAAACAACCGACTTCAATAGAATTTACAAAAAAATATCCACAATGTTTATCAACAAATAACTCTTTAAATGTAATCAACAAAGTTATACTTACTGTAAAAAAAATTAAAATCAGTTAGGGTGAATTGTGGGGTGGGCCACCTTGCCGCCCTTGCCTAGGGCGGCAAGGGACCCAAAGTAGACTTCATAAACCCTAAGACTGGCTGGCAAGGGGCCAAATGAAAAACTACCACCTTGCCGCCCTTGCAGAGGGCGGCAAGGGGCAGAACGGTCAAACTCGCACACGGTGCCGTGTGCCACGTCACCTTACCGCCCTGTGCCAGGGCGGCGGGATCTATTTTTGTAATTTTTCTCGGCGCTATAATATTTCTGTAAATATTTAAAAAAATATATAAAAATAAAAAAAATTCCAAAGATCTCTCCTACCTTGCACCACTCCCGGAGGAGGACGCAGCTGAATCGGAGTCCACATGCACAGTGCAATTAAACTTAGGTTTTCTTTCTCTCTCCTAATTTTCTTCCCCTTTTCTTTCGAGGCGTTGATGCGGATCGATATAGTACTCCGTTGGATGTCTCTCGTTAGATGGGCCGGAAGCCCACTTATGCCCGAAATAACTCGCGAGTGAAGTCCTCCCGTGCGCCGCGAGTTGGATCGCGCTAGGGGACTCCGACTCCGCCGCCGTCGCCCAGCCCGACTCCTCCGCCCGTCGCTTGGTCGAGCATGGCAAGCACCGGGCCAGCGGCGAGCCTGCTCGACCGCGATCGCTCCCCACCTTCAGGCGGCGGCTAGGGGTAGCCGCCTCCACGGGCGCTGTTGGCTTCGGAATCTAAGGTATCCATGGTTCCTTCCCCTTCTCTTCCCTTCAAAAGATTCGAGTAGGGGATTGATGCCTTAACATTCTGCCGCTAGTATGAGTACTAGTACATTGCTAAGGAGGGGTGTTTATAATCTAAGATGATCTGGGAAATAACATCGTAGATTATTGAATCGCGAGTCAGACAGGTGTATGATTCCCATCTAACAGCGGTTCTGAATATTTTTGCAAGGATAGAATGATTCTAGTTTGTAAAAATCGCTGTATGGCGCCTTCGTAGAAATTTTTCTTAGCTTTCCAGTCATCAAACTGATATTTCTGCAGCTGCTATAACGATTCTAGTTTGGACCAAAAACACTATATCGTGTACCTGTGCCTCACTACTACTCCTTCCATCCCAAAAAAAACTCAACCTAGGCGGGGATGTATCCTTCCTAGTAGAACGATATCCAAATTCATTGTACTAGAAATGACCACATCCTCACCTAGGTTAAGTTTTTTTTTTTGGAGGTGGGGGGGGGGGGGGGCAGCAGGGGAAGGTGGCTTTGTCCATGTCCAAATTAGTAATTTCATCACTGTGGCGATCCCTTCTATCCCTAATTTACAACATATACAGATATTGTGTTCTATTTCACACCTTCGATCATGAGAGGGTTTTAGGTGTTTTGAAGATTTAGGACAACATGTTGTTATCTAATCTGGAATAGGTTTTCTTATTATCTGTTTGATACAAGACACTGATGCTTTGGAGACTGCTACTTGTCGCCGTCTTCATTGTTCAGGAATCGAGTGTGGCCTCTTTCAGGTTCCTCTTCTCTTTATTTTGCAAAGACTACCAGAGCGTTACATTTCCTCATATTTGAGATATTGGGACATGATTATTTGGTGTTCTTACTCGTATGCTATTCAATACATCCCTGTGTTATGTAAAGATTTGATCCACCTAAACTCTTGTGTATAGTACATTGAATTTCGAATACTGGTGGCATGGCCACTTCTCTGATTAACTTTCAATGTTTCTTTCTGTTAAGGTGACTAGGAAACAAGCATTTCGCTGTTGGATATACCTCTTCTCTTGTTGGAATGGAGGCCAAGGTTTTCAGGTTTCTGAAGCTTGTCGGAGTTGGCTTCAAAGCTAGGACGGAGCGTGAAGGCCGTGAGTTGTTTCTGAAACTTGGTTACAGCCACGAGGTGCAGTTCACCGCTCCACCTGCCGTTCGTGTCTTCTGCTTCAAGGCCAACTTAATTTGCTGTACTGGTATCGACAAGAATCGGGTGCACAACTTTGCGGGCGCTGTTTGGAACTGTAAGCCTCCAGAGGTATACAAGGGGAAAGGCATATTATACATTGATGAAGTTATAAAGCTGAAGCCAGGGAAGAAGCAAAAGAAGTAATGTAGGGATGAGTCTCCATATTTTACTTTCAGTCTGCTAAGATGTTGTAGCACATTTTCAGTGGCGCATATGTTCTTGTGGTTTTCTTGTGCTGGTCTGATTGATCATCTTTGCCACAGTGCCATACTGGAACTGGAAGACCTAATAATTCTCTTATGCAGTGTATGTGAAATTGTGAATCATATGATGAGCCTGTATGACATACAGACCAGAGGGACAAATCGCCTTCTTTTTTTTTTGGACTGGCAACGTGTAAAACTTTCGATGGGTTTGTTGTTCTTTCTACTGTTCTGCTCTACTATCCTAGACATTGAGCTCAGTGTAAAGCTAGATCTGTGCATTCGAGGGGTTAAGTTTTTGTACTGAGCTAAAATCCGCAGTTTTATATGTACCATTTGATTTGTGATAGTGATGATGCTAAAGCCATGCTGCCAACTAAACAATTGTAAAGAGCAACGTGCCGCTTACACGTTGTAGTCCATTGGTCCTTTTCAGTAAAGATGGGCTGCATCAGTTGTTGAGCTCTGTGACAAACTGTAAGACCTTGTTGAGAAGTAATCCGCGTGGCTTGGAAATTTTTACGACACAAGAAGATCGTTCAGATTGGGTTAGTTTCGAAGTGTTTTTGGGTTGAAAATGGTTGAAATTTGCAAGCACCAGCTTAATCTTCCAAAATCCTAAACTAAACGGCAGTCAACGTCGCAATGGAAATTCCTACAACTCCAGTATATATATATTTTAAAAAAATACAAAAAAAAGCACCATAGGCACGTGTTCCAAACATCAATATCATCTAATTCAAGTCCCTATCATTTTCACACGAACCTTCTTATTTTCCGTAAGAACCAATAAAAAATCTCACCTTACAAAATCCAAACGACACCTGGCATGCGTGAGCGCGCCCCATAATCTGAATTAAACCACGTAATATAACCAATTAATTTTAGTGTGATATGATATGATATACTATAAATCTGGATAAGATTGTTTGATCTTATGTTACTATATGAGACTCCGTGATTGAAAAGTGAAAACTTTAAGCGCGCTTGATACTGAAACAATAAATAATATATCGCGGGTAAATTGTAAACAAAATAGAGGAAAAAGAAGAACCAGCCGAGAGGCCCTTCTAATAGGCCGCTCCAGCTCCGAAACGAGCTTGGCTTGGCGACCCGTCCGTCCGTCCCACCCCCCTCCTCCTCCTTCCCAATCTCGCCGCCGCCTTCGACACCCCCACCTCCTCCTCCTCCCCCCGATCTCGCCGCCGCCATGGAGGACGACGACGAGTTCGGGGGCCTCTACACCGACATCCTCGTCCACGCCCCGCCGCCGTCGAATCCCCCTCCCTCCGCCCCCGCCCCCGCCCCCGCCGCAGCCGAAACCCTAGCCCCAAACCCTAACCCTACGCCGACCCCTGCCTCGACCAAGGCGGCTGCTGCAGATGAGGAGGAGGACGACGACTGGCTCCTGGGCGGGAGCGACCCCGTGGTTGGTGTCGACCCGACCGGGGACTGGGCCGACGAGGAGGAGGATGGCGGCGGCGCGCTCGCCGCGCAGCCACCCCCGAAGCGCGAGGCTGCTGCTGCGAAGCCGGCCCCCGCGGAGATCGATCCGCTCATGGGGGGTGTGGCGGGCGACGCTGGGGCGGCTATCCCGGGGCTCTCGTCGTCTGTGGCCGCGACGGCGGCGGGGAGCGAGGAGTGGGATAGCGACAGTGAGGACGATATCCAGATCGTGCTCAACGAGACAGACGGTCGCCGGCTGCTCGGGGAGGACGAGGGCGATGACGAGGATGGCGAAGACCTCGTCATCGTGGCCGATGGCCCTATCCCTGGAATGGAGGAGCAGGATTGGGGGGAGGACGCTGCCGCGGTGGGGGCGGAGGGGGAGCGAAAGGAGGGCGGTGAGCCTGGGAAGGCTGCGGCGGCCCCCGGTGGGAGGATTGGGTACAGTGGCGGCGGCCAGGGGTTCCACCCGCAGCACCATTCCATGTTCAAGGTCAGTTCTTTGGGCCAAGAAGCCATACGATGCGCTCGGGCCACCCCCGCAGAGGGCGACGGCGTAAACCCGGTTGCAATTCACTACGTTTTATGTTGTACTGTGTAAATATCTTACCAAGTTAAGTGCCCTTTTTAGATTTTATTTTTGCATTCCTGCTTACTGCTCGACAATGTAAACTGTAAATGCATTATTAACTTATAAAGGAAGGAAAAGGAGAAATACAATGATTTTTGCATCTACTATTCAATGCTTCCATATAGCTACTTCGAAGATTCTAGACTTCTTAATGTGCCATCTCCATGCTGGAGTTATAGTTCTCTGTCAAGTAGGGGAAGTTGCTGTCAAGATGGTTGCGATGATGATTGGTTGTGAAGTTCCAAGTCAGTAACTTCATTTCAGATGCAGAATGGCATGGATGAAGCCAATTGATGTTAATAACAGTATCATCATTTCAAGCTAGGGGATAGTGGGGAAGACAGCAACTGGTTGAATTACCAATATTACTATTGCAAATAAGAGATACAGGGACATAATAGCTGATATAATTTAGCTCAAATAGCATCAAGCCTAAGCTTCAGTCTATCTGTTCTTTACATACACAGGGTTAGGATAAACCTTGTCCATGCACACTTGGATCATAATCTCCTTGGCTGTAGGTTTCTATAGTCCAAATTAAGTTTGTCTATAGTAAACTTGACAGAAGAAGTAATGGGGGCAAAGTGGCGATCAATCACAAATGGGCATGTTTTCGTTCCCTTTGGTGGGATAATTGGCTAGTTCAGCAATCCCATACTGGACTTCTTAGAATTTCTGATCATTTTCAGTGGTTAGGCTATGTATGATCATAGAACTGTAAGATGGGAGTGTGATTCATGCACATTTGTAGCTATTGTGCTGGTTGCTAATGTGTTAGGACACACTTGGGATTTTTTTTTAAAAAATATGAATCGACCTGAATTTATATCACTCCCTGCTGAGCATATGACTACATTATAATGATTTGAGCATTTGGATCATATATTAGTTTCCGGTTGTCTAAGAAATAATTAATATTAGCTTGTTTGATTTTTAGGAAGATTTGAGTTTCCACGGTGTTTGCATGTGAGATTCGTTAGAACCAAAGTTATAGTACAAATCTCTGCACCACATGTGCCATTTATCTTGAGGTTAACTGCTTAAAGCAATCTATCGTATGGGCTAAAATAATTCTTTTTGCATGTGGCTTTTTTGTAAATTATTTCCAAAGCTTACAGCAATGAACCTCATGGAAGTCTAAATTGAATTACATGTTTTGCATTTTGTTTACATGATTAGGTTATGTTTATAATTTATTATATGTTCTTGTGGTTTTCCTGTTGTTAATGGAAGACTTTACTGCTTGAAAAGTTGGCTGCGGTATCAAGGATTGCTCGCTATTTTTGATTTATTTTCATTTACTTGTTAAATCTTCTTCTAATGTTTCTATTATTTCTTGTCTTCCTCGTGCAGTATGTGCGCCCTGGTGCTACACTAGGGGCTCCATTAGGTGGGGCTCCTACTGCTACTGGTCAGTTCCGCCCTCCTGGACCACCCGGACCTTTTGCTGGTCGAGGAAGAGGTGACTGGAGACCTGGTGCTGGTAGGGGCATGAATAAAGGTTTTGGCTATGGAATGCCTCCATGGGGAGGTTCAGGTCGTGGTTTTGGTGGACTAGATTTCACGCTTCCTCCACACAAGTAAGCTAACTGGTAGACATGTTAACAATGATAGTCATGCATGTTGAATGGTTCGTTCTCCCTTATCAGGAATTCTGTTGCTGTTGTTTGACTGTCTATCTTATTGTCAATACATCTCTTATTGTAAAGGGCTTATTGACCGTCTGCTGAAATCACTAATATGCAATCAAATATGAGCCCTTAGGTTACTGAGTATCCTGAGCTTTACTTAAAACTACGAGGAGAAAGAAACAGTGATGTATGCAGTTTTACCTTTTATTGAGAATCATTATATACCAGCATTCTATAAAGCAAATCTGATAGATGTTAGTATTATTGTAATGTTCTCTGGCAATTTTTTAGTATGCATTTTGGAAAATCCTCAATGACGCAGAAAGGTTGGGATGGGATATTCCTTCTGATCAATCAATACATCTGTACAATAAATTCTATTTCATATCTAATTGTTTTCTACTCATAAAGACAATTTGTTTAACTCAGGACTATATTTGATATTGACGTTGATACAACATTCGAGGAGAAGCCATGGAAATACCCTGGTGCTGATATTTCAGACTTTTTTAATTTTGGGCTTGATGACGAGAAGTGGAAAGACTATTGCAAGCAGCTGGTGGGTGCATATCTTAGCATTTGTTAGCATGTATTAGTGTTATTCTGTTTTCATTTATAAACAATTGGCATGATTTATCACTAGGATCAACTACGATTGGAGTCCACAATGCAATCTAGAATACGCGTGTATGAGAGCGGGCGATCAGAACAGGTTTCCAATAGTCCCACTTTGAAAATATCAATTCTGTGCTATTTATTCTTTTGATGAACTATCTTTAACTGGGTTTCCATTCAGGACTATGATCCAGATCTGCCACCGGAGCTAGCTGCTGCTACTGGTCATCATGACATTTCTGCTGATAGTCGTAATAAAACTGATAATGGGCACACGGACTTCAATGCCCAAGGAAGAGTTCCTACAAGCATGCGTCCACCTGTGGTACTAAGCCCACTCTCTTTGACATCTATGTAGCTGGTTCTTTCTTTTCATGTTTTTTCTTGCTCGTGCACACTGCACTCCCCCATACCATGATTTTGCAAATGTCAGCACTCACACATCAGTGCACATGTACATTATGAAAGGATGTTCCACACACTCTATCGTGTGCTTCTTTTCAATAGCTGTGAGATTGATTAGTTATCCAATCTATAGGTTTAAGTTATTCCCTTTTTGACCACCACTTGGAGCGTTGGTTCGATCACGCTAAACTTACAAATTCCATAGATGTCAAAGCTATTGTCCACTCTTTGTATGGATTTAGATGTCAAAGCTAATTTTTAGTACTGTTGTATAACTAAATCTTGATAACAAGTAGCACGAGATATTGGAAAATTTTCAATCATGGTCACGCTAGTTTGGTAGCCACATGGATTCAATCAAAAAATAGGGGTAGGCATCGAAGTTAAAGGGTTGGTGTGTATGAAAAGAGGGAGTTACAAAGATTTATTTACGTCTGAGCATCTAATGCTAGTACCCAACTCCTGTCAGTGTGCCCCTTGACTTGGGTCTTGAAGGCTGCCCAGAAAATTGATGATATGCCACTCAATTCGTTGGGCTTTGATAAAAGGCCACCCTCTACGTTGCAATTGATAAAATGCCACCCATTTCGTTGCCTCCTTGTTAATTTGCAATTTTGGAGGGTTTGAGCCAATTTTTAATTTCTTTTCTCCTATCTAAACGGTGGCATTCTATCAAAGCCCAACAAATCGAGTGGCAAATCGTCAATTTTCTCTGCCCTTAGGTGAGAGGCTGTCCTGTAGGGTTCACCAAATCACCAATTGCTAAGAGTGTTGGATCAGGATTATTTGATGTCATTAGGTAGAAACAAGCTTCCCTTGGGCTTGGGGGGTATTTAAACTTCTTGGTCTTGTATACCGACTATAATGATAATTAGGTACCCAGGTAGCTATAGAATTTTCCTTTTGTTGTTGTTGCTGATGAGTGGGCCTAGACTTTGTCTTGGCATGGGTTCACCTACCACCTGGTCCCTTGTAGGATGTGGTCTGAGTCCACCTATTGAGCTGTGGATTGACCATGCCTTGACTAGGCGCAGGGTGACCCCTAGGAAGATAGGTCTGGGTGTAAGGGTTGGGGCATGACACTGACCTTGCCTTGAGAGACACATGGTAGAGGTTCAGATCGCCTATGGGTACTCTGACTATGTGCAAGTTGAAGTCAGAGGAAGTACTATCTAATTTTAGTGCAAGATGGCTCTAGCAGTCTGTTATGAGACATGCAAGTTTCATGTGAACAATTACAACATACGCAGGCCCAGCTTTCATTATTTTCCCATGCTCATCTGTATAGATTCTATACTGATGTTAGAGTTCTCTTGTCAGATGACAGGGAGGCCTATACAGGTTGAAACTGGCTATGGGGAACGCCTTCCATCTATTGATACCCGCTTACCTCGAATGCGTGAATCGGACTCTGTTATAGAGGTAAGTTTTTTTTTTGTTTGACCTGTGTTCAAGTTTCTGCTCATATGGACCAACTCTGCCTTTTGTTACCTGTCAGTTGAGTAGTATTTTGTGCTTTTCAGTTCTAAAAAGCACCTTGCTTTTCAGATTGTGTGTCAGGGACAATCAGATGATCCACTAGTTGATGATAGTACAGTGGACCAAACTGAGAAGGATTCTCAACAAGGCGATAAAAGGACCCACGGTGCTGAGGAGGGAAGACCATACACATCTGAGATGAATAGTTCTCATAGTTCTGCTCTGGGGAAGGAAGAGCATAAGAGATGGTTGCCTGTTTCATCTGAAGGTGATAATGCTACAGGTGTCAATGGCCGCTCCTCTCCCAGCTACAGAACAAGGGGTTCTCCTCGTGGAGTAAGGTATGCCAATATCTGCAGACCTTTATACATACTAGATAACTTATTAACATGAACTAAGTTTATTTAGTCTTTGTTTGCATGATCCTATTTATGCCATATCGGACTTGTTGATTGTCCTCCCATGATGTAATGGTCCCATGTTGCTTTAAATGTGAAGATATTGCAGCATCGCATCAGTTTCTTGTCCATCTTGGGGAATTCTGTTCATTTTTTCTACACCTATCCACTACCGAATTTTTCATATTTTTTCTGATTCAGTCTACTTCACTTGCACTTCATTTCTCTTGAATGTTTCAGTACTTCATTCAAATCCTTAGTTTTTGTGCTATATTTATAATGCTGCTTCCAAATTGGTTCTTTGAAGGTCATCGAAAGGAAGCTCTGCCCGAGAAGTTGAAAGTTCCAATGAAATATTACCCCGCCAAACAACATCATTAAAGAGAAACCATGATTCTCAGAGAGAAAACAACCCTGATGAGGGCTCAGAATCCAAGGATGGTCCTGAAGGGTCACCTGCTGCTGATGATGAAGCTGCAGATAAACTGAGTGCGGATCAGTTTGATGGTAATGATGGCAGTCCTGCTTTGGTTGATAGTGCTGAAGTGGATGGTGATGATGCTATCTCAGATCCTCACATGGTTAGTGAGACAACTACAACTGATGGTGATAACTTGGCTCATTCTGGTAAAAAGCAGAAACTAATTTCTAGGGCAGAGCAGCCCACTGGACACAATAGCAGTGATCAGGATGAATTGAGGGCACGGAATAGTGATAATAGTAGAGGGAGGTCTGGTAGCAGCAAAGATAATCAAAAACGTCTTGAATCTGGTGAAGAAGTTCTGCAAGATAGGCGGTCCAGGCGAGTAAATGATGCAAGAAGGCATCATGACGGAGAAGACCGCAATTCTCGTCGGAAAGATGAGTACCTTCGAGACATCAAACCAGATGTGGAAAGATCACATTTGGCCTCCAGGAGTAGGGAAGATACCCACCACCCTTATGCAAACAGAGACAGGGACATGCGTGGCAGAAGTTACGATAGGGTAAGAGATACAGAAATTTTGCAGAGGAGAGAAGAAAGTGTTCACAACAGGCGAGCAAAAGAGGAAGATGTGAGGCTCGAACACAATGCTGAAGTTGGTGCGAGGAATAGAAATAAGATGAGGCCACCCGTTGATCGGAATGATAGGGATGAAGATCCTCATGCAAGGAAACGGTTGGATGATGGTGACTGGAGGGGTTCTAGACCAAGAGAGCGTGGTGATGTTGTTATGAATCGTCGTGAAAATATAGATGATTCGCATATGAAGAGAAAGAAGGATGAAGAGAACATGAGGAGAATGAAACCTGAGAATGAAGACATAGTTCATGGACAGCATGGTTACAGAGGAAGGGATGACCCAAACAGAAGGAAGAGAGAGCGGGATGATGGAATTGATCAGAAAAGAAGAGATGACAATGCTAGGATGAGGGAGAAGGCTGATGATCGTTATCATACAAAGCATAAAGAGGACAACTGGCGACTGAGAGAAAGAGAGGACAGGCACAGGCCTAAGCATGACAACACTGTGACCCTTCAGAGAGATGAAGGAAGGGGATCTGGTCGGGGTGGACGGATTTTGGATGATAAGTTAGTCACTGGCGGTAGGAAACAGGATGAATCAAGATCTGCAGGATTAAGCAAAGAAGCGCTAGAGCGCAGCAGACAAAATGACCCTTTGAGGAGAGATCAAGGAGCAGAAGAAAATAGCATGCAAAATAGAGGCCGTTCTGATGTACATCCACGTGATGAAAATCCAAATAACAGTGAAAGGAACACCAGACAAGAAAAACCAAATAATACTCATGACGGTAACCGTCTATCCAGCAATTCTGGTGCTCGCCAGGCGAGTAGAGATAGATACCGGGAAAGCGCAAGAAAGGGCAAAAGTTCTGATATTAATGAACATGATCTTCCCAAATCGAGCAAGAGGAGACGTGAAGACCATGAAAGTCATCGCGGTGGGAAGGTATGAAATCTTGCTGACTATAACTTCAGGAAGGTATACATGCATTAGAGGTTCAATTGATTAGATACCAGAAAACTAGAATGCCATTCAGTTGAAATTTGTAGGATACTGTCATGTTAGCATGGGACAGTTTCAGATTATTTTAATGCACATTTCAGTGCACTTTTGTGCAAAGGGAGCACAGAAGTACACAACATTTTCCAACAAAAGAATAATGTTATGAGCTTATCCAGGCAAGTTACTAAATCTGTCTCCTAATTGTTTTGCAGAGTACTTTTATCTTATTTTGCAAACTGTGTTAGATTTCTTATATCTGAGTAGTGGGTACCTACGTTTTATCATTAGTGCATATGGCAAGTTGAGCCTGTTTATATTTTTGATCTGCTTTAGCTTTATATTACTGGTTGAATGCCAGCATGGCAATGGATTCCATATAAGTCAAACTCATGTTTTCTAAAAGGGAACATAAAATAAAGTAAAATCTGTATGACATATTGCCTATGCCTTGCAATGAGAAAATATGGCAAAGCATTTTGGGAAGTCACCTTGCTGCATTGGGCTTATGTTTCAGCTATTTCTAAAACCCCTTGGATTAGTCACTCACTCGATACAAATGCAAATATAATGTTGTATAGGTCGATGTGAAAGGAGTGAGTGAGCAAGAAAATAGTAGGGATCATACTGTGTCCTCCAAAAAGGGCCAGAATCCACAGCGTGAATCATTTGTGAAACAAGCGGAAGAAGATCCCATGTCAGATGATGAAAACCATGAGGATTCAAGAAGGGGTCGCTCTAAGTTGGAGCGATGGACGAGCCACAAAGAGATAGACTATAGTAGTATTGATAATGAAAATGCACCAACATTTTCTTCCATCAAATCAGATGTTCAAGCTTCCACTGCTGATGAGTTAGGTAAATCTGAAGCGGCTGCAGCTGGCAAATCAGAACCCAAGAGCAGTGGTGATAATGGCCAAACATCTGAGAAGACGGCCGAAGAGCGTGATCGACATCTAGACACTGTTGAGAGGCTCAAGAGACGAAGTGAGCGTTTCAAACTTCCCATGCCTGGTGAGAAGGATGCACCGCAAAGCAAAAAGGTGGATACTGAAGTGCAACCTCCGCAAATCGAATCTGCTTCTGCTGATTTGGAAGTCAAGCCAGAGCGGCCAGCCCGCAAGAGGAGGTGGACTGGGAGCTAGCTTTGAGCACATGGCCACTTGAAGAAATTACCTGCGGAATATCATGACGGATTGCACACTTCGCACCATGTTTGTTCTGTTACAACTGGAAGTCGAATCCATGTATGATTTTGCTGTTTAATTTATACATGTACGTGTAACTTACAGAAATGTTTGATTTTTGGTTGGGGAACTGGATACTGTATTTTTTTTACCCATTCATTTCCCCTAATGATTCCGGTGGTCCAAATGTGGCACCGGTGCCAGGGTGCCACCAAACTCAGATGGCTCCAAGCCTTTTATGGAAAGCAGCTGATTGGAGTTCCCTGACTTGGTAGGACTGGGTGCTTCGACAACAATTTCGTGGGTTCCAGGAGCTGCATTTGAAGAAGCTGGGGTGCCCATGCAGCAAGCTTTATCTTATGATGAACTGCTGGTGATCTGGAGGCACTTGATTATTGTATGATTCCTGTTGCCATCTGATGTTGGATGCAGTCATGCAGAAGTTATACCAAGTTACCGCTTCTCGTGCATGGAATCTGGGCAGCTGAGGACTGCGAGGAAGATCTTTACGACCTGGGATGACCATTTACTGTATGCCATAGTATGTTCTTGTACATTTTGATAAACATACATTGACGTGCATGTAGTTCATAGTATGCAGCAAGACTGCAAGAGAGCTAGTGTAGTGCTGCATGGTATACTGAAAAAATTGGACGGATCAATAATGTATACATCTTAGGTAGTGGACAGTAGGGTTGCTTGTCTAGTGGAATTTTGCTTATTACGATAACCCAGATTGATTTGACTTAGACAATCCAAATTCGTTTATGAATTAGACCCATATTCTACGCGGAAATGAATGCTTCTTTGTCGAATCATCAGGTGCTCACACACAGGTCTGTACTACTTGCATAAGCATAAACGTAAAGTTAAGACTGCAAAATTAGCACACCATTAGTACATAATTAAAGGAGGATGACCAAGCTTAAGTTTGCAAAATTAATATAGGCCAATAGAAATAAAACAAAATCCCAGTGATAAAGCCTCGGTTCTGTCATTTCTGTTCGGGGTTTCAGGCGATAGCGAGCGCAACGGTCACCGTCGTGGTTTCGGCCGCATCCGGTCACGATTCCGCCTCATCCGCGCGGTCTCATGCGCGCGCCTGTGGCTCTCCAAGGCGCGCGGGCTCGGCACACGCCGGAGCTGACCTCCCACGAGGCAGCGCGCTCCTCCTCGTGTGCGTGTGCGTGTGCGGGGCGCGTCTCCCCCTCCCACGCACCACAAGTTAAATTTAGGACCGGATTTACACGTACGTCAGAGGCGACTCAGGCTTAGGCTTGCCTGGCGTGTGGTGGCACGTGCCGGCGTAAGAACGGCACTGGCCTCCGTTAACATTTCACGCGCAGTCACGCACACGCGCGAGACGAGTACTACAACTTTACAAACCTTATCCACCTTGGAAAACGGCTCACAGAAGCGTTTTTAACTTGCTTTTATTACTACAAGTTACACCCCCCCAATCTCGCAGGCAAAATATTTCGCAAAGAATACTATGGGAAAACCAGCGATTCGGCAGCCTCCAGGAAGAGCCGAAAACGTTGCGCCGGCGCACCCAGTCTCCTGGGCCCCTTCCCACGGATTTGCAAAATTTCAAGTAGTGAGTAGCGAGTAGTGACACCAACCACGCCCCATATTTGCAGATAGCCCACTGGTTTTCCCCCAAAACCTCGGGCACCCGCCCACCCACCGTAATCCGTTCGCTATTTTGTCACGGATTCGGAGCCTCCTCGCCCGCATAAATGCCCCGCGCGCGCCCAGCCAGCGTCTTCTCGCCGTTCGTCCGCAACAAACCAAACCAAGAACACCGAAACCAATATAATCCACCTGCGATTCTGCCGCATAACCCCGAGGATTCGAAGCGAGAGAGCGATGGCCCCGACCGCATCGATGCTGTTCCTGAGCTACCACCAGCTGCATAGGCCCGCCGCTGCGGCGGCGGAGGAGGCGCCGGCAAGCCGCAGGAAGGAGGAGGAGAGTAATGGCGGCGCGGCCGGCGGTCGCGTCCGGGTCAGCCTGAGCAGCGCGCTGTCCCTCCTGTCGCGGAGGAGGGAAGCGACGCCGACGCCGATGCAGGAGGCCGCGGCGAAAGCGGAGGCCGGGCGTGGCGGTGGCGTCGCCGGCGAGGTTGAACCCGAGGCGGCGTCGCTGGAGCGCAGGTTCGAGGAGGCAGTGCGGCTCAGCTGCTGGTCTTCTTGAAGATCCAATTAGCTCTTGCAACAATTGCATATAATCCACATGTACATAGGTTGTAATACTACTGCTGCGCATGCAACATTTTCTTTCTTTTTTCTTTTTGGTAATATTGCTGCTCTGTTCCTGCATCTGCATGTACATGGATGTATAATCGATTCGCCTTTTTTTTTTTCGTTCATGTGCTATCTTGTTCTTCACAAGTGCTTGGATCTGTAAACTGTAATCCACAAGAGACACTTGTACATGAGTTCGTCGACGATTTTATAGCCTTGGTGTTGGCTCTCCTGAACGAACTCGTCCCTCGCAAAATGAGAGAGAGAGGCGAACACTTGATCGAATCGGCAAATAGCGGCTAATGGGCTTCTTGTCACTGAAAGAGCAGTGATTAGCCCACAAAGCATTCAGGCCCAAAATTGTATGGACCTAAATTTGACTAAAACCCCACGCTATACATTGGACAGGCCGGAATCTAGGCCCATAAAGCGAGGCCTTACAAAAACCGGGGCCTACAACCGCAAGCCGCAGGGTAAATCGGGGTTGCCTGCTCCGTCTCGCCGATTCCCCCACATCCTCCGTCGCGCCGTCGCGGCGCGGCCGTGCTCGCCCTTCCCCCCGCCGGGGCTTCGAGTCACCCCGCTCCTCCTCGGCTGCTCCGGTCGCTCGCCGCGGGGCACCATGAAGGTGGACCTCTTCTGTTCTCTCCTCCGTTCTTCGGGTCGCGGTTTTTTGGGGTGGCTTATCTCTGGCTCTGCCGGCGATGTGCTCGACGTAATGCCTCGGTGGGTGACCTGTGCAGATCGCTGTGGAGGGGTGCATGCACGGGGAGCTTGACAAGGTCTACGACACGCTGCGCGAGCTCGAGAAAGCCGAGGGCGTCAAGATCGACCTCCTCCTCTGCTGCGGCGACTTCCAGGTGAGCAGGCCGCGGTTTCGCTGCGTGGCTCCTCGTTTCGCTGCGGTTCTCTTCCTTGATTGGGAGGCTTGCTGAATCGATGCGATTCGTACGGGGAGAAAAAGTTCAGCAGTCTACTGTTTTTTGTTGAAAATAGCATTTAGTGTGCCGCAGCTGGTTGGAATTTGGGAGTAGTAGTAGGTTGTTTAGTTGGTGATTTACTTCGACTGATAGGACTGGCGAAGTAATGTTAATTCTCTTCTAATCAAGTAAAATGTTAATATTCATACTGCTACTCGGCTACTCCAATGCATATGAAGATTAGCTAAACCATGTCTGTAAATTGAAGCACTTGTTTTTCTAATATTTACTATGCATAAGTACCAAAATGGCTATGAGCTAATCCCCGCTCATTTTTTGCTCACGCTCTGCCAATGTTCGGCAGTATTCTGCTACATGTTAACACACCTCACCTTGTCATGCAGGCTGTTAGGAACGAGAATGATTTACAGTGTCTTAATGTGATGCAGGCTGTTAGGAATGAGAATGATTTACAGTGTCTTAATGTCAAACCAAGTTATCGTAACAAGAAATCATTTTGGAAGTACTACTCAGGACAAGCTGTTGCCCCATACCCAACAATCTTCATAGGTGGAAACCACGAAGCATCCAATTATTTATGGGAACTGTGAGTCTTTTTCATATATATTTGATGGACCTCATGCAATACAAAATTGCGGTTTCTCTTTACTCTGGCCCTTATGGTATATTCACATCCACTTGATGACATAATTATAACTGACATTGAAGAAATTGGTCGGTCTGTATTGTAAGCTATTCCATAGCATATTTTATATTTTGGTTTTAAATTTTTAATTGGGATTATTCATGTTCAATGATCTCTAGGAATGGCATGAAGTTCATTGTTGAATGAAATTGTTTTTAAACCAAAACTCTCTTTTGTATGACGAAATTACTATTTTGTTTAGAAATATATATGAAGGGGATATAATATCCTCATTATTGGCTTTATTGAGTGACACCAATATATTTGACTTTAATTGTTCATACTATTGATGTACTACCTCCGTCTTTAAATATATGACATTGTTGACTTTTAATAAGATGAATGGTCAAATTTCATGTCCAAAAGTCAACATCGTCATACATTTATAAATAGAGGGAGTATGATTGTTGCTAATTTTAAAAATGTAACTTTGTTACTTTTTTTGTGGTCAAACATCTAATAGGTATTATGGAGGATGGGCAGCACCCAACATCTACTTTTTGGGGTTTGCTGGTGTTGTTAAGTTTGGAAACATTCGAATTGGTGGACTATCAGGAATATATAAGCAACAGCATTATCACTTAGGCAAGTTTATTAATATTTTTCTTGGGATAACTTGTAATATTTTTCAACTTTTATATCTATTGTGGAAGCCTAATAAAAAAATGTCCTAAACTGCAAAAGTAAACACCAGTAAACTCTGAATAGAGTATTTTAAACTTATTGCTTCTTATGCAGGACACTATGAGAGGCCCCCATACAATGAAAACACTATAAGGTCAGTGTACCATGTAAGGCATTATGATGTTCTCAAGTTAATGCATGTGAAGGAGCCTCTAGATATATTCATGTCACATGATTGGCCTCTAGGCATTACTGAGTACGGAAACTGGCAGAAGCTTATTCGGGAGAAAAGATTCTTTGAAGAAGAGGTAATACCATCGTTTACACAACATTTTAGAGACTCTAGACATGGAAACAGTATTTTTCTATAACTAAGATATAACTATGACAATGGTCACCAGCACTAACCATATGAGAACGCTTTAAGAGAGTAATCTTTTTGAGCTACGATACTGCATACTGTATTTTCAAATTAAACTAATGGGATTAACAATGGCTTCATAGATCAATTGAAAAAAACAATGATTTCAAAGATCAGGACACAAGCGGTACCAAAGTACCAACATGTGTGATCATAAGCTATGTCTTGGCCCTCGTACTATTCTGCTATACTAAAGTGGCCATTACGTGAACCTGGGTCAGTTCATCTATATCAGACATCAGTTGAATTAAAACGTGGGTATTCTTACATCCTTTCAAGACACTTCTTAAATCTTAATAGGCATGGTGCAATGAGATTAAATTGGTTGATTCTATTCCAAGCCTCCTCTTCTGACACTGACTACCACTTCTGCTTTCTGGCTCTGACTTTCACTCTGCTCTCTGACTGACTTCCACCTTGCTCTCATTTCACCCGGAGATCTGCTCCTAAGTCCTGAGTCCAATCTCCATGTTCGCTTTTCCCCTGGGCCTAAAAAACATCCCTATGGGGAAAGTCAATTCTCATTGCACCAAACCTTGTATGCTGACACTGTTTAGCGGTAGCCTGACTATTATTGTGAGGCTGTTGGCTTATTATACTCCATGCATGTTTAACTCCACTTTCTTACACAACATAAGTTTTATGCTTCCTTGGCACATAACTTTCAGGATTGTATGTGCATCGGTAGACCATTCTATTAATGATTTTCTTTATTATTTCAGGTCAACAAGAGAACACTAGGCAGCGAACCAGCAGCAAGATTACTGAATAAACTAAAACCACCATACTGGTTTTCAGCTCATCTTCATTGTAAGTTTCCAGCTGTTATCCAACATGGAGAGGATGGACCTACAACTAAGTTTCTTGCACTTGATAAATGCCTTCCTCAGCGGGGCTTTCTCCAGGTGCCCTTATTACCTGATCCTGGATTATTTTTTATCCTTGTAAATAAATTTTGCATTTTGCTGTACACATTTGTTTCTGAGGACTAGCCAATCCATTTTAGGTAATAGACATTCCATCCAGTCCAGGACCACATGAGATCCAATATGATGAAGAATGGCTTGCAATAACACGGAAATTCAACAGTGTTTTCCCTTTAACTCGGATGCCATTTACAATGCGGTCGGTGCTTAACTGCATATAATGTCTTTGCTCGTTAGCATGCAACCAGTGTTCTGAAAATATTTAAAAATATTAAATCCAGAGTTTTTCAATTGTCTTGTTAACAGGGATGAACAGGTTGACACTCAAGATGACTTGCAATGGGTTAGGAACAAGTTAAATGCTAGAGGAGCTAAGCCTATTGATTTTGTCCAGACTGCCGCATCTTATGATCCTTCTTGTCAAGCATCCAATCCCTCCATAACAGGTGAGCTTTGATATTCACATTCTAACAGAAATATGCCACTTCTCTCAAAAGAAGTTTTTAGGTCAAATTGAGCACTACTCCATTAGTTTTCTTTTAATTTCATTTCATTTCATTCAGTCAGTTGCTTTTGTAGAGAAAGTTGTAAACTACTAGAACAACAATTCCAGCCATTTGCTAACAGTCTATCTGATAACTCCTAAAAATGTTTTACTTAAACCTGACCCAACTTGGATCCGCATTTCTTGTCGATCTTCTCAATGTGTTTTAAGCTGTTCTCCTGTGTTACACAGCTCATTGCAGGAATCCACAAACTGAGTCTTTTCTGCAGCTTCTAAATCTCCCGTATCTTCTGGACTCATCAAATTCTTATGGTATGTAATGTCTCTGATAAATGCTTATGGTTATACTACTATCATCAAATTCTTATGGTATGTAATGTCTCTGATAAATGCTTATGGTTATACTACTATCATTTCTGCTAATATGCAACTCTGGATTTGGTAAGTGTGGAGCCTAGAACTGGTAAAACTTTAGCTATGTTCTATGGACTATGGTTGGTTCGTTGGGTCTGAGCTAGCTATTCTATAAATATAATCAATACTTCTTTTAAGCAGACAATCAACACTCCGACTTATGATTACTCAAAAATAATGGTTCTGTTATTGATTTTACATTGGTTATACTTAAGGAAAATTATGGTATATACCACCCAATTTTTTCTTCAGATATATGCTTAGTGGTAGTTTCTCTGAGCATTCAACCTTTTGTTGACAGGGGTTGGCAGGAATGAGTCAAGCTCCCAGACAGGACAACCACTTGATAATGACGACATAGAGCTCCCAGACGATGAAGATGATCCGGCGGACGATGATGACTGAAGAACTGAAAGCCTGATAGTACATTGCATTACCTTTGTAGGGAACGGGCTAGGGAACTGACCTGTAGACAGTACAATTTACGCTGCTTCCGTGTAGAAGAATTGAACGGGATGTGTAGACGAATGTTCTTCCATTGTGTGGATTAACTTGATTTGCAGGCTAGGTGATGAATCATTTTTTTTAAACCAGAAAATTCGTTACTCATGATCCGATATTTCTTCGGCAACCAAACGACTGATACATGCTGGAATATCAACAGTACTGGTTCACATTGAACCAAACAATCACCACACGTGCTGAGGCTTACAGAGTTGCATAAATTATATATAAAATTTATATAATCCTTCAGAAATTCAGCTTTGTAGGAATTGGGGAAAAATCCTTGCTCTCAAGGGGATACGAGTGTATGAGTATGTTTAGGGAGCTTTTGGTAGCTGTAGTTTCTCATGAAATTAGTTTCAGTTTTTTATCTAGATTTTAAGAAGTTATAATTATAGAATTAAAAAATAAACTAAAAATTTTTCCAGATTCTCAGAAGCTTCGCCAAACAGACTCTACGGCAAATGTCGACGGTCAAAAGCCCAATTGTAATTTGTAAATGGGCCCCACGAGGTCGCTGAAACGCATGGCCCATCGACTTCGCCCACCCCCTCCCACTACACCACCACCGCGCCGCACCACAGCGTAGCGCCGTCACGGAGGAGAGGAGAGGAGGGAGGAGGGAGACGAGACGGAGGGATTTTTCTTTCCCAACCCCCGAAAACCCAATTCCAAAACCCCAAACCCTCCCTTCTCCGTCTCCGTGTCCGGTTGGCGCTGCAATGGCGGCGGAGGACAATCCCGGGTACGCCCTCCGCGCGACGCTGACGGGCCACCGCCGCGCCGTGTCCGCCGTCAAGTTCTCCCCCGACGGCCGCCTCCTCGCGTCGGCCTCCGCCGACAAGCTCCTCCGCGTCTGGAACACCTCCGACCTCACCAACCCCGTCGCGGAGCTCGCCGGCCACGGCGAGGGTGTCTCCGACCTCGCCTTCTCCCCCGACGGCCGCCTCATCGCCTCCGCCTCCGACGACCGCACCGTCCGCATCTGGGACCTCGGCGACGGCGGCGGCGGCGGCGGCGAGCCCCGCCTCATGAAGACGCTCTCCGGCCACACCAACTACGCCTTCTGCGTCGCCTTCAGCCCCCACGGCAACATGCTCGCCTCGGGCTCCTTCGACGAGACGGTCCGCGTCTGGGAGGTCAGGTCCGGGAGGTGCCTCCGCGTGCTCCCGGCGCACTCCGAGCCCGTCACCTCCGTCGACTTCAACCGCGACGGCGCCATGATCGTGTCAGGGAGCTACGACGGCCTCTGCCGCATTTGGGACTCCGCCACCGGCCACTGCATCAAGACGCTTATCGACGACGAGAGCCCGCCGGTCTCCTTCGCCAAGTTCTCGCCCAATGGGAAGTTCGTGCTTGCCGCCACTCTTGATAGCAAGCTGGTGAGTTTGTTCAAAAACTGTTCCCTCAACTTGCAGCATATGTGGAAATTTGCATGTGTTATGTGATTTTGTGAATGTATTTATTCCGTGCTTGATTAGAATGCGAAACTTAAAGTTAGTAGCTGTCCTAGGATTGGAATGCTAGAGCAATTATTTCGATGTGGTACATGGTGCCAGAATAGATTGACTGGAAACTAAGGGCCTGGTGTTGCCAGGTTGTGCAGTGAGGATGCTGTCAATGAAGGCATTATGGGGGTAATTATAGGATCTGTGTTTTACTAGTTATGTCAGCTACCCTTCTCGGTGTCGTGTCTGACTTGTTGGGGGTTAAGACGGTAGTTCTCATCTTAAATTTCCTTTTATGTTGCAAGGCTTATGGCATATGCTTAAATTTGAAATCTCAGATGTTAAGATTATATCGTCTTGCATTATGTTGACCTTTGGATTGTATGCTTTGTTTGGATCCCTTGAGATGCCAACAAGGTGACCCAAGCTTAATTAGATATTACAATGTGTTGCCAATGTTGGGAGCTCTGGGGTTGATAGCAGTATGCTGGTATTGGTGGATTTTCAAAGTGAGAGTGTTGTAATAGAAGACCTTAGGGGGTATTTATATGAACCATTGTTCACTAATTACACTGGGTACCTTTGTCGATGCTGACTTGGTGGGGTTTAAGATGGTACTTCTGATCTTATCAATGCCTTTCTGTCGAACCGCTTATGCTTCTGCTAATATCAGTCATATATTGATGCCCAACATTTAAAAACCCCTTTATGCTATGTCTACCCTTGGAAATATAGGATGCCTTTTGGGATCCCTTAGGTGGTACCGAGGTTATCTGAACTTTTGAGACCATGTTACCATGTTGAATCCCTACATCCTAGCTCTTGGAAAAGTTGGTCATATGGAAATGAAATGTCCTTGTAAACTTGTAATGCTACAAGGGCATCTCTCAAGAAGGAGACAGAAGAATTAACACAGTAGATTTAAGTATTTAAGAGCTTCACTGCCACAACATGCACACTTGATCTTGCAGCTGTGTAGATGCACGTTATGAATATATAGCTACGATACTTGCAATGCTTTAGTAGACTGGTATGTGATTAAAGAAAAGATGACTTTTTAGTATTTTTTCAATCTGCAATGTCTGCAATGTTGTTTAGTGTTGTGTGCAATCTTGAGGTAGTGCTAGTGAACGTGGAAACCTAGAAATCCACTTGCTTTTGCAACTAAACAATTTTGTGCTGGTTAAGGAAGTGCTAGATGGGTTTATCTTTGGAAATATAGTTTTGCTGGTTGTTTTCACAGTATAATAAGGTGAGAAAACTGGGGCATTAATGAGTAGCTTAATAAGGGTCATTGGCACCCCAGTTTTTCTGTGTTTGAAACAAGCAATTAATAAGAGGCCAAATCAAAATATTTAATTAACTTGAGATATCATAAACTCAGGAGAGTGTTTTTTATATATCGAATTATAAATGCGTACAACAACTATGACATAGCAGTTAGCAGTGACTGGAGCTGAAAATGCCATATGGGTTTCCTCATGATGCAGAGGTTGGGTATTGAGCTCTTACCATGATGTTAGGATGGCTAGAGTGCATTCAGTATGCAATAGACAAATTGTGATTATTTTATCTAATCTTGTTCTGTGCTGTAATATTGTAAAAGACAAGTATAAATGCTTGCTTGGTACATTCTCAAATTCCGACACTTATACATGTACTTTGATAATATTAGCCATCTTACAGTTACGGTGAATTGGAATTATTGTTATTCTTATGTACCTATACTGAAACATAGTTGTTTCTTAAAATATGATCTTCAACATCTTCCTGCATTAGAAAATATTTCATGTAGCTGGGTTTTTTTTCTGGTGCTTATTTATTTGGGAGCCTCCCTTGAGAATCCAGTCCCAGTGTTTGATCATGGTTGGAGCAATTTATCAGTTATCATACTGAACATTGTCTATGTCTTCAGTTCCCCACTTGGTCCACTTGTGGTGTTTTAATTTGTTAAACAATTTACAGTATACTAGTAGGTCCTTCCAGCAATCTTAACAACCTTCATTAATGCTGGAGACAATCCTGACAGTCTGATAGTATCCACAGTTTCTAGGGATAGTCCTTGGTACCATTTCTCAAGAAATTGGAGTTGGCCTATCAGCAAGGTTACTGCACCCAGCAGTTTCTAGAAATAATATCTCCACATTGTTTGAAGAGGTTAAATTGTAGTGCCATTTAGCAAAGCACATTGCTCTTGGGCCTTGGCTGTGTACAATTATACCCTATGCGCTACCGAACTCAGTAGTCCTTTGTGTACAACTGAATATTATGTAGTGATTCTGTGACACCAATCCCAACCTCGCCAAACCTTTCTGTACAACTGAATAGATTTATGTAGTGCACCGATACTTTAAAGCTGCTGCCTGCTGGAGGCTTTTTACATGACACATCAGTATTGAATTTTTTATGTTATGTTCAGGTGCCTACAGCCTACTTACATGTACTTTTTGTCACAAGAGCACTTCTCACATAATGTTTATTTATGCAGAGGCTCTGGAATTTCTCAGCTGGGAAATTTCTCAAGACATATACTGGCCATGTGAATACAAAATACTGCATTCCAGCAGCATTTTCAATCACCAATGGCAAGTATATCATCAGTGGCTCGGAGGACAAGTATGTCTACATATGGGATCTTCAGTCAAGAAAGATTTTGCAGAAATTGGAAGGCCATACTGACACAGTCATCGCCGTGTCATGTCACCCCAATGAAAACATGATTGCATCGGGAGGACTTGATGGTGATAAGACGGTGAAAGTATGGGTCCAAAAGGAGGAAGATCAGATGGAAGTCTAAGTGAGGTCTTATTGTCTCGACTGTCATGTAACCTGACTGGTGATGGTTGGTAAGCTACTTAGCTTCCGGACTAATTATAGATTGGTGCGGTGGGGAATGTAATTGGATAATTGGATGTTGCTTTATCAGCTTTGCTCCTGGCTTCCTGGGTTGTGTTCTGTAGAACTCTTAATGAATTGGGATGGACGGATGGTTGTAACAAAGCCTGGGCATAAAGAATTCTTAAACTTGATCTGCTCCCTTTTGTAGGTTATTCGTTCCTATGTGAAGTTACTATGCCAATGAATGTGCAAAATAAATTGTTCATAGGAGTACTATGTTTTGGGCTGTTGCCTGTTGGGTACTTGGGCTTTGTTTGCTTTGCATTTTGAGTAGCTTTAGTTGGGCTTACATATGATATATGCTACCATTCTATTAGGCCTGCATGTTGACTACCCACATTTTCTTGCATGGTAAGATTTACAGTTGGGCTGAATCATCTCTCTGAATAATGGAGTAGCTCTCTCTAAAAGAAATAAAAGAACAACGGACCATCTGCTGGGAATCTGGGATTGGGCATACCTGAGCACTTTCAGTGAAACAGAATGTTCAAATATAATTTATATTGTTATCCTGCCTTTGGCTACTTATTTGGTGAATAACCATATTTTCTCCTCATTTTTCCTGGCAGGTTGAAGAACTCCCTTCTACATTGAGCTTACCATCTTACCATGCTCAGACATCACTTAGCCCTGAGACAAAAGCAACACTTTGTCCACTTCAAATAATGGTAGTAAAAGGACATCATAAAAATATGCTGCGTTGCTATTACTAACTCAGTAAACTGTCTTGCTGCGTCTTCCTTTGCCGGCTTGCGGATTAGCAGTCTCATGAATTCAGATCAGCTGTGTATGGTTGTTCCTGAACACCTACAGTGTGCTGCTCTCTTTTCTGTGCCATTTCATTGGGCACCTAGGAATGAACGACTCCATTATTTTTTAGACATTGAAGCATGGATTGGCCTTATTGTTGACAGCAACTGGATGATGGTCCATAGGGGAAGGGAGGCATGGGGCCTTTCAGATAACTAGATAAGATGTGGTCTGTCCATCCCCCTCTAGCAAAAGCTGTCCTTTCTGCCGCCTTGAAAAAAAAAACTGCTTTGCATCTACTACTAGGCACCAACACACTGGAAAGCTATTGGTCACCTTCAAATCACTTTCATCCTGCCTTTGCATTGCCATCTTTCATTTGGTCCCTATTCTATTTCCTTTTCTCTCTGTTTATGAGCTGTTTCCTTTGGTCACTCGTGACTCTGTGCTCTGCATGTGTTATGTGGTGATCTCCCGAATAAACAACCACGTGGAAAATGTTGTTGAGCATGGTCATAGAACTTGCCTCTAGTAAGGCTGTGTTCGCTAAGGCTTGCTTCCCATGGAACGGAGCAGTCCATTAACGTGTGATTAATTAAGTATTAGCTAATTTTTTTCAAAAATGGATCAATATTATTTTTTTAAGCAACTTTCGCATAGAAACTTTTTGCAAAAAACACACCGTTTAGCAGTTTGAAAAACGTACGCGCGGAAAAAGAGAGGGTTGAGTTGAGAAAAATTGGGGAAGAACAAAGCAAGTTGAGATTGCATACTCATCTCTCCTGGTTTCAGGCTAATGTGTACTAGTAAAGTTGCAACCCGAGTTCAAGAAAACATGATATGGGAGTGATGGATGCAGCTTTAAAATATAGATGGATGGAGAACGGAGATGTTCACTCGATGAGAGCAATCGAATACAACACATATCATATTTATAGTTTAATCGTATAACTGTGTGTGTGCGTTATGAAGATATAGACCAATCTGTTGAACGTTCACACCTTGTTACACCTATTTTTGATATTCCCTAACTACTATAAGAGGGTAGGGGGTCTTGAGGGCGTGAGACGATCCGTGTCGTAACTGGGTCGGTCGATCCACCCTACCTAATAAGTAGATCCTCCCTGTATGGGACTAATGCTAATACTGAATTATGGACACTCTTATACACTCGATCAACATTCATTATACATCGAGGTCTCTCTCTGGCCAACTTTGTTAGGTTAATCCTTTGTTGATTGGCATTAGTTTCTGTACCATTGCCTTGTAGGAGGTCTAATCATGGGTCCTTCGTGCTGCTGTGTTTTTATGCTGCTGTCTGCATATGATTATTGTTGACGTGCCATTCTTGTAGATCAGGGATCCAGCCATATATTGCTGAGGCATTCTTGGGTTTGTCGTGATGCTTATTGGTGGCGCTAATTGCTTTCCAAGTCTTTTAAGCATACTTTTTGTTTTTGCAAGCAACGGCGATTGGCATTGCTTAGCTAACCATGCATGTGCTACATACAAAACTAATGGAGTAATCAACACTATCAATCCTTTGTGTTACTTAAAAATACCGGTTAACAGTTATCAATCACCATGTGCCACAATGTCATGGACTCGTGCGCATCCATTGGATGTTTATTTATTTGTTTGTTTTTCCCAGTGTATTTGATCTGTCACATCTTGTAGGTTTTTTAAAGAAGAATCTAGCTTGAATATTTCATCGATTTACAGATCTAGTATAGTTTTTGTTGGCAAATATAAGAAAACATGTCTTCAATAGCGATTAAAAAAACACTAGGAGTACTTTAGCTATTATACTGATATGTTTCTCTAAAATCTGCATTGTGGACGATTTCTTTTCACAAATTCTCATACAACGAGGGATCAATACAAAATTAATGCCGTTTTGGGGCTCCACTTCAAATGAAGGACCTCCCAAGGTTTCGGCAAAATTCCATTTTTCCCAATAAGCTCTTAGCCATATGCATGGGAATCAACTGGCAGTACATAAGTGCATTTTTTTAATGATCTCAAAAAGGACAGTTCCAATGCAAGTAAAGCATCTCTGATGCTTCACTTGCTGTCCTGGCTTGCAACTTGGGCACTTGCACTGAGGGGCATATTCATGATATATATACCACTGTTTCCATTTGCCTCTGAAGAAGCCTGAACAGACAACACAGGGTCATCCGGATCTGTTTCAGAGGAAAGGTATACAGGGGCACAAGGCCTCATTACATTTGATCATGAAATGAACAGCATAGTTGGCCTTCTCACTTTGGAATCTGCACAGCTCTCCATTGTCAATTTGCTGTTTCAGAACAGTTTGATCTTTGATGTGCTAGCAAGGAGCAACCTCTGAGCTCCAGATAGGCCGATGCGTGGAGCTCAGGTTATCGTCCACTAATGCACACTGCACGGCATCATCTAACATTATAATATTGTAATCAGGGGCATTATAAATTTATAATATCCTCTAGTGGCGAGCTATCAGATGTGAAATGCATTGTTTTTTTTTGTTTTTTTTGTTTTTTGGCTTTAGCTGCATGAGACCTATTGTCATCCTCCAAGTAGGCTCCAACTGGACCGGCCATATCTATTTCATAATTTCAGTAATGTACTAATGATACTGATGTCACTCAACTAGTGTAAATTGTCGTGTTAGTTTTATTATGAGTTTGTCATTAACTCACAGTAATTTTGGGCATGCTTGATGGCTACAGTTTCACTTACAAGACAATTATGTGTGGCCAAAGCAAAAAAAAAAAAAAGTAGGGTAAAACTAGTATTTTCACTATTGACGGTCCAAAAGTCGACGCTGAGTTTTTTTTCTTCTAAAATTAAAAACTGGTATAAGCCGTGGCTCAAATACATGGCCCTTTAAATTGAAACTTGTGATTACCGGTGAGAGTAACGGTGGATCTTCCTTTCCTTGCAGTTTTGAGCATACCATGAGCATACGAGAGCCATAGCCAAAATATTGAATCTTAAAATCTAATTTTGGGTTTTTTTTTTGTCGAAGTCTATTTTCTAGCATGGACTTTAAAATGCTAATAGCAAAGATATAAAAGTTACCAATAAATTATGCTTTTCTTGTTTTTTTATTATTGCATGGCTGCCATAGCTCAAACAATTAGAGTTGATCTAGGAATCTATTCAGTTCCAAAACGTATCGTAAAAAAATCATGTACCAAAAGCGGATGGATTATTTACTCGATTATAGTAAATTATTATATTATATACTATATATCTAATAAATTGTTTAGAACAAGTGATCTAAATAATGTAGTCGAAATAAAGATTTTTGAGAAACACATTTTTAAGAAACGTATTGCAAATAATTCATAATTTTTTTAATCAAATGGATATGCATAGGAGTGCTAGACCATGGGATGCCGCACCAAGCCCCTCTGAGCACTACACCGAAGTAGATCGTTACCAGGTCTAGTAAATAATTGGTACCAACCCCGATACTCTTCAGTACCATACTGATATATGTCAATACTAGACTGATAGCAAGGGGTGTTTAGATCCAGAGACAAAAAAAAATTTAGCGGGTCACATCGGATATACGGACACACATTTGAAGTATTAAACGTAGACTAATACCAAAACAAATTATAGAATCCGCTTGTAAACTGCGATACGAATTTATTAAGCCTAATTAATCCGTCATTAGTAAATGTTTACTGTAGCACCACATTGTCAGATCATGACGAAATTAGACTCAAAAGATTCGTCTCGTGATTTACACGCAAACTGTGCAATTGGTTTTTTTTTCATCCACATTTAATGCTCCATGCATGTGTTCAAACGTTCGATGTGACTGGGCAAAAAAATTTGAAACAGGGCCTAATATATGTCAATACCCTATCGATGCCTAGATATACCAGCCCGATACTCATTAGTACCAAGCTGATATATGTCGATACCGTACTGATGTCCAACCCGATAATTTATTGGGTATCAGGCCTAGTACATGCAAATCCATCCAGCTCTTGTTTTCTTCAGCCCTGACTCTTGGTTCCCCTCTCCTCCTGGTCCAGGGGGCCACCATCGTTGCCTCCTCTGGTTTTGCTAGCGCCCGCTTCTCAACGCCACCAACACAAGACCTCCCCGAGCTTCCCTAGTCAATGTGGCCTCACACTGCGCGTCGAACCTTCTCACGCTCAGCTTCCTGGAGGAGGAGCAGGAAGCGGATGGCGCCTACGATACACTGCAGTGGAACTGGACACCATTGGAGGCGACGGACGCATGTTTAGAGCAAGAAAAACAGTAGAACTCACTTCCTACTATTAGCTCATCTGAAAGCTAACATATATAATAGATTAGCTATAAGGTTAGCTATAATTTTCTTCTCCTCTCTCTATCTCTCACTTATACATTTAATGTATCTATCTTATAGTTTGTGTTAAGTTAGCTCTTACATGAGAGCTAACACTCTTACTTTTTTTATTACCTCTCTCCTCCACATAAGTTTATAGTAAGCTTATAGCTCATTATTATACTTGCTCTTAAAATAACGTATGGGGGTGATAGAGCTAGCCTTAATTATGTGATATCACAACACACACAAACCATAGTTCCTGGCTCACGGCACCAGCGTAGCTGCGCATCGCACGAACATTGAGAAAGTTAACAACAAAAATTAGTAGTCGAACAAACGTATATAACTTATATGTAAAGAGATAAAAAAAGAGAAATGTTGTTAGATAATAAGGCAAACCACTTTCAATAGTACAGGCGGTATAAAACGAGATAAAAAATTATTTTGGGGTTTAAGTGGTTCGCCAAAATAGTTCAAGGGGTAAAATGGATTTTGTTTATATGTTTACCAATTTAACTATTTACTATAGATTGTATTATGTGCTAAAGAAATAGAAAAAAATCGAATTTTATGTATGGGCAAAATAAAAAATGGTTAAAATGTTACTACCTATATAGAAATAATATTTATTCAGTCAGAAATTTTTATAAATATTTTTGTTCCTACATAAAATACTTGATTTATCTGATTATTTAATAAAGATTGATGACTTATATGCTAGAAACAAGATATTTGGAGGTGTTACCTAACACGAACCGTAGTTGGGCCGACCGATCCACCATATGCCTAATGGTGTGTCCGACACTGATTGGAGGAGGGATTTGCACCGTGACCTCACTAGCGGCGGCGGTGATCGAGGAGGGCTTGCGGATTTTAACAGGTTAGCCTTAATCTACCCAATTGGTTCTCTCTCCAACCATGTTACCAGTACTATATTAACCCAATAATTTACTGTATGATTTGTGATTCGTGTACAAAGAAGTATGGTTTGCACTTTGCAACGAGGAACAGCTAACAACCCGGGCATCTAACGCATCACGATCCACGGCAGTACTACTCCTACATCAGTCGCTTATTACATCACGTATGCCCCGGCGACGTTCTGTATCACACATTGATTGTTCGTGGGTTGCTCCTGACCGAGGATGCCAAATTGCCAACCAGCCAGCAGCAGCTACAGTGACCCATCCTGTCGTGGTCATGCGCCCTGTTCTTCGGTTTTGATGAGCGTACCCATCACAGGCCACGGAGCTGGGAAGATTAAGGGTCCATTTAACACAGCTCCAGCTACATCTGTACCTATTTTAAAGTTAAAATCCAGCTAAATAGTTTTATCTCTATTTAATAGGAGCGGAGCTAACTGAAGCGTTCTCATAAAATGAATTAGAAAGATGAAGTTTAGGTAACTCTATAACTCTACTTCATATCTATCTCATAGAGTTAAATTTAAAATTTGGAACTTTAACAAATGGATCAGAGGATTGACCGTGTCAACTGGTCCTCTCCGTCCAATTAAGCAGTTCCGGCCCGAGACAGCACAGGTCCCCCAGCTGACTATTTCACTCGATGAATTGACCTTAAAAACAATTTGTTAGGGTAACACCGCACACTATTATTTTAACTTTTTTATGCTAAATAGAGAGAAATATTTGGAAAAGAAGAGTTTGTCTTTCGGCCAGCAGCTTATAATGGCCGCCGTCGTTGGCGCCTCTAATTTATAGGTTTTGTTCAGGAAATCAGGGGAGGGAATGTGTTTTAGGCCTGGTTTGAACTAAATTTTGCCTGCCGTCAATTATTTAAGAAGAACCCATGTTGGCTCAATGCAATATATTGATCATTTCTGTAAATTTCCCTCTCAAGTCACATTTTTTTTCTCTGAACGTCGGGAGGGCAAGTAGGGGCTTCGTCCCTCCTTAATCTGAGAGTTTTATAATTATAATCTTGTAGCATAAGTAGATTTTAGATGAATCAGCCGTCCATTCTAGCGGATAAATTTCTCTTTCCGCCACTGGCTGGATCTTAGGTGCTAAATGCTAATCTTACTCGTTTGAATTATTGCATATGATGGACACACTGAATCTCTGCAGGATAAGGGTCTTTTAAACACAGGATTAAAAAAATAGAGGAATAAAAAAACAAATGATTTTAATAGGAATGTAAGGGCAAACTAGAGAGTTGCAAAACACAGGAAAAACACATAAATAATCGTTTGATTAGACCGCAGGAATAACACAGAAATCAAAAGAGAGATAGAGTCACAGGAAGTTTTTCAAGAGGTTGATGATTTTGCTAAGTTTTCTCTAAAATCTATGTCCAATCTATCATTCCATAGAAATTTTATAGGATTTAAAAAAACTCCAATCATTTTTATCAGAGTTAATAGGAATTTGAATCCTACGAAAATTCCTTTACAAATCCTTTGATTCAGAAGGATTCTAAATTGTGGTACATGTCCTACCTGCGAATCATCGAGAGAGATTTATCATATCAACTTAGCATCACGTTTCGTGTTATATTTAAATGTGTCTAGTTCTGAAGGAGCTCTCACAATTAATCTAATCGTACAAGAGTCTGCCCAAGCTATCTCCATCCACGGTATAGCAAAGCTTAAATAAGGCCTTAAAATATTCAGAGTACAAGCTTCTTTTCAGTGTATGTAACAATGGTTCCTGCTGATGGACGAGGTATGAAACTGACTTTATATATAACAATTATTCGTGGGCACGGATGAATAACGTAAAAATTATTACAAAGTTGAGATTTTTTATTTGAAAAGGTTTTCTAAATAATGCAGACAAGAAAAGTTTTCAAAGAAATTATATGAGCTTGAAAAACACGCTCATGATAATCGATAATTCGTAAACCGAAAGTATTCTTATATTAGCTTTACTTCTTTCAATATCGTAAAGGAGAAAATTAACATTATGCTAGCATCATAAACAGGTTTTACCAAAATATCATCCCCTATTAAGATTATAAAATATCACTCTTAAACTGAGACAACAACATGAATGTTATTAATTTTTTCTATTTCTTCTCAATCTAATGAATTTTGTAATGTTTTTCTTGTTCAGCTGACCAAATACCCCTCTCGATCCCATATCTTCCTATCTCATGTCTCACTATCTCAGTCGCTCTTAGCCGCTGCCACTGGCGAGCCACAGCTGCCCTAGACAACTCCTTGTCTTTCTCCTCCGCCGTGCCGACCACATCCTCTGTTGCTCGCACACGTGCTTGCACTTGCATTCCAAGCGCAGACTAGGGGACCAACGGTTGACGACAAGGCGACTCATATCCAAGCTGTGCTGGGAGGAGATTGAGGTCGTAGCTGATGATGACCACGAGCGCCGCGTAGCTCAAGGACAACACCATCACGTGCATCGAGCTGTTGCATGTTTGCATGATGGATAGAGAGCTCGATGGTGGCCAACAGGGAGCACAAGGTCGTCAATGACACAACTCCCGACAATAGCAAAGAAGTCTAGGCGGCACGGGGACATGGGGTCAGTTGCCGGCGACATGCCAGCGGCGTGTAGGGATCAACGACGCCCGTGGTGTCTAGGAGGAAGGATAGTCATGTGTCGGGGAATCTATAGATAGTTCCACTGCCCAACCGGTGGACCTGAACGCTCATTATCGCCGACTGTCGTGCCATCCGTAGATTGTTCCTCCGGTTAACTGATGGGTCTGCATGCTCATCGTCATCATCCGCGGGGCCATCTTCCTTGACCTACACCGATGCCAAAACCAACGACATAGACATACTCCTTGCTTGTATTTCTTGGAGCTTTGCAGGGAGGAGGCGCAGCGGCGCGCTATCTCCTGGTCACTCTCCCAGTCCTACAAGATCTAATCAGGGGTATTTACGTTCATTCGTTGTGCGAAGCATGAAAAATTAGTCTATAGGGAACAAAAGTTATTCTAGTGTATTGTCCTTAGTTGAGAGTGGTATTTTACGGAACTCCAATTATGATATGGTATTCCAGTGAATCGGGAACGATGACATAATATCGATTTTCTCGTCGCAAAGAATGAAAGAAATCCAGGCTGGCCGCACTCTTGTGGTGTATGGACGTGCACGTCTTCTTTATAATCGCAAGAAGAAAGAACTTTTCCATTAATTCCGAGCAATGAAACGGGTTTTTACTATTCGTTTAGACTTTTGCCAAGTTTTCTAGCCAAAGAACAAATTGTAGCGATGAAGCAGGGACCCACCCAAACAGTTTACTCCTCCACGCAGCACAGTCGTCACTGCACTGCGTCTGCATCTGCATGCGACTTGATCACCAATTAATTGCTCGATCAATCGATCAGGTAAGATCATCCCTAATTCAAAAACTATTAACTAGTTTTTATACATACTATATCATACATTATGTATAGAAACTATATATTCAATGGATGGTGTTTTAAAATTAAATTCTCTTCCAATCACCTCTCTTCTCTCTCCTTTTATCCACCTATCTTCATATTTTTATTCTTTGATTTTTGATTCTTGCGTAGATATGATTTTTTTCATGATATATAGTTTCTTTATCCTTTTACCTCTCTCCTCATTAACTCTATTACCTAATCAGAATTTTGTTTATGTACTAATATATTAAATGTTATGGATACTGTATAACATATAGGATTAGGGATGTCCTGATGCGATGATAACTCGTCGCAGCCCGATGCGCTGCACGACACGATCCGTCACGTCTGGGCTCGCCTGTCAACGACGTACGTAACTCACGCAGCGGCAGCGGCAGCAGCAGCGCTGATCGCGAATGGGGTCGACGTCGATCTCGCGGTCTCCCGATCGTTTTCTTGATCTTTGCTGCATTGATGGCTGATGTTAACGTTCACCGTACGTTAACATCGAGAATTTAATTAGAGATAATATTTGCTATAAAAATTCTACTTCATTTTTCTCTAATTATATACTCCTTCTATTTTCTAAGAAAATCATATTCAATAACTTTTGACTAATAACTTTTGACTAATGATCATACTAGTCATATCTATGGTAAGTATTATGCATGTTATATCATTAGATTCATATTTTGAAGTACTTTCATGTGATGTTAATTCCATATTTATTGGAAACATAATATGGAATAAATTAACAGTCAAAGTATGTTATTAAAGACCGTGTAAAAAAGTATAGACCTTATAATTTAGGATGAAAGGAGTACTCACTAGAATTTTAGAATTTTAGTAGATCACCTGCCGATGAGTTCAAACAATCGCCAGGGGTTACGGGATGTGGATCGGCCATCATCATGAATCGATCATCGAGATGCTAACGAGATAGTTGCTTTGTTTTAGTAACATACTCCTATGTTAGTTGGCGTGGATAGAGCTTTTTTGTAACCTAGAAATTTTAAAAATCTTGCAAAAATAAAATTGATTTATATGCTAATACAATAAAACCCTTGTGTTTTAAAAAGGAGCCCTAGTATATGTGGTTTGGTTGTATGATGTTGCATGGACCTCCTCTTCATATTCGCTGTGATTGCACCGTGGATATCTTTAGTGCTCCATTCGAACCGTAGTCATGTCGGTATTGGTCTCTTCCACAAGGGTGGAGCCCTTGCTACCCTTCCCCTTCCCTAACCTGACCACGTCTTTGTCTTGACATGCTATCTGGCAAAACACCACCATAATAGCCATGGCGGTCGACCAACCATCGTCGGTGTTGAGTTGCACCACCAGTCAAAACACGTTCGTGTTGACCACCTCCTTGGGCCGGATCTCTGTTGTGAGCACCTATATATCCATTGTTCAACGTGACCACTATACATATTTGGATGAGTGGAATTCATACACGCATAAATAGCCACTTATCCTCAGTGTATCCATGATAGTGGTTGACACATTTCAATATATTAACCACGATGCTGAGTAGTGAGTAAGAGATTATTCGATGGAATAGTTTGTGAGTCAACTTCAATCTAAAATATGCTCGTCAAATCACTCGAAGATGGTGACCAAATGTTGTTACATTTGTCATCTCTACCCGTATGACGTCACTGCGGGAACACTGAACACAGGCCACTGATCTGTCTCATCGATAAACACGAGTTGTTGGTTCTCCTATAGGTTTAGCATCTTCCGGCGGGCGGTGATGGCTTAGCACCATGAGGTCTGTCCACCTAGGCCGACCTCAATTCTACCTGTGACAAGCTGGATATTGTTCGTTTTAAAAAAAAAACTAGTTAGATACAGAGGAGCGTGGTGGCGAGTCACAGTCCACGGCTACCGAAGCACATCACTGTTGATGCAGGTGATGAGACCTAGTACCATTAGGTATCAGTTGGTACCGATGGTATCAACTCTGATACTAATTGGTATCGAGAGGGTATTAGATCTGGTACCTGTTTAGTATCGTACCATTTCAAAACAAAGATCCATAGAGTATTAAGGATATGTTATGGTAGTTGGACGGTATACATTCTCTGGCTTGCTTGTAATAAAAATGGTCTACATCTTCTATTACTATGAACAACAGTCCGTACAATGGTGACGTTTAACACGTGGCCTGATGACCCTACTGCCATGGATCCTTCCCCCCTGGACTGGGAGTACCCATCTACACACATCATGTATGGTGATGCCGTGATGGGAAGCTTAGCTAGGTTGTCTGTGTCAGCGAATGACAAGTGACAGTGTGTGCTATACAGTAAACCTCCCTGGCTCCCTCCGATCTTGTTGGGATAAGCATGCTAGATCGAAGCATGGGAGCAGTCAGCACTATACTTCTCATCGTCATGGGCCGTCAGCTCCAGCCACACTGCCACTTGCCATGCAAGAGCAGAGATCCATGGTAAACTGGCTGATAAAGACGACAAGTTCCCGCTAGGGTCATCACTAGCGGAGTGCAAAGATCCTAAGTTTTTTTTTTTCAGAATGAGTACAATGAGATAACTTAAGCAAATTGTATAAGTTGTTACATCGTATTTATATCTATCTATTATATTATTAAGATAGCCTTCAAAGAAGGTACCACGTTCACCGTGGAGGCTAGAAATTTTCACATTAATCGAAGAAAAAGAAAAATGAGAGTCCAAGTAGAAATACAATCTAAAAAATAACTGAAATTCGGAATTAAAAATAAGCAATATTGAAATAGGAGTCCATATAAGAATCCAATACGAGATTAGCTAAAATTCGGAATAAAAATAAAATTAATTCTAAAATTAGGAAAAGAAAAGAAGAGTTTAAGTAGGAATACAATTTTGAAATATACTAAAATTCAGAATTAAAAATAAGTAATATTAGAAAAATAGTCCATATAAGAACCTAATACAAGATTAATTAAAATTCGGAATAAAAATAAAATAAATTCTGAAATTAGGAAAAGGAAATAAGAGGGTTCATATAAGAATACAATTTAAAAATAACTAAAATTCAAACTTAAAAATAAGCAATATTGGAAGAAAAATCCATATAGAACCGAATAGGAGATTAATTAAAATTCGGAATAAAAAACAAAATACATTCTAAAATTAGAAAAATAAAAATAATAGTTCATGTAGGAAATACAATTTAAAAATAACTAAAATTAGGAATAAAAATAAGCAATATCGAAAGAAGAGACTATCTACAGCACGAGTTTAATTAAAATTTGGAATAAAAAATAAATTAAAATTTGAAAATATAAAAATAATTATAGGTGCTCAAGTAGGAATAAAATTTATAAATAACATAGTATTGGAATAAAAAATATGGAATTTTCAAAAAACACAATCCATTTAGAAACACAACGATGACAAAATGATAATAAAGAGGGGATAAACAACATGACCGTAAAGAAGTAGGGAGATAGCGGTTGATGGGACATTTAAATACTATAAACAAAACCCCAAATAAAATCCCAATGACAATTAAGAGGAGGGACGATGGACGGGCCGTTGAAACAACATGATCACTGTGGTCGGTGGGACTTCTAGAAAGTAAAAAATAAACCCCAATAATAATCACGTTTGATTTGTAAAATCTCAATGATAATAAAGAGGAAGGTAGCAGGTGTAAAAACTGTAAACAAAACCCTAAATAGAATCTCAATGAGCGATTAAGAGGAGAGATGGCGGGCAACCCGTTAAGCAGCACAATCACGGTTGTTGGTAGGACTTCTAGAAAGTAAAAAATAAACTACAATGATAATCACGTTCGATTTTTAAAATCCCAATAACAATAAAGAGATGAGGAGGCGGACGGACCGTAGAGGAGTAGAATAGCGGCGTTTGACGGGACTTCTAAAAATTATAAAATAAAAACCAACAAGATAATTAACTATAAAATTTATAAGATCTAATTTTAAAGTTCCAAGGTGGATGAATAGAAGTCGTAGTAGATCGAATAAGCAAATAAAGAGGTGATAAAGAAGAGGTAACGACTGATGTAACTTTTAAAAACTATAAATTTAGAAACATAGAGATGATAAGGTTCTGTCTTTTATAGTCCTAAGATAACATGATAGCTATTTAACAAATTTTAAGTAAACTCACCTATAAAAGAAGATAATTTTGTATGGATACTAGCCGTGCAATTGCGCGGGTCACCCAGCTAGTTTATATGAAAGAGAGAGGAGATAAGAGAAAAGAAAAATGGACTACAAATTTGTGTAGACAACTGCAGCACGAGCTCCAATACACCATGTGAGAGATGAGTGGAATATGTATTAATAATGCAATATATTTATAGAACTAACTATTAAATAAGTGAGCTATTATGTTGACTATAGATGATGTTTCTTTTTCAAACTGGTTATAGGAAAAAGTACGAATTACCCCCTGAACTATCATGGTCGACCGAATTACCCCCTGAACCTCAAAACCAGACATCGCTCCCCTAAACTTTTAATACCAGACGAATTACCCCTCTCCCGACCTAATCCAGAGCGGTTTTGCCCTACATGGCTACCCATGGCAATCCAGTCAGTATTTTATTTAAAAATAGTGGAACCCACATGTCATACCCCCTTCCTCTCTTCCTCTATCTCTCTCTCTCTCGGTCGGTCAGTGGACGATGGCATGCACGGCGCAGCATGGGGACGGGCGGTGGGCAACTGCGCGCGGGGCAGGGTGGTGGGCATCGGCGCGTGGGGGCGGGCCAGCGATCGCGCACGGCTGGCACGCGGGGAAATGGAGGGGATGGGGGAGGTACTGGAGGTGGATGGGGAAGAGAAGGAAATGCAAGTCGAAGGGGAGGTGAGCGCGCACGGCGACCGGCGGTGGCAGGAAGCGTCAGCGAGGCGGACAGCGGCTAGAGGTGGGGGACACCTCGTCTTCTCTCCGATCTCCCTTCCATTCCCCTTCCTCTCCACCTCCATCTCCTCCCATCCTCCTTCCCCCTTTGTCGTCGCTGCGGGGACGGTGCTCGCCGTCGTGGCGCTGGTGGCCGCCGCAGGCGAGGTCCATTAGGAGGCAACCGCGCGAGGTCCACCTCCGCCTCCGCTACCGGCGCGGAGCTCGCTCCCTAGCCGCTGTTGTGTCCGTCGCCTTCCTCCCACTGGACTTGGCCCCACGTCCACCGCTTGCCATTTCCTCCGCACCCAAATTCTGCCCCGGTGGCCTCTCGCTGCAGCCTCCCGGTCGCCCGCCACGCTCGCCTCGCCCCCCCAGCTTCTCCCTCCGCTGCTCGCCCACGACCAGAGCCCGCTGACCGGTTCCTCCACCTCGTCTCGCGCCGCTGCCCATCGCCCACCCCCGCGCGCCGCCGTCCACCACCGGTCCCTACGTGCCGCCATGCGCACCTGCGCCTGCGAGAAAGAGGAGAGAGAAGATTAGGAAGAGGTGAAGAGGTGGTATGACAAGTAGGCTCCACTATTTTTTTAAAAGAAAATGCTGATTGGATTGCCACGCGTACACCACGTAAGACAAAACCGCTCTGGTTTGGGTCAAGGGGGTAATTATCTAGTATTGAATGTTCAGGGTGAGCAATGTCTGGTTTTCGGGTTTAGGGGGTAATTCGGTCAACCGCCATAGTTCAGATGGGTAAGTCATACTTTTTCATTGGTTATATTTTTGAGCTGGCTCTCGTATATACGTTTCAAAGAAGCCTTGAGTGTCTTAGCGTATCTGTTTCTAGCTTTCACCGATTACCCCGTTTCTAATTCGTCTGTGTGAATAAACATATTGGGCCACTAATCAATGGACTGGCGTAAGTTGTTTGGTTTTCTTTTAAGAGGTTTCTCAAGAGGTACATGAGAAGGTACCACTTTCACTTTCTGGTATTAGGTAACGGTATTTTCTGATGTTAATTCTTGGTATATTGTGGTACCTCATCATGTACCTAGAAATGCTCTTATAATTGATAAACATTATGGTGCAAAACAGCGTTTGCATATTATTGGTCACCTGTCACAACTGAGGGAACGTTTCAAACATAATGATTACTGAAAAATGGAGATCTTTAGTAGTATGGGTACTGCACGTAAATGTTTACCTCTCTGAAATTCAAAGCAATATGTGGGGCACTATATTCTATTAGATGACAATATATGGAACCCATGCCAACCTTTGAGATATGTAGTGCCAACTTAAAACATGTCAGAATTTTGTATGATTGTATCAGTTCGAACCTAACCAAATAGCATTCCAACAGCCAGTTAGTGGCTAGTCAAACAAGCAGTTGATTTGGTTTTAATTAGTTGTAATAATTATTTTTGTGGTTTAATCATACTCTATTTTGCTTGTACCAAATTTATCTTATTTACTCTGGACAATGTTAGTATAACTTCCGGCCTATGTACAGTTTATTTTGTTTACACTTAACTCTTTTTTAAAATAATTTTTTTTTACTTATGCAACTCTTTTTTTAAATAAACTTTTTTACTTATGCATGTCCTTGTTTTAAAAATCCAACAAATGTTTAAGCCGTTGATCAAATTACCATGTCACCCGATGACCCGAAACTACTCCAAATCAGGGACAAAATTGAAAACGAATAGTGTGGTATACAATACAAGGTTGAATAGTGGCTATTAATTGACTAGTATGAAGTTGGTTTTTTTTTCTTCAGACTTCCATCGAAGTTCAGAGTTGTTGAATATATTTGATTCCTATTTCTCATTATGGCATCAAACGCATAATTTCTAAAAAAAAATTGGCACCAACTTTGTTACAGATTCGGGAGTGTTAATTAAGCACATCATCAGCTCACCCGAATCTCCTTTTGCACATGGATCAATGCTTGTGTGTGATAGATCACCACAGGGCCAACTCTGAACCTGCCCCCACTTGCCATCCACAGATCACACGTAACCCTAGATATCCTCATAAACCATCATGGTATTAATACACCATGGTTCTGATGATGGTGTTCTGATGATGGTGTCCACTAGGACAACCATGGTATTAATACACCATGGTTGTACAATGCTGCACTTGATGAGCCAAATAGGCAAGTTGTTTATAGACAAAATGGCCTGACAAGTCTGTTTGCCAAGCTGAAGTTGCAAGGGATCTAGTTGTCCTGACAAAAGCTATTAGCTCTGAGTTTTGGTAATAAACATATCTCTGTTTGGCACTTGAGTGTATCTTCATCTCCTCTAGGATATATAGCTTCCTTGTTACTTTTGTCTAGTAATGGTCAGAGCATATGCTTTTTTTTTCAGGGAGTACTTGAGGGAGAAAGAGGAGGGATTAGGTCATTTCTTTTCATGGAGTACTTGGATTTGATTATAGAACACTAGAACACATAAATCATGCTCCCTTTATTATTTTTATTTTCTGATATAGTCCTCAATGCAGATGTTTTATCATTTTTTTCAAACAATAATTTATAAAACATTTTGAAAAATAACTACATCAAAGTATTTTTAGGACAAATATACTTAATATGTCTTCACGAATCAAATATTACTAGTACTTTTGTGTATACTAGTGACTTAATATTTTGATATTTGACTACACATTTTTACATCTGTTTGAGAATGGAGATAGTAGCTGATACTCCAACCAGTTGGTCCCATTTCAAACTAATAAATAAAGTAGCACCACGTGGCCGTGTAGAAAAGTTCAGGTTTTTAATCTATGCTTAGCGAACTTTATGATCCTCTGTAATCTCTTGAACTGGCCAGGGGAATCTTAATCAGGCTCTCTTGATGATGGATCTTATTAAGCTAATTTAGGTTTACTTGGTGAGAGAGAGATGTATATATAAATACGCTAGTGGATGATTATGCCTGATGTGGCACCATGTGTTGGCTAGTTGGCACGTTGTCTACTCCCTAGGTCCTGTAAAAAACGAAATCCAAATCCTAGAAATCATTTGAATATAGTGTATGTTTATATTTATTTTTAAGATTTAATTTTTTATGAATCGAAGGGAGTAGTTTGGAGTGCGGGTTGTCATTGGAGATACAAAAGAAAGTACAATTATACTACTTATCCTAAGGAAGACTATTTGACTGATTAAATCATAGTTAATAGCATGTTACCCACAGCTTAATGCTTTAAGCACACATGTGGTTTGTGAAAGATGCTCTCGTTTCACCTTATGGACTCTGTTTCTAGAATGCGCCAGCTTAGATCATGAACCTTTTCACCATCGTGAATCAACTTCCAAGGAAAACTAACATAAAACAAAATAATAAATTGGAGGAAGGAAGCACCTTTGGTGGTGGCGAACTGTACCCTTGAATATTCACACATGCATGCATTCTATAGGATTAATTTCTTGTTATATAGATTTTGTTTCTGATCTCCATTATGAATTAAGAGGGTGCATTAGTAGTTATATGCGTAGGTAGTGTGTGAGCATGTGATGTACTCACTCCGTTTCATACTATAAATCATTTAACTTTTTTCTAATCAAACTTCTTTAACTTTAACTAAGTTTATAAAAATATATATTAGTATTTTCAGTCCAAATCAAATATATTATCAAAATATATTTAATATTAGATTAAATGAATCTAATTTGATATTTTAGATTTTCCTAATTTTTTCTATAAACTTAATCAAATTTAAAAAAGTTTGATAAGAAAAAAGTCAAACAACTTATAATATAAAACGGAGGTAGTCCCTTGCAATTTGTCAAAACAACAAGTGATGTACCTTTGCGAAAATACCACAGTTAAATACCAGTTGGATATAAAATTTATCATAGGTCATCCAATCAACATGGGAACTTTTTTTTTATGTTGCGGGGAGCATGGGAACTTGATCTTGAGGCAAATTTAGCAACATCAAACTGCAATATACAACATCAAGTCATCTCCGGATAGATAAGGTAACTCCAGGTAAGACCTGGATTGTAGAAATTTTGAAGGACTTATACATGAGTTAAAATAACCCTCGTACAAATCATATAAAATTCATATATTTAGAAGGAGCCCATGCACTACAATAGGACTCTCTTCACTTCACTACAACGGTAACCCTTATCTGTATCAGGCTTCAACCCACATCTGTGTCGGGTATGGAGCCCGACACAGCGTAAAGGTCACTGATGTGAGGAATGATCTCAAACGGGCATAAATCCGTTACGGATGGAGTTATCTCAATCGGGCATTAACTAAGGCCCGTCACCGATAGCTTTGACCCAGGCGACCAGTCAAAGAGAGCCCGTCACGGATGACCTATCTCAATCGGGCTACAACTAGCGCCCGTCACGGATGTCTATCCTCTCAAACGGGCCTAAACAGAAGCCCGTCACAGCTGACTTATATTCGCACTCGGGCCCCAACTACAGCCCGTCACAGATTACTTAATCTCAATCGGGCCTTAACTTACAGCCCGTCACGGATGACTGTATTCTCAATCGGGCTTTAACTTATAGTCCGTCACCGATGAGTATGACCACAAAAAAATAAATATTGTTTTTTGGCTAGTCTCAGGCCTGTGCTAGCCATGCCCGCTGCAAAAATAACAGAAATACATATGCCAATCACATATATATATCGCTGCATCCCCATTCACATATATATACATCGCTGCATCCCCATTCACAAATGTCATTCACATATATTTTAGACAAATAACTTCCATATTGACAGTTGCATATTGGTCAAGTGGTAAGCATCATAATTAAGCTGCAATATTCATCTAGAAAGAATTTACATAGAGATAATAAATGTAATTAACAATAATATTACATAGTAACATGTGTTTGGCAATTCAAATAGAATGTTAAAAATTGTTTTTCACTTAATCTTAACCCTAAACATTCCTTTAGGGTGAATAATTTCGTGGAGGATGAACTCGGCAATCTCCTCACGAATATCCTGAAAGCTGCTACCCTTGTCCTTCGAAAATTTGTCCTACATGTACAAAATTCGAAATTAGTCGAACGATCTTTAGATATATGTATGTACTTTAATTCAGTTAGAATATTTCACGAATGAGACCACAAACCTCCAATTCACCCAAAGTCTTCACCTTATCTCTGCAAAGTAGGCGCATGTTGTGGCAGACATGGAATCCGCACTGGTCGCCTATTTGTTGTTTGATTGGGAAGTCCTTCTTATGGATAAGTGTATCCTGCCCTGCCTTTCGAATGCCGTCCTTTTGCACATATTGGGCCCACGCCTCATCTATCGCGAGTTGAATGGGGGTCCAATCGTATGCTTTCTTGTCAATCCTGGAGTTTAAGTAGTGGCACGTACTCCACTTAGGCGTTATTACTAGTAGGATCCAATGTCCACTGCGGCATTAAAATATTTAAAGTTAATACTAAAGCTAGACGTGTAATGCAATGAATTTAGGGAGCACACTTACTATTAATTATAGGCGCACATGATGTACTCCTTGTCTTGTCGGGCCCATAAGGTGTCAAACAAGTAGTTTACCATTCCTTGACGGTCCCCTTCAAGATTTGTGACATTCACTACCTGGGGATCAAGGAAGGCAACTTCCGGTGCATTTTTGAGACACCACTTCCAACTATACCTACACACAAGACAACATTACTTATAAGCATGTTACACGGAATGAGATGAATAATTTTCGTGAGCAAGAGTACTTACAAGGAATAGCACTTGAGGAGGGTTGTGTCCACCGAGCGGAGCCTGTAGAGGTCGAATAGATCCTTGTAGTCTACCACGATATAATTTGATGGCCCATGGAATGGCGCTCTTGCGTGTTCGCCTATTATATCACTTTCTCTTTTCGTCCTCCTCACGTTAGATTTTTCCATGTAGTACATGTGTAGCTCCTTGCAAGCGGTGCCCATCGAAGCTAGCATGTCGTCTCCAACCAACGGCATGCCTAGTTGGAAGGAGGATGGAGGTACGGGCTTCTTAGGAACTACCAGCGCCTTGCTCAGATCTAGCTTTGTTGGAGCAAGTCGCGAGCCCTGCAGCTTTCCCTTTCCGCGCCCCCTTGCAGCAGGTTTTTCGATAGCAACTCTCTGGGGGGAAGAATGTGCCTTCCTGCTCTTCTTCATTGGTGGGGGTTTGATGATCGCCCCGCTGTCGACCTCCATAGGCTCGTCACCGAAGTCCGTGTCGTACTGCAACTCGAGATCATCTGTATCGTCGTGACGAGCCGGAGCTGGTGGTGCTGAAGGAGCAGGGGCAGGTTGTATTAGCAGGCGACCGCTTGGTGCAGTGGTTGGCCTCGGGATCACCCTTATCTCGATGAGATCCTTGGGCCATTGGATGAATGTTCCACGTGCATTTCCAAGGGTTAGGACCTCGTCGTTCGGTGGATGCCTGAGGGGGAAATGATCGAATTCTGGCTTCACCGAGTCGACTTGGACCTTCGCACAGTCAGCCCGTAGTTGCGCCCCATGCACTCTAGTTTCCGGGGTCGGCTGGAAAGCTAGGCCTTCAGCTGCAGGAACCGTGAAGGACGGCATCACCCTTACTGTCAGGGTGCAGCTAGTTGGCTCCTGCGATATGTTAATAACAATTTTTAGAGCAGTACTTACCCTATGATTTCGTTATGAATTATATTCGTTAAGAATTATGTGCGTTGCGGATGAGAGATTTACCGTAATTTGGTCGACGGCGGCGGGAACCGAAGGGGATTTTCCCCCGCCTCAGTTGATGCACAGCTGCTGCGCCTCTGCGTCGGACTTGCTAGATCCTGTTGCACACCAGCAACGGCAGCCTCCGGGATATTCTGTTCTTCTCGAATCTCCTGATTGATACGGGCCCTCATCGATTCGAGCTTCTCATCGAATTCAGAGCTCAACTCGGCTCTGACCTGTTCACGGATTTGGGCGGCAAAGCGGGCATCTTTTTGCGCATTCGTTACTGTCCGCTTCCTGTACTGCCACGCGTAGTCCGGGAATCCAACTTTCCACGGTACGTTGGCGCCAAGTCCCCTAGTGCATCCACGGTGCTCCTTGTTGCCCAACGCTTTACTAAGGATGTCGTCCTCGCGTCTTTGGGAGCTTCCCTCTTGCGAGGCCTCTTGGGAGGCAACCAACTCCTTCTGTGGTACAAATGAGTTCGGATTAAACGAAAAGTTGGGTGGGGACAATGCGAACTAATATTGAGATAGGACACTTACTATATTATCGTAGACTTGTTGATCTTGGGGATTTGGAAGGGAAACCGACCAATCCTGATTCTTCTGGTACCTCGCGCGGGCCCAGTTCCTTGCCCGTGGGTGTGGGATGTCGGCAAACACCGGAGGTGTGTTCGCTGCCGCTGCCGCTTCATCCTCCTGCTGCCATTCCTCCAGCTTCCCGACGTATCCTGCGGTGCCTAGGCGGTGCGGGTGCACGTTCCTGGACTGCAGTGCTCTATAGGCTTCGCTTCTAGCTCGGGATTCAGGGGTCGATTTCTTCTCGTAGAATTGCTCCCATACCTCTTCCGTTATGAAGGGCCATTGGTCTTTTGGATCAGGGGTCATCGGATTTAGGACAAACTCCGTGACCAGCCTGCTCTTGAAATTCTTCCAGCAATTGCCCATCACCTTGAACGCGGCCTGCTTGAGCCTCTCCTCGTCGGCTTCAGGATATTCGAAGCTCTCCTTGAACTTCAGCCAAGCAGCGTTCTTCTCCGCCTCGGGCACGCCCTTGATGTCATCCGTGAGGATTGTGAAGTTCTCCCTCGCTACGACACCGCAGAGTGTCCTGAATTTCGCTAGGACATTGCGAGGCCGCGTCGGCAGTCCAACCTGGTTCACCTCTGAGATGGTGAACCGTTCCTTAGGGATTCTGTTCCCTGTCCTACGACCCCTTGCCCTTGACGACCCACTAGTTGTCGTCGACATCGGTTCACCTTGCCCTTGAGACATCGTCTAAATAACTGTGCTTTTAAATAACAAAGTTAATAATGTTGTATAGAAATCACTAAATGGACGTAACTCGGTTAATTCAGTAAGTCCCAAAAACACTAAGTAGTACCATAGCTACCCTTACTCGCTCCACCTGGACTACTCTACTCGACAAGCAAAATGGATCCTCCTCGGTCCCTTATACACGTTTCTCAATTATCAAAAAATGACAGATTACGAAATGTGCTGGATGTCAAGGTGTCTTGGAAGGTTCCGTACATGTACTGACCCAACCAAACCAACTTGACACCCGGAACACCTCTGAGATGGTGTTGCGAGTGCACTAACTCGACCGGACTAACTTCTGACCCTAGGCACCCCGGATTCTGTGACGTTTCGATAATATTTTCCTGAACCAACTTTAATATTAGAGTCCAGTAATTACGAAAAAATAACAGAAACCGAGGTGCAATGGGATCTGAAGGTGTCTTAATCGGTTTTGTGAATTACACATAACACGATCAAACCACCGTCAGACCCTATGCACCTCGGATTCTGCGATAATTTGGTAACGTACATTTTCTAACATTTTAACTATGCACTAATATTAGTCTAGTTCAAAAAGTAAACTACAATTCACCTATAATCCCTAAAGATGAAATAATAAAGTAACGTATATATATTTCATAAAAAATGTACTGAGCTGAACTTAAAAAAACCTAAGTAACCGTAACATTACTCACTAAAATAACCTACATTTCACTAAATTTAACACAATAATTAAAGTTAACTCATATATCTTCCATTCGTCAACACATCACTAAAATGTACTAAAATAACCTAACTAAAACTAAAATCAATGGAATCACTAAACCTAATAATCTCTAAATCTAAATTTCACTAAACTGATAATCACTAAATCAAAAGCTCACTAAACCTAAAAATCAGTTAACCTAAAAATCACTAAACCTAAAAATCAATATATCTATATTTCACTAAACCTAATTTTTATCTAAACCTAATTTACACTATCACTAAAAATCTCAGTATTAACATCACTAAAATCACTAAAATTACCTAAGTTAAAAACCTAAAAAACACACTAACTAAAAATCCCTAATAAAGTAACCCTAACCTAAACACACTCACCGGGTTGGAGAGGTGGCGACCGGCGGCGGGTTGGAGGAGAGGCGGCCGGAGGCGGGTTGGAGGAGTGGCGACTGGCGGCGGCTTGGTGAAGCGGCGACCGGCGGCGGCTTGGTGAAGCGGCGTCTTGGTGAGGTCGCCGGCTTGGAGAGGTGGCGACCGGCGGGGGGTTGGAGGAGTGGCGACCGGCGGCGGGTTGGAGACCGGTTGGCGGCGTCGGCGTCGGCGTCGTTCGTGGTCGTCGGCGGCGGTGGTTAGGGACTTAGAAAATTTCGAATCCAGATCCAGATCCAGCGCGCTTATTTTATTCTTAGTACGGTTTTTAACATCTCAATCGGGCCTGAACAAGAGCCCGTCACGGATGTCAACATCCGTGACGGGCTCCACTTCCACGCCCGATAGAGATGACATCATCTCTATCGGGCAACAAACAAAGGCCCGTCACGGATGACAACATCTGTGACGGGCTATAGTTTGGGCCCGATAGATATGTCGTCATCTGTATCGGGCCTGACTTAAGGCCCGTCACACATGACATTTGACTCCTGTTCATGTTTCCCTGAACTGATAATAAAATATACAATACACATTTAACATGTGCTGATTTCACTAAAATCACAATAATTAATTGTACAATACAAAATAATTTAGTGAAGCACAATAAATCACTAAAATTTAGTACATTCATCATAAAAATATATTACAAGCTGCACCAAGCTAGCAATTACTAATAAAAAATACTTCCTTTCCATTTTACTTCACTAGTATCCGAAGCCAATATAACAATTATGCACAGCTAAAATCACAAGGTTATGCCTTCCGTATGATCTGAGCGAGTATACCCTACAGGCTCCTATGGATCATCGTCAAGGTCGATTTGGGGCCGTACATGAAGATTCTGGTTGTACTCTTCTTCGTCGACGACGTTGTCAACGCCAACAATTCGGCGCTTGTCATCCCTCACGATGTGCATCTTCTTGTTTGCGGGGTCTTTAATGTAGAAAATCTGCTGGACCTGTTTCGCAAGTACGAATGGTTCGTCGGCGTATCCAACCTTGGATAGATCTACTAAAGTGAAACCTTCCTTATCGACTTTAACACCAGTGCGTATATTCACCCAACGGCATCGAAACAAAGGAACCTTGAACTTCACGTAGTTCAGCTCCCAGATCTGCTCAATGCGGCCGTAGTATGTGTTAGACCCAACTTGATCCTGGAAGGCATCTATACGGACCCCGCTGTTTTGCACTGTGCTTTTGTCATCTTGCTGGACGGTGTAAAATGTGTATCCATTAATATCGTATCCTTGCCATGTGTCTATGGCCCAGCACGGTCCCATCCCCAACAACTGTACTGTCTCATTTGGGATATCCGTCGACATTGTGACACGATTCTTGAACCAACCGTTGAACCGAGAGTTATGTTCCCTGTTAATCCACGTCTCAGATCGACCCAAGTTCTCCTGCCGGATTTTCGCTAAGTGCTCCTTAAAGTAAGGGCCAACTTCTGCCATGTGTTGGAGCACAGCAAAATGAGCCTGCGCGTACGAAGCTTGATCGGGCCTAATTCTTTTCCTACCTATTGTGCCAGCACCTGACAACCTTCCTTCATGTCGAGACGGTGGAACTCCTATAGGTTCGGCCTCGGACATGTAATCCACGCAGAACTCAATGACCTCCTCGGTCGTGTATCCTTCAATGATGCTCCCCTCCGGTTTTGCTCTGTTCCGAACGTATGCCTTCAGAACTCCCATGTACCTCTCGAACGGGTACATTTCTCTTAGAAAAGCTGGGCCACATAGTTTTGTTTGCTTCACAAGATGAACAGGGAGATGAACCATGATATCAAAGAAAGACAATGGAAAAAACATCTCCATGTGGCATAGGGTATTAACAATATCGGTCTGCAACCCATCTAGATCTTCGGGATCTATAATTTTCTGACCGATTGCATTGAAAAAGGCGCACAGACGTTGGATCGTATGTCGGACCTTGGGGGGAAGAATGCCTCTGATAGCAACTGGCAAGATTTGTGTGATTAGCACGTGGCAATCGTGAGACTTCATTCCAACCAGTTTTAGGTCTTCCGATTTGACGTACTTACCGATCCTCGCTGAATAGCCCGATGGAACTTTGATATCTCTCAGGCAAGACAACATTGCGATCTTCTCATTCTTCGACAGTGTGTGGCAAGCTGGAGGGAGGTACACTCTACCTGTCTGTGCATCTGTTACGGACTGGAGTTCACTGCGAATGTTCATGTCCTGTAGATCAAGGCGCGCGTTCAACCCGTCCCTTGTTTTGCCGGGAATATTCAGCAGCAGGCCAACCAAACTCTCACACACATTCTTTTCTACATGCATGAGGTCAATGCAATGACGAACCTCAAGATCTTTCCAGTAAGGTAATCGCCAAAATATGGACTTCTTCTTCCACATACCCTTGTCATTTGCCTGACTACGTTTTCTTTTCTTCCCAAACTCGTTGGTTATATCTTTGACCAAGTTGTACACCTCATCCCCGGACAAATCCTTGGGAGCCTGCTGAAGTTCTCTATTACCGTTGAAAACATTCTTCTTCCTTCGAAACGCGTGACGTAGCGGGAGCCACCTCCTATGACCCATATAAACCATCTTTCGTGATTTCTTCAACCATCGGCTGCGTGTATGTTCCATGCAATCGGAGCAAGCCTTCTTTCCTTTCACGGTTTGGCCAGAAAGATTACCGAGGGCGGGATAGTCATTAATGGTGCAGAACAGTAGAACTCGTAACTTGAAATTCTCCTGACCACACGCATCCCAAGTTTCCACACCTTCTTTCCATAGCATCTCAAGATCATCCATAACAGGCTCCAAGAACACGTCGATATCATTGCCCGGTTGTTTCGGTTCTTGGATTAGCAAGCATAGCATAATATATTTCCTTTTAAAGCACAACCATGGCGGTAGGTTAAAGTTTGAAATAAGAACTGGCCAGGTGCTGTGAGTACTACTCAAGTCTCCGAAAGGATTCATGCCATCTGTACAAAGACATATCCTCATGTTTCTAGGGTCGGCAGCAAAGTCACTGTGTTTTCGATCGATATTTCTCCATTGAATTGAATCCGCTGGGTGTCTTAGCATACCGTCGTTCCTTCTCTCAGTGGTATGCCAACGCACTAACTTCGCCTCCTTGGGGTTTGCAAATAATCTTTTGAAACGATCAATGATTGGTAGGTACCACAAAACCTTCGCGGGACCACCCCGCTTTGATCTTTTCCCTTCGTCAGGACTTTTCTTTCGCTTGTATCGAGATGCCTTGCAGACAGGACAAGCATCTAAGTCTGCATACTGCTTGTGGTACAATATGCAGTCGTTTGGACAAGCGTGAATTCTACGGACCTCTAACCCCAGCGGACACAAAACCTGCTTTGCTTCGTATGTCGTCTCGGGCAAAGTGTTCCCATCAGGCAGCAAAGACTTCAAAATTCCCAAAAGCTCCGTGAAACTCTTGTCTGTCCATCCACTACTTGCCTTCAGCTTCATTAGGTCCAAGGTAGCTGATAATTTGGTGTGCTTTGCTTTGCATCCGATGTACAGAGGCGTCTGCGAGTCACTGACCAACCTGCTGAACTTTATGGAATCTCTCTCGTTGTAGGTTGGATCCTCAACGTGACGTAACATGTCTTGCAGCAGATCGTGATCAACATCAACCATTTCACCGCCCAGTGGAGAAGGTACAAACATGTCATACTCATCTTCATCTTCCTGATTTTGCGCACCAGTACTGTCTGCAGCTGCAACATCTCCAGATTCTTGCTCTCCATGCTTGACCCAACATGTGTAGCCTTCCATGAATCCTCGTTGTATCAGATGAGCGTGTACATCCACTCGACTACCAAACATATTCTCATTCTTGCAATCTGCACATGGACAGCAAATGTAATCGCTGTTTCTTCTTTTCCTATCCTCCTCCGCGGTGTTTATAAAATTTAATACCCCATTTCTATACTCCTGACTATGACGTTTCACGGATTTCGCATACATCCAACTTCGATCCATCGCTGCAGAAATGAAAAAATAATCAAAGAAACATCTTAGAAGATAAATACTCTGAATTAATGACAATTGATGAATTGTCTAAAGTACCGATTACTATTTAAGTACCTTTATGAATTTACTGTTTTTTTGGAAATAAAAATTAAAATTTCGCCCCCTCCAACCTCCCACCAAGATTGTGAATAGTGGGATACAGTTACACCGGCAGTTACGGCTATTTATAGTGTCAATAACTATCTGTAACGGTCCATAAAATTGTTATCTCAATCGGGCATACCAGTTATCTTTATCAGGCCTAAAAAAATGCCCGTCACAGAGTGTGCAATCTGTGACGGGCTTTATTTGTTATCTCAAACAGGCCTCAAGCTACAGCCCGTCACGGATGACACATATCTGTGACGGGTTCCAACTAGGGCCCGAGTGAGATAACCTTAAAATCTCAAACGGGCCACAAGTTGGAGCCCGTCACAGATGACTATCATCCGTGACGGGCCCCTGCTTGGAGCCCGATTGAGATATTTAAGGTTATCTCAATCGGGCCCTTGTTGGAGCCCGTCACAGATATGTGTCATCCGTGACGGGCTTTAGTTCTACGCACATTTAACATGTCTCTCCGACCCTATCTCAATCGACCACTTTTAAGGCCCGTTTGAGATGTATTCTTCGTGACGGCCCGCAAAATCCAATTATGTTGCAGCCCGTCACAGATGAGAGGATCTGCACTAGTGCTTGCCACTTACCACCTAACCTCATATGAAAGTAGATCCTCTCACTGACATATAGGTTTATGGGCAATTGGGTTCACATGTCAGTGACCATATCCAACTGATGTTACATCCGAAGATCTGAAGCCACCTCATACCTATCTCCCAAATGTTCAGGTTTGTGTATGCATATATCTACTTATCCTACCTGATATCAATCTATCATATAGCAATAACAAAACTAGGACCTACTTGTGAATTTTCATTTCTTGAGTGCAACCAACTCAAAAGTATACCATGCCCCCAAGAAATGGGAACAGGATGATCACATACTAATCCAGTTCCATCGATCTCATCAAGCAGATTTGCTGAATTTAATACCTCGCTATTTTAGTAGTAGTTGCCAACAGCTTGCTGCTGTGCCAAAATATTTGCAGTTTAATTTCTTCCTCCAAAGTAGAATCTTCATACGTGAGCACATTATACCATATCGTCCGTGTACCCGAGTAAAGTACTCAACTGAAGGACCCTAGATTAAACTAAAAGATCTCCATGATTCTGCCATTTAATAACCTTAAGTTTAGCACTGACGAAATGTCGCAGATCAAGCTAGCCTCTGCCTTTGTTTAAGAAAGAGATTGGCCTGCACTATTCCCATCTTGACTAAACTAAATTACTTTAGTTAATCACAGGGTACAACTTGATCACTTCGAGGCAAAGTGTATCTCTAATTCAGAGATGTATATGTTTACGGGATACATCTTTAGCATTTAGCAAGATAATATCACTAGCTAGATTAAACGTGTGGACATTAATTTGGATGGAAATTCAGGGTGCTATGAGCATCTCTGATTGATACATGAATTTAGTTGCTAGTTGGGGGAAGACAGAGCTTGAGTCACTATATGGAGACACAATTTTCTTTCAATACAGGTGGATCTTTAATTGTTGTGGAGCCAAAAAAAAGAAGGCAATATCTTTCGTTATTATATCAGCAAAGATTTCTTTGATTTTTTTCAGATAAGAAAACTACAATTTGCTAGTGATGTATTGGATCCACATCAATCTTTCAAGAAGGTATAGTTGAAAATGATATGAATGCCCATGTTGCATTTAGAAATTAAAGATAAATAGAAAAGTACCAATAACCACTTTTTTATCCAAATACAACGCACCAGAAGCCCCCTTTTCACATATTTAATTCAGATAATAGATCCATCCCTTTGATCCACTTTCAGCATAACATCCAAAACCCCACTATACGCAAGTATTTTTACGGCAGTTTGATATTCTACTATCAATAATATCACCAGTAGAGACGATCTATTGATCTAAAACTTCACGAACCGCGGATCCTAGCAATTTCGCTTGGTCAAGCCTCAATGTCATTGTAAAAGAAACCTCTACTAATCTATTGATCTAAGACTTCACGAACTGCGGATCCTAGCAATTTCTCTTGGTCAAACCTCAATGTCATTGCAAAAGAAACCCAAACAATTTAGGGAACCTATGAAAAGATGCATCGTGGGAACCCCTCCAAATATAATCTTATCCTCTTCAGTACGTGGTGAGAGCTGATGATATGATGGTCGATCTTATCGATCGATCTCCGGACTTACAAGGAAACGCTGCTAGCTCTGCTTTAATTAGTCGTCACACGCACGTACTGTTGGGTAGGTGTTGGCTGCGATTCAGCACATGCGTTGATCGACTCATCGACGTGTGCGTGTTACTGTGTGTGCATCTGCCTTCTCCATCACAGCTAACCTAAGAAATCTCTGCACCATGTGAGTGTATCTCCTAGGCTCCAGCTCCCTGCTAGCTACTAGATCACAAACCATTGTTTAGTCTCGGATGTTTGAGCTATGGCTGATAAAAGCTATAAAAATATGAAGGTAGGTAAAAGTTTTTACATCCATGGTAAGGCTGCGTTCTTCTCCCTCTTACCAACTCCTCTCTCTCGTTTTCCGCGCGCACGCTTTTCAAACTACTAAACGGTGTGTATTTTGCAAAAAGTTTCTATACAAAAGTTGCTTAAAAAAATCAAATTAATCCATTTTTGAAAAAAATAGCAAAAACTTAATTAATCACGCGCTAATGTACTGTTTTCCGCAATCACTGTGCGCGCGCTGGGAACATAACAGCGAACGCTGCCTAAGCCAGTGTTAGAATAAACTACGATATAAAAAATTACTATATAAGTTTTAAAATTTAAATTTTGGTTACGGCTGATAAAACAACAAACAGAAGAACTAACACCGGCGAAAATCATCGTGAGAAATTCAGAGAGCATCTTTGGCGACAGAGCGCCAAAAGGTGGCGGTTGTTGGTAGTGTGTGTGTGGTGTAAGAAGCTCGCGCAACGCCAATGAAATGGGAGGTACACGCACGCACATATGTGTACATGTTTATGGACCGGTTGGTGACGGAGATTGCGGCCTCCAGGCAGCAAATCCCCGCGGATCGTCTAATCTAATGGAGGACACGACGGGACCGGGATTCCTGGGAATGTAGTTTGGAGGTACAGAAAACCTTAAAAACTATTATCGGTTGTTGCTAAAGGAAAAGGCACTCGGGCGCTATTTTGGCTGCTGCTCGATCGATCCCATGCATGTGTTTCACGTTGGTTGGAGCCTGGCCGTGTTGAATGTTGATTAGTATGGTACCAAGTACTTGGTTATAGGATGCTTCCCCAGTTCCCCTGGATGGACAATCCCATGGTTCACAATTTCTTTTTAAATAGTATAAACGTGGCTACTTTGTTATTAATAGATGCAGAATCTATCACTGAAAGAATAATTAGTCATAAATAAAATCACTGGTATCTAAGTTTAAAACTCTAGTTCCGTAAACAGGTTTCACTCACAGCAACCTAACTAGAGCTGAGCACTTCGTTTGTTCGGGGGAGGGAATCTATGAAAATTTCTGTAAATTTAAACAATTTCGAAATTAACTTTAGTAAACAGGTTCCACTAGAAGCAGCCGAACTAGAGCTGAGCGCTCGGTTCGCCCATGGTTAAGAATTTTGGAATGCAAAGTTATTCAAGGGGAGGGAAACTACATAATTTCCGTAAATTCAAACAATTTCAGAACTTTTGGCTGGAGGCACATCCTACCAGGACCCCTGATGGATCCGAAATCCCGTTCCAAGATGAACATTGATCGGTCTGATCGAGCTTGCATTGCTCAAGAAGAGTGGTTGGTCATGTGTAGTTTTTGTCTGAGGTAATAGAGAAAGATACATAGATACTTGGATGCTTGGTATTTAGTTTGGTAGAGCTGTCATAAAAAAAGAAGAAGCGCAGAACGGAATTTCTAAAAAAACATTTGATATTTTTTTTGATTTTATGAACTTAAGATTGCATCAGGATTTATGCGCGAAGGGATGGGAAAAAAAATAGTGGAGAAAGATTCTATTTCGCGACTTCAGCCACAAGGGCATACGCTGCTGATACGAGTTTTCTTATTAACTACATATAAATTATATATAAATTACGTATAATTATAATATAATTACACTTTAATTATATTATATTTATATCTGAAAGCTTTTCTTTTTAAAAAAAGAAAGCTCGTATCAAATTATTTTAATTGGACACAAGCAATAAGTTCTATGTTCAAACTCTATTTCTACTGCCAGATCTGATACCATCCCACGTCAGAACTTGCGTGTTATTGACAATCACCCGAGAACAAAAGAGAAATTAACATGTTCACAAGCCATATCTGGACTCGGAATCCTGTGGCCTAGCAAGCAGTACGGCAGGCGCATTTGGCCGTAAACATCCTTCAAATTTTGTGGCTTGATATTTTTTTTTCCCCGATAGGGAGGCACGGCAACGGCACAATCACTCCTGTCCTGTACCGTAAAAAGTTCGTTCGTTCGTCGCCGCGGTCGGTCCCAGAACCCACCAATTAATCGCCATGGCACCGCGGTGGATGCATCGCATTATCGCCATCGCATCATCATACTAGTACTAGTATACTACCAGTGTCAGTCAGGCCTACCGACGAGACGACCCGGTCCAAAGTTGCGGACTGTTTCCCCGCGCATGGCGTCTGCGTGCCCTCCTGCGCTGCGCACACGTCTCATCGGGTCACACGGTGGCGCGACCCCAGGAATCCGGGAGAAACGGCACGGCTCGTCTGAACCGCGCTTCCCCCCGCAGCCGCAACGCGAAAAGCGAAAAAACGTGCGACACGAGCCCCCCGCGTCGCGTTGGTCAAGCGACTCCCCCGCCCCGCGCTCCGGACCGCGCGGCCGATCGACCGACGCGAGCGAGACGCGTCCGCCCGCGCACGCGAGATCCCGAGGATTTTGGCGTCCCCGCCCGCAATCTCTCGCGCTGCGCACGGTGGGAGGGGAGGGGAGGGCTCCGTCTCGACTCGTCGTTTGGTCTCCAAGAATCTGGCGGATGGTGAATTTGCTGTGGCTGCCCACGCGCGGGCGGGCGGGCGGGCGGGCGCTCGGTGGAAAGGCAAGGCGGAGGTGGGCTTTCGGCTCGGCTATGTCGGCTGGGTTGGGGATGGCTCGTAACGTGGCTACTCCAGTAGCTAGTCTAGCTGCTGCTGCTGCTGCTCCGTCCAGTAGGCTCTGCCGGCATGGGTGTCGCGAGATCCGGTATAACTCAACTTGGGGCTAGGCGATGGCTCTGTCAACATAAATTGTCATGGGAAAGTGACGGGGGGAAACTTAAGAGAAAGTGACGGCTTAAAACGAAAGTGACAGTCACTGCTGACTAGAAGTACATTAATTGAGAGTATGTGGAAAATGTACACGGGAGAATAGTGAGAGATGATACTAGTAGTACTGGCTAAGCTGAGTTCAGCTACGTAGCTTAGCTAGCCAGCCAGGCTTCTAGATGATTTTAGCCCTCCTTTACGTTCGACCACGCGTCGTGCTGTAATAGAATCACAGTTGATACCCATCATTGGTGTGAGAATTTGGGCGCCTTTTGAGGTTAGTACCAATCAACCATGGCTGATGCAGAGGTGATAGCGATCTATTGCTGGTGGTAGAGGACCGGAACCAAACAAAAAATCGAGTTTACTACAGGCTCTTACCGCTATAGCCTCCAAAAAGAAAGGAAGTGTAAAATCTTACAAAAAGCACATTTCCTTTAAAATAATGTATATTACTTACTAGCAATACATATAATGGGAAGATTTATTTCATCAATTGAGTTTGAAACATGCATATATAACAAACGAAAACGTAGATTCTTCTGTTCGTTGAGGATCATGTGAAAACATACGGAAGGACGGTATATGATTATTTCGCCCCCTTTTGCTTCCATATCTTTTGGATTTCTTTGATGACCAGATCATCAACTCCACATACTACATATTTGGAGTTCTACATTATTCCGTCCGTTATAGTCTTAAAATACAAGCAATGTAAAGGCCCAATTACATTATCAGTTTCTTCCATTTCATACCATGTCCCTTTGACCGGACCATTCAGACCGTTTTCCTTTTTCATCTCCTTTCGTTTTGGAGGATCAGTACTTGCATCATCCCTGAATCTTCCTCTCTTAACCTAACAACCCTCATGCATGCATAGCTTAACATATATCCAAAACGTGATCAAATAAGTTTGTTTATTGTTAATGGGTAAGAGCAATGTAGCCTAGCCTAGGATAGGGGGGGGGAGAACTATTTTCTTTACCATACAATCTGCAGGAGTAAGTAAAAATTGTACTACTAGTTTACTCGAAAAAAAAGGGTAGCGAGTTGGATGCTATTTCACTATGTACGTCCCTTAAGCAAATGAAGTCCTTATCTCCATAGAAAAATCTGTGTTTAAATTTTTAATAACCCATACATATGAATTGCTCAGCTATCTTTTTTTTTAAAAAAAAAGTAATAGATAAAATCCGGCATTTGCTTTAACAGAAGCTACAAAGGTACTCAAGACCAAGTATAAAAGAATTTAACAAATAATTCACTAGGTCGATTAATTATCATCATCTTCAACTTGCACACAGAGCAATGCCAGGCAATCCGGGTTGATTTGTTTATTAGGCATGATCACACTTTACCAGATTGTCATGTGCCTTGAGATCGAAGAGCAGAACAAACAAGCAATGCAAGTGCCGGAGCCCAGTCCTTATGATCCATCTAGGCAGCATAGATGCATGCTGAGATGGCCTCACATAAAGGTGAGCCCTCACATGCAGTTAACAATATTATCGAAAAAAATTATATGCCCCCTTGGCCATCAATTTTATCCTGAGGCAAATTTAAGACAAGTTGTTGGATCTGTAAATTATGCTCTTTTTTTATCTATTGAAACTATATATGTTAATTATGCTTGGATGCAGGCAGGTATGGGGAAGCTTCTTTGGCAACTGAAGATAGATGGAGGTATGGGTGTTTCGATCATGAATATGCACTGCTAGCTAGATGCAAATCTGGAGTGCTGTTGTATAAAAGATAAAAAGCATCCATTTGACAAGTTGAGCTCATGTGTAGCTGTCCGATAGCAATATGCATTTTTTTTCTTTTCTTCTCCTTTACAATGCTAATAAAAATGTAAATATGTGAGTTAGCTAGATCTAGCGCTGTATTCATATTACAAACGGACAGAGGTGGCATGTGTAGAGCGGATTAAAATAAGTTGTCTGACCACTTTGGGAAAAAATAATTGGCAGAAATTCTCCATGTTCTTACACAAAACCCATGATTTTGAAGTCATAGACTCATAGGTTCCAACGCCAGATGAATACTTTGACATAATTATTATAAACCTACTTATTTAAGCTACAATATCATGAAATTATATATTATCCATGTATCACAAAATTACATATATATATAAGACTTATTATTGTAAAATTATATGTTAGTGTCAATTTATTGCAAATTAAATTTCAGCAAGACAACAGTTCTATGATCTAACCTCTAAAAATTTAGGGTGTGATAATTCATTGTTAAATATGTAGTTATCTGATAATTTTACTTCAATATGTGTTTCGGGATAAATTCAATGCTTAAATATATGGTTTTACGACATTGTGACTTAAATTTGTAATTTTGTGATAATTTTGTTAAAGTAATTACAGTTTGTGCACGTGGATATGCATGTTTTGTGCACCAAAAGCTAAGCCTTCGCTTAACAGTTAACATGGCCAAGTGGCCAACGGTGCAAATTGCTCGTTTTATATTCTCCAACTTGACACAACTTGGTACTAGCTAGTTATTCTCTTCTTCATGTAACTCTTACCCAAAAGTTCGGAGCCAGATCATACTTTATCGAATGGCTCTTTTTTTAATCCAACTGGTGTCTCCTTCCCATGAAATGGCGCAACGCACCAATAGTTGCAAGGTCCACTTCTCTGAAAGGGCTTGAAATGTATAATTTTTTTTTGTAAGGGCCTGAAAAAAATATATAATACAGATCAACAAATCCTGAAACAATCTTTTCGAAGAAATCTCTTGATTAATCTATCGTTAGATCATTCATAAATACAGCTTGCTTGCCTAATGATAATGGTTAGGGTTTATTTAACTCGTATTTGACATCCTTGACGCACTTGTCCCATGTGAGTTGGGCCCAGGTCATCATCATAATCCACCAATAGGTACGTCTTTCTGGTGGAGAGAAGGTTGCACTTGCAGATAAAAATATAATAATAGATAGACATTAGTTTGCACAAATTACTTGCTGCACATTATATGATCTGTTAGTCACTGTATTTCTTTTGTGCAGCTCCACTTCTAATGGGTGCTTAATTAGTAATTAAAGAAAAGAATATGGTGCTGTCGTTTTAGAAGAATGCATAGATTATACCACATCAAAAACTATCAACTCCAACACCGGGGCCAAGATGTATACTGCATCAAACTAGTAAGGTTTTCTTGAAAACTCTGAATAATAATGCTCCAAGCTTAACTCATTTGGTTTTGTCTGCCATAATCCTTGTGCCATAAATTCCTACGGCTTGTTTGGATGCATTGGTATTCTTTCTTATTAATCACTTTGAATTCTCAGGAAATATTGTAATAAAACATATGTTCTTCTGACAAACAAACTATAAGATTCATGATAAATGAGGCATGTTGTTTTTAGGAGACAATTGTTTTCTGTAGTGTAGGAAATAAATGTAAGCGCACACTTTATCGATCAGAGGGTTATATACGCTTGAATTGGCTCATTTCTCCCCCTCCAATTCAGCAGAAGGTTTACATATTATAGCACTCAAAGGAAACCTACTCTATTATTATTGAATTAATTAGGATGTGGATTTTCATTCCTCGAGGGGATATCTCCTCGTTGTTTGCATGTCATCTAAATAGTTATTAAAAAATTTGAAAAAAAATGACAAGATAGATTAATATGAAATATATCACTCCACAAACATGCAAGGTCAACTTCGACTTCTACAAGTTGCAACAAAAAGAATAAATTAAATTGAAAATAGTTATTGTGCATTCGCGTACATATTTGTTATTTTTGTTACAATTTATAGAAGTTGAATTTTAACTTACATGTTTGTGAAGTAATATATTTCATATTAATCTATTTTGCCAGATTTTTTTTAAAATTTTTTATGACTATTTAGGTGACATACACGAAACGAGGGGATATCCCCTTAATGGATGATTTCACTTTCCCAATTAAGTGGTACATGTTCTAAACTCCACATTGCAATAGTTATATGTGGGTCTTCCTATTACACTTCTTTCATGTAGCAGAAGTTCATTTTTGCCTGGATTTAGTTACCATCTACAACTTACTAAATTAATAAGTATTTTCTTTAGAGCAAAGGAATTTTACGGGTTTCTCACATGAACCAGTTTCCGCCAAAATTCCTCTGTTTCAAAATTGGCCTAAATCAATTACAATTTCTTGTGCAGAAACAAGAAAAACAACAAACAAACCTATGACACTACTGTCAATTTTCACAACCTCTAGAGGATCTCCATTGACATCATCATGAAGTAATACAAACAATTAAAAATATCGCCTACCAAGCAATACTTGAGAGAGAGATCACATAAATTATACTTTTTTTCGGCTGTGGCCCCCTAACCTTAAATCAAAAGTGTACCAGGGAAGAGAAGTCTTGAGCTTAGCCACCATTTGCACAGTTTGCAGCAGCTCAAAGGAAGAAAGGAAGAGAGAGATTAGTTCACATTCACACCCAACCAAGAGGCCTTAAAATAGTGGCATATTAGCTCAAGCCCCATGGTTATATAAGGTGGTGCAGCTTGTCTAGTCTCCATTGGTGGAAACGAAAGAGACCTGACCCCCAATCTCCATAGGTTGGTCTCTCACACTCTCCTCATCCTCTCCTCTCCCGCACATTCATCGCAAGAACAACTCAATCTCACTCTATTTGAGCACAGAAACAAATGCAATGTTGTTGGTTCATGGCATCTCTGATTGTTGTGTTGTGGTGTTCGGTTTTATGAGCAGGAGTGTGATTAAGCTCAAGACCCGATCTTTGGTTTCGAGGAATCATCGAGGGAAGGGAAGTAGAGAGCCGATCGATTAATCCGGGAAATGGCGACGCAGTGGTTCTCCAATATGGTATTTTTTTTGTCATCTCGATGTTAATCGTGTGCTGTGGATTCGAGTGTGGTGGTGTGCTGATGTCGATCGATCCATGGTTTCTTGGTGGCAGGTGATGGATGAGCCGAGCTTTTTTCACCAGTGGCAGTCGGATGGGCTGCTGGAGCAGTACACGGAGCAGCAGATCGCCGTCGCGTTCGGGCAGGCCGGCGAGGTGGACGCGGCGGCGGCGATGGTACAGCATCAGCAGCAGCAGTACGCGGCGGCGGCGGGGGAGCACCGGCCGCGGAAGGCGGCGAAGGTCAACACCAGCTGGGACTCGTGCATCACGGAGCAGGGCTCCCCGGCGGACTCCTCCTCGCCGACCATCCTCTCCTTCGGCGGCCACGCCGACGCCTCCGCCGCTGCCGCGGTGTTCGCCAGCGCCGCGCAGGGGCAGAGCGCCCCGTACTACGGCGGCGCCTCGGCCGCGGCCTTGAAGCCCAAGCAGGAGGTGGACGCCGCGGCCGCGCCCTTCTCCCAGGCGCGCCAGGTCAAGCGGACCTACGACGCCATGGTCGCCCCCGACGTCGCCAAGGTCCCCACCGCCGCCGCCGCCGCCTCCCGGCCTGCCTCCCAGAACCAGGAACACATCCTCGCCGAGCGGAAGCGCCGCGAGAAGCTCAGCCAACGCTTCATCGCCCTCTCCAAGATCGTCCCTGGCCTCAAGAAGGTACACACACACATCCAAACACCTTGCATCCATGGCTTCCTCCTTCCTAACCTAGCAAGCTCCGATGATTGACGAACTTGATTACCGATGCAGATGGACAAGGCGTCGGTGCTCGGCGACGCGATCAAGTACGTGAAGCAGCTGCAGGATCAGGTGAAAGGGCTGGAGGAGGAGGCGCGGCGGCGGCCGGTGGAAGCGGCGGTGCTGGTGAAGAAGTCCCAGCTGTCCGCTGACGACGACGACGGCTCGTCCTGCGACGAGAACTTCGACGGTGGTGAGGCCGCCGGGCTGCCGGAGATCGAGGCCCGCGTGTCGGAGCGCACCGTGCTGGTCAAGATCCACTGCGAGAACCGCAAGGGCGCCCTTATCACCGCCCTCTCCGAGGTCGAGACCATCGGCCTCACCATCATGAACACCAATGTGCTCCCCTTCACCTCCTCCTCCCTCGACATCACCATCATGGCCACCGTAAGCTCCCAATCTCCTCAAATTTAACCCAAATTAATCACCTTTATGCTACATGGATTAAGGAATGATGATGTTGTTGCAGGCTGGAGAGAACTTCTCATTATCGGTCAAAGATATCGTGAAGAAGCTAAATCAAGCATTCAAGTTATCCCTGTGAAGGACTTGCTCCTGATCAAGTCTAATTTAGATCAAATCTTTGGTTTTTAATCTTCCTACTACTTTTTTTTATCATTAGCCTGAAGAAATTGAGGCTGATGGTTCTAATTAGGTCCTTTCCCTGCTGCTGCTTCTGAAGAGAGTTTGCTTGCAATCCACCAAAGAGCCCCCCCTCAAGGATTTAGCCATTAACCACCTGTTTTTGCTGCATGGGTGCAGAGAATTTGCAGATTACCTAAATATCCACCTACAACTCTTCTATTTTCTCTCCCATCACTTTTTTGCATGGATTGAGCTAGTCACTTCATGTTCTTGGGAGAGGGTAGAAATTTAAAAAAGAGAAGTGTCTTTTTCTAGGGCCTGTTTATCAAGGGGAGTTTGACTTTTTCAAAAAAAAAATATTTCATTTCTCCCCTTCTGCAATGTTGCCCTTTGATTTCACCCTGTTTTTCATAAGAGGATTGGTGTTTTTCAAACCTAAATACCTACCTTTGCTGGCATCTCATACACTATCCTATCACACTGTTCCCAAACCCAAAAGGCTTCAATTGTGGAGAAAATGGTGCCTTCCTTTTTTCAGCTCTGAGGTGGACTTTTGCAAGCTCTTGATTCAGAAGTAGTGTAGGGTGTGTGTCTCTCTTCTCTTTTTTAGGGTCATACAAGCTGGCCCCAGCTTGATTGCACCCTTTGCTTGTAGTCTCCTTTGTGGTTTTTGTTGTAACAGGATCAAGATGTAGTTGTTCCCTCTTGTTTACACAAGTATAAAAATAAATAAATGTGCTTGTTGTTAACTTTATGGCTCCCTATGGTTGCATTTATCTCTTTCAGCTAACACAAGATAAGTCTTTTATTGGTACTGAAAATATGTGCATGGAAGAAATCAGAGGATGGAGATGTAACCCATTTCCATTATATAAAATATGCACGGAAATAATTGTTGGTGAACTGGAATCACAAACAAATCATACCAAGTATTAGATAAAGATAAACAAATCAGACATATCTGGATTAGAATTATATATAGTTTATGTCTTATCTGTCCACAAAATTCATAAGATTACGGAGGGCGGCGATTCTATGTTCACTTCTGAAGAAACTCTCATATTATCATTGTTCAAGTTTTGCTCTTCCCACCTATGATTGATCTTGTTGTTCTGCCGATATTTTGTTGGGAACTTAAGAATTCAACCTTGAGCATGACAATATGATGCCATTCCCATGTGAACTCCTTCACAATTCCAAGCTAGCTGGGAAGGATACTACTACTATACAATCTTTTCTTATTATTGCTGTGTCACAGCACAACTAAGTGGCTTGACAACTAAGGAGGTCTCTCTCCTCATCTGGTCATTAGTCAACTAATGCCTACCTTGCTCTGGTGGTAACAAAGACTTCGATTTTGTTAACCAAAGCATCTAATCTCCTGCTATTTTTATAAACCCTCCAACACAACCACTGATGCAAGCAAGTGGGGGGCTCTGGCTCTGCAGAGAAATTTTGTCTGTTGTGTGAATTTTTCATATGCATTATTGGAGTGGCAAGATCCAAATTCTTTTTTAGGACAATGTCCAAGGAAAAGATATGACTGAAAGCTTGCCCTGCGATTTGTTGCATTAGATTGTAGCAAACAAGTCGCTCTCAAAACCCCATCATAGACAGTGATGTTTGTCCCCTAGAAATTAGCTGCTCAACCAATGGCAACCCCCCAAATTATATGGCCGGTTAGCAACATAAATTTCCTGCTGACAAGCATAGCAGGAAAAATGAAATTCTCTGAAAGAAATTCTAGACGGTTTCTCGACTTGTAAATGTCATCCTTCTGGAAACTCTGCGACAAAAGACAATTAGAACGCCCAGAAGATAAATGAAAAGAAACGGCAAAGGTGCGTTCCATATTGCTGGTAATTGTTACTCCAATTGTACTAGTTATTAGCTACAAATCGATTGATGAAATAATTGAACATGGGTAGGCAATTAAACTGCTGAAAAATTTTCCTCGTCTTCTGTCAAGAAAACTGGTGCTGCAGCCTGCAAAACAGGTACTAGTGAAGAAGAAAATGGCAGGGCTCCCAATCACGCGCACCATCAGATGGACCCTTGCACTACTATCTGTCCATCTGGCCATGGCCCATGGGGAACGCAGCCACACATGGGAAAATGCTCGTGTCGGCTCGACATGGGGCTCATCTAGACCGTATAGTAATGGAATAAGTTCATTTAAGGTGCCTTGATAACGAGTTCAATTTTCGTCCTCAACTGGTCCCTTAACTATCACAACTGATGCAATATAGGTCCCATATCAGTATAGAAGGTGGTTTTATCCAACGTGGTAATTTAACCCTAGTCAACAGCGTTAGTCAGTGTGGATCTACATGTTAAGGCCTCTTCAACTCTTTCTTCACCTATCTCTCTTCCTCCTCGGTTCCCATCTCACCAGGCGGTGAGGAGAAGGCCAGCAGCGAGCGGTGAGAAGGACGTTATGATGAGGAGAAGGGCGGTGGTGGCGCTTGGTTTCTGAGTACTTACAGACGAAGGAAGCCACGACGAGGTCAAGAACTATAGTAAGTACTGAGAAGATCAGCGACGGGCGGTGAGGAGGATGATGATGGGGAGAAGGGTGGTGGCGGTGTCCTCCTACTCACCGCTTGTTGCTGGCCTTCTCCTCACTGCACGCCGCCTGGTGAGATTAGAACAGGGAAGGAAGAGAGAGATAAGTGAAGAGAGAGAGTGAGTTGAAGAGGCCCTGCCATGTGGGGTCCACGCTAACTCAATGTTGTTGACTTGGGTCAAAATCTCAAGTAGGAAAAAACCACCTACTATACTACTATGGGATCTATATTGTATCGGTTTTAACAGTTGAGTGACCTATTGTATATGGTATTTTGGTTCAAGCATGGAAATAAAACTCGCAAAATAAACTTATTGCGTAATGGAATAACGAGTCCAACGCAACAGTGAACGCCTCCAAAACCCAAGGGCTCCTGGTTCACCGCGACAACGCAGACTTTCTTCCGGGCTATGCTTACAGGCCTAAATGGACTCTCCGTCTTGGGCTCGACGTTGTTTCAAGTTCGGCCTTGTACACGGTACACCCTTCACGAGCCCATCTCAAAGCCGAAACGGAACTGGCCCGAATTGCCCGCTGCGGCTAACGGCAGCCACAGCCAGCCAACGGTGCTGCGCTCCCGCTCTCGCATTTCAAAAATCGAAAATAAAATCTGCACTTCCGCCGACGACGCAGGAAAGAAAGGAAAACGGCGGAAGCGCAACCACCCGTTGGAATCCAACCTACACGCCGAACAACTCATCACACCCACCGATATGTGGGACCCAGCTGTCACGTGGACCCACTAGCAAGCGAGACGTCTGCGTCGGTCGCACCTACAATGAGGTGGCCAGATCAACTACTGCTTTTTCTTAGAGCGACGCAGCCAGATCGCACCCAAACGCGCACCACTCGCTTAATCGCACTCGAAGGAGCCCCTGGACCCACCTGTCAGTGAAACTAACGAGAGCGGGTCTGGACTTAAACCGAGTGCAAACGGAAATGGCCTCCTTGAGGTGAATATTTTCATATAGACCCCTAGTTTTTTCAATATTCTGGATCTGATCCAACCACCCGACCGTTGCAGACACTATGTTAGGCGAGACTGAATTTAAAAAACTCAAGGGTTGGGGTGGAAACGAAAAATCCCCCTCCCTTCGCCTGCACTCCTCCGAGGTCCAGGCTGTCTCGCCCTATAAAACGAGCGGAGTGGGGGGATCGGAAACCCTAAGCCGAGACAACGCAGGGAAAGGCGTCTTCGTACTCGCCTCTCTCCGCGCCTCCGAGCTTTTTTCCTCCTCTCCCCAACCCTTCTCCGCCGCCGCATCACCCAATCCGCCGCCGCCATGAGGGAGTGCATCTCGATCCACATCGGGCAGGCCGGTATCCAGGTCGGGAACGCGTGCTGGGAGCTCTACTGTCTCGAGCATGGCATCCAGGTACAGATCCGTGTCCAATTCCTCCCCCCCCCCCCTCCCCGTGTTGTTCATTCCTGCTTTCTGAGTCAGATCTGGGTGGATTTGCGGTTGTTGGATGTGGGGGTGTTGTTGTGTTGGTAGATCTGGATGCATGAGAGTTTGGCTGTCAGGATCTGCGTTTTTCTGTCTTAGTTAGTGGATCTAATGAAATGTTTAGTGTTCGTGTATCTGGTATGGTGGATCTGGTTCTAGGATGCGTGGAATGGATCTATGTAGGCGAATTGGAGATTTTAATTTGTGAATTTTACTGAAATGATCGTTCTAAACAGTGGATCTGACAGCAGAATCTGTTTAATGTGGAAATCATGGTCGTTTCTGTCATGAACATGTTCTTCTTGTGGTAGATCTGAGCAATGTATGTTTCAAAATCGCTTTTGTGACATGGAAATGCTATGATTCTACATGCATAGGATGATACATGCTGAGATCCCCTCTAGTTGATATGACAGATCATGATGTTTTGCAGCCATGCCATATGAATATGTTCATTTGTTACCGATGTATTTGGATCTACTCAACATTGCCAAAGAACACCGCGTTCTAAGTATAGTTCTGGTGGTTATGTTTGTACACGTCACACGGCTAGTACAAATACAGTTGTCTTAGTATTCGGTTACGCTGCCCATCAGATCTGTTTGTTCTAGATCTGTGGAACAAATACTTCACGCATGTATGGTAGTTTTGTTTATCTTCGATTGTTAATGGGAATCGTATTTTTCTGTAGTGCCGATGTATATTCATAGATGTCTATTTAGGAACACATTTTAAATTGAGGACTAGTTATTTCTGAGTCGGTCTTTTTGAATTGTGTTATCTTGCTGTAATGAATAGTCCTGTACCACTATGGCGCTAACAAGTATTTTAACTATTTTGTCCTTTCAGGCTGACGGTCAGATGCCCACTGACAGGACCGTCGGTGGAGGTGATGATGCTTTCAACACCTTCTTCAGTGAGACCGGTGCTGGGAAGCATGTCCCCCGTGCTGTATTTGTTGATCTTGAGCCTACTGTGATTGATGAGGTGAGGACTGGTTGCTACCGCCAGCTCTTCCACCCTGAGCAGCTCATCAATGGCAAGGAGGATGCAGCTAACAACTTTGCCCGTGGTCACTACACCAGTGAGTGCCATTATTTCTACCACGGCGCTAAGTTTTTTTGGGTTATGTGGCTAATTACATGACTAACTTGGGCACTAATTCTTTTCAGTTGGCAAGGAGATTGTTGATCTGTGCCTTGACCGTATTAGGAAGCTAGCTGACAATTGCACTGGTCTCCAAGGTTTCCTTGTGTTCAATGCTGTTGGAGGTGGAACGGGCTCTGGACTTGGTTCCCTTCTCCTTGAGCGTCTTTCTGTTGACTATGGCAAGAAGTCCAAGCTCGGGTTCACTGTGTACCCATCCCCTCAGGTCTCCACCTCTGTGGTTGAGCCGTACAACAGTGTCCTCTCCACCCACTCCCTCCTTGAGCACACTGATGTTGCTGTTCTCCTTGATAATGAGGCTATCTATGACATCTGCCGCCGCTCCCTTGACATTGAGCGCCCAACCTACACCAACCTCAACAGGCTTGTGTCTCAGGTAGAGTGTTGTATCCTTGCAATGATCTTTATTCTCTGCTATGTTAGTTCACTGCCATTTCTTGTTTGTGCTGTTCTCTAACCAACTTGTGATTACTCTAATGTGCAGGTTATCTCATCCCTGACCGCCTCCTTGAGGTTTGATGGTGCTCTGAATGTGGATGTCAATGAGTTCCAGACCAACCTTGTTCCCTACCCGAGGATCCACTTCATGCTTTCATCGTATGCTCCTGTGATCTCTGCTGAGAAGGCCTACCATGAGCAACTCTCCGTTGCCGAGATCACCAACAGTGCCTTCGAGCCATCCTCCATGATGGCCAAGTGCGATCCTCGCCATGGCAAGTACATGGCCTGCTGTCTCATGTACCGCGGTGATGTTGTGCCCAAGGACGTGAACGCCGCTGTCGCCACCATCAAGACCAAGCGCACTATCCAGTTCGTGGACTGGTGCCCGACGGGTTTCAAGTGCGGCATCAACTACCAGCCGCCCAGCGTCGTCCCCAGCGGCGACCTCGCCAAGGTGCAGAGGGCCGTGTGCATGATATCCAACTCCACCAGCGTCGTGGAGGTGTTCTCACGCATCGACACAAAGTTCGACCTCATGTACTCCAAGCGCGCCTTCGTCCACTGGTACGTGGGTGAGGGCATGGAGGAGGGTGAGTTCTCTGAGGCCCGTGAGGATCTCGCTGCGCTGGAGAAGGACTACGAGGAGGTTGGCGCTGAGTACGACGAGAATGAGGATGGCGATGATGGCGACGAGTACTAGAGGAGCCTGGGGGGCTTGATGTGTCAAGGCCTGAAGCTGCTGCTATCCCATGATCTGCCAGTGTGGCGTTATCCTGTTGCCGTTTGTGCGCGTGTGTTCGAGACATTTGCTTGTGGATGTGATGTGATGTTAGGGCTTAATGGGTTTTTACAACCTTCGCTGTTGTAACCTGTGCCCTTTGTTATGTGAGACGGCTTCGTCACTTTTAATATGCGTGTTTGTTCAATTTTATGTTCGTCACTTTCAATTCTGCCTCTTGTACTCTCGACTCTCGACTGTGGAACTCAATATGCTTCGACGTTTACGCACTCCTGCTGACCCATTCCTGGCTCCGACCTTAAGAAAAGAGTAGTGCATTAGTATAGCCCTTAGCTAAATGTAGCAGTCGGAGTATACTAGTTTATTGGATTGGCTTTAGCGGTGCAGCCTAATCAACCTCTGCAGATTAGCGCGCGCTCTCTCTCTCTCTCTTTGCAGTTCACACTACGGCCGCACCTAGTGGCCATTGTGCGTTCCAGGTGAGTGGCATATTAACGTGTACGGTGTACCCCTCAAATTGTCACGTCTACATCGCGTCGGCAGTTTGCTACAGTGACAAGTAACAACGTAGACAGTCAGTCACCATGACTGCTAATCTATTCATCGGATTTCTGCAGTACTAGGCAATATTTGCACTATGATGTCTTGTTAACACGAGTGAACTTGTTTTGGAATCAAAGGGCAGTACGCAAAGGCACCGGAGCAAGTAGGAGCCATACGGTCAGTGATTTTTTGCCTTTGCCTTGACTGATTGGCAGTTTGCCACGCCAACGAACGAAGTGTTTGGTTCATTACTATTCTCTTGTCAATCTTTTGGCATGGCAAAGAATTTGGCCATTGTCAAATTTTTTTTTGACAAGATATGGAGAGGGTTTAATTTGGTTTGTTGTCAAGGTTGCATTCCGACATTCAACTAAGCTAAACAATTTGGCATGCCAATCTTTTGGCTACAACCCAAACAAACGAGTAGCAATATTTTTGGCAGTGCCAATCTTTTTGGCTTGGGTTGAGTTTGGCTGCAATCCAAACGCAGCCGCAGTACTCATCTTCTCGTCTCAAATTCAGCCACTTCCTTTTCTCCCTGTTGCTATCGCTGTCGGTGATAATCGATAATTCTCCTCGTTTCATTTCATGTCCACGTGGAAGGAGATCCCCAACACCTCAAGTGGGATCTCAAGCTCAGCCATATCCATTGACCTTGCGCTCGGTCCTCTCTATCTCTATCTCTCTTGCGTCCTGAGCCCTGAGGTGAGGAATCATGTGCCTGAATTCCAACGAGTTGCTACTGTCTGAAATTCTGAATCGTGTGGTTTCGTGAGGGTGAACGAGAACGACCACGAGCAGCAACAAAGGGATCATTTCGCTGTCTCCTTTAATTTCCAAGCCTGAATATCTTCTCCAGATCCTGAGTTTTTGGGCAGGAAAATATCTCGATGTCGCGGTTTCATTTTGCGGCCTATGCGAGCATCACGTGGAATTATTGTGAAAATGCTGGACGAATAAGTTGTGGTGGTGTTTGCGTTGTGAAAGGGATCGAGATTGTGGACGGCTATTTTAACTGTATTTTTTTTTTTTGCTCAGGGACATGATCAGGAATTGCCCCGTGACTCCATTTTAGTTCATTTGATCCAATTACGTGGACTGGTGAAGCTGAATTATGCTGAATTTTCTGAACTGAGAAAAAAATATGTGAATTGAAGCCGGTTCTTGACATAAATTTGTTCGACATAGCATGGATGGATAGCTATTCTGTGCTTCTTATGTGGGCTTGATGTGTGTCTGCCCAGTGCCCCAGTGAGAGATATTTGTCGCACAACTCCTGTTCTTTCCAGCTCAATCCTTTATCTGCACACGCAGCAATTGCCATCTCATAATCTCACGTGCTTCAAGCTTTAGCAATATATTATCTCTCTTGAAGGGTTATCTCGAGAGGTTATCATCATAAACAACTTGTGAGCAACTGAAGGGAGCATTATCAGATACAGTAGTACGTTGCGCGCTGCGTTTCTTTCTTTCTTTTTTTTTTCCAATTCTTGAATTTGACCTACCTTCATCTCCACGCGTGACTAAAAGCTAAGATAACATTTTGGTGGATCCAAAAGCTCTTCCTTTATCTGATTGTGAAATGGTGTAGTGTGTATCCCTCTACTGTCCAGTTTTTTGAGATAACTCGCCATCTCTCTCAACTTCAGGCAATTTTTTCTATCAACTTGTGCAGTTATATTCTCATCTTCTGCCGATCAAAATCGCTGTAAATCTTCACCGTTTTTGCTTGAATCAAGAAGAAGGTAACAGCATTTTTTTTCAGACAATATCATTTATATCTTAAGTTGCAGGGTTTGACTGAAATTTCTTTTATAGCTCCTACTACTAGTTATACCAAATATACTGGTCTTCCTGGTGATATATATATATATATATATATATATATAGGAGTATTAAACTGGGAACCTCTGAAGTTGAAGTGCTCCAATTCCAGTGTCGATGAAAAGGGCACTCAGCCACTCGTGTCACATCCACATCACAAAAGGATAACTCACTGTAGTGAGTAGTGACTGTGGGAAGAATGCTTTGACACTTTTATCCCCACTTGGAGAGTTGGAGACAGAGGACACAAGTAGATAGGGACAGATGAATTGTAGGCAGGGATCTGACCTAGCATGCCAAACACCTTCAGATTGTTGTAGTAGATTGTAGGATAGTTCAGTGTTGGTTTGGATGTTATTCTACTAAAATTTTGGTAGCGCCTAAACTTGTAAATCAAATACGCATTAAAACTCCCGTCCTACTACCTATGTATATCCATTACCCTACAATTTTTCATCAAACGGAAGTGGTCCTTCATTTTTGCTTTGTTGTACGAGGGAAGATTGAAATTGGCGCCATTATATTCCTCCGGTCAACTTGGAGAGGCAGAACCAAGAAGGTCTAGCGAAAGAATAGAAGAAGCGTTGCCCATGCTTCTAGAATATTCCATGGCAGCTTCCTTCCCGTTATTCCACGGCTTCTTCCACACCGGCCGGAGTGTCTCGTTGTGTGTGCCAGTGCCACAGAACGAACTGTGCAGCTGATACAGATGCACTGACCAGAAGGCAACCCAAAAGAATATTTCAACAATGTGGACATCAATTCGGAGTTTCAGAGTATCAAAGTGTTATAAATTGGACCACGTAAAGACTTGGATTTAAAATTTACTCAGCATTTTTATAATCAACCTCTGCGATCCCTATTTTGACAATTAATCAGTATGGAGAGCTATTCTTATTCGAAAAAAAAAATCAGTATGAAGCGTACTATATCAAGTATGGACTGTGGAGTCTGTACTACAAAATTCAACAATTCTTTTTTAGAAGCTGACCTCGTGGGTTCAGCGCCAATATTCTTGCCGTCGACACGTTGGACCTCAGTGTGTGTATTTTTCCAATTTATACGCATCAATATCATTTTCTCTCTGTTTCTTAGGAAGTACACTCGAAATATTTTTTAAGACCAAAGGCCATTAACCTCTTGAGTTGAGACCATTCAAAAATCTTAAAATAAACAATATTGTTTAAAATGGTACTTTCCAACGAGCGAAATTCACACGGTGCTCCTTCGTGGATATCGCAACGACAGCTTCCAAATGCATGATACCATTTTGATTGTACTCTGAAACTGATTTTGAATTTTACAATTTGCATTACAATTAAATTTAGAGGTTTCCGTGATCGCTAAGAATACACGTTAAAACATGCTATTTGTAATATTATGAAAATACCAAACTTCAAAAATGCTAAATCATTTGTGGATTATATAATTAAAAAGAAATATGCATGGCTTAAGCTTAATAAATAACCACGACTTTTTATTTACAAATCACGTTACTAGTGCTCCATTATTTTTCCCGAGGCTAAAAACGTCATATCGAGCTGCTAGACAATTCTACTTTGGAAAAAGAACTGCCAAAGCTAATTTCACAATCCCGGGACGCATCAAGAGACAGCCCTCCGGAAAAGCACAACTTTTTATTCGCATCTTCTAAAAAGGAAAGCATTCGAAAGTTTGAATGCTCTCGAAAAGGTATAAACGCCCAAATTTTGGACTACTCATGCTGCACTTTATTTATTACCACTCTTTTACTACACGTCAGCTAATACACAACGGTACACAGCTATAAGCAGAACTAAATTGTCTTTAGCCATACTAGCATTCAAGAAAAAAGAAATTAAAACTGTCTCTACTCTAACGTTTTCCTGGGAAAAAAAAAAGAAAAGGGGAAGAACCAAACAAGTGTTTGTGTTGCGTCTGAATTCCACCACAGGAGAGCACCGAGCACGCACGCACTCGTCGATCTCTTCTCAATCTCTACTCTACGCCGTGCACGCAAGCCGGGAAATGACACATTGACACCGCAGCCTGAGCTGCATTCTGCCGTTTACCTGATCTCTCTCCGGTGAGACCCAAGACACCACGCATTCTGCCGTTTGCACGCGCTTGGGCTTGAGCTTAGCTTAGCTTAGCTTGCACCAGCATGTGAATAGATTACAGTGTGCAAAAACTAAACACGGTGACATTATTAGTTAGGTAAATATAGAGCTATTTTTGATTAATTCTGCACTTACCATATATGTGTGGATAATAAATATTAAATGTATCGGATTATTTCGATGATGCTGTCTCTGTTCTGCACTAGCTCAACTTATAGATTAATTTAGCGTATCATTAGAAAGAACGTATATAAAAAATATATTGAAAATGTACACCGGTGCGATAGTCGCGACATAGAAAACCATTTTAAGAAAGAAACAAGTTCGTCTTTTCACCTATGATCCAAACTCAGGTTAAGCGGTTGCGTGTTCGTCATCCCACTACATCCACCAATGGAAATTCATTCTGGTCCCTAGGAGGAAACCGCGTTGCACTAGACAAGTGCATGTGTTTCTTGACGTCTGATGTCGCTTGGAGGCATTCAAAGTCCATTTATACCTCCGATTGTATAGGATTTGGCTACGTGCGGAGAGGATTATCCAATATCACGCAATCATCGTCCAGAATAGTATTCAAATGATATTTTCCCGCGATCCATTTATATCCATGATTTTACATGATCTTCATGCACAAGTATAAAGATAAGCCTAACATCGTTGCTCAGCTAATATTTTTTCATACCTTTATAGAATATCAAGCTCATAAAAACCACTCCATTGTTTCTTTAAAAAAAACCGTAGACACCAAAATAGGTCTTTGTACCAACAACCAAAGTTCAAAAATCGTATTTTTAAGACCAGATAAATAGGTATGGGTAAATAAATAGTCTGCATGTGTGTGCACAAGAGGAGAGAGCTGAGGACAGGAGAACACTGCCAGGGGCAAAACCGTAATTTTGGGGGGCGGATCACTTCGTTTCCAAGTTGCCTCCCCCTCCCCCCCTCTCCTCCGCCTACAAATACGCAGGCGCTCCCCATCTGCGGCTTCCTCCTCGCTCTCCTCCACACGGCGCCCTCACGCGCGCCACCTGTCTCTCTCTCTCTCGTCTCGCCTCGCCGCTCGCTCGCTCGCTCGCGTGGAGGGGGGGAGAGTCGCTAGGGCTTCGAGGTCCGCATTCCGATCTCGCCGCATCGCCGTCGATCGGCGAGTTGGGTTTGGTGGGGTGGGGGGCGAGATGGTGTCGGGTGGGCGGGTGGGGGGTGGAGAAGGGGAGGGGGAGGTAGCGGCGGTGGAGGTGGCGGCGGTGGCGGTGGCGGATGAGGAGGAGGTGGCGCAGGCACCCGCGGCGGCGAGGGAGCTGGTGGTGGGGTACGCGCTGACGTCGAAGAAGGCCAAGAGCTTCCTCCAGCCCAAGCTCCGGGGACTCGCCAGGTACTACTACTTGTGGGGGAAGGGAAAATTGGAAAAAAAAGAAATATATCATGTGTAGATTTGTTCGCTTCACGTTTCCGTGTTGGGATGAGGAGGAGGAGGAGGAATTGGTGTGGAAAAGGCGCTTGTTGTTTGGGATTTTTTTTTTGTGTGTGTGGGGTGGGGAGGTTAAGGTGCATTGGGGGAGGGAGGATGCGTTTGGTGCGGCTGTCCTTTCTGTTTGTTTGTTTGAAACTTTGAATTGGACGGAATCTTCTCCGTTTTTTTTCTTTGGATTCGAAGAGATCAGAGCTGATTCTGGATCCTTTTGGCTGGCTGTACCGTGAGGACGAAGAGGAGATGTTTGACGAATAGTAAATAGTTCGTTCGCTGTCGCTGCTCCATTGTTTTAGTGATACTGATACCTCGTTCATTGACCTCTGTGCTGTGCTTGACTTGAGTAGATTCTGACACATATTGCCCCCTCTTTCTTTTTTTCTCTAATTAGTAACGAAAATGACTTATTTACTTTACACTGCTTCTGCACTATTGTTCCTGAACTAAAGATTAGCGTGCTGTTGTGCCAAATAAAAATGGGGTTACTTTGCTGTTTTAAAAGGCCTTAAAAGTGGGAGAAAAGGTGTGACTTTTCTTTGCGAAAATTAGATAGTGCAAAAGATGGTGAAAGGTTTGGCCTTTTCGGCATTGGAACGTCTGACTGAATATCTCCTTGTGATATGATCTGATCCATATTTCTCGTGCCAAAGTGGGAGGCGTTGTTGCCAACGTTTCCAATAACGATTGAGCAATTTTAGAGAATCATAGAACAGATATTCAATGGAAGGGAAGGAATTGGAGTTGCTTAGTTTTCTAGAATCATCCCCTGCACTGACTGACTTAATTACTTAAATAATAGCAGGTCCATATCATTCAAGCACACCTTTGTATTGCTCCTATTTTCTTTTGGGATAAGAAAGTGACATCGATGCATTCCCTACTGCGTAGTAGTATTATATTCGCTTCTGATAGGAACTCTCTCTTAACTTATCTAGTAATTTAGTCATATTCCTGAACTTATCCTGGAAGTGTACAAGTAACATGCACATTCTTTATCTTGAAATTTCTCAAAACCTTGCTGTGCATGATTATGTACTTGTGTGTTTTGCTTGACTGCTTTCATTGTTGACTGTGGGACCATGCTTTGGGATCAAGTGTAGATAGAGATCCAGGCTGGCATAATAAACTAGGGATGAAGAAAACCATTAGTCCATCAATTTGTGTAATCTTCTGGATGCAATTTTTGTTATGTCTGGAATTTCACCTTACAGTTTAATAATACATTTCTGCACACACATCACTAGGATCAGGACAGGGCGTGGAATGAAGGCCTGGCATGCACGATAAGATTGTGGAATAGTTTAGGACCCACAGGATATACATTTGCATTGTCTTTTGTGCTTCATGTGGTCCACATGCATCTTGCAAATCAAGTACTGCATCTCCATCCACTCTGAGAAAGATGGTGCTTGATTAAAGCTATTCCTTTATTACCTGATTAGATTATTATCTTTGATGCCACCTGGTGATTACTAGTATTGTCTTTTCATCGTGACATTTCCATACAAGGCATGGATTAGGAACAATCTACCTTAGATCCTTATACCCCTATAGTCACCAGGAAATTTGGATTTGCCCCATACTCCCACCAGGTGCATGCCACAAGTCTCTAGTTTGCACAAGGCTACCTTGCAATTGTTTGAACGTATGTTGTGTGCCTGTGTCCATTATCTTTTCTTTTTAGCTAAACAATGAATTGGAAGTTTGAATATGGACCTATCTTTGCATTAACAGAGAAGGATGTGTTAGTATTCAAATGTTCATTCTTTTTTTTTATATAGAAATAAATGCCCTGCAATGTCCACCTACATGATCTACTTAGATGAGCTTTATCAGTTTCATCTACTTCTCCTTATACTTTGTAGACATTTATTTCAAGCTCTTATGCCTATTAAAATTGTATGGGCTTTTCCTTAGCTGCCAATTTCTCCTATTTGTAACTGTCGCAGACCTACTTATTTTATGTTTTGTTTGTGGCCTATGTTTTGCATGTTTATCCGTATTATCGGCAATTCGGCATCTAAGCCTTCTGAAACATATTTGCAGGAAGAAAGGGATCCTTTTTGTTGCTATTGATCAAAAACGTCCGCTGTCAGATCAAGGACCTTTTGACATTGTTCTGCATAAGGTTTGATAATATTAGATATATTTAATACCTTGATGTATTATATTTCTGGATGCTGTTAAGTATTTGGAAAATAGGTTGCTCTTATTAGCTTGTCTTGCATTTCATTGAGAACTGAACGATAACCTTGTATTCTCTACAGTTGACCGGAAGGGAGTGGCAACAATTATTGGAGGTCAGTAATACAAAATACGTTAAAATCACTGTCAGACTTCTTTTTGTGGGAATTTTACATATTATCTGTTCTGTACTAATCTTTTATTGACTATGCCTCATTTGGTAGGAATATAGGGAGGAACACCCAGAAGTTACTGTTCTTGACCCACCAGGTGCCATAGAACATCTTCTCAATCGCCAATCTATGCTTCAAGAGGTTTCTGAACTGGACCTCTCAGATTGTCATGGTAATTTCTATAAATGGCTTCTTGGTTCTGGTTTGGAAGAAACCAATATGCTATATAACACAAAAGAATTTGCAATATTAGGTGGACAACTGCAATTTCTTTTACATGATTAGAATAAGTTCAAAACAGCTTACATTAGTTTTTCCTTGATTAGAAACGTATCATGAAACTAGTAATATGCCCGTGCTAAATGCTACGGTGCAATTCAATTTGTCTTTAATAATTTTTAAAATTTCATGTTTGCAAAAAATATTTTTATATAATCTGTGCATTTGAACTTTATATCAATTCATGTCGTACATCAACTATATTTAATGTAAAGTACAACAATATGATATTGCGTGGGCACAATAGAACTTTACGAAACTTAATTATATATGATTTGTAGTTTACCCATCTCCTTGAATTTTGTCTTGTAGTTCTATGATCGGCCATGTCACGACATTTAGATCTCCATTCATGGCTAGGCAAGTCCTGTTGCTGTGGAATAATGTCAAGATGGTTTTGTAGTCCTTGTATCTATTCAATTATTACATTTGCGATTAGCAATAGACAAATGAATTGCAATCTAAACAAACAAGAGAGTGAACATACCATATACACTTACCATTTTATGGAGGTCAACACAATCGAAGTCCCGACAGAGAGAATCAAGTACCGTATCTCTTGTTCTTTTGGGTTGACAACCGCTAAATACCAATGAACATTCCCACTATTTATTGGAAGAAAAATCTAAACAAGTAGTTCACAGACATGCATATAATAACAAACTTAAATCCTATCAAATTTAGAGAGCCAAACATTACCAGTTCATGAAAAAGGTGTTCTTCACTATCTTTGTAATAAAGTTGTCACTATCTTCATCTATCCTGTAGACCCCATCTTGTTTTAGCATAGCAATAAGAAAGGGGTTTTCATAATACACTTTATCAATCAGTCTTTGCTTGCTCCTTTATATAGTGTATGTACGCACTGATGACCTGTAGATTCAATTAAAAATATTTAGCTACTTGACAATTAAATAAATATTAACGTTGCATTATCATATGTAGTTGTGCTTACATCGTCGTTCACAAATTCATTTCTAGTGAGAAGGCACGACAGGTGATGTTTTTTGACATAAAAATCTCCCACGTTCACCAGTGTGTAATTTTCAGCTGACACCTCAATCGTCTCTTGAGCAATTAGATCGTGGTTGGTTAGTTCATAATTTGTAAAATAAAAAAGGGTAAAAGGGATTACTGATGACAAGTTATACATAGGTGATACTAAACACAAGAATGTCAAACAACAATGTACCTTGAGGGAGGTAGTTGTAAGTTTGGCCAATTATAGATCGTATCAATTTCGATGGTACGCCATTATTTGGCATGCTGACTTTGGATCCTACATGCTCTCCTGACTCCTTAACCTAAAATAAAGAAATATGAAATGAAATATTGACTAGAGGGTTAATCAATTCGTGCAACACGCTCATAGAGTTTTAAATGAAGTGGAATTACCTGCAATGGTTCATCTTGTTTTGTTTCTTCTACACAATTAGATAATTAAAGTATTTATAAGTGCCCATCGAGTGGAGCGTATGATAATAATGATAAGAGTAGTGAAGAAGGGAATACTTTCAGCAATGGTGATATCCATTCCTGAGTCGGTTTGAGAGGTGCACCGGCTCTGATCATCACTTCAGATACCAAGCGCAGGGGACAACTCTGCAGTTGACTTTGATGGTGCTGCATTGGAGAAAACAAGGAACCTAGTTATATTTCCTAAATACCAAAATCACTTATCAAGTAGTACGCATGCACACGTAAACTAATCATAGTACCATCTTCCTCCTAGTCTATATTATATAGATATAGAATGGCTACATATACCCGCATAAACAGCTAAATATACACAAGTAAGTAGATAACTTATTCATACACGGCTCAAAGTACACTATAGTCATATATATAAAAAATTAAAATTGGCAGTCCATTTTAATATGAATACAAATCCTAAAATAAAATATTTAGAGTAACGCACAGGAAAAATGCATCTGAGCTCTGCACAGAGCCCTTGTTTTTTCCATTATATAATAAAAAGAGCATATAGAAAATATACTCGTACTACTCATCGAACAAATTAAAGTTTTAAAAAATAATATATGCTCGCCTTGCCAATGAAAAAATAATTGTACTCCAAAATCCACAGTATAAAATAAAAAACATCTGCCACATCATCTCCCAATTTGAAATATTATTTTGTTCGGCAAATTATTTTTTTAGGGTTCGTCCATACAGTTTAAAAATGTAACAATCATTCAAATTTTAATTCATTCATGGTATAATAGAAATTTTAATTGTACTCCAAAAGTCCACAGTAAAATATATACTGACGATTGTGGCGGTGCTGCATTGGACAAAACAAGGAACCTAGTTATACCTACCCTAATTACCAAAATCACTTATGGAACTGTACGTGATGCGAACATAAATTAATCATTGTATCATCTTCCTCCTGGTCTCTAATGTATAGATATAGAATGGCTACATATACATGCATAAACAGTTTCATGGATGGTTGCTTGCAATTATAAAAGCAAATCTCGAGCACAAACAAATATCAGGGCTAGAAAATAAAAATAGTGATTTACTTTTTTCTTTTGTACCGTCGGAGTTAATTTGTCTGCAGGGCTAAATTAATTTGACATTCAGTTCCATGCCAACTAACATTATTTTTTTCATAATTTTACATGTGACAAATAATTATCCAAAGAAATTATGTATAAGCTGTTGGCATATTTAAATAGATTGAAACGCAATAAAGGCGTGTGTACTCCCCTTACATTTGGAACTTCTTGCTTTTTTCGATGGCTGAACTGCATTTATATCACCAGGAAGAGCGTCTTGATTTACCTGAATACGTAATAGTATTAAGTGCAAAATAAAACATTTCACATTATTCTATCCTATACTAAGAGTTTGGAGCTGATTTAAAAAAAAAACAAATTGTATTAAGCAACATAGAAAATTAGAAATGAACATGTCTACCGTCCATGCACGAAAGCTAAGAAAACAGAGCTACCACTGAGCGCAGCCACATCAATCACTTCAACGTTGCTTTAATCTAGTCTTAGCAAATTGTTGTTAACTGTTGCATCATATCCATGCGGATTTTGTATAGTGAGCACATCCGTTTTATAAAGTGATTATATAACCGAGCACATCGATCTGTTTTATAAAGTGAAACGGATGAAGCACTAAATTAGTATTGAACAGATGTACTGCACCACAATTTTGTAGCTACCTCCTAATATATGCTTAACCGAATACTCATTAGTTAATATTCAACTTAAACGATGACAAGATGCGGCGGCAGCAGCAGCGAGGGACGACGGATGCGGCGGTGGCCAACAGCTGCAGGACGACGGCCCAAATGATGACAAGATGCAAATTTGGGCCTTATATATGTTGGTTATTAAATAAGGAAAGTGTTTCCCAGATATCAGCTCAGATTGATCGGCTCAAATTTCCAAAAGATCAGGAGGGAGGTGGGGAGCCGTCAGATCGACATCATCAGTTGATTTTCAATCGTTGGATGTGTTACACGATGAATACATAAAACAACTTGTTGAACTATAGGGTAGAAGAAATGGGGGTAGACTACCTTTGCTACTGGTTAAAAATAAAGTTAACTTGGGAAAAGTCACATATGGAGTCTTTACATGTTTGTCTAAAGGTATGGATGAAGCATTTGATGTTCCATTTGACTATGTCATATGTAGTATAAAGCATTGATTTCTCTTCTGTTTTTTGTATCCTTGGTGGACTAGTACTGCCCTTTACATCTTTGTTACATGAACCGGCATAGTTCTCACTGTTGGGCCCTTTGGATTGGAGTAGTAATATGTATCTACCATTTTTTTCCAGTAGCAGACATTGCTCTAATTGTTAGACTTCATGTCTTTACACATTTAAATATATTGAACCTTGTTATTTGCTTCCATCTCAGATTTCCTCCATTGTTTGGGAGACTGGATATGGAGAATTCGGTTCTTAGAACCATCCCAAAGACTGATTTCCTCATTATGGTGCAGTTGCTTTTTGCAGGTAGAGTCGGTGTTCCTAAGCAGCTGTTTGTTAATACAGATCCATCATCAATACCAGCCGCTGTTATGAGGGCTGGTCTATCTCTTCCTTTAGGTGAGTCTGCTTATCTGTTGATTCACAATTATTGTTTTCTTGTACTCATGTTCATAATAATTATTGGCTTATTCCTAAGTTGTATTTAACAGCTTTACATTTTTCGTTACAATTTGACGTTCTATGCAGATAGGAGCAAAACATTATAGTTAGACAGTTGCAATCATTTTTTTTGTAGTCATCATAAGTGGTATGGTCTCTCACTAAGCTATGATGCGGGACTATGTTTACTTCAAAAGAAAATCTCACCATAACCATAACTCGCTGATGAAATATGTATGTTTCTTCTCTCTTGCCTTCCTAGATTCTTGAACATGCTGGAGCAAGTGTGTGTAACTTCCACCATCATTTTGCTTCCATTTGTTATCTGGTTTATGTAGTATGTATATCAGATGGGTAAGAAGCTGGTGAGAGATCAGCATATTGTATACAATGGAAATCTCTATGGTGAACTATATAGACAAAACTAGGAAGATTCAACAAAAAACTTCAAAATAATTTGAACATAGTGAGGAAGGAAGATTAAGGTCTGTTTGTAACAAAGTTTCCATTGTTCTGCTTGTGCATTTTCATTTAAAGGTCTTACTAGAATCTTATGTACGTGGTACAACGCTGGTACTTGGTTCTGGATGAGATAGAGTCATCAACATCTTCCATTGTATAAAAATGGGAAGCGGCGATTATTTAACACATGCCAGTTGACATAAAGTTAAATAAAATCTGCGCATACTATGTGCGACTAATTATTGACATTTGCTGAATTATGTTTTGGGGTTCCTAGCTGTTATTGTTGTCCATTTGTTAACTACATATATTATATGCAGTGGCAAAGCCTCTGGTGGCAAAGTCCCATGAGTTATCTCTTGCTTATGATCCAATCTCCTTGACCAAGCTTGAGCCTCCGCTTGTTCTTCAGGAATTTGTAAACCATGGTAAGTTTATTTGAGTCCCCCCCCCCCCCCCCCCTTTTCTGTTTCTATTCACTATTCCCAACCAATCCCAGATTAACTGGGTTTTCTCGTTTGTAGGTGGTGTCTTGTTTAAGGTCTACATTGTTGGGGATGCGATACGGGTTGTTCGTAGGTTTTCGCTTCCCAACGTTGATGTAGGTGATCTACCAAACAATGCTGGAGTATTTCGGTTTCCAAGGGTCTCTTGTGCTTCAGCCAACGCAGATGATGCAGATCTGGACCCCCATGTTGCTGGTAAACTTCCATATATTGGTTTCCATAGCATATATGTTTTCCATAGCTTTACGCTTGTTGATGTCATTCATTGCTGGCTCTAGAAAATAGTACTGTCAACTAATGTTCTTCCATATTCCCTCAGAACTTCCTCCAAGACCACTTCTCGAGATATTGGCAAGAGAGCTGCGTCGACGATTGGTACTAATGATGCTTGCACTTGTGTGTTATTATGCATTAATTAGTGTCATGTTGATTAACCCTTTTACCTACTTACAGGGTCTTAGATTGTTTAACATTGATATGATTAGAGAGCATGGGACAAGAGATCGGTTTTATGTCATAGACATGAACTATTTTCCTGGTATGTGATCGAACATGTTTCAAGTATGTCTAATTTATCTTCTCGTTAGTTTCAGCTAACTTATGTTTATGGGTTTGAATTAGCAAACGATTTCCCTCCTATATTGTCGAAAATTTATTTTTTGTTATGCTGCTAGGTAAAAGTATAAATTTATACACTAATGTAGAAGTTGTGGCACCCTCTTGAAATGTCTTCTCTTTCGCATATGGCAGTTCTCAATAAAATTGGGAACAACATGATGGCAGTCGATTATTATACTGAACTCTTTACAGAAGCTCAATTGTGAAAGAAGCTCATCACCTCAATTCTGAAAGAAGCTCATCACCTCTTATGCTGCAGGTTATGGCAAAATGCCTGGATATGAACATGTATTCACCGACTTTCTGCTGAGTCTAGTTCAGAAGGAGTACAAGCGGCGACCAAGCTATAGCTCGTGCGAGGGGTGAAACGACGAGCCCTTCACCGTGTCAATGTGTCTCGAATTCGCTGTGTGTAGTACAAATATGAATGCAAAGAAGGCAAGAGCAATCCTCTGGTAAAGTTGGGCATCAGTAGCTGCGATAAAGCAGCGATGACTGTGTCAAGCTGTAAATTATGAGCTCGCATTTGCTAACTTCTCTTGATGTCTCAAATAATTTTGTTCGGCTAATTAATGAAGTTAAGATGTTACCTGCTACAAATGTGCAAAAGGACTGCCTTTTTTGCGTGATACCATCGAAATATCAGTTGTGAAAAAAATTGTGATGTGTTGTGAAATCCCGGGTGGCTTCACTCGACGATAAATCTGGAACACCTTTGAAATGCTCAAAGTCAAAGATGTACCAGAATCCAACTCTGGTACCCTATAGGGTTTGTTTGGTAGAGCTCTAACTTAAATTTAAATTTAACTTTAGAAGTTGGGTCTGGAGTAGAGTTGTAGAGCTGCTTATACCTAGCTCTATCTTTCTAGTTTATTTTATGAGAGAGCTCCATCCAGCTCTACTCCTAGTTTAACTCCGAAGAGATGGAGCTGGAAATAAAGTTGTGCTAAACAGACTGAAGCTGAAGCTGTGGTAAACAGACTCAGAGTACAGTAACATACTGTGTTACCGTAGTTTGACACGGTTCTTACAACCCCCTCCCAAACTCACACATTGTCGAGTTGCCGACACATCCCTTCGTTGTCTGACTAATCCAGCTTTGACCCTATTTGGTACGATCCTAGACCCGCGTATTTAGAGTTTATTAGTTAAAACAAAGTAGTTTAAAATTAGGGTTAATTTAATCCATGTTATTAAAAATATACTATTTTTGATGAATACTATCCTATTTTAATAAATACCACTACTATTCGTCCATTCGAATTCACGCCATTTAAATTTATACGAAATTCAAAGTTATTTTCTTTGTTCTTCTTCCTTCTCCCCATCAGTGAGCTCAAGGGAGGCCGGCCATGCCTGCTGCTCCCCGACGAACCGCCGCGGCACCCATTGCTTCTCCGCCGCTCCCGTGGTTGCGCTTGGTGAGGATGGGCCGCATGTGCTGCCCGGTCGCGCGCTCGGCGAGGAGGCAGATGCAGTCGACGAGGGAAGGCAGGCGCAGGAGCACGATGTGCGCGTGCCCTCCACAAACGAAGCTTGTTGCTGTCTCTCGCGGCAGCCCGCCCCGTCGACCTGCGCATGCCATGTCCAGCTAGTGGTCTCCTCGATCTCCTGCCCTGGCTCACGCCTCTATTCTGCCCTTGGGCATGTACACCCTCTCGATTTTCATTTGTAGTTCTAGCAAAATTGACTGTGGACTGATGAATGCCTCCGGTTTCTCCATGGATTTCCTTGTAAGGAGCTAGGATCAGATGTCTCACATTGCCAGCTCCAAATCTTGGGTGTTCTGGACTGATTCGGGAGGAGAAAGAAAAGAGGATTTGGGGGCATTTTTGCAGCCATATGGATGAAGCTCTGTCCTCACCACGCCATCTTCTCCTCCTTGTAGCGTCCCCTTCCCCGGCCTCTATCCCGGCCTCGTGGCGTCCACGGCCACCGAGCTGTGTCGCCCTCGCCGTCCCTGTCAAACCTGGGGCTGTCCCTCTAACTGAAGGTGTGGAGAGAGATGGGGAAGGGAGAAGAGGAAAGGATGGAGGAAGAAAATGGAACCAGGTTTATGTTACCATGGTAAACCGCGCGGTTACTGTGGGGTACGGTAAAAGGAAAACCGCGGTAACCGTCTTAAATTTAAATAAATTTAAAAAATAATTTGAATTTTTGATAAATTTTATATGAATTTCGTACGGTTTACCACGGTTACCGCGGGTTTACATTACCGTTTACTCGCGGTTACCGTGCCCTGGCGGTAAGCACGGTTACCGCGCGGTAAACGGTAATGTAAACCCTGCATGGAACTGACACGTGGATCCCATGCGCAATAGTATTTTGATTTATATGATAACAGAAAACGTGATGATGATGACCTGTTTTTTAATTTTGTGCAAATTTGAATAGTATGGATACGAATATATGAATTGTAATGTAATTTATCTGAATAGGTATATTTGCAATGGCATGAATACAATTAACCTATAAATTTTATATTTCATCTAAACTAGAAATAATGATTTGTCTAGATGTAATCAATATAATCACAGTTATAGATCTATAACTTTTTTAAGCTAAGATTAGGAATTCTTGGATCTATAATTATGCCAACCGTAGCCTTAGACCATTCGTTTGTTTACAACCACTATTATTTTGTATATCCGGTTAAGGCTGAGTTCTTTCTCCAACTTTCTCAACTCACCTTTCTCGTATTCCGCGCGTACGTTTTTTAAACTGTTAAACGAAACGGTGTATTTTTTGCAAAAAAATTCTATATGAAAGTTGTTTAAAAATTATATTAATCCATTTTTCAAAAAAATAGTAAATACTTAATTAATCATAAGAAAATATGTCACTTTATTTTACGTGCGCGGGAGGTGATTTCCTAACCAACACAGCCTAAGAGATTACCCGAAGTCCTAAATGAAGTCCTTGTTCGAAGGAGATGGAGTTGAACCAAACACCCAGTGGTTCAAAAAATGAGTGAAGCAGGATCTGGAGCAGAGCTAAAAAGAATAGAAAAGGTGTTTCACCTTGTCCCTGTTCCACAATTCTGTTCCACTGACATTGTAAGTTTTATACTAAATTCTAGCCAAACGCTTTCCCAATATAGATATTCCATAAACATATACCTATATTAGCAAATTGTGGTCCTGTTTGTTTCTCCAACAAAAGTTGGATGAAAATTTAGATATTCGTGGCATGTTTTTCAAACTGCTAAATGGTATGTTTCGTGTAAAAACTTTCCATATGAAAGTTACTCTAAAATATCAGATAAATTTATTTTTTAAATTTGTAATAATTAAAACTTAATTATTTATACGTTAATACCATATCGTTTTACGTAAAACACTTAATTTTCATCTTTATCTTTATCTACGTAAGTTTCAAACACCACCCAAATTTAGAGCCCTACCAAACACTCCCTAAATTCAAATTAGTGGCCACCGGGCTGGTGCACCCGTTGGTCATACCACATGTTATCCGTCGACCACACATAGCGTACGAGCTATTACTCAACAAGACGTGCAAATATGAAATATACAATTCTGCAAATATGAAAATATACAATGTTGAGAAGAATATTGGGGCAACACATAAAGTTGGATATACAGTTCTATATTCCAATTTTTCAAAGTACAGAAATTTGCAAGGTAAAGCAAGTTGATCCACGAGCTCGATGCACATGCTACGAATCGTGTCATGCACATCATCCGTGGTGGTAAAATGAGACAGGGAGAGACTCGGGTAATCTGCACAGTTAGTCCCCCCCCCCCCCCACCCCCCCCCCCCCCCCACCTTAAACCATTCAAGGAGCTTTCTCCAGCTTAATTAAGCAGCTACTTGGCCTAAGTATAAGCATGTAACGAAGCTACACACATCATTTGAGCGAATGGTAGATTACAAATGGAATCAAACAATACACGGAACAATATATACTAGCAGAGTTGTCACTTCTCTTCGGCATGTTCCTGAATCGACCCAGTCACTTCCTTCACGGTGTCACAGAGTTCTTGGTTTGAATTCTGTGCATCCTGCGCAGGATCTTCCATGATCATCTCGATCGGAGCCCCTCCATTCATGGAAGAACTGGAGTTGTCAATGTTGGTGGTGCCTTGGGAGTAGGCGTCCAGAAGGTGCTTGTGGATCTCCTCCATCCTCCCGGATTGCTCATCGTCTCTGTCCAGCTCTATCAGATCCTGCAGAAACCAAAGCTTAAGTTCAAACTTCGGCGATCCGTTGGAATGCGGGAATTTTACAGGATTTTCACAGGAACTGGTTCAACTTCTATAAAATTCCTCCATTTCAAAGGAAGACACAGAGGTGATGCATGGGAGAGGATCTGCCTAAAAATGTTTTTCCTACTAACCTGGGCAGAAAAAGAGTTGAATATGCTTGAAAACCGGTGCCCGCAATACTGATGGAAGAGGACTGTCCCAATGAGTAGTAGGATGGTGAACCCTGAAGCTACAGTAGCGTGCTTTATGGTGAACACTCCAAGAGCTATGGTCTGTGTCAAAACCAGGGCGAAAACCAAGGTGCTGTGCATGATTGGCCACAGTTTCCCTCCCATTTCGTACTTTGGGTAGTAGACATTTAGGATCTGCAAAAATGTTCCGATGCTTAACAGATGGACATACTCATAAACAACTGATGTTAATATATAGACTTGATCTTAATAATCTTTGGTTGATAACTTGATATATCAAGTAAACAATTTCACAGGTTGAGTCAATAGGGAAGTGCGTTCACCTGATTGCGATACACTAGGTAGCCGAGGCAAAAGTAGACAAGCAAGAAGGGCAGTATGAGAGGTGCCATTATCGAAAATGTGAAGCCAAGCAGGTTGAACAGGAGGACTTTTGGGACTTCAGTATGGTAAGGGAAAGAGTAGCCATATTCTGGATCATCCCGGTAGCAAAATATACATTTTCTGAAGAAGTTATATACTAAGTTGTACACTTGCAATATCTCTGAGCATAGACTTGCCCATCCTGATGTGAGGACATATGTGATGAAGAATGTTGCCTGTAAAAGGAGAGAACAATCCATTTAAAATCAACATATAGCTCTACATTAAGAAGAGCAACAGAATGTGCTATAGTGATTTTGAGCTGTGAGATAAAATGAAAATGACGGCATTTCGGTGGTAAATAAATATCATCACCTGCTTTGGTACAAGTTCGGCAAGCATAGATGGCATATCCCTTGGTCTAGTGAAGACATTTAGCTGATTTAGCACGGATCCTGACAGGACATTGACAAAGAAGACGTTCCAGATGGTAAAGAACAAAATTTTGCAGCAAGCACTTTTTTTCCTGCCGCTGCGAGAAATTGATCCTTCTATGGAAGAGAAGAACATCATCAATGGAGGAACTGTGTACAGGGACAGCAGCAGAACGACGCTAGGGAGGTATCCCGTTACAACTTTGACAAAAAACGGCCTAGGCAAGATGATCAAACAAAAGCTCTGTCATTGTCAAAACATTAAATCCGAACAGATAATCTAGTGGTGATCTCAGAAATTCTGAACTTACTTCTTCAACATGGTTTTCAGGCTCGGAAATAGCTGCTCAATCTGATCCAGTTGCATCATGCTTTGGACGAACGCGACGGGGACAATAAAAACAAACATGAAGGCAACACTAGCTGCAAGTGTTGCTATTTTCCGGAGCCAGATCTGTCTATAGGGGATCCAGAGGTTTGACCAATAGACATCCTTTGGCTCTGGAGCCAAATCTGTCACCCATAGCATAGGATTTGAAGATTGAAGAATTCGTGCAGCAACAATCGCCGCATAGCGAGTCTTGAAGAATACTATAGCACCTGGACAATCCTGTTCAGTAATGCGACAAGAATTATATATGCTGATGCACCTAAACCTGAGTTACAATGCTATCTAACACATGCATATTACTGAGTAACTATGGTGGGGATGGATATCATGTAATGTACTCCTTCCCTCCGTTTCATATTATAAGTTGTTTTTAACATTTTTTTAGTCAAACTTCTTTAACTTTAACCAAATGTATATAAAAAATTAACATCTACAACATGAAATTAGTTTCATTTAAACTAATATTTAATATATTTTGATAATATGTTTGTTTTACATAAAAATATTACTAAATTTTTTATAAACTTAATCAAATTAAAAAGTTTAACTTGGAAAAAAAATTAAAACAACTTATAATATGAAACGGAGGAAGTACTGGTTAAAAGCAGTAGTTTTAACCCAAATGGCAATGATATCAGGTGGGAGAAGACCTTCTGAGCTTCAATTACTTCTGGATCACTTAGGTCTGGCTTCTTGGAATTGATGAACTTATTGCGATATTGCTGAAACGATGAAGCCCGTACTCCACAAAGACCGCATCTGGACAAGTTAGACCTTCTACTCTGTCCAAATGAAGAAAGCTTTACTCTTACAAATTTCCTATATACCTTCTCTGCATTATCCTGAAGAAACAAACTTATATGCCTGAGAAGGTGATTCAAGGTACCATATGGACTTATTTCATGTGTTTCTGAAACAGAAACAGAAGCCAGAATCTGAACTTCAACTATGAATAGTTAGTCTGCATGCTTCCGTAAGACTATCAGATTGTAGTAGCTAAATCAATTGTTATAAAATATAATTTGAATTCCAGCAATATTTGAGGACAAAATCTCTACTTACTGAAATGAATTCTTACCACAAATTTCTGCATACTTCCTTTCCGGTAGATCATCTGATGTGACAAGTAACTGGATCCATGATAGTTAACAAAGAAGTTTCTGATAGTGTCATCAAGTAGCTCATTATCTGACTTTGGTACTGAGCGAACAAGCACAGAAAAATGACCCGGATTGGGTGGTGATCCAGTAATATGCGCCAATCTCTTCCTTGATATATATTTGTACTCCTGCAACATGATAATATACAATAAGCTATATCTTATAAAAAAGAAGATAATATACAGCAAGCTGCCATAAATGGCTACTTGAAATAAGAGGAAATTGGAGGTAAACCATTTGGTAAAAAGAAATGTGTGGAAAGGTCTTACATAGTATAGAAGAATACAAGCCGATATTGTTATAACATATAAGGCAACGCAATGCACCCAAAGCCTGTGCAAAGAAAAAAAGGACTTTCAGTAATAATAAAAAACTAACTAGAATAGAAATGTTCATATCTTAAGACGCTTGAGCAATCAACAACATTGATTTACCAAATGAAATAAGGAGAAGACCTTTTATCATAAGTGGATGCTAGTAATTTATCTAATTCGAGAAAGATGCGACATTTTAGTTGTGAAATAAAATGTAAAATTCCAACGGATCAAACGAAGTACACAAGGAAAAAATATTTAAGGACCACTAAGAAATAAAATGTGTTATTGGCAAGTGTTCATTGGGGATAAACACACTAGGGAAGATAGCCTAGTGGCGTCTGTTTGATTAAGGTGAGAGGAGATTGTAGGTTGGGGAAGAGTATTTGAGGGAGATTACACTAATTCTTCTTCATTGCTTAATTCTAAAAGACTAGCCGAATACCCTTTCTATAGGCCGGCACTTAACACTCCAATCCGCCAGTATAATCTTATCTTTTAAGCAACAAACTCTAACGACTGTAAAATACCCTGCAGGTACTGTTCACGCAACCTGAAGAGGGCGCCTCCCATTGAGGCTCCTTGGGCCTGGTCATGGCCCTCGGCCTCCTGGCCCAACGCCCGTAACAAATGTTGGTGATGCTTTAAAATTTTGATGTTGCCAAAAGAACGAAAACAAAGATAGAGGGGAAGTGTTTTTATTACCCAATACTTTTCTTATTGGTGCTACTAGCAGTGGTTCAAATGCTTTCTGTCATGCCTGAGGATGTTAATGCTGGACGAGCTTAATATGTACTAGTACTAGATAATAAATAAATAGGAACTCGATCCTAATACTGTTAAGACATGGTGGCTCCTATTATTTTTACAATTCAAAGATGAACTTATAAAATACTTATAGAATATATATATATTCATGGTTTAAGAAGTAAGAACTTTTATATAAATAAAAGAGATAATCTAAGAAATACCATTGATAAGCGTCCAAATCCAAGAAATGCCATCGACAAGTGTGAGTTCCAAGAAATGTCATAGCACTTAATAGCACGGAATGGACGGAACCCTAACGGCAATGGTATTTTTGGGACAAAGTTATTTGTACGATGGCATTTCTTGGAACTCACACTTATCGATGACATTTCTTGAATTTGGACGCTTGTCAATGGTATTTCTTGGATTATTTCTAAATAAAAATATATTATTGAGAAATAAGGGGTTCATTTGTTGCCTACAAATTGGAAGCCTTATTCTTTTTTCTTACTTTGTAGAATGTAATCGTCCAAAATTTTCAGCTAATGCAATTCTTTTGCGTGTATCCAACTTCAGGTGAACATGATATATTAGGAAATTGTTTCAAAAGATTCAGGAACAGTAGCACTTTTTTACTTCCTGATAACTAGCTAATCCCAGGAGAAAGAAAGAAAGGACAAAATTGTACTACCCAGTAAGCGAGATAAAAAAGACCGAGATCTTACATTCGTGATCCTTCTTTGAGATTTGCAATTGTGAATACATTCAGAGACTCTGCTGGAATACGTGCATGATTCTTTTCTTTCCCATGGTAATTAACAGGAAGCACTCCAAATATGCAAACAAGAGAAGTTATCGAGAAGATACGTATGCTGCAGAAGAAACAATGCACCAACTGTTAAATTGTGTCCACAAAACGGTTGTACTTCTCAGTACCTCCAGAAGGACCGTAAAATCACTCCGACACAAAAAGGTACTCTCTCCGTCTCAAAATATTAGTATTTTTGGATCTGGACACAGTCTTCGAGATGCTACTTTGACCAACAATATTTATAAAAGTAAGATATTTTAAATAAAAAGAGTTATATATTATGATAGTTTGTTTAATGATAAATCTAGTAACATTAATTTTACGTGATTGATCTTTTTTATTTTTTTGCAATCAATAGTCAAAATTAAAAATGCTTGACTTAGTACTATTCTAAAAATGGTTATATTATAGAACGGAGGGACGGAGGGAGTATATGGCAATGTCATTCGTATTAAAACTAGTATATATCAAGAGATGTCCACAGTAAATAAGATGATCCTAGATCAACCGATGTAAATCATAATTAAATATTCACGTGAATCAGTTCAATTCCCACCACGAAGAACGGAGCCTAAATCAGAATGGAGAAAAAACCTGAAGATGAAGAGGCGGAGGAACACCACGGAGTCCAAGCCAGCAACGCGCCGTATCTCCTCTTCCGTGCACCAGTACGCTTTCACTATCCATCCAGCGGTAGGCAAGAGCCTCTCAAGCGAGAAGTAGTCGACCTGCTGCCGGAACTTCTCCTCGGCGAGCCGCCTCCCGAAGTAGACGCCGTAGTTGTGAGGCTGCTTCCTGAGGACTGAATAGAGCGACAGGAAGAGCGCGCAGAGGCCGATGTTTATGCCCGCCGAAGTCAGAAGGGCAGAAAATTCCATCCCCCGGCTCTACCGATTGGCGATCCTGAACATCTACCCATGAAAGAGCTGCAAATTTTCCCAATCCAAGAAATGCAGAATATTTTAATAATCACCACTTCACTAAGGCCAAGAAATGCAGAATGCTTGCATTGACGATAAAGAATAAAATCTTGTTGCATTCAGTTGCACTAATCACTGGCTTGAGTCATGAAACCAATTAAGTTACACAATTCAGGTTGCTGGCCATTTCACTATCAAGTCAATGGATCTCACATTGGCACCACTGCACTCTCCTAGGCCCCTAGGCCCTAGCACCACAACGATTAAAGCTTAATTTTCATTCTGTTCTCCTTAAACAAAAAGAGATTTTTCACTTTTCAGAAAGCACTTGGATTGCAACATATAATTAATATGTCTTCTCATTTTGAAGCTAATAGCTACTGCCAGAAAGGCTTTTGCTGGCTACCTTTTCCTACAGATAAAATGTGTTGGCTACGTGAGATATTGAGGACTGCTTATAAAAAAAAAAGTGGTGATATGTGCGCGCGCGAGAGAGAGATAAGAAGTGTGCAAATGCGGCAACGGCGTTGATGCCCTAGCCCTAGCCCCTGAACCAACTCCACGCTTTTGCATTTGGATCGTTCGTTCATGGGGAACGCCACAAGGGTTGCCGCTCAATTCGATCCTCCGCCGCTCAACCGGGCGATCAGCCAAATCCCCCCCGCGCGCGCGCGGTTCCCCGCATCCCCGGCCCCGCCGCATGCGGACGGCCGAGGAGGCGACCGGCCATGGACGATCCTGCCCTGCATTGCGATCTCCCCGATCTCTCCGTGGGCAACGCCATCTCCGAATCAAAATCCTCTCCAGGCGGGCGCCTAAGAGAATGTACGACGCGTACCTTGGAATCGATGCGGCGTCGGTCGACGATCGGTCGTCCGGCCGGTCGGTCGCTGGGCGTGCCGGATGGAGGAGGTTGGTCGCGGCGGCGGCGGCGGCGCACGGGGAAGGAGGAGAGGTTGCCGGGGGTTGTCTCCGACGCCGCACCAAGCGACCGTGTGCGCGAGCGCTCGCCGAATCGATCGCCCGCCCGCCCGCCCGTGTGGTGGTGGTGGTGGTGGTGGTGGCGGTGGTGATCGAGTCGGTGACCCGTGGCCTGATGGGTTGCATGCAGTTGCCGCCCTAGATGGGCCTCTAGGCAGCCCGTTTCAGTGATGGGCCGTATCCCCATCACCGGCCCAGTCAATAACTGCTGCTACTTTTTTGAAAAGAAAAAGAAAATTTCATAAAACTCCACCTGCTATATGGTTTATATGGGGGTGAAAACGGTATAATTCCCAGCCGACCGCGTTAGTTTCCGATGCTCTACCAGTCGAGCCATATAAAAATGATAATCGATCGAAGTAAAAATGAAAATAGTAAAAAATATGAAAATGAAAATGAAAATAGGTTTGCTGTCATACAGATCGTTTCTGTATTTATTGTATTCTTGTGAAAACTACTGTTTCTTATAATATGGTAATTACCATAATTTTAAATATGGCGATATTTATATGACGTGTCTCTACTTGACCACGGTTTAGAAAATGATTGACCCTTCAATGAAACCCCTATCTTGAGTGCACAGCTAAAATAGAGTTAATTTATAATTTATATAATATAAGCTTGAATTTATTTATACATATAACATACTTATGTAAAGTTAAAGATATGTTTTATAGCTAATGTTTTCGTATTTGTTACCGGTTCCTGATACGTACCGATATGTATCCGTCCATATTGTTTCGTTTTCAGTTTTTTCCGATATTTTCGATGTCGTTCTCGTTTCCGACTTCACCGTTTTCGATTTCGTTTAGGAGAAAAATATGGTTATGGAAATGGTTGAGACTGTTTTCCGATCGTTTCCGACCGTTTTCATCCCTAATTATGGTCTAAGTTGTACAAAACCACGAAAAATTTTACATGTGATATATAACGCCAAGTATTATGATTATAAAGTTTCAAAAAACCACATCATTAATCATTTTGACATACACCTGTTTTATAATTTGAGAAGGCTATACTTACATAGATGTTATATTCGTATGATGGATATTGAACTCATAAATTTAAGATGCAATTTTAAAATTGAAAAGTGTGGTAAATTAAAGTCAAATAATCGATTTTGTGTGGTTTTATGAAACTCTATGGCTATAACAATTGGGGTTATGTGTCATTTATCTGAATGCTTGTGATCAGGGTTTACGTTACCGTCGGGGTCGCGGTTATCGTGCTCCGGCGGTAAGCACGGTTACCGCGCGGTAACTGTGGTAAACCGTATGAAATTTGTATAAAATTTATCAAAATTTTAAATTATTTTTTAACTTATCTGTATTTGAGACGGTTACTGCGGTATTTCTTTTACTGTATCCCCGCGGTAACCACGGTAACCACGTGGTTACCAGTGGTAACATAAATCCTGTCTGTGATTTTGTGCAACATAGTAGATTATAATACTTGTGGTTAGGTAAAATTTAATTTTTTTTAAGAAAAACTGCTGCTACTTGAGAGAAATGGGATCTCCTGCGTTTCCCACTATGGAGTTTGGACACGGACCAAAGAGTTTTCTCTCTTTTTTTTCCATTCCCATGTCGACGAGTCGATCGGGTAGGCTTTGGGTCGGGATGAGTTGACCACCTTTTTTAGCTGTGTAGTACGGGGTATATAAAAAATCTGTCATGGTCTCAATATTCTAAAATCCACTCCGTTTTCATGTCCAGCTTACGTGCACGGTCGCTATCAAATCTGTCACTCACCGATCGATCTCTCAAACATGGATTAGGCCGACACGGTTTCCGTGCCGACGTGTCCGGTAATCCTAATCCTCACGCAACGAACAGAGCAACTTAGGCTGCGTTCGCAGGTGACTTCTTCCAGCGCGCACAGTATTCGCGAAAAACGGAATGATCCATTAGCGCGTGATTAATTAAGTATTTTTTAATTTTTTTTAAAATGAATTAATTTGATTTTTTTAAGCAACTTTTGTATAGAAACTTTTTGCAAAATACACACCGTTTAGTAGTTTGAAAAGCGTGCGCGCAGAAAACGAGGGAGAAGAGTTGGGAAGAGGAGGAGAAGTACACAGCCTTAAACGTCTTAACCACCCAGCTCCGTACACGTGCCGGCCGTCATGACGGAACACGTACAAACTAAACAAAAATAAAACGTCAAAACTGTATCGAAATTCGACTGGACTCTCTCTCACTTCTGAAGAAAAAAAACATATATATTCCGATTGGAGCAAGCAGGACTACACGGTAAAGTAACCAGGTCGATGTATTCACGCTCGCTTACGTACGTAGGCGCGCGCGCCGGCCAAGTTGTTCGCCTGACGCGAGACGACGCGCCGGGGAGATGAGTCAACCGGTGCCACGCCTCCGTACAACATTGGAATCGACGTGGGACTCCCTTACCATCGGTGCTAAGCTTACCGCAAATCACGATTATTACATGGTAAATTATACGAAACTGTATAAAATTTAAAAAAGAATTTAAATTTATTTAAATTTAATAGGGTTGCTGTGGTTTTATCTTTATCATATTCCGATGGTACGCACGGTTATCACCGGTTTTGCAAACCCTGAATCAACCGCACGCACGGCTGCTGCTCCGCTGCTCGCGTCGCGGAGGCAATGGGCGAGACGGTTTCGTACCCCGTGTACTGCGCGCGCGTGATCACGGTCGGTCACCGGCAACCCGTGTATCGCTGGGAAAAAAACGCCATCATTTCGCGGGTTTGGGTGGAGGAGGGGCACGGCGGCAGTGCGGTCGCCTGCGTCTGCGTAGCCAGGGTGGTTGGCCCGCCCGGGGCAGCCGCTGGTGGAGTGGTGGTCTGCAGCTGCTACACTACACTACACACGCAATTACGCAGTGGCTACTGGCTCTGCCACACTGCTGCTGCCTCTGCTTCAGCTCGCGCACTAGTACTCCAGTACTAAGTACACGGATCGATATGATCTGCGTAATGAACTAATGACGCAGTGATGGGGTTTCAGGCGAGCAAAGATGACACGCAGTGCCAGCCATGGCACAGTAGACAAACAGTTCTACCTTTGTGTTGAAATAAATTTATTTTTCACACATCTCACGCATACCTATACATAATAAAAATCTAAAATGTTGAAATATTTTGTTAAATCACAATACAATTATTTATCTCTTTATCTACTTTCAATATATTTATCGTTAATTTTCACAAAATCCGATACATTGATTATTTAAAAATTAAATTTATTTTAGAATAAACGAAAGGGAAATTAATTTTATTATGCGAATGAGGGAGTACAAGCTACTATGATAGTGTACTGTAGTAGTACTATGTTAATACAGTATTATCAGTACAAGTACTTGGTTAAGAAAGACGCGGTGGTTTGGTCCATCTCTTGCTAACGCTACGCCCAGAAGACCATAAAACACGCGAGAGCATCTCGGTCTCCTGCATCCTTTTCCCTTGTGTCGTCCTGTGGCAAAACCTTCTCCTGTTCTTGAAACATCACACACAACACTCTGATGGCATGGCACCCTCCTGCTTCTGACTTGTTAAATCACCGGCCTAACACAGCACCAATCTCAGCTTGTACAAGGCTTAACACCCTTTTTTTTTTTCCTATCAAGTCAGATTTAAGTGCAACTCATGTGGACTAAAATGTGAGAGAGCATGGCAGAGCTTGGTCAAGGGGCGTTGCACCCAACAAAAACCAAGGCTTGGGAGGCTGAGGAAGTGGCAAACCGGCAGCTGTGACGACGAGTCCTCCAAAGCTCACTGCTCCCAACCTCCAACCACACCATGCCAAAGCCCCAACCCCAAACACAAGGTCAAGTTTTTCTTCTCCCAAAAGAAAACTAAAGAAAAGTTTTTTTACATGTAAACAAAAAGGTTACTGTAAAAGTCAGAGAAATATATCACACATACACACACCATTTCCTTCCTCAAGTTTCTTTTCCCAAAAATAAAAAATTCTTTCATGTACAATAAATAAAAACCAAATGCTACTGTAAAAGTCAGAGGAAAAAAAATCACATAAAGAGACAGCATTTCCTTCCTCCACCTCCCTCTCCGGAGTCTCCTCCCCCCCCCCCCCCCCCCCCCCCCCCCCCTTGTGACTCTGAAGCTGGCTCTCATCTCCTCTCCAATCTCCATCTCCATCTCCATCTCCATCCACATCGCATCCATCATAAATCCCACACACCCTTCTCCCCAACCAAGCACCTACCACCATTCCAATCCCCTCCCAATCGCCATATGCACGAGCCCCAAATCCACGATTGCATTTGTTTCATCAGCTGCCGCTCCCGCTCCTGAGGTCCAATCTGGATAGGATAGGTGGTCGCATGTATTTAGGTCCGGCCTTTTGCTAGTGGGGGAGAGGATTTAGGTGAACGAGCATCTTGATTTTGACCAATCTTTGGCTGTCTCACCGACTGACCCTCCTGTGTGCTTTGGTTCTTTAAATCCCTCGTGCTGGGGTGGGGGAGAGGAGAGGAGGGAGGCAGAGGCACGAGTAAGAACAGCTGCTTCCGTCTTCTTGCTTGCTGGTATTCAAAGGTGAGCTGTTCTTGCCATGTTCTTTATCAGAGATTTTTGGTGTATGTGGGAGCAGATTCTTGAGCTCCTTCAAGTGACCATGGGTTTGGGTTTCTTGGATGTTTATGTGGATGAGGTTGTTGGGTTGCTGGTGTGTGTGGCAGGCTCGCGGTCCTTCAGCTGGGGCTGGATGTTTCTTTCATGGATTTCGCAAGAAATCCCAACATTAAGACAGGTTTATTTGCGGATTGCGTCCTCCAAAAATCGAATCTTTGCTTTGATAATATCGTGTTTGAGGCATAAATTAAGCTGCTTTGGTTTTCGCGCTGTTGGCTGATTGGGGAGCTCGCTTGTTTTAGGCCGTTTCAAGCAAACTCGGTTACCACTTCCTCTTTGGATTATCATTCCTTGGTTATATAGCTTTCTCCTAATACGGTATTTGAGTTCCTTAATTGTTTAGCAATGAGTTTTGAGGTGGCCTGCTAGTTACCTTATGGAAATATTGTACTTTTGCCTGTTCTATTAGGATGCTTTGGCCTTGATTTGTGCTGTTTTTGGGACTGCTAATGTAACCACGCATAACTTCTTTTTTCGTTTTGTAGTAGTTGGTTTCCTTTTAAGAAAGTTGTCTTTGTTAGCTGTTTGGCACACATGCTTTGATTAAATTCTAAAATATTGTATACAATTCCTAGGTTTTTTTCCCTGTATGCATCTTGACTATTTTTTTTTCTTTCAAGATGAATTGTTTTCTTTTAATCAAGAAGAGTAAATGAATACACTGCCCGTTCATTGTAGTATTTTTATCAGTATATTTGTCTTGAGATCAAGAAGTGTACTTATTTCCTGTTAATACCTTAATGTAGGAACCATCAAGGTGTTGAGTGGAGATATTGGGGGCAAAGTTTGGATTTCGAGGTTATTGTTTTCTTTCCATTTGGCTAAATATGTTGAGGCAGAGCTCTAGTAGGAATCACAGATCCAAAGGTCTGAAGCTGAAGAAGGCTCTTCAGATAACCCTCTTGGTTATGGTTTCTGTTTGGTTGATATACCAAGTTAAGCATTCGTACGAGAAGAAGGCATATCATGAAAGTGAGCCCAATGACCTGCATAAAGATGATGATCAAAACCAGGGTGAGATCAGGTTAGGTAGGAAAGACATGCCTACTAAGATGGAGGCTGATTCATCGACGCTGGATGAACGGATTGAGGATGAAGAGAATGAAGAGATGGAGCAAGAAATGAAGCACGATGAGAATGATGAAGACCCCATTGATGAACCAGACCTGGACAAGGATGATGATCTTCCTGAGCCCGGTGAGCACTCTGCTGATAAGGATGAAAGATCTGAGGATGTGGGTGTGTTTGAGGAGGAAGAGCGGAAGGAGAGGTCCCAGGAGGATCAAGAGAAGACCTTTCACGGTGATAATGTATCAAGTGCTGTTAGTCATGACCCTCCGTCAGCAGAGCAAGATGAGCTGCTTCGTCATGCCCAAGACAAAATATTATATGTGGATGATGCTTCGACCGCGGTGCCTCATGACAACCAGGAAGCTGAACGCAGGGAGGAGGAAGCTCGCAAGGCTAGGGAGATGACTTTCAGAGGCGATGATGTGTCAAGTTCCGTAGATCATGATGCCCAAGTGACAAAACCTCTCCCAGAGGAGCAATTGAAGAGCATGGATAGCATATTTGAAGGCACCACAAATTTGTCAAACGGAATAACATTTCGAGGCCCAGGAGTGAATGAATCAACTGCTGCTAGGGATCTTGGAGCTATTCCAGCTGATGCATCTTCCCATCCAAACACTAGCACTGTTTCAGAAAACAATACTGATACAACTCCAGTAAATTTGACCGGCAACCATACTGGATCAGATCAAGCTAATTCGACCTCTTTGAAAGGTCAACAAGAGCAGCAAGCAAATTCAACGGCTGTGTTGAACAACCAGATACAACTCTTCACTGACCTGACATCAGCTGCTGAGTTGAATTCTCCACCAAATGGGACCCTGGCTTCGGCTTCAACTGATGCTGAAAATGCCACTTCTGTAGATAGAGACCATGATGGTAATACTGGAACCAATAAGGCTGAGGAAGGAGATACAGGCAAAGACTTGGATTTATCGACAAAAATCATGAACAAGGCAATTAGTGAAGATGAAGTTGTTCTTGAATGATAAGGAGATCTCTCAGGTTAGCTTCTGGTGTAACCTATAAGTCTGTAGGGCCTTAAGAGAAGGAGAAGAAACTAGTCTTCTCTTTTTCAGTAGACTTGGAGATGCAATACAAGTAAACTATCTCTATTGCCCCCCCCCCCCCCTTTTTGTATAAATTTGATAGAGATATGCTATGTATTTCCTAGCACATCATGATCTGGAGTCAGTGATGAGCAAAAGGGCTTGTTATGGAAGTAATATAGCCATTCGGCAGCTCTGAAGCTTTGCTGCTGCAATGATATTTCAACTCGTCTATAGTTCTGTGCTTTATGTCTAATACTTTTTTTCTTGTGATATTTGCAAAGTTGTATACTGGTCCTGTTGCTGTTTCTTTTTAAAGCCTACCTGTTGGCAGTTAACAAATACTCCTTCCTACTACATAATAAGTAAAGGAGTACTTGAAAGTGGAAAGATCAACTATGGTGCAGAGTGCAGACTCTGCCCATCTTGAGATATTGAAGACTCACCTGGAGTTGTAGAAAGTAGTACAAACTATACACTTTTTTCTCTGGAACACAAAATGTGTAGGTACCTAAAATTACTGGAGCATTGACTGCAATTACTTTCATCCTTTTTTTCCTTTTTTCGCTTCTCAAAAATGAAGTGTACTTCGTATTACTTTCTACACAGCCAATGGCATCGGGCCATCTCGCTTTGAGCAACTCGGTCGAAATGATATGCCAGCCCTGTCCAACTTGGTTGATGCTATGCTGGGCCTGTAATCTCGCTCACTGGTTGCACTATTTACCTGATGAAATATATTCAGCTTTTCAATACCTTTTCTAACCTTGTCTTTACAGAAGAGAAGATTTTCTAACCTTGTCTTTACATAAGAGAAAAATGGGTACTCCTTTATCTTGAAGAATGCGAGGTTGGTTTGTAAATTATCCTGCGTGCAGCATCCTTTTTGACAGTACACCACGCTAGAACGTACATGTAGAGCTCCCGGTATGGCCCATGGCCGTATGGAACACTGACCATGTCTGTGTGATCCTACCTAACATTAAAAGTCATCAAACTGTAAGACATTTTAAGGCCGGGACTCCTGGACATTGCGGTCAAACAACTTGAACCGCTCCTTGTTTCCAATTCAAAGATTTGAATACTGCAGCATCGTACAGTTATTACAATTCACTATAATATGACGGCAGGAAATATCATGTGCGGTAGGTGCAATCACGAGTGAATTTAAGCTGCAGCAATTGTAATCACAATCACAAATGCTGACACACAGTAGTAGCTCAAAAATGCAACAATTGTATATTGACAGAAGGAATGGGCTGGCATATTTACACTGTTCCATACAATAACCGTTTGCAGGCTAGCTTACCCAGGAGGCCAGGAGCTAGCACAAGAATGAATGGCATAGCTGCGATTTCTCACTTGAGAAACTAACTTGCAGGTTAGCCAGGAGCTAACACATGCATGACAAAAAGACCTGAAGATTCACAAAACCAAGACATAGGGTTTGCAGGTTAGCCAGGAGCTAACACATGCATGCCATGAAAACTGAATTCACTACGATACTTTGTCGGACGGGCGCTTGCAGGTTAGCGAGGCGCTAACGCGGTGCATGCACTTGACGACTTTATTTCTTTTCTCGTTTAAATTTGGGGGAGGTGAGGTCAATTAGGTGTTGACCTGGATTTCCCCCAGAGAGTATGGACAGTCTGATGGGTTCTTCAGCTCTCGCAGAAGTCGAGGAACCCCATGTACTCATGGTTGTTGATCATGCTGATGCTCTTCTGGGTTCCAACAACACCTGAATTTACGAGGAAACAAATGTTAGGAAAACAAAGAACGGGCAACACAGACAATCATAGATAAATGCAAAGCGATGGGCCTATAAAGGCTAGTCAAGGAATAACTTTGCAGGCCAAACTGGTTTGAACCTGTCAAAACTTGCCCCAAGAGATTATTGCTACTAACTGAACACAAGCTTACTGCATACTTCAAGTAAAGCGTATTCCGTTTAGATGTTTCTAAGGAAAACCCTAGGACCCACTGTAAATGCTTTTGTTGGCTGAATTTCAGTTAGACTACTTAGCAATTAGTGATTTGTTATCTTAAAAAAGAGCATTCAGTCAATGTGTTGTGGCCATTACCCATTGTAAGAGCACTCGCGAAGATGACAGAGGACAGGATGAAGACAATCAGAGATGCTCGCTTGAGCACGTGCACGAGTTTCCGGACCAAGGACTGGCCCCAGAATCCAGCCAATATGGAAATACAGATTAAGTAGACAGCTGCAGGAACAATCAGTTCACATCATTATTGAACGGTAACTTTGTAAGTGTTATTTCTAAACAGATATTTGCAGCCAGGAGTTACCAAATGGGATTGGGAATCTGTGCAGGAAGTAGAACTCCACCACGGATAGGGATGAGGAGAACATCATCACGAATGTTGCTGTTGCACTTGCAACCTGACAAATAAATGACAACCCAGTGTGATTTCCCAAACAGAAAAAAAGGGGACAGAACTCTGAAAGTCACATAATGTAAATGATTATAAATCACAACATTCTTCTGCATATGAAGAAAAAGAATCACAATTCTTGTTTTTCTTTCGAATGGTTCTAACTATATTAACACCGTTTCCTCATCTAGATTTAGCTAGTAGGCCATTAAACAATAAATGTTACATGGGATTCATATCAACTACTGCTAATTTGTTTATTTTCTGAATGATAATCGAAAGCTTGGGTCCTGCAAATAATAGGGGCACAGTGTTGATGATTGAGGACCAGGCCAGCCAATGCATTATTTAAGTAGTTCAATTATCAGGACACTTTCAAACAATAATTTATCAACCATGCAATTTGGATTTTTTTTCTTATTGCATCAGATGTCTGTTTTGTAGGAGAAAGATGAAGCAAACAGGCCTCCATCACCAATATCTTTTACTAATGTTATGGGAGTCAGTAGTCTCAGAAATATTCATGGAATGCCTTATTATGTCAAAATTAGTCAGTTTTAGAACTCATAGATGTATAAATCCGTACAAAAATCTTAAACCAGTACAGCGTACCTAATGCTTATCTAGCCTGAAATCAATATGCAAATGAACCTGTCTATTTGTAGTTAACTAAAGGTTTTTGACAATCATATAATGATATAAATAGCTAGTGGGGGGTCCAAAAAACAGATATAAATAGCTAGTGGGACCCCGTCCTCCTTATGCTCCATGTACACCCTCATGCAAACAGATATATACTAGATAAAGTTAGTAACAAAGTTCTAGTCAGGCCACGTCAAGCCAAAGTATCAATGTGCATTTATCAAGACTACCTACAGAATTAGAAACGAATATATATGTACAAAGTAATAAACATACAGTTTTGTCCAGCCAGCCAAAATATTTGGCATTACTTGCACATGCTGGATGCTGAACTATTTATTTGGCATTCTATAAGCTTTCAATAGTATGAGTAAATTGCGGAATTAGAAGTTGCTTATAATTGCCATTTTGAATTAAATATTGCAAGAATGTGGTTCTCTTGCTAACAGGTTTCATTCCATATATGCACTAAAAGTGTTTAAAGAATACCGAGTCCAAGTTGTATTGGGATTTTTTTTCATCTTTTGTAAGGACGTGTGTACACTTACAGAAGCTACCTACACATAGACAATGACAAGACCCGTTCTTATCTTTTCACTGGTCTTGCCTAGATGTAAATGCGTTGTAATGATCTATACTAGGATTAGGACACAGCACAGCTGCAGTGCTTATTTGGCGTCCCTTATCACCATGATACCCCCCTCATGCTCATTTTACTTGTTATGTCCCTCTTGGGAAGGCTAAGCCACGTTCTCTCATGAGTTGCATGTCAGAAACAAGACACTAGCTTAAACACAATCAAATGAACATTATTTTCTTAAGTACGATTATCTAAATAACATTTGAAACTGAACTGCAAGAAATGAAAATAATATAAAATACCTGAGGGATGCACCCAAGCTCAAGGAGAAGTGGACCAAGGATGAACCCACCTCCGGATCCAAGAAGGCCACCAACAGTACCACCAAGCAAACCACAGAAGGCACAGAAGATGAGCTGTGCAGGTGACCACTCAATAGAGGCCTCACAGACACACTCCCAGTTCCCATCCATGCGTCGAGCCCGGCTCTCTCTGCACAGCTGTACGGCCTCCCACAGGAATACACTTAATGCAACCGGGACCTAAGTTGATAAATAAACTGGTTAGATATTATCATCTTTCGGTGTGCAAGTGAAGGAAAACTGTAGGCATGGAGAAGTATTGAGCTGCTCAAAAAATGGTGGCTGGACAAACTAAGCTTTTTGCATGTGAAAAGATAAAAATAGATCAATGGCGATAATATTTCATAGAATAGAAACAGACCAAGAGCTCAAGGTTACTGTGACAACTTGGGACCCAGGAAAATTTAATTATAGTAGTGAAAAACACTCAAGCAGATCAAGTGTCAGAAGGCAGAATGATGTCTTACCTGAAGAATGTTGATCACCCAGTAGAAAGTGCTGCATGATTGTGAGTTATTCTGCAGGGAACAAACATTTAGAGCAGTTTTAGTAACGAATTTCAGACCAAAAAAAGAAAGCCAGCAAAACCTCTATGTGTAAAGCTGAATCGCCACTATAAGAACAGTGATGGAAGGACCACGTCAGCACACTGAGCCACAAGGCAGTAATAGCCACTGACAAATAGACTCACACATGCACACATGTGCGCAAGAATTATTGAACCATGAGCCCATGAACAGTCATTTGTTATTTACTCAATGTGCACTGCTTGTGCCTTACAGGAATAAAGTTGTGTTTATCAGTGTTATGTGGAAGGACATTTTGAAATATACAAGATTAAAAGTGCAGAACTACTTGAATTGAATGTAAAAAAGGATACCTTGAGGATTTGCAGCACCAAGAAGGACGACCATACAGCCATGAGAACTAGGATATTCTTCCACCTCAAATTGAACAAGAAAGTCTCCTGGAATAAAAAAAAGAACATCGAATCAGTGAGCACATTACATAGGACAAACTGTACTTTGTTTTATATTTGCTTTCTTGCATGTTCATAGTATCTACCAACGCCACCCTAAACCAATCATAGCAATCATTGAACAAGCTTAATTAGTGTCCCTAAGCCAATCAAAGCATAGCTAGAAAGGTGGTCAAACATTTCATTCATACTATATGATCAGATCGTAGGCGCTATTGCTTAGTAGATCATGAATTGTACTGGCAGCTTGGCAAGATATTTATGGCTTACCAGAGCAGATTTCTCCTTGGGCTGAGGTTGGGATAGGAGGGGCTCTTCACAACTCGGGTCAATAACCACTGCAGAAATTGGATCATAACATGTTAAAAAAAAAACTATAAAAATGACTTTCTGACGCTGTACAAGCTGCTTGGGGAAGTTTCGTACCATCCCTTGCGGCGCAGGCCGACTTGGATTGCTCTTCTCGCTCCCGCGTCTCCATCTGCAATGGAATAATTCCACCAAGAACAAAGAAAAAAAAGAGGAGATAATCAGGACACAGTAATTAGACAGCGAACCCAACCAACCAACCAAACAAGACAGATGTGACGAAAACTAACCAGGATCCTCGTCTCCTCCTTCCACATGAGAATTCCCTTGTAAAATGACCGCGAGGAAGTCCCTGCAAGCGATTAAGCACACCAAACACACATCCATCTCAGTGATCGCGCCAAATCGCGCTTAACAACGCATTTGGCAGTTATACAAACCTATGAAGAGGATTATGATGAGGACGGTGATGAGCCAGTAGGGGAAGATGACGCTGAGCTCGACGCCGATGGTGATCCCGAGCATGAGCATGGGCTGGAAGAGCAGCGCGAGCTTGTAGTCGATGACCGGCGCCTCCTTGGTCGGATGCGACACCTGCAGGTTGTACCACACCGACGACGCCGACGCCCCCATGATCATGCCTGCGCCGAATTCAAAACCAACTTTCAGAAAACCGATCCCTCTCTCGGACGCATATGCCGGTGATGTCGTGTCATGTCAGCGGTGGAAAGCGAGGCAGACAGAGCGGCGGACTTACACTTGGAGAGCGCGGCGGCGGACTTGGTGTCGAAGCCGACGAGGAGGTTGAGCATGGGCACGAATATCCCGCCGCCGCCTACGCCGCCGACGGTGCCGAACGCCGACCCGAGGAACCCGACGATGGTGGCCACCACCACCTGCCAGTTGAACGCGAGGTCCTGCAACACCGATCCCACACGAGGTCAGCACGCCGAAAGCGAAACCATCACACGCACGCACGCACGACAAAAGGAGAAGCGAACGAGCGGCTTACCGGCCAGACGCGCGCCGACCGCGAGGAGAGGCGGAGGCCGGCGCCGCCGGTGCCACCATTTGCACCCGCGTCACCGGCGCGCGGCTCGGCCGCGGAGATCACGAAGCAGGCGAGCACCGCCGCGCACGCCGCACCGGCCGCCACGTACGCGAGGAACCCGCGAGTGCTGCTCCTGTTGAGGCGTCCGTATAAGCCCGCGGCCGTGGAACCCGCGGCCGCCGCCATATCCAATCCAAACAAACAAACAAAAAATCCAAACCACCACCACCACCTAAACACTCTACCACACCAGCGCGGCGGAAAGTGCGAGGACGAAAAGAAGAGAAGAGGAGAGGAGAGGGAGGATGAGGGGAAAATGGCGTGCGCCCGCGTCCGCGTCCGCGTCGCGGTTATATAGGCGGGAGAGGAAAAGGGAAGGGGAGAGGAATCGAGGTGGGGAGATGCGATGCGGATGAGATCGGCGCGGCGACGAGGGGAGGGAGGAAGAAGAGGGAATCAATCGAGGAAGGCGTATTCGGTTCGGAATCGCCTTCCTCCTCTCTCCTCCACCGTGGCTTGACTGGCTGGCTGGCCGTGACAGGGCAAAATAACGAAAATAACGTGCTTGGAAAAATAAAACACGGTGTACTGTACTGATCTGTCTCTAGTCAATTTCTTCAGAGTTGGGAGGTGTCCAGCTGGCAAGTTACAGATCATGTTCTTTTGAAATAGTACTAGTTCATTTCATTGTCTAAAAATCGGTGAGCGTAATTAGGGGGGTGATTATTTTTGACAGTGAATTCAGGGAGTAATTAATTAGGGGATGGAATGTTTGGAAGGGATCCAAGGTGACATTTTCGTGTGCGGTTATTTAAAAAATAAAGTCGTGTTTGGATCGAGCCCTTTAAAATTCAAGGAAAAAAAACAAAGGGCGGTTTGGATGCCAGCGCCCTTGAAATCTGCAACAACATGACAAAACAAACAACAGAGTAATGCACTAGTGCAGCAAAGGGATTTGGATGCATCAGATGGAACACGAGGAAATTATAGAAATGTCTCTTTAGAAGAGGGAGGATAGATTAATAGGAGAGTCTTTTGATCTAGTCCTGTTATCCGAGAGGGCGTGGGTGTTACAGAAGATTAGAATCCAATTTGCACAAAATTTACTCTAAAAGTAATCGTCCCCAAAACAAACCCGACAATACTGAATACTGGAATATTGGCACAAAACTAGAGTTTGTGGTAGGTGGGAGAGAAGTTGCCACATGGCCTACGCCTATTAAAAATATATTTTTGTCAACAAGATATTACTACTATATTAATTCTAGGTGTGTACAATTTGTCCAAATAGGACCGTTTTTAGCTGTGTTTATGCGGATAAAAATTTCCGTAGAGAGGATTTGTTGTCGTTGTTTTAGGTACCAGTTGATGTACTCTTTCTTGCCTTGCAAAATAGTCAAGATCGTTTAAATATGATCGTGTCGATCCCCAAATAATCAAACAGTATGGCCGAGGCGTAGATCCGCTAAAATATTAACAAATGAATCCTACTTGTACATGTGAATAGCTACATCAAACCACTACTATTGGTGGCTGGTGAGAAATCTCATTGACTATATATGTTATCAAAATGATTGTCGTGTACGGGACACTAACCCTTGATTAATTATACATTTATTACTGGACAAATAAGGTGTGAGCCTGTGAGCCGGTAGCCACAGCCACTTATTATTAGCTGGCCAGTGTGATCAGAGAAAGAACCAACCATGCATGATTCATGAACGTTACTGTGATCATATACTATTGTGTAGGCGCGTGCTCTAATTTGTCAGTTTGTTCTTAGTTTTATCTTCCCAATCAAGGGTAAAATGGTTTTATTTTAAGGTCACAATCACAACTATACGTGCCAAGTTTAACACGAGCGCAGCGACTTCTTGACTCTGCTTTTTTTCATTGGGAGATGCTTAGGGTGCAGGGTTTCACATTAAACAATTTAGATCATTCGTTAATCGAGAAGAAAAAAAATGCATATTTCGAAGAGTAGAGGGTGATCCGGGTAGCTCATTTACCACGTTTGGACAAGTAAGAAATTAAAAAGAGCCTATAGATCGATGCTTGTGTATTAAAAAAAGACTCGGCCTTGCTTATAGATGCAAAGCTAAGCTCCTTTCTGTGAATGAATTCTAGTTCTGAACTTTGTACTAAGAATTAAAGGTTATTACTTAAAAACTGCTGTACTCGAATTGTTGCATGTTCTAAGTCCAACTCATTTTTGAAATGAGAATTGTCTCATGTTCTAACTACTTTAAAAAACTGTACTAAGAATTATAAAGGGTAATACTTTAAAACCTCCAGTATATTATTTCTATGTACATAGATTAAGAAAAACGCATTAGGATTAGGTAACCCAAGACAGGGGAGTGGCAGGGAAAAGGCTCTGTAGATAAATGAACACGCTGCATGCATGAGAGCTAGCAATAGCTACCAACCTCAACGACACAAAAGCAAATCAAGCTAGATTAACGCTACATATATGTAACTTTTTGTAGGCCACCACTCTATCATGTCGCTTTTCAGAATAATCCATAGAACCACCCAAAAAGGAAGAAACAATAATGCGTCGACCTCATGTGAAGATGCTGTTTCCATATGAACAAAAATGCCTTCTCCCCGATAAAAGAAATGCAGTCAAAGTGTCATGCATGTTCAACCGAAAGGCTGACAATGATTGGAGCGGTAAAATGCCACTGATCGCGATCATTTTATTTCTTTAACAGCCTATGCTTGCTAATTGCAGGTGCATCGAAGTTTCTCACAGAAAAGAAGAGGTACATGCTTCAGAACGAGATAAATACTGAGATCCACTGTTCCTCGTCAAATAGCAGGATTCACCTTGTCCGTGGACGGGAGGAGGAGTTATCGGCTTATCCCACCTAGACGGTAAGCCCAGTACCACGGTGAATGTTACTAACAAACTGGTCAAGTTTTACATAAAGAATAATAATAGGGTTCTTTACCATTATCGTATCCCTGCACTAAGCATAATTATCGCGATAAGGGAAACCAAACATAATAGCATGCACTAGCTCCTTCCGTTTCGAATATAACAAATTTTAGCTCTAAATGTAAACAAACACTTACCCAGATAAATAATTAAAAGTTATTATATTTTGGAACAGAAGTAGTAATAGAAGATTATTAGCTCTAAGCATATTTTTTCTTTCTTTCTAAAAACCGACAAGAGTAAGTATAATAGTGAGCTAATAGTCTATTTACATAGGATTTTAGCATACGTGGCAGAGAAAGAAAGCTCGGAGAGAGAAGGGAGTGACTATTGAGTCGCCAGCTCTACGCATGAGCCTAGGCACTTTACCTGCCATGGGTCCACCTGCCCTCACCACAACTAATGGGAAAATGAATAGGGACATAAAATAATGGTTGGTTCCATAGGAATAGAGAAGTTTGATTAAGAAATGAAGAAGTATTACCTGTTATTGTATGTGTTACAAATAAGCTAACAATTAAAGGACGTGGTAATCGGTTGGAGCCAATAGTCAGCGGTATTATTAACCTTGCTCTAATAAAAGTCACTACCAGTTTGCATAATACGACATGACCCCCTCTCCTGACATTAGTAACGTGCTGGAATACTGCTATTCAGATGCGACCAAAATACTAGAAAAGAAAATCAAAGGGTTGGCTAATATAATTGGCTACGCGTCAATGTACTTGTATCATTTATAGCTACTTATTTACTGCCAAAATGGTCCAGTAGTGCAGGAGGGCATTATCAATTCACCCAGCAAACATTATCCATCAGTTTATAAGCCAAGAAGGCCCCCATATCAACGTACATATATATTGGCTTGTTAACACGGTTGACGACGCAAGCTCTAGCTTAGTTTCGTGAACCACAAGCTTATCGAGATTCGGGATGATGATGTCAGTAATAATTGAGAGTAAAAAAGAAAAGCTTTGGGACGTTGTAAATTGTAAAGGATTCTGTGGAGGTATGCAGATTGTCAATAGGACGCGCGCGTCGCATTCAGTTTTCTAAGTTTCATCTGCAATCATGCCATGGATTAGTAGTTAGTACTATATATTTGATATCAATTTGCATGGCGATCGATGATCGATCGATGGAGGGATATATCAGAGACAGAGAGATGATATTCGACTTGACATCGATCTCCATCCAGGTCAGCTGGCTGGGGTGTGGCTTGGCTTGGCTTGGCTTGGCTTTCTGGCTTGCTGGGTAGCCAACTAGCCAAGCGATCAGTGATCCATGTGGCGAAAGCCGTCGCTGTCCGCGCCCCGTCGCCGGAGCGGATGGCCGGCCAGGCGCGCGCCACATCGCACGCTGGCTCATTATTCGCACCGCACATCTCGGCCCAGATTTTCGGCGACGAATTTTGCGTGGCGGGAGACGGAAAGAATCTTTGTATTATTGTGGCGTACTCGTAATTCGTCTCGTGAATGAGTCCATCGCATTTGTTGGTTTGATTGGGGCCGGGGTTAGCTGAGCAGCTCCAGCCTCCAGGGCTCCAGCGACCGAGCTCGATCGGCCAATCGTGTGGTGTCAACTGTCAAGTGGATCCATCGAGCTTGCGTTTTTCAGTTAAAATACTATAATACTACTAAAAACGAGATGGCTACGTTTTTCATGCGTGATCAGTAGTGTTCCTGTTCGCTGATAGATGGGGAAGAAGAAATGAAGAATTAGTGTTTAGAGTCAAGAAACGGCTTAATCATGTCGCTCTCAGATATCCCGATCGATCTTCAATCTGGGTTAATTAATTACTCCCGTCCAGCTGCACGTACGGTTGCATAAGTCTTACAGGGCCTGGCTGGGCCCACAGGACGTGATTAAGGCAGCTAGCTAGCACGGCAGCAGGCCCCCTCCCTCCCCTCCAAACAATTAGCAACGTGTACGTGATCTGCCCGTGGTGGCTTACCGGCAGCAGGAGGAGGAGCAAGCCGATGCTGCCGCGGCCGCCATGTGCGGCGTCCTCATCGCGCGTCGTCGTCAGCGCCCCGGCTCCCGCCTCTCGGTGATCCCTGCTGCGCGCGGCGCCGGCTTCGCTCATGGCATCTTTCGGTCGGTCGAGATCTCGAGAGCTAGCTAGCGCGAGCGAGGGGGGCGTCATGCGGGGAGAATTACGGTCGCGCGGCCGTGCTTGTCGGGGGCGAGTCGTCTCCGATCGAGATCGAGAGTGATTGCGTTTTGCAAAGTGTCAGGCTGTCAAGCAGCGCGTGGGGGGCCACGTATGATTGCCACGTAGGGGTACGTGTTTTTTTTTTCTTTCACCGGTGTGAACGAACAACGTGTACCGATCGTTGATAATCGATCGATCTGGATGCCTGCATGATTACAGATGGTATGTTAGTACGTGACCCGTGAGGCCGTGACCGTAGATCTAAGTTGGGCTGTTGGAGTGGGGTGTATATGAGTGTATCCACTCTAGCTAGCTACCGACATATAGAAAACGTACATGTCGTTGTACAAGGTATAGAGTACTTGTACCACCAGCAACCAACCACAGCAGGTCGCCCTTTATTTTGTCTCTCCGGAAGTCCGGAGTCCGGACCCTGGCCAGCCGTGCCAGAAATATTATGCCCCTGCTTAGAAGAACTTGCTATGAACTATGATATCATAAATTCATGTCTTGAATTTACTAATTTATTGTTTATTTTTCTAAAAAAGAGAAAATATATAATAACACATGTACTTAGCTTTCTACTACTACGTAAGTTTGTGTGTGCAAAGAGAAGTACTATTAGCACTCGTACCAACTTATGACAATGCACCTCTCTTACCTAAAATAGTAGTACAAGGACACTACTACTGTAGTCGTGCAGTAAGATGGTTTGAAGTGTACAGTAACAACCATCCCAGTATCGTTACTGTATGTTTTGTGCCAAATACTACACGGATCAACACGTATGAGAAGATAAAATTTTACTATGAAAAATCTATCTCAATTGAGACATAGCCTAATGGTTAGTGTCATGTGGTGATTTGAGTTGAAGGTCTTAAGTTCAATTCCTATTGAAAGCAAAAATATTTTGTTTATTTTTCTCTCAAAAAAAGAGGAGTGGAGGGGGGATTGGGAGAAGAAAGGGGGAGGGTGGAGGGGAGCGATAGGAGAGGGAGGGATCGAGAGGCACGCTCGGGGGATAGGAGAGGGAGGGATCAGGAGGCGCGCTCGGGGTGGAGGGAGGGAGATCATGAGGGAGGAGGGGCGGGCCCAGGAGGATGGCGTGCTCGAGGGAGGAAGGGAGAGGCGCGAGAGGATGAGGGGGATCGGGAGGGGAGGGGAGGGGTATAGAATAGTTATACTATAGGGGTGTAGAATAGTCTTGCCCTATATATATATAATCCCAGTGCCAAGTACGTAGTCCTGCTGATTTGGCTTTAGGAGTTTCTCCACGTGGATCACGTTACCAGCTGGCTACTCCTAGCTTGTTCCTTCAGCTAGCTGATCTTGTGCGAAGAACAAGTTTAATAATATAGTCAATTACTAGTTAAAAAATTAAAACATCATTTATAACTAACTTAATAGTCCATTAATACAATAGTTAGTTGTACATATATAATGCATCGGTAATATCTAATCTACTCATCTCTCTCACATAGTTTGTTGGAGCCCGTATTACAACTGACTATAAATATGTATCCTGCTTTTCTCTCTCTCATCTCCTCTCTTCTTCACATAAGCACAAACTTGATATGATAACTTATACGGTCGGCTTACATCATCATCACTATATTGTACCCGCTCTCAGAATTCTTATAGAATTTGTTTCTACAATGAATTTTATTTTTTAAGGTCTGCTAGCTGGTGTCTCTCTCTCATATATATATATATATATTTTGTTTGGTGCTCCATGGTACCCGGGCTCCATATTTCAAATTGAGTATATACCCAATTCAAATGAGTATGAATTTTTTTAAATGTTTAGGTATGAACATTAACTACTTTACTAATTAGTTCAAAACAAGTTTGAACTGAATTTGAACTTGTTTTTGGTTAGATTTTGATCCTAGGTATATAACATCCAAACATATAATTAGTTAGGTACGTAATAATGTTAATCAAATAAAGTTGAATTTGAGTTGTTTTATTGGTAGGTATAGGTATGAATCAAATTCTTATACTTAGGTATACACTCACAATTTGAAACTTTTAAAAAAATTGAATGAACTTGTGTATTTTACACCATGGTGCCCGGGCACCATGGATATATACACACACACACCATGGTGCCCCATATGAGTGTCCTATATATATGTGTGTGTATAAATATGTATGAACCAATCATGATTGATCATCTATTTACTCCTTATGCTTTATTATTTGCTCATTAGACGCTAATTGTAGAAATAAGAGTTGGATGTCAAAAACACTCCCTTTGTGATTTTGTGTTTGTCATGGTTACGGATAAGGCATACCTCCTATACTACGACTTATGGAATAGATGAATATAGTATACCTTTGCGTATACGGTTTGTTTCTGTATATAATAAGTGAATTGCTGAAAGATTGGAGAATTTACTCTCACCGACAAGTGATTAACGGAGTCCTACTCGGAGAGGATCACGTTTGTACCATATCGTGCGGGGTTCGTAGTCTCCGAATCCTACTTGGTGACTAAGATGATTCACGGTATAAAAGGTACATCCCTTGAGGGGTTTAGGTCATCGAATTATACTACCAACACATCAACCATATTCTACAAACCGGAGGACACGAAGCCTCTTCGCCGAGAGATCTCTTCGAATCATCTCGACAAGGATCTAGCCAGTAACATTGGAATCATCAGTTCTCATTGTACTCTGTGAATTTTCATATCAATCTCATATAAACTGGATTAGGGCTATTACCTTACGAGTGCTCTGAATCAGTATAATCTTTATCTCCTTGTTTGCTTGATATCATTTCGTGTAGATCCTAATATCAACGTACCTCAATACCCTATACATCTGGTCTACGGGTATCACCCTAGCTTAAATTCTCGTCACACGGTTGGAGACACCTCGATCAACTTTTGAAAGCTGATGCTTAACAATGATAGAGTCAGGGTCATTATAGCTCTAACTCTATTATTTTCTTATTATTATTAGCTCATAGGTTATATTAATTTGTACACCGTCGGTATTTCGGCTCTTGACTACCAAAATGTTATTGGTTCAAATCTTGAATAAGCAGTAGTCACTACTAGAAAAAAAAAGATTTTTCATGGCGTTACCCTATCATTTTCGCTGGCGGCCATACGCAAAACCACCAGCAAAAACGTAACGAGGGGCGGGGGGCTATGGACCGCTAACGAAAACAGATTTTCGTTGGCGGCCGAGTTAAGCGAGCCGCCAGCGAAGATGTAGCCATTTTCGCTGGTGGCCCACTTAATACACCGCTAGCGAAAATCTTTCGCTGGCAGATGGTAAAGAGCACCGCTGCGAAAAATTTTCACGCGTTACAGAGCACCACTGCTATTAAAATCCACCACCCACCTATTTTCACGCGTTCCACTGCCTCCCACCGTCCCACCTCCTCCCTCCTCTCTCCCACCGTTCTCCCTCCTCTCTCCCACCGTTCTCCCTCCTCTCTCCCACCTTTGTCCCTCTTATCTTCGCCTCTCCTCCCATCGTTCCACAACGGATCCGACGCTTGCGGGCATGGGGAGGGTGGATCAGCCGCTGGCCGGGCCTCGGGAGCTGCGACGGCGAAGCTCGTGGTGCGCGGCGGCAAAGGGGAGCTACGATAGCTTGGTCGATGGACGGAGCTCCGACATTTCTGTTGGTAGCGGCTCGCGAGGCGGGGGTCTGGCAACAGCAACTCGTGAGACGGGGGTTCGGCAGCGGCGACTCGCAAGGTGGGGTGTTCGACGGTGGCGAGGCGTGCCGACAACGGATCCGGTGACGGTGAGGCGTGCTGACGGCGGATCCGGTGGGGGTGAGGAGGTGGATTCAGCAGCAACAAGGCGTGCTGACGGCGGATCAGGTGGGGTGAGGCGCGCGGACGGCGGATCCGCTAGCTAGGCGTGCGGAGGCCGGACTCGTGAGGCAGCGGGTCCTATGGGCGCCAGTGGACGACTTGCCACTGAGGAAGACGAGCGACGGCGACAGCTCGGCAATGAGGAGGAGGGGCGGTATTGAGGGTAGCTCATTGACGATGAGGAGGACCAGTGGCGGCGTCTCGGTGATGAGGACTTGCGGTGGCTGGGCTCGATGGCGGCGACCCACCTCCTCTTCGACCTCCGCCCTCCCTCCCGCCGACAATGAAGGATGGGCACGCTGATGATTTTCAATTTTTTTTCAAAATCTGGATCCCGATTTTTTTTAAACCAAAATATATTTTCACTAGCGGATGTCTTTATCTTCCACCACCGAAAATGTTTTTGGTGCTAGCGGTTGTCTTAGTACACCATCAGCGAAACTCGATTTTCGCTGGCAGCTGACCAACTGCTAATGAAAATACATTATTTTCACTAGTAGCTGGCACCGTCGTCGTCTCTAGCTCCCACCGATAGCTAGCACCACGAAATGGATTGGGATCCTTCAACTTCACACAGTGAAGTCAGATATGTACGGTGTCATGACTTTGGGGTATTCTCAGCTGTTCGATCCGCAGCGAACGAACGAGATTGATCAGTATAATATGCTACAGTAAATCATGAACAGTATGCGGGCTCAGTCCATTTCCATTATTTCGCACTGTATATACAGTAAAATAAGTCTGTGCTACAGTAGAAGACAGTATTTTTGCAGATATTTACTGTAGGGCTAAAGGCAGAGGAGACGAATCCCACGAAACGGTGGCACACACGGCTATCTGGACCACATATACATTTAGGATTGCATACGTACGCACATGGATATACGTCGATCCAACCGAACCAAAGCCGATTGAGATATTTTCAGGTTTTCAGGGAACTAAGACTCAAGACTCGTCACTTGCCTGCCAGCCCAGCCACGATAGATCGAGCCACACACACATGCATACATGGAAATACCATCCTGTTAATTAATTAACTACGTGATTTCTCTATCGCAAAATATAATCAAATTGGATTGATCCTAACCCTATCGGGACAAGGCCGGCACCTACTCCTCTGTATATATCTACTTCGCTGTCCAGTATCCATCCATCGAGATACTCCTCCGGTCCTACTACCTCGTATCGGATCCTCCCTTACACTGACACGTCAGACGTGACGTCACTCGTGAATAGGCACATGATTAAGTACCAAGATATACGCTAGTGTTCGAGCTAATCCGCCCGGATGTAATGATTGGTAGTGGGCTAGTAGCTGCAGCGCTAGCCGCCCCGTCGACGTAGACTCCCGATCGATCGACCATCGTACGTACAAACACAGGCCGACACTGGCTGGACCATTCGTTCGTTCGATCGATTGATCGATCAGTTTGTGTGGGTCAATGGTCCAGGCTCGATCGGATCAGTCTGGGATACTAATTTTGGATATTCTTGAATGATTCCAGATATATTTAAGGTTTTTTTAGCGATTTTATACTCCCTATTCCGGAATAGATAAATACGTTTAAATTTATGTATAAAGAAAAATTATTTTAGAATGAATAGTGTGTGTATATATATATAGTAGTAGTATCATTGTGTACTAAGTAGTACCCTCTGTTTCATATTATAAACTGTTTGACTTTTTCTCTCGTCAAACTTTATTAAATTTATAGAAAAAATAGTAGCATTTAAGATATCAAATTAGTTTCATTTAATTTAACACTTAATATATTTTGAAATATGTTTATTTTGGGTTGAGATTACTAATATTTTTTCTATAAATTTAAACAAATTTAAAGAAGTTTGATTAATAAAAAAAATCAAACGATGGGAGTACAAAGCAGTGGCTACCTAAATTGTCCTACCAGGGTCACACAGGCTGACAGCTTCACAGGAACCCAGATAGATTACTCGATGCTAACTAAATTATGGCACATTAATTAGTGTACCAGTCAGTAATTATTTAATTAAATAATTATTAGTATGTAATGGATACCTGATTTATTTATTCGTCACTACTACAAAGTGTAGTACTGCACGTCGCACGGGGTGAGCTAGCTAGCTAGCGTAAGGATGGAGCCCTGGACTGTAGCGGCGACCGTATGCATGCTGCATGCATATCAGCATATGCACATCAGCACATGGCCTCTCATGCTGATGCATCAGTGGATCGATCTACTATGTACATGCACGCCTCCGGGTGGTACGCCGCACGTACCGGCGATGCTGAGCTGTGTTGTGCAGACACGTTTAATTACGGATGTAGTAAGATATTTTGATCTATAGCATACAATAGTTACTTGTGGTTTTAGCCAATTAATCAATTACTTACAAAAGGATATGTAACCTAGTAATTGTAGTGATCTGAGTAACACCTAAGATACTCGATTCAAATCTTCATACGAGCGAATTTCAAAGTGGGTTATTTGAGAGCGTAAGTTTCTAATTTAAAAGATTGCGTATATCCGATTAGATGTAGAGGTCAAGTAAAAAAATATCGTTCAATAAAAGAAAATCAATCACAGAGAACAAATTTCATTCGCCTCATTGGTTACCCGGCCTAAAAAGAATAAGCTAATAAGTAAGTTATAATCAGCTTTTGTACCACCGAAGCTAATTACTATGCGGCTAAATACTCCAATCTGATATTCTGATAGTATCACAGCATCTATCTATCTATCTATTATATTATTAAGACAGCTCGAAAAGATGGCACCACGTTCGCTGTGGAGGTTAGAAATTCCCACATTAATCGAAAAAAATAAAAGAAGAGTCCAAATAGAAATATAATCTAAAAAATAATTGAAATTTGAAATTAAAAATAAGTCATATTGAAAGAGGAGTCCATATAAGAACCCAATACGTGATTATTTAAAATTCGGAATAGAAAATAAATAAATTTCTGATATTAGGAAAGAAAAAAAAGAGTTCAAGTAGGAATACAATTTTGAAATAACTAAAATTCAGAATAAAAAAATATTGAAACAATAATTAATCCATCTATAACACAATACGAGATTAATTGGAATTTGAAATAAAAATAAAATAAATTCAGAAATTAGAAAAATAAAAATAAGAGTTCAACTAGAAATACAATTTATAAATAACTAAATTTTGTAATAAAAAATAAAGACTATTGAAAGAATAGATCATCTAGAAAATATGACGAGATTAACTAAAATTCGGAATAACAAATAAAATAAATTTCGAAAATAGAAAAATAATTATAAGGGTTCAAGTAGGAATACAATTTACAAATAAAAAATATTAAAATAAAACTATGGATTTTTCGAAAAGAATAGTTCATCTAGAACAAAACGATATCAAATGATAATAAAGAGGGAAAAATAATAGGACTGTAAACGAGTAAAGTGGTGGCAGTTGATCGGACATATAAAAACTATAAACATATAAACAAAACCCTAAATAGAATCCTAATGATGATTAAGAGGAGGGATAATGGAGAAGCCATTAAGCAACATGATCACGGTAGTTGGTGGGATTCTAGAAAGTAAAAAAATAAACCCCAATGATAATCATGTTCAATTTTTAAAATCTCAATGACAATAAAGATGGGAGGCAGCGGGTGGGTCACGCGTAGAGGAGTACAGTGGTAAAGCCGCTGACGGTTTAGCGGGACATCTGAAAAGTAAAAAAGAACCCAAACGATAATTATGTTCAATTTTTAAAATCCCAATGATAATAAAGAGAGGAGGTAGCGGAGGGGTCGTAAAGGAGTACAGTGACGGTGTTTGACAGAACTTTAAAAAATTATAAAAACAAAACCCAATAAGACAATGAACTCTAAAAACTAAAAGGCCTAATTTTCAAAGGTTTCACGGAAGATGAATAGAAATAGTGATAGATCGATAAACAAATAAAGACCTGACAAATGAGTAAGGGGTAGCGACCAAAGCGATTTTTAAAAACTATAAAATTAGAAACACACTGATGATAAAATTCGGTTTCAAAATCCTAAGATAACTAGATATTTATTAAATTTTAAGTAAAATTATATGTAATAAATAAATAATTTTATATAGGTGCTAGCCGCGCAATTGCGCAGGCTACCCAGGCAGTTACTTTTATTCATGCCCTCTGCTAGCTGCATCTGCATGTGTGCGTTGCCTCCGTCCGGCCTGACAAAAGTTGCGTACGTGCCTCTGGTCCCAGCCGCGCGGAGGCCCCCCAGCCGGACCACTACCACGGCGACACCACCTGCGTACGTATAGTACGTAGCACGGAGATATGTACAGCGTGAAGTGAACGAGCAAGGGGAAGAAGGGGACGCGACGAAATCAATCAAGCCTACGCGCGCACACGCGGTAGTGTGCAGCAGCGGCGTTTTCGCGACTGTGGACCAGGGTTCACCTTCCCGCGCGGTAACCGCGATTACCGCGCTTACCACGGGGGACGGTAGCGGTAGCCGGTGGTTAGGGTTTACCGAATTTTATCCAAATTCAAAATTTTCAAAAAATATCGAAAAAAATCATGGATGTAATTCTTGAATTTTAGTGTTATATGGTGAATAATTATTTTGAAAACTAGTTAGAGAAATTTAAATTATATGGCTAAACCGAAAATGAATCAAAAAAATCTAAAAATTAGTAATAGAATGGACTGCATTGCTCACTGTTCGTAATTACAACTTCCTATATTCGTGTTGCATGTTATATTACCCTCAAGGTTTCAGTTTTGTATGGACTCCGTAATGCTTTCAAATGTGATGTTATTGAATTGTTGTTGTTTAGTTATTATGCTATGAAATATTGAAATGCTTCAAACTCCATAATATAGCAAAGATCATGCCTGAATTTTTTTATTTTACACTCAATAGTTAAATGTCTAAGTATTGTACATATTCTTCTAATTATCCCTATTTTCTACACGCATTTAACCATATTTTTGTTTTTATTCCCTATTTTTATTTTCATTTTCAACCATCTGCACAGACGGCGATAACCGCCTCGATATCGCGGTTATCGCGGTAAACCGCGAGATCGCCATTTTTTAAATTCGAATTTTTTATCGTGATTTTTGTGCGGTTTCTCGCGGTTACCGCGCGATTATCACGATAACCGTGAAACTGCGGGGGTACGGTAACCGTGAGCTAAAGGGGAAGGTAAACCCTGCTGTGGACTAGCAGCATGGCGCAACACGCGCGCGCGAGGAGCCCCCACTAGCCCACGTTCCGTCGACCACCGTGTGGTAGCCGCCTAGCTAGCTACCCCTTTTTTTGGGAGGGTGTGTACTGGCCCACCGCCCACGTGAGCACGGGGTCGCGCACGGCGGCCGGGTCCCTCATCTCGACGTTCATGCAGACCGAAGCATCACACATGGCACATCTGGTGATCTGGAGCTAGCGGCGCCTGTACACGACACGGGAAAAGAACGGGAAAAAAATCATCAAAAGAGCAAACAGAAAGTGTACATCATCCATCGTCGTCCGGAAGCGGGAGGGAGCAGTGCAGCCCATGCAGCCATGCTGCTGATGCTCTATGCGGCGTGGGACACAAACGCGGTCAGCAGCGGAATTAGCCAGAAAAGCCACCTCTTCGATGTCGGCGATGAGTCGGTGTGCTTGTTTAGGTACACGACACAAACGCACTCACAAGACTGGCTTCTCTCATTCGAAGCCGCATGCGCGTCGCATCAACCTGCAGCGCACGAGGCAAGCAGCCCATGATGATGAGTAGCGAAGGCCCAAATTCGAAGAGCCTGGCCCATCGCTCTGATTGTATTGCATACACTCGCTGAGTACTCTCCTCAAATATAGGCCCATAAACTGTTAAAACTGGATCAATTCGACCCCTTGAACAATTTTGGTAGTAGTTTTATCCTACATGGCTTCCACGTGTCATTTTAGCCTTGTCTTTTATGTCCTACATGGCGTCTACAATTTCGATGGTTCTGTTGGTCGTTGCCTTGAGCTTGTCGCTGGGACCACATCACTCGAAGGACGCTTTCTGCTTGGATCTAGTGGCCGTGAGGTAGAAGACCGCCGTTGATGCCACCGATGTTGGATCCGCTCTTCTCTATCTTCCACTCCCCCATCCTCCTGACATCCTCCAGGTTACTTGTTGACGATAATCCACTCTCCTCTATTTTCCACTTTGACTTCACCTCCAGTACAGTGACACAACTTGTCGCCGACGACTAAGGTAAAAGCTAATGCATCAGTGGTGGAGGTAGGGCTGACGGTGGCACGTTAGATGAAGGGGAGAGAAACAGAGAGAGAGGAGAAGAGAGAGAATGACATATGAGGTCTACTATTTTTTTTAGGTTAATTATAAATACCACCGCATATATGCTAATTTAGAAAAATAACATTATTATTTCGAAATCGACTATGTACCACTAAAAATTGGGTAAATTGAAACCGTACCATTCCATCGTGTTTTCTGTCAAAAATCTCTGATAACCCTAGCCCCAACCGCTCGACGCAGCCGTGCCCGTTGGCCTCCGTCGGCTGGAGGAGGTTCCTTCCGATGACCTCGTTGTAGTACTCCTTGGCCACCTCCTCGATGCCGGCGTCTCCCCTGATCTGCACGAAGTCCTCGGCAATCCACTACTGCACCAGCGATCTCCTGTCGACGACGAAGTCCAAGAGGAACAACGAGCAGTAGAGGAAGCATTGCTTCAGGTGACACGGCATGTCGTCGTAGCAGAGGTACAGCGGCTTCATGGCGTCGTCGGGGAGCCCCTTCACCTCCCACGCCGGGCTCGCGTCCACCACCGCCCACTCCTCGGCGATCGCCTCCCGTGTCCTGAGCACACCGGCGACCGCCCTAATCGCCAGAGGGACGCCGCCGCACTTGCTGACGATCCGGCGGACGCCCTTCAGCGCCGCGCCGCCCTCGCCGTCGTCGGCGACGCACGCCGCCACGCGGAGCAGCGCCCAGCCGTCGTCCTCGCCGAGCCTGTTCACGCGGTGGACGTGGCCGACGCCCATGTCCCGAGCGATGCTGGTGGTGGCGGTGACCAGCACCTTGCTGCCATGGCCGCGGCGCTCGAGTAGCCGTCTCACCAGTTCTTCCCACTCGCCGCCGTTCCTCAACTCGTCGAGCACGAGCAAGACCTCTTGTTCGCCACCAGGCCAGCATTTTCTCCAGCTCGGCGACGGTCTCGATACCCGTCGTGGCACCGCCATCGATGGCCTCGACGACCTGCGACTGCGAGAGCAGGGCGGCCTCTCGCTTGCCGCTGTCTGGCTGTGTCAGCGGTGGACAGCAGGTGGACAGCAGCCATGGGAGTGCCTTCACGCCGGAGAACAAGTGAACAACACGAAGCAAGATTAGCTGCTCTGCAACGTCATTGCCACAAAGAAGAGGGAGGATGGAGGAAGATGAGTCTGAGATGTGGTCCCACGCCCATGTGTACGACGGAAAACGCGATGGAGTGGTATGGTTCCAATTTCCCTAATTTGCAGTAGCACATAGCCGATATGTTGAATAGTAGCGATATTTTTCCGAATTGATATATTTGTAGTGGTATGGATCCAATCAACCTTTTTTTGATGAGATTGACACGTGAGACCATCATATTTTTATTGTTGGTTTGCTGACTCTAATCCAAGTATCTACTACATATGATGAAAACTATATCAACATACCATATAAGCATCATGCCAGTGAAAACCACAATTAACCATGGAAGTCGTTTGGTACCGATTTTAATACTTTGGGAACTGATTCAATCTATATTTATACTTGAGGGAGTCAAATTGAACTTTTTCCTAATTACACGGTGCTCGGCTCCATTTAATGCAGATATTTTGCAGATTAAGATTATAGCATCCAATTTTGTTTTATCAAAATACTTATCATACCCACGTACCAAAACATTTTTAAAGGTGACCTTACATCTCCACTCTTCATCCAGCCAATCAGCCATGCACAACTGTAATTAATTGGATTTAATATTGGTTTGGAAACAATCCAAATGCAGTTAATGAAGATAACGATGTAATAATAGAATGATAACTAATCAAGAATGTGCTACTGCAGTGAGTAGTACCGTACCACGGAAGTACGTACTGCCATGGTGGCATGGTTGTAGTCTGCTAATCTGCTCCTCCGCTCACTAGAAAGGTGAATGATAATCTTGTTATTTGGGAAGAGAGAATAAGGCCTCGCATGGTCCCATGGTATAGTTGTTATCGATAATTCGAATGCGGCCGTTTCATCGCATAAATGCAGACTTCTTGATGCTCTCTTTGTGAGGTGAAGTTGAGGGCAATTAAGCGAGGCGACAGATGCATGAATGATGATGATGATTATGGAGGCGCTTACGGCATGAGGTTGGGCCCCTGGGGTCGATTACGGTCGATACTTAGGTCGGCAACTCCAACTGTTGTTTTGTGGTACTGCTTTGGCTACAGCACTGATCTTCTTGGCTTTGTTTGAACGGGATATTTCTAGGGGCTACAATTTTTATAGGTTGTTTTAGGGTTGTCTATATGAAGAGGTTTTCTCCTATCCTTAAAAAGTATGAGAGTTGTTAAAATGATATTGTTAACTTAGTGACTAAAATTTAGCCATTATATATATATATTTTAAAAAAAATACGAGACAACTCAAGATGCTGCAAACGGAAGAAATAGAGGACTAAATGTAAGAATAACTTAGGTACCATTCTAATCAACTTAATTATCAGCTGAGCTACTATCTCGTTTTCTATAAACACGCTTTTTGAACTATTAAACGATGCATTTATGTAAAACGTTATTGTTTTTCTTAAATTAAATAAATCCATCTTTTAAGTTTATAATTATTTATGTTTAATTAATTACGTGTTAATGACTTGTCGTGCTTTTCGTATTACAATAAATTTAAGTCTAACCTCAAATTTAACCGGTGCTTGATAGTCTTGTACAGTGGGTCTACATCCTAAAATGGATGACCAATCTCTCACCCAAGACAACTACTCCAACTAAGCGGGTGGGTGAAAGTAAACACTGATGAGCGTTCTTAGCATCGGAACAAAGAGGTGCGACTGATGTTGTGATGAGAAATGATAGAGGGTAGTTCATGGCGGCTGCGGCTCAAGTGTACTCCAATATTGGGGATGCTACGATGGCGAATATCCTGGCGTACCAGCGAGCAATTAATCTGGCGAGCGAATTGGGAGTTTCAAGAGTCATTTTTGAAACAGATTCCCTTGAGGTGGTTAACATGATGAACATCAAACAAGTTGATAGGTCGATCATGGTTCTTGGATTCAAGATCTGAAGTCCAGATTAGTCAGTTTCCAAGTGAAGTTTTGTTGAATCCGTCGAACGGCCAACACGGTAGCGCACATGCTAGGGAAGGAAGGTGTTTCTTCGTGTTGCTTTACAACCTGGGTTTATGTTCCTCCGGGTTTTATTTTGTCTTTGCTGGATAATGATTATAAGCAGGATTATGTAGCTGAATAAATCCATAGCTGTGTTTTACCCTTAAAAAAAGGCTTCTTTACACTGTGGTCCGTGAATGCCCTCACTTGGGTAAGTATTCAATGGGATTCAGCACTGTCATTTTCTTGCACCCATGGAGGTAGGCAAAGATTGATCTGCGTGTGATAGCATCCGAGTTGAATGCAGTGGCCATTGCTGAATCGAGTACCAGTCATGCACGCATTCTACTGCTACCAACCTGGTGCTAAATTTCAGTAGTGGCGCCGAGGCAGTAGCTGAATTTGTGCAAAACTGAGAGATGATGCATAGCTGTACGTTAGTCTTGAATGTGAGCCAAAACCTGTACTACTACCGTGCAATTTTATTTGAAAGAACTTGTATTGTGCAACTGTTCATGTTTGCCTACTCCTACCAAGGTACTACTACTAGTGTGAAGTTATGTGCAACGAGCTAGTCACCTTTTCACCGAGTTCTCAGAAGCGAATCCTGAAAGGACATGCCCTGGTAGTGTATCAAATGCTTCAAAAGAAAAGACGCACTAGCAATGATGAGCATACATCCAAGTCCAGTACACAAAAGTTATTCTTGTCTACTACCGGACAGTGCGATGCTGCATTCTTTTGCATCTTCTTGGAAAATATTGTAGGCAATGTGCACGGCATTTTAGAAACTAGACTGAACAGTATTATAATTGCAGCTGTTATTTTTTTCGCTGATAAAGAACGAGATAAGTAAGATAACCAGCATTAAGCTTGGTAGCAAAGACAATGTAAGTCTTTCAGACTAGGCATTGCTGCATGCATGGCAATCTTTTGGTTTTGAATTTTCAAGAGATTAAAAAAAACATTCAATTATCAAATGCGGGCTTGGAGTTTTTGATCCATCCAACTCTTGATGGAAAATGGACATGACACACTTTAATTACACCACAAACTTCTAGTACAAAATTAGAACACAATGGATTCAGAGTATAACACCTTTAGAATCATTCTCTGAATCTCTGCACCTAAGCCAAAACAACTACTACCAGAATTCAGAAAATTTTCACCATCTCCGGGAGAGAAAACCTCAGCATTTCTTGATCATGGATCCAGTGCCCTCCTGGTGTCTGCGCACCTGCACTTCCAGTTCAACGGCTTGTAGTTGGTGGAGCTCTCGTCGTCGTCGACGACCCTGTCGCCGACGGTTCTGAAGAAGAAGGCGCGGAGACGGAGGCGGCCTGCCCGCGGCGCCACGGGCACCTGCACCGCCTCGCACCGCCCGCAAGGCGCGCACTTGCCCTCGCACCGCGGCGGCCGCGACCCGATCAGCGCCTCCGACATCGCCGTCCACCCCTTCCCCGCCGTCTGCTCCACCTGCATCGGCCAATGCAGCTTAGGTGTTCGTTCATATGCGACAAAGAAAAAAATACTTGCGTTTTGCAGCATCAAGAGATCGTAGAAAGAGCTACAAAGATTCTTCCATCGATCTTTTTACCTCTGGAGGAGGCTCCTTGATCTGGTGGTGATGCAACTCTCCACCTGGAGCAGAAGTGATGGCTGCATCATCAGAATTCAGGGAGAGCTAGGCAGCTTTGCTTAGGTAGGTTCAGCTCGATCAGGTGTGCAAAAAAGATTTCATTTTCACGTACCTTCGGTGGAGTGCAGGCCTTGAGAGGAGATCAGAAGGAGGAGCAGCGATGAGGAGCAAAGCAGCAGAAATTCCATGGCGAGCTCGAGCGAGTGAACTGAACGTTTGGTAATCGATGGATGAGGAGAGAAAACAGTAGGATGCTGCCGCTGCTTATATCAGATTGAGAGGTCGCATTGCCAACACGCTCACTGTTCACATGTGCAGGTGAGGTTTCTTGCAACTTTGGTGCTGGAAGTTAATGTGAGAAAGAAGACAGAGATGTTGAGAGAGAGAGAGAGAGAGGAGGAGGAGGAGGAGGAGGCTGTGTCTACAGTGGTGTACGAGTAGCTACGGATCAGGTCATTGAATGCATCTGAGTTCTGAAGCCATAAAGGCTTTGGCATCAGTGAGATCAGAGCGAGACAGAGGCACAAAAGTTGGGAGGAGAGAGAAGCAGCAGCAGGACACAAGGGCTGGGGTGCAGAGGTTAGCATGCATGCCAATGCAAAAATGACACAAGCCAATGCATTTGCATGCTTGCATGCTCAGCAGGGGCACAGATTAATGAGGTCCTGGAAGCACTACTCAGTGAAAAAAAGGGGTGAAATTTATTTGGTGCACACTGATGATGACTGATGAGTGATGAGAAGCTTGAGAGAAAGAAAGCTGGGGAGATGCAACAAGAGCAAAAGCAACTTACATGGAACTAGCCTTGATGCCAAAATAAGGAGGGGTCCAGCACTGTGTCCCTTGCAGATTCTTCCCTGCAAAAAGGGATCAGAAATAGGGTCCAAGAATTCAAGAGACAACTGAATAATGATGAAGAAAGGAGTTGTTACTGAATACATAAAATGAAAAAAAAAAACTCTGCTGACGAGTGCCCTTGAATAGTCAGGCAGGTAACAAAGCATCTTTGTTGGCGTTGTTGCTTCTTTGCTCCTAGAAGCACAATATACAGTATAATAAAGTATATTTCAGGAAGATTACTTAGGCTTAGTTCGTTGTATAGAGTTGGGAGCTAATCTTCCGGACACGCAAAACGAAGTGATTCATTAACGCATGATTAATTAAGTATTTGTTAATTTTTTTAAAAAATAGATTAATATGATTTTTAAAGCAACTTTCATATACAAACTTTTTTAAAAAACACACCATTTAATAGTTTGAAAAGTCTGCGCGTGGAAAAAGAGAGTGGTGAGTTAAGAAAGAGTATTTGATGAGCCATGCACTGGTGTAAATGATCATATAGCTTCAGGCCTTGAGCACATAGGCAGTCAAAGGACTGTACAGTACTTTCTCACTAGTGTAAATGATCGTGGCAGAGGGCAACTGGGAAGAGGTGGTAAAAGAGGATGCAGGTCAATCTGGAAGCTTTTGGTACAGCAGCATGCACGGCAAAGAAGTCAATAGCCGTAATTCTCGCTTATGTGTTGTCTGTTCGAGATGCAACACACAGTAGATTTTATTATTAGAGCAGCAGAATGTGGTCCATTACATGCATGTACACTGTCACTGAGCTACTGAAGCCTGAAAGAGACAGAGAAAGGAAAAAAAAAAAAGGAAAAAACCTCGGAGACCCAAAGTTTACAAGACATATACACTACATCCAACACCCATCTTTACTACGGGGATCTACTGTACTTCCGGTAACAATTCTAGTAATCCTGAAAAATCATTTCTTCACATTTTTCGTGTCAAAGTGAAAGTAAACTCCAGATGGGATTAAAAACAAATTGGGGTAGCTTCCTCTTTACCCCCACCCTCCCATCCCGACCAATGTTAATAAAGAAAATGGTCGATCATGTGAAAAATCACATCAGCCCCATCAGAGTTGAAGAAATAGGTCTTGACCTGCAACACAAAAGAAGAGAAGAATTGCACAATTTTCAGACGGTGACTACTTTGTATCTTTGCTTTAACCCAATGATATAGACTAATCTTGAATGATGCTTCTTGCAGTTTTTACATTGCAGGTTTGCATTTTCTACAAATATAACTGAACTTTTAAGTGTTTGCCGCACACAGAATATACATGACCAAAGATAGGCCACTGTGGAAGTAGCTATCCAGCTTGTGCAAGTTGAACAAAACCTTAGCTTCAGAATTTCTTAGGTAACGGATAGGCACCAAGCTATCTTGAATAGGTATCAAATGGAGGTCTGCTGCTATTATGGACAACCAGGATTTCATCTGTGTTGGTCCGCGACAACCTACCAATTTAAATAGTAGTCTGCTGATGCATCATCTGAGCCGTCTGTAGCATTTGGGAAATCGGCAAGCAAAGCAGTTGGCCAGACTTACATTTAACTATTTAAGCATAAAAGAATGCCCCTTTTTTTCCCTAGACCATAAACAAAGCTCTCGATGGTGCATATTTCTAAAAACAAGCAATAAAGCTTAAACTGAAGACTTTTCAGTAAACAGGTGCAGATGGTAGCCATTCAAAAGAGTAGTAGTTTTTGCCTAACGAGCACGGCAATCCAAAGTGTAGAAAGCTTTCTCCAACAGAAAGGAACAGAGTAAGAAATAAGGAACAGAAGACAAAGGGATTTACAACATACCTGAATGGTGCTATGAGCAAAAATCCTTTGTCTACTTTTCTTGAAGCTAACATCTACCCTTTCCCATGGAATTCTGTTCAGACCTTTAAGCATCACTTCTGAGGTTGAATACATAAGATAATTCAGTTATGATAACCAACATAACCCACATGGAGGATGGAAGAATTCAGATTGATGTAGCGCACACAAAATAACAATTGTTTCAATTCAATGCAACGAAACAAACAATGCTGGATATAATTAAGCTTTATGCATCAATATATTTAAGCTTATCGAACCTGGATATATGAATACTATGCCACTAGATTTGTTATTATTCTCTTAAAGATACTCCTATATTCTTAAAAATTTCAGTTGCATAAAGTTCCAAAAAGATATGGTTGAAGCCACACCTTGGGGCTCTCTCTTATTCAGCAAGACAGCAACTTAGACCTCAGCTTTTTGTAAAATAAAAATTCTAAGAAAGAATAAGGAACAAAATCATAGGGCGCTGATTCTATTCGGTGGAGTAGTTATTAAAACATGAACTTTATGGTTTCTGCTGATTACTGAAAAAAGTACTTTTTTTGACAAGTATACTATTATGAAACGTCTGAAGCTACCATCGCTCCATGTCAGATCTTTCTGTTTAGAAATTCTTGTTTATGAAAGACCAAAAATATGTGGATATGGTATCAAATAACCATTTCAAGAAATGATGCCTCCTTCTAAATTCATGGATAAGAACATAAAGAGCTATGAATTCAATAGCTTGATTACAGACAAACAGAGAGAACTTTACACACCTTCCATTTCAATTGTGGTTTTTGCCTGATATATGATTGAATCTGAAAAATCAATATCCTGAACCTTCGGTTTTTCCACATATACAACATGTGGATATCTAACATCATTTATAAAATTTTGGGGCTGATGCAAGGGAAAATACAAACGTAAGAACTCTGTTAAAAGCCCAGTATGAACTTATAGGAAATATATTACCACCTTGGGAAGTTCATGTTGATGGCGTATTGAAGATGTTCTCCAGCCAACAATGACTGAACTTGTCGTCAAGGTCATAAACTTGACAGTATCCCAATTAATCCATAAAAAAGCAAAAGGTCAACGATCTACTAATTATATGTATTTATGAGAGAAGGATACAATCGTTACAAATGTTTGAGTAAGCAACACGTCGCTTGAAAGAACATAGAGCCGACCTGCACATAGAACAGCTTATAAGGTATGTGAAATAGTCAACATAAATTTCTTCTAGTGAAACACAAGGAGAACGATTTCTACAGTTGTTTACTTGTTTGTACACAAAAACATTTAAATGACATACATGAAATGGAGATCACCGTAATCAGTAACCATTTGAAGAAGGAGTGGTGGTTTCCCATCTTCAATGTCCTTTAGAAAAAGATGTTTTCCGCTTCTCCCAGCAATCCACGATAAACGATATGCCATCTTTTCCAATTTATAGGAACCACGGAGAAGGGGTATCTGCATATGAAAATAAATAACTTAGTAAAGAAATCCTCTAAGCATCCCATCATTCATTGCCACACAGCCACACCAGACCAGTTGCAGTCAACAGTCCACCACAACCATTAATCTACTAAATGGTAACGATAGATGGTAACTTGGTAAGCATAATCTACTAAATGGTAACGATAGATGGTAACTTGGTAAGCATTACTATGAACAAGATAGCAGCACACATTGAACAAAGAAGAATAAGCATAAATAACACTGCAGTACTGAGCAAACTCAGGAGCAAAACTGAGAAACAAAACATCATAATCATAACATGAACATACAGAATGACCATAAACTGATTTTCCGTAAAACTGATGGCATTTACTGGAAACTCACTTCATATATGGTCCTTATTGTAATGAGTGACTATTTATATGGTACAAGATAGAAAGATCCAAATACATGCAACAGAGATAGAGGTTCAAGATTTTGAACGTAACCTGCTTGTGTGATCTTGTTCCAAGGTGTGGTGTTGCAAAAGTTATGAAATTAATAGGCTCCAAACCAGCAATTTTGCCTCGATCAATAGGTTGGTTGCTGGAAACATCAGTGACTTGCTTCTCATGCTCTTCATGAGAATCTATTTCTGTAGCACTCTCATATATCAATGCAATAGCATATCTTGCAATTAATCCACCCAATGAATGGGCAACAAAGGAGATCTTCTGAAGCTCTGGTCTACACTCAACAACTGAGAGCACCTTAATACAAAGAAGTAAAGGCAGAGGTCAATTAAAGGGAGTGTGTTGAAGAAAACTATAAGGGTTAACAATCATGTCATATTTATTTTAAAAAGGCAGTAAAATTATCAGTCATAGAGTGCTCAATCTAGCATAGCTTCGAAGCATGCAATATGTTAGCCATTAACTCATGAATAGTTCTATACCTACCTCCTCTGCTAATCTTCTTCCCATCACATCAACTCCATCGAAAGTTCGAGCTGCCCCGTTGCATCCACTGCCTAATAGGGCAACCAAAAAAAAGTCACACTTACCATAATGATTATGGATCCTTTAATATAAGAGGGGATTGTTGAACACCAACCAAACATGTGAACTACCTACCTTCTCAGTTTACTTATCCAAATTAGCAGCCCAAAAAAGAGTAGAAAATATGAACTGAACTTACAGTGCCTGGCGAATTGAACTTACAGTGAACAACCACATCCTCAGGGTGTTTTTTGATGAAATGTTTTGCTGCATAACGCCAATTTTCTGCACTGCACAGTTGAAAGGGAAAACCTTTGTGAAATATGGAAATGGATGTGGATGTGTCCTCACAGAAATATTCTAGGAACTGTATCTTGGAGCTAGACATTTTATTAATGAAAATTGCAGCCAGATAGTTAACTTGCAAAGAATCTAAGGTAGAATGGATTAATCTGTACCATATTGCATTCCTTGAATACTTAGAAGCACCTTTTGTGTTTATGGGTAAACATGAACATAAAGGTGTGGCACATTTACTAAAATAAATACTACTACTAAACACTGGCAATTTGGATGATAACTAAGAAGGTTATAACCTAAAAAGACAATTTTTTGGGTTTACATGTGTACACGTCCTGGTTGCCAGCATTGCACATGGATTCATGTTGTACCCTCAAGGAGCGAGTGCCAAGACTGCAGCCGAATGAATCGCATTATCATGTAGTTACTATATATATCCAATGTTCGTCTTACTGAATACTAGTGAGCAGAGTACCGTGTCCTGTGAACTGGGCCTACACACCACTAGTAGGTGGCACAAGCACAAGCACTATAGTGAGTGAGTGACTGTTATAAGAACCTTTAATTGAGAAAAATGTTTCCATTTTCTTGATGCCATTGACGATGCAAGTGCTCACAAGTCACAATCTCACATTTGTTACAGGTAAAGCCTCGAAAAGATTCAGTGCAAGTTTTGAAATGTGAAATGTGAAAGCACCACTAGCCACAGATGATTTTTAAATCCAAAATTCCCAAAGTCGACAATTCCCAAGGTGTTCTCTTGGGATCTACCACATCCACTACACCAAAGTGCGGATACCCATCTGAAACCACCCAGCCTGATCACACTTTTTCAGTCCAAAAATGGAGTATAATTTTTTGTCTGAAAGTGCATATTAAAATATTAAATACAATCCTAAAAACTATATTAACTCCAACTTTATTTGGTCCAAAGAATCGTTTAATCGAATAGTTCGTCATTGAAATCAACGAGATGATCATTCGAGCGAATATAGTTTGAAGCTACGGTTGGTGAAGGGAAAGGCGTCCAAAAGAAAGACACAAATCGAAAGCGAGTAGAGGAAGACGGATCACCTGCCGACGATCCCATTGACCGTCACGACCAGATGCGTCGGCGCCGGCCTACTCCCTCCGCCCCCCTCCCCGCCGGCGCCGGAGCCCGAGGGCCCCTCGTCGGCGGCGGACACCGTGAAGCACCCGGGCCGCGGGAGGCACGCCGCTCGCAGCCGCCCCCGCAGGCGCGGACGCTGACGCTGACGCTGACTCTTCTTCTCCTCGCCCTCTCCCTCTCCCTCCGCCATTTTTTTACTCTCTGAGACTCTCTGACCCGGACATGGGTTGCTGGTTCTGGGTCTCCCTCCTCTTATACGTGGTGGTCGCTGGTGGTGGCGAGGCGTGGCGTGGCGCGAGAATTCAACCGAACAGCGCGCGGGGCAGCAGCGGCGGCGGCTGCTTCCGCCTCGCGCCGCCGCGGTGGTCGCGCACGGTTTTGATCGGTCGCGCACTCGCGCTCGCCCAGGTTTTGTGGGGTTTTCTGTTGGTTTTGCGCTGTGCCGGGAAGAAAAGAAGCAGCCTTTCTCCCCTTTTTTTTGTTCCTTTGGAGCCTGGATAATGGACGCATCGTCAGCACGTAATACAGTGGAGATGGATCTAGAGCTACCCGTGACACATTTTCTCGGATGCACAAACTCCACTTGCATTGCTTTTCTTTTCCCTGTTAAAATGTCAATAGTGTGGCTGTCAGGATGTGTTTGTGTCTTTGGTATCAAGCTGTGATTATGTGAAAATGCGCGCGCCAACACAGCAAAACGAGTGTTTGTTTCTTGTGGTTCACAAAGAATGATACAAAATGTTCTAGATAGATAGATAGACACTCCTTTTTAGTACCTCCATTCTCATATGTATAAAGAATAAGGTCCAATAACCCATTTTCCTTTGGTTCTAGATAGTAAAGATGATGTTCGTTGTCGCCATGGATTTGCATCACTCGACGGCCCGTTCCAATTATTTGAAACGATTTTTCACATATACTAGAATGTGGAAAGTTGTTGGTAAATTGGAGGTTTGACAGTTGGGAAAGCAGGGACGGCAACGAGAAATTCAGAGTCTAACGTCCTCGTCCTTCCAAATCTAGAAGGGCGTGTTCGGAAACAGGCTGCAAAGTTTCAACTGATTAACTGATGACTCGGTCACCAGGACAATTTTATTCTCCTCTCTAGAAGCGGACGGCGAAGACCTCATGCAGCTCCATTGATGATATCTCGACTATATGCTAATCATCATTTTCTGAATTAAAAAACAAACAAACCTGATACGAGCATCCACGTTGCGCTCTAGAGCTTTCTTTGAGAAAACTGAAACATAACCCTCTACGTGGCAACTGACAATGAGTAATGGTCTCAAGAGTGGTTAAAATTAGCTAAAATCTGCCTCTGAAGACTGTTCTAGCGGTCGGTGATCTTCACGGCAACAGGGTCGCTGCAGTAGGGGCAGTTCCCAAACAAAACATCAAACGACCTGTGAAGTGCCAACAGGTGAGAATAGATAAATTGTGCGAAAACAAGCAGATCATACAATATAGACAAGTGCATATGGAGGTGGTAAAAAGATTGTCTTGGGCGTTCGATCATTTTGACGTACTGCCTTGTTGTAGTAATCGCGCGTAACCAGTCTCTCAGGCAGACAGAATGGAAAGCTCTACTGCAGCTCGGGTTTTCACATGTGTAATCTGTCGTGCCCCCGCTGTGAGTCCCAAGTTCATCATCTTCCAAAGCAAAGACTCAAGGATTAGGGTCAGGATTCAGGAACTACGTCAGACAGAAAGGTTGCACAAATGGACAGAATAAATCTGCTCACCAATTGGCAGATGCTTCGCATAACATATTCCACAATCAACTTGCTCGTCATCTTCGATGTTGACTGAAGGTGGTGGAGGCAAAGCGAAATCCAAGACAGTTGACAGGTTTTCATGGAATTTCTTGTCTGCACTCCTAATAATAGAAAAAAAATGCTAAAAAATAGGATATTTATTACACTTTGCTGTAATCCTACTTTATTAGTACTAGGAAATACATCATGAACTATCCTGCATGTCCTGGTGTTCATAAAGCAAAATACACATTGGTGTTTAGGAAAGAAGATATTACAAAGATATTACATTAAGCATGGCTAAGCATGTCAGTATAAAATTTTGTATGGGACAAATGTACAGCATGTAGTGTAAAGCTAAGGATATACCACTTTTTGCGATATTTTCTCCAATTAGTTATCAATCTGTCCAGTTTCCCATCTGTTCCCAGGAAGCGACACCTGAGAAAAACTGACCATCAACGATGATGTGTTCAAAGTACTGTGAGTCTGTAATGAAATTGAACTTACTCTGGCAATGATCTGGGCTTCCGCGCATTAACATGTAGTAAAAGATAGCAATCATCACCTAGCAATGCATGACAACACACGCTTTAAGCAAAGACCACCAAACGAGCAAAACAATTATTTGGTCAAAAAAAATAAACAAAGTGCATTACCTAAAGCTATACGGCGATGAGACATAGCAAAGGTTGGCTTTGTTGGATCAACAACCCAAAGGACCTTATCAATGTCATCCATTATAGACCAGTAATCTTGCAATATCTTCAGGTGCTAGTTGTGTACAGTGGGCAAGATCACACCACACAACGTAATAATTCAATACGGGTTGCACGTGAATAAGAAGTTCATAAGACTGAATTCATAACAGACTTTTTTTTTAAAAAAAACACTCTTCGCATACCTCTTGGAACTGGCAGACAACATCTTTTAGTCTTGAGCCTTTTGACCACTGTAATTTTGGTAGATAAGGAACATCCTGTAACAAGCAAACAAGGTAAATGGCATAACGTGCATTACCATTCCACTGATGACATGAAAAGTGTGAAAGAAGCATCGCAAGTCCGGCAGGATATACCGCCACAAGGGAAGGAGGAATTGAAGGGTAGTTCATGGGCAGCGTGATCTCCAGTAAATGGTTTCGTCCCTGATCATCCCTGAAACCAGGAAGAATATTACAAACTATAAACTAAAAGTAAACATGACATAACGTTAGTACAAAATTTAAGAATATCAAATAGGTGATGTGTGTTTGGATATTTCCTCGTAGTTCTGAAATGTTTCCATTCTAATCTCTTCATTAGCTTAATAAGAAGATGTTTGCTGAACAATTTATCAAACAGCAAGACATCATGTAGTTTCTCCTCCAATCTATAGCAAATAGCATTGCTACTCCTCGAAAAAAAAAGAAGCTTTGCTTCTGAAGAACTTCTACTGTCAATTTCCTCTCTGGGTGTCCTGATTGTAAAATCTGGTTTGCGATTCCATGAGCCATGGTAGTGATGAATGATAAACCACAGAGCCATAGGCCAAACGCCACACATGCTGGTAAACACAGGAGAAGAGAGATCCTTACAGGACGCGGAAGACCAGGCACGACACGCCGCCGTCACCCTTGCTGCTCATCAGCCGCTCCCACCCGACCTCTTCGATCTGCAAACACACAAAAAGGACAGAAAATTCTTATCAAACACACGACCGACGCAGTTACACCACCCGGTGGGGCATTTCGTCGAGCAGCTGGCGTACCTGCGCGAACACCGAGCTGTAGAACGCGGCCGGCCGCCGCGGCGCTTCCCCCTCCCCTTCCGGCTCTCTTTCCGCGGCCGCGCGCACGGACTCGCGTGAGGCCGTCGCCTGCAGTGCCATGGCTGGCTCGAGAGCGCCAAGGGATCCCCACGGCGGGGGAGGCGACAAAGCAACCAGCCAACCAGGCGGCGACTCCCCACAACTTCTTCGATCGCTTCCGTTTACCGGAGATTCAGCGTTCGCCAGAAGTGGAGGTGTCGAAAGGAATTCTTGGGCGGCGACCTCGCCGGCGGCTCGCCGGAGCTCGACCAACGCCGCCTACTCGTGGTTTCGGTGCTCGGCCCATATCAGCAATGAGCACATATCCTCCATGGCCCAATAAAGGCCCACTTCTCGGTTCCGGAGAAGGAACCATCCCAATGTGCCGGCTCAATCCGGTTCGGCCTGAGGAGAAACTATACGTGGTCCAAACAGCCCATCTCGCGCTAGGTTGTGTACCTTGCCGGTTGGATTACCAAGGCACGCGCCGCGCCGCCGCGACGGCTCGTGATCCCCCTCGTTCTCCGCCGCGGCGGCGGCGCCGCCATCGCCGACGCCGCGAGAGCCACGGGTACGTACGCCGTCTTCCTCTTTCGAGTATCCCTTCTGTTTCCCTCCGCCGTTTCTTCGATCACCTGGCTACTGATGTGTTATCTCCTCTCATGGTGATCTAACCCATGAGAGCGACGTAGATCGAATTCAATCGTTAGCACTAGATCATCATCTAACTTATGTAATCAAAATCGTGTGTATATCACAACAAATTCGAAACAGTAAACTCGAATGATCAGCAAATTAATCAGATAGGAATTAACTAGGTATATAATAGATGCGAATTATTCAAACATGCACTTAATTAGCAGCAGCAAGTAGCGATATTTTGATGCAATGTACGTCTTCGCGTATTAAAACCACACAGAAGCTTAACCACCACCACATTGTGGAGCAGCAGCAGCAGCTAAAACCGACCCAGTTGATGCATAGCTAGGCAATTGCATTACATAGCGGCAACAAACAAAATAAGCACGCAGCCATCATCAACACCATCCATGGCATTCGTACGTGCGGGTATCAAATTACCAGAAGAAGACTAACCTAGGTTCTTCTCATCACAAACTTCAGTAGCTTAGCGACCATTTGGGGTCGAGATCGATCTAGGTCATGGTAGCTGGGGATAGGAGGGGGAAGAGTAGCTAGGCTAGCCGAGCCTGTAGAGGCCGCCGTCGTTGATGAAGTGGCCGTCCATGTAGAAGGCGGCGGCGTTGGTCGGGTGGTAGCTGTCCATCATCACGAACTGCATCTCGTCGGAGGGCTTCCAGTGCCGCTTCCTCTGGTTGATGAACCAATTGTTGATCTGCTTCAGGTCCAGCCCCGTCGACTCGGCCAGCGCCACCTTCTGACTCTCCTGCTCAACACGTAAGGTAGATATTCAACAGGAAATCTGGATAGTGATTGCTTGCATTCCTTTGTTGGCATTGCATTGTTTCATATCACATAAATGCTAGATGATGACTAGTAACAGAAAAGTTGCATGGTGATATAGCTTTGCATTCATTTGTTGGCATTGCATAATTTCATAGCCTGTCAATGAAAATTTTTCTTGTAACCATTTTTCCTTCTATCTTAATAAGATTCAGATGGCCTTTCTTCGGTCATCCTGGCCAAAAATAATAATAATCATGGCATAGAAATGCTATAAACAGAAAGAGTACTGTTTGGTGCATTCGATGCGCTATAAAGTTATGGCGGTTTTGGGGGGAAATGATAAGAAAATACAAGAGCAGAAGTTTGATATATATAGCATGGGTAAAATACAGAGTTACTTATCCTACTAGTTTCGATGCAAACCTTGATGCTAATGACTATAGCGCACCAAAAACAATTAATTGATAAAAAGCATGTCAAAGACCCAGATGGCATGGTTGAATAGAAGCATACCATGACTGGCTTCCAATCTAGCTTTATAAAATTACAAAAATCATTTCAAATAGGTGGTCATAGCTTGCAAAATAGCACAATATATCTACAAATATTTGAATGCACCAAACATGCGTATGTCACGCAACAGATGTTCTGATTCTCTGGATGGTTTACTTTAGCTTCAGTAATTACATAACGATAGATTTCAAAGGAAATATGGGATGATGCACTAACTAACTATATGCGCCTACATCTGACCTGAATCTACAGGGCACATCACAGGTGTTGGCTGCACAGTATCGAAACTAAAAGTAACTTCTATTTAAAGTTCAGCATCCCTAGTCATATAGATCATAAGATCAATATGGAAAATTAAGAAGATGATCTTACCGAGGGGTAAGGCCATTTGTAGTGCAGCTCCCACCAGTTGAGGAGCTGTTGACGAGCATCCTTGGGGAGCTTCCCTTTTTTCTTCTTCTTTGACAGTTCTTGCTTCAGGGAGCTCAGGTAGCCACTGTACTTCTTCAGCAAATGGTGCTTGAGCTCCTGATCCACACCATGCGCATCAATCTCAGGTAGCTCTGTCTCTCCTCCGCTACCTTCTTGGTCCTCCTCAGAAGAGCCTTCAAACATGTCACATGAAATAGATAGCAAAGACAAGAAATTGATGATGGCTCACATAGGTAGACTAATGCAAAAGAAATCAGGAAAAACATGTACATCTCTTCAGTAGTTATTCAAATTGAATTAAGTAGACCAAAGAATGCAGTCAGATAAACGATAAATAGTTGATTACAAAGTAGACAAGAATAGCATGTAAACTAAATATTAGCTTTAGAATTAAGTAGCTGGTGCTGTACCTATTGAAATTGACAAAACAGGCAACCTATTTTGCTATGAATTCAAACAAGAGAATTTAAGTTGCAGCAGAAAATATATACAAGAACACTGTGCTTAATTTAATCAGCTTATGGTTTACGAAAGTGAAGATACTGGCAACACGATACTTGCTCTTAGAATACAAATTATCCATTGGTGTAAAATGTGTGGTGATAGTCACTTGTAAACTTTCTCACATAAATGGTATCTATCTTTCCTCATTCTCTTGAGGGGAAAAAAGAAAAAAAAAACTTATTGTACAGGAGTAGCGTTAAGAAAACCCATCTCATAATAAGTTAGGGTTTGTAAAACAGTGTACAAGCAAGCACACAATATTCTCAACACATCCTTGTTTAGCCATTATCTATTCAATAGCTAGATGATAAAACATTCTGACACAAGGAAATAAAATAGTAGGACTATGGAGCTAGACCAGTTGAATATGCTAACGTGTTAATATGCTTTTATTTTAAGAAATTGCACACTTAATTTTTTTTTCAGAAAAAGAACCAGTCGATTACTCCCTCCAATCAAAACTATTTGAAAGTTTAGCACAAAATTTGATCAAAATTTTAAAATTTCAACCATCAACAATTTCTCAAATGCTTTTTTTCAAAACAAAAAAATATAGTTGTAGATTTACCTCCAAAAGTAAAAAATTATAATACCATAAATGTATTAATTTGATTAAGTTACTCCAATATAAAATTGATTGTCAGAATTTTAAAAGTTTGACCAAATTTTGTCCTAAACATCAAATATTTATGACCAGAGGGAGTAGCATCTATAAAAAAAATTACTCCTCCATTTCAAATTACTTGCTCTAGCATTGTCATCCTAAGTCAAACATTTTTATCTTTTGACTATTATTTTCTAGAAATTCATATAGTTTAACATCATTAGATTTATGTTTTCAGATTCACTATAAGAAATATTTTCACAACATACATAATTCATATGTTCTTAAACTACAAGAATTTCTAAAAAAATGATGGTCAAAGATAAAAATGTTTGACTTAGGACAAAACTAGAATGGCAAGTAATTTAAAACAGAGGGGTATAGAATTAATTAAACAAAATGAAAACCATGTTCAAGGATAACAGAGCACTGCATGAGAAATGAACCCTACAAATAATCATTAGAGGACTAATTCTGTTTTATTGAAGTATTAGGCATACTAGGTACAAGAAATGCAGTATATAAATATCTTAAATGGTGTCTTGGATTAAATAATTATAACTATTATAGTGCAGTTAACCCTTTGCGTTCTTTCAGTGCAAAGATGAGATAGTTTCTCTGATGTAAACAGTCCTGATTGGGAGTCGTGATCTTCGCAAGATTTTCAAAGGGAACGCCACATCAAGTGTGATGAGTACTATGATAGTTCTAAGACATGTTTACTTAGCTTTTGTAAGGAATAACATTTTTTCTTCCAGTGGAGCAACTCAACTAATTATGCAAGGATAATACAGGTCCTAGTGATATCTAGGTCGACAGGCCTATTAAATTTTATTGTAAGGCAAACAATATAGATTGATTGCACTGAAAACAGTTTCAGTAGACTTGTTAGGAGAATAATTTAGTACATTTAATTTATTTACTACGTACAAAGAACAATGCTAAATCTAGCACTAAATGTTGTAAAAGTTCGTTTATTTAGAGTGTATGCACGTAGTTACTGATGCCAGAAATTGGCTAAATTGGTGCATCTGATAATCATTTGTGCTTTTTTTTTTCTTTTTATGTGTAGCAAGTCAATGTCTCGCCAGTAAACTGTTTATCTTAATGGTTAATATCTTGTATAAGTAGTCTCCTCATTTAAATTTTTGTGGAGACTGCTTCTATGGTATCAATTTTGTTGTGAAAATTCACAAAACTTTTTAATTGTTTTTGTAGCTTGGGTGAACCGGGTATTCTCTCCTCTACTACGCTAGATTAATCCATACATACAAGCTAAGGCTACTGAAAATCAGCTGATATCCTAGAAATGAGAAGAAGATAACTTCGTTTTGGACAGAAGGGTTGTTCAATGCCACCTTTATGTTAAATTCTCTACTCTACAAGTATTTTTCAAAGCCACAGAACCTCGCACTCCTATCAAAGCAAATATGTGTTTCTAATAAATGTAGATGCCCGTTAAACATCTATAATTTTGTATCCGTGCATTTCCACAGAATATAAAGAAGAATTATTTGTACTTGTCAAACAGCTTTTGAACTTGCGGCGTTGCTTCATCATCTCATCTTGCTCTTTAAAAGAAGTGCAGGGCAAAGGTAGGTTCTACACCCATCCTTACTCCGGAACTTTTGCAGCTGTAAATTTGGAGGTATGTGTGTCTGTTTTTTGTAACAATTTTCTGTAAAAACAATATAGCATACTTACATATTAATCTTGCATATGTTTAATATTTCAGCATAATTATTTATCATTTATTTAAAAAATCATGTTTTAAACATTTAATATATATTTAGTTATGATCAATTGCAACGTGGACTATGGTGCTAGCATATTCATTTAATCACGCATATCCGTTGCTTGCATGAAGTTCTAAAACATAAAGCCACATTAGGGGAAAAAAGGATCAATAAATGAAGGGTTAGACGATTTTCCCCACTTTTGTGCCCAACTTGTGAAGATTTACTGCTTATGAAAGGAGCAAAGAACATTTGGTTTACTCTGCAAAATGAAGAAAAACAGGGAAAAAAGTACAGAAGGTAATTTTGACTCATGCATTCTTGGTCGGACTCCCTAAAAAACATCTATAGTAAGGTCAGACTCATCCAAAAATATTCACAGGAGCAGGGCAATTATTTCATGTAACCCCACGGGAAAATTTTCAAAAATGACAATACGAGTCATGAGTAAATTATACCACAGCACATCTTGTATTGTGTAGCACAAAATATTGCACTTCTATAAGACTTTATTTGGTCCATATAACATGAATCATGTAGAAAAATAATGCATAACTTAATTTTTCGTAAATAAATAAGAAAAAATATCTTTGCAATAAAACACCAAGGAAAAAAAAGGGAACAATCAACTGGGAGAGGTAGCTCGGTCACTGCCTAAATAGTTTCCTTGTGTTCACTAAATAGATGAAAATATTATCGAACATAGCAGCTTTACATTAAAAAAAGAAAAAAGAAAACCGAATTTTCAAGGAGCTGCACTCGCATGCCTGGAAACAAAACATGATGGAATGTATCATGCAACTTGTAATATATTAAGATTTGCAGGATTTTTAAGACTGCATTTTGAAGAACTAAATTAAAGTGATATTTATGTTTTAACTTGTATTAACCAAAAACTAAACGTATATCTTTATGGCTAATAAAATTAAGATCAGAAGCAAACAAAGAGGACCTTCATTACCCAGCTGCACCTCAGACTAAATGTACAGAAGATGTCTGACACATCAAGAGAAAGGAATGCCAGACACCGAAACTCCAGAATTTAGAAATGAACCAACACAATCAATTTGGCAATCACAAAAAGACACGAGGGTAACAATTATCATCCAAAAGATTTTTGTTAACTCAATTTGTCGAGTTATACTTCTGTCCTCCAGTTGCATGCATTGTCTTTTCTAGTGACGTTCCATTGCAAAATCAGTCAGCTCTTTTCTATCCCATTGTTTTCTTTTGTTTGCTTTTTAGCAAGCAAGTTTCAGTATCTCTTTTGGTGTTGCCTCGAGACAAACGGAAACTCGTGATATCTGTGTCCCCTGCTTTTGCATGGCCTTGAAAGAATGCATGCAACGAAGAATCTTGGAGTACATCAGGTGCAACATCAGTCAGAAAAATGCAGTGTTGTTTTGTGATTAAATCAATCTATGGTCCTAAACACAGTTAGGATTGATCATCTCCAACCTTGACTGGGTGATATTCAGGTTACCTCGTGAATCAGGTAAGCCAGTCATAATTTTTTGGAAAAGAGAACGCATAGAGGAGTACTAGTAGTAGTAGATGTGCGTCTACCTAGGTCCAAGTAGTAGGACAACGAACAATTGAACCTGAGAAGAAATGAGTTGACAGCTGAAAAATACAGATGCATTTGAACTTGGACTGGCCTTGGAAAGCATCCAATGTTTCTTGACCGCCATTACATATGAGAGAGAAAGAAGAGAAGACTGGCATAAAATACACGAACAAATCTACTCCTCCTCTCATATAGTCTATATAATACTGGTACTATATAGCCAAGGAGATCACCAAAACATTGCAACGAGATCTCACATCAAATAATAGGCTATGCTCTTGCTTAACTGTATCTTTCTCGAGGCTAGCTCTGACCGTTCTGTCCATGCGACTTCACTGGTCAGAAAACACAGAATACTAAGTGATGGAGTATACTGCTGTACATATTATCCCATTTACTCATCTGTCTACCTACGGTGTACAGTATGTAGGAGTAATACATCTAACTGACCATTGAATATCTATACAGGACTGACCTCACTACCTGTTCAGGGCTTTTCCTTTCAACAAACTTGTTCAGGGTTTCAATTAGTTTCTTTCTACACAAGCATGCATCTGAATTCACTATTGATATGCTGCTACTGTGCATGCAACACACATGAGATCGATTACAGCTTCTACCCTACTACATGCTCCAATAATGAAGTGATTGTGTGGCATAGTAGTAGCAGCACCTGTGCATGCATGGATACAGCTCCTGATGAGCGACAAACCCTGCACACTGAGCGTCAACTGTGTGGTTGTACTGCTACTTACTATGCTCTCGTGACAGGTCATTAGAAAGGGCTATCTGGAACCACCTGATGTTCGCATTTTAAAATTTAGCAAAGACTAAGAAGAACACAAGAACACAGGCAGGGCACTGTGTATCCACACAACAATCTGGAAGACCACAACAACACCTCATATAACCAAGAGAAGAGATTCTAGGACAACAGGTAGCCACTTCGTTTCTCCAGGGGGTGAGAAAGATGACAAGAATGTTGTTCTGGCCTTGCGTGACAGATGGGGGATCGATGCATCAGCCTGTAGTCTCTGAACATGTACATCCCTCTCACACTCTCTCTCTTCTCTCTCTCTCTCTCTCTCTCTCTCTCTTTATGTGAGATGTTTGTGCAGGGGGATCAGTAAAACTCACACAGCATGTGTCCTTGTTCCACTGACATACGGCAGTGAGACTCCTCGGCTACGCACTGTTTGCTTGCACAGTGAGCTAGCCTTACCCCCAAAACCCTAGAAGAAGAACATGGGAAGGACGGACTCCTCTCATCACCGCCTTTGTTTCCATCCCGGGGAAAAGATGTGGCTGAGCCAAAGAACTTCTCTACTCGGGAGAGTCACATGCACATGTTCTTTCAGAAAGGGAATCGAAAATCAACCAGCTGCCGGCATGAGCAGCATACATATTTTTTTCCATTATCCAAAAAATAAAAGAGTTGCATAAACGCCAAGAGAACCCAAAGGAGAACCTCTCAATGGTATTATTCCTCAAGATGAAGATGGAGATGGATATGTATGATTGTAGAATGATTTAGCTCACAGTAGATTTATTGATTTCCCAAAACCCTAGGTATTGGGAATTCTATAATGTAAAAACATAGGTTTTGCAGTTTATTTCAAGAAAATTAAAGATTTGGGGCAAATTGTTTAGCACTACCTAGATTATGTTAGGAATGTCCCGAATCCCCAGGTTTTGTGAAATGTACTTACACTCTTTTGCTTAATCTTTTTCTAATTAGGGTATCGATTTTAAATATAGCAAAAACATCAGGAGAAATTTCTGAAGAACCAGACCACAAATCGTCAGGGCTATTAGCTGCACTGACGACTGAGATGTGCATGTGCCGGTGACTATTCCTTCCCAACAGAAGAAATGATCAGTGGTAGAAGCATCAAATGGAAGAATCCCACATGCATGGCCAAGAAAAGCAATCAGGGGAAAAGAATCTTTTGGAAACCCTGATGAGAACTTGCGGGATTTTAGAGCACCAAACACCGAGCAGACCAGATCATCTGCAGGGTCACTGACACGCATGCATGTACGAGAAAAAAACATACACCTACACAGATGCGTTTTTCCTGGCCCAGAAATCAAACATGATAGTAGATGCAGCTATATATCCAACCAAGAAGTAGACCAAATCAAATTGTCAGCAAACCAACAAATAGATCGAATCAAATGGACAAAGAAACAGCCAAGCCGATGAAACCGTGATATAAACGAGCAGATCGATCGAAGAAGACGACATGCAACAAGAACATGCAATGGATTTGTACATGGATAGAAGATCAAAGATCGATGGATGGATGGATGTGTTGTATTACCGGAGGAAAGGATATTGCGAAGCGATCTGCCGGAGATGGAGAGCGTGTTCAGCTGCGTCTCCACCCTCCTCAAGAACTCCATGGCCTCCTGCAGCGGCCTCGTCAGCTCCTCCCTGTACTTCACCAGCATCTCGTGGTACGCCTCCTGCGCACGCACACGCACGCCGCCGGCGAGCTCAAGATATCTAAGAGGAAGGCGAGCAAAGTAGGTGTGAGAGAGATTGCGAGCTCACCATGAACTGGTCAAGCTCCGGCTCAGTGGCGGCGCCGAGGCCGCCGAGCGCCGTGCGCTGCCGCAGCTCCAGGTCCTGCGCTACCGCCGTCAGCCTCGCCGCCACCTCCGGCGGCGCCCCCACCTGCAACCACCACGACATGCCGAGGCACATACGCTATGTAAAGCTGTAGCTACGCATACGGGAGCTTGACATGAGATCATGTAGGAGGCGGCGGCGAGCGCATGCATGTTGGTAGGTCAGGCTACCATATGTGGGACTTGCCTTCTGGCAGTCGAGGTAGGCGGCGAGGAGGGAAGAGTAGTGGGGGTGGGAGATGATCTTGGCCTTGATGGCCTCCACGTCGGCGGCGTACGACGCCGACGCCGACGCAGACGCCGATGGCTCCTTCGCCTTGCCGCACGCGTCGAGCAGGCTGCCGTTCGCCAGCTGCAGCACCGGGTTCCCGCTGCCGTTGCCGGCAGCAGCGACAGCCGCCGCCGCCGTGTTCAGCGTTAGCGGCATGTGCGCCATGCCGCCGGCCTGCGTCTGCTGCGGCGGCGGCGGTGGCGCGACGATGGCGCTCAGGGAAGAACCCCATGGGTGGTGATGCTGATGCTGGTGGTGACCGTGGCCGCCATGGCCTCCGCTCGCTCCGACGGCCCCGAAGTGGTGGGAGATCTCCTCCATTAGAGAAGATACGCAGAGAGCTAGCTAGCAGCTAGGCGATCTCCAGTGAAGTATTGGTGCAGCGATCGAGCTCTCCTGCGCAAAAGTTTGGATGCAGCTCGAGCTGAGGTGAAGTTCTTGGACGAAGAGAAAGAGGAAAAGGAAGAACCGGAGAAGAGAGCAAGAGTGTGCCTTGCCTTGCGTACCTTGAGCTGAGCTAGCTCTCACTCCTCACCCTCTCTAACCAAGCTATCATTAGAGATAGAGAGGAAAAGCTGGAAGCCAATACAGCTACTGCCTTTGGAGATAGAGAGACATTGTTGTGTAGTTGTAGGGTAGTAGTAGAGGAGTGGAGGCTTGCTTTTGCAGGTCAAATCAAAGGGCCTCTCGGGAGTGGCTTTTGTAGGGAATTTTCTGGCTTGCGAGAGGGGGAGAGTGGAGGAGAGGCTGTGGATTTGTTTTTTTTTTCTTTATGATTGAAAACACGATATGCTTTACTACTACATTACCTTTGTTTGATGATCGAATCATCAGCGTGTGTTGTCTATAGATGAGCATCTTTGTTTTGACATGAGTTGATCTTGTTATTTCATTAACTAACTGATCTCGATCGATCGGTTTCTTTTGCCGTTGAATCTTGCGTGTACTTTAGATGATGATGTAGAGGCACCTCGAATAAAATATTAGTTAATGCCATCACCTGTGGTCGTACTTTTGAAATTTTTGACTAAAATATCACTAAGGCGCAAAAAAAATTACTAAGGCGCCATCTAAAAAAAATATAAACCCCTGTACCTCTAGCTGCTTGAAAAAAAAAACTGTGGTATGATTCGTTATGGAAGTAATGTGGGGGTCAAAAGAACCAAGGGCCCCTTTAAAATACAGAATTATCAAAACATATGAATAGAAAAAATGTAAAAATAAAATATCATGTCTATTGGATCCCTAGGATTTGAAAACACATGAAAGCTTCAAAAGAGTTTGATAGTCACACAGGAAAAAAACGTAGTAATTCAATACGTGAGAAGAAGAAAACATGAGGTAAAACATCACGCGCTAATTTTCCTCCAAAATTCCTCTACAATAGTCCATTCGATAGGAATTTTAAAGAAATTGGTAAGAATCAATATTTTGTTTCAAAGTGTCTCATAGATATAAATCCATTGAAATTCCTATTTCAAAGGAGGCCTAACCGTATTGCGGAACATAGTTGGTTAATTAAGGGGATTATTATGCTGGAACATGCCCACCGAGTGATTTTAACTCTGATGCTCTCTATGGATCATAAAATAAACAAATATAATATCACAAAGATCTATTTGTTTTAAAACGAAAGAGTATATCATTAGTGCAGATCCTCTCATTTGTGATGGCATGTAACTTAACTGTACTTTACGGGCCGTCACAACGAATACATCTGAAACGGACCTAAAAAGAGGTCGATTGAGATATGGTCGGAGAGACATGTTAAATGTGTATAAAACTCAAGCCCGTCACGGATGACACATATCATTGACGGGTTTTAATTTAGGCCCGGTTAAGATAACCTTAAATATCTCAATCGGACCCTAGTTGGAGCCTATCACCGATGATCGTCATCTGTGACAGGCTCTAACCTGAGGTCCGTTTGAGATAACAATAACGCCCGTCACAGATGACATTCATCGGTGACGGGCTTTTATTTAGGCCCGATAAAGATAACTTATATGCCCGTCAGAGATGTTATTTTTTGGACTGTTACATATATTTATTGCACACTACAATAACCCGCAACCGCCAGTGCAACTGTATCCCACTATTCACTATTTTGGTGGGAGGTTGAAGAGGGCAAAATTTTAATTTTTTTCCAAGGAAAACAGTAAATTCATAAAGGTAAGTGATAAATAGTAATCATTAATTTAGAAAATTTATCAATTCTCATTAATTTAGCAATACTTATCTTATAAGATGTTTCTCTATTTTTTTTCATTTCTGTAGCGATGGATCGAAGTTGGATGTATGCGAAAACTGTGAAACGTCATAGTCAAGAGTATAGAAATGGGGTATTAAATTTTATAAACGCCGCGGAGGAGGATAGTAATAGAAGAAACAACGATTACATGTGTTGTCCATATGCAGATTGCAAGAATGAGAATATGTTTGATAGTCGAGTGGACGTACGGAACACACGCAGCCGGTGGTTGAAGAAATCATGAAAGATGGTTTATATGGGTCATAGGAGGTGACTCCCGCTACGTCACGCATTTAGAAGGAAGAAGAAAATTTTCAACGGTAAGAGAGAACTTCAGCCTGCTCCTAAGGATTTGTCCGGAGATGAGGTCCACAACTTGGTCAAGGACATAACCAATGAGTTTGGGAAGAAAAGAAAACGTATTCAGGCAAAGGATAAGGGTATGTGGAAGAAAAAGTCCATATTTTAGCGACTGCCTTACTGGAAAGATCTTGAGGTCCATCATTGCATTGATCTCATGCATGTAGAAAAGAATGTGTGTGAGACTTTGGTTGGCCTGCTGTTGAATATTCCCAGCAAAACAAAGGAAGGGTTGAACACGCACCTTGATCAATAGGAAATGAATATTCGCAGAGAACTCCAGCCCGTAACAGATGCAGAGATAGGTAGAGTGTACTTCCCTCCAGCCTGCCACACACTGTCGAAGGATGAGAAGATCGTAATGTTATCATGCCTGAAAGATATTAAAGTTCCATCGGGCTATTCAGCGAGGATTAGTAAGTACGTAAAATCGGAAGACCTAAAACTGGTTGGAATGAAGTCTCACGATTGCCACGTGATAATCACACGGATCTTGCCAGTTGCTATCAGAGGCATTCTTCCACCCAAAGTCCGTCATACGATCCAACGTCTGTGTGCCTTTTTCAATGCAATCGGATAGAAAGTTATAGACCCCGAAGATCTAGATGGGTTGTAGACCGATATTGTCAATACCCTCTATCACATGGAGATGATTTTTCCACTGTCTTTCTTTGATATCATGATTCATCTCCCTGTTCATCTGTGAAGCAAACAAAACTATGTGGCCCAGCTTTTCTAAGAGAAATGTACCCGTTCGAGAGGTACATGGGAGTTCTGAAGTCGTATGTTCGGAACAGAGCAAAACCGGAGGGGAGCTTCATTGAAGGCTACACGACCGAGGAGGTTATTGCGTTCTGCGTCGATTACATTTCCGAGGCCGATCCTATCGGAGTTCCAGTGTCTCGTCACGAAGGAAGGTTGTCATGTGCTGTCACAATAGGGAGGAAAAGAATTAGGCCCGATCAAGCTTCCTACGCGCAGGCTCATTTTCCTGTGCTCTAACATATGGCAGAAGTTGGCCCATACTTTGAGAAGCACTTAGCGAAAATCCGGCAGGAGAACTTAGGGCGATCGGAGACATGGATTAACAGAGAATATAACTCTCGGTTCAACGCATGGTTCAAGAATCGTGTTACAATGTTGACGGATATCCCAAATGAGACCGTACAGTTGATGGGGATGGAACCGTGTTGGGCCATAGACACATGCCAAGGATACGATATTAATGGATATACATTTTACACCGTCAAACAAGATGATAAAAGCACAGTGCAAAACAGCGGAGTCCGTATAGATGCATTACAGGATCAAGTTGGGTCGAACACATACTACGGCCGCATTGAGCAGATTTGGGAGCTGAACTATGTGAAGTTCAAGGTTCCTTTGTTTCGATTTCGTTGGGTGAATATACGCACTGGTGTTAAAGTTGATAAGGAGGGTTTCACTTTAGTAGATCTATCCAAGGTTGGATACGCCGACGAACCATTCGTACTTGCGAAACAGGTCGAGCAGATTTTCTACATAAAAGACCCCGCAAACAAGAAGACGCACATCGTCAGAGATGGCAAGCGTCGAATTGTTGGTGTCGACAACACCGTCGACGAAGAAGAATACAACCAGAATCCAACCAGAATCTTCACGCACGACCTCACATCGACCTTCACGATAATCCACAAGAGCCTATGGCATATACTTGATCAGATCATACGGAAGGCATAACCTTGTGACCGATCCCGTTGTACTTATTTGTTCTGTTATTTTTGGAAACGAATGAAGTATTTTGTATTAGTAAACAACCTTTTGTTAATTTGGTGTAGCTTGTATTAGTATTTTCTATTAGTATTTTGTATTATTTACTGCAGTTTATGAAAATAATAATTTTTGTTGTTTATTTAGTTAATTTAGTGAATTATAGTACCTTAGTTAATTATTTGTTGAAATAAATGAATTATTTTACTTTAGTTAATAATTTTGACTTCAGGTGAACAATGGTCAGCAAACAAATTACTTATTTCAATCGGGCCTTAAATAAGTCCCGATAGAGATTGACTCATCTCAATCGAGTCTAGACAAGAGCCCGTCACGGATGAATCATCTGTGACAGGCAGTAGTTTAATGCCCGATAGAGATTGAGTCATCTCAATCGGGCCTAAACAAAAGCCCATCACGGATGACTCATCCGTAACGGGCAGCGGTTTAATGCCCGATTGAGATGACGTCATCTCAATCGGGCCTAGACTAGAGCCCGTCACAGATGAGTCATCTGTGACGGGCTCTAGTCTAGGGCTGATTGAGATGACTGTTTGACCGTACTAAGATTAGGGTTCGAGGGATCTAGATCGAAAATTTTTCTAAGTCCCCAAGAACCCTAGCACCGCCGCCACGCACTGGGAGTTCGCCGCCGCCGTCCAAGACACCTCGTGCCACCGGCCTCCCCGACCTCCGCCGCCGTTGTCGTCCTCCCTAAGCCGCCGGCTTCCCCATCCATTCTGGTCTCCCGGACGCCGTGCCACCGGCCTCCCGGACCTCTGCCGCCTCCGTCATCCTCCCCAAGCGGCATCCTGGTTAGAACATCCTCTTTCCCATCTCTCTCTACAGGAGCACTTTTTTATATCGAATTTGCGTTAACCCTAGCTTTTGTTCTAGAAATTTGCTTTCACCAGAATGTGTATTCTTGTATTTATGTGGGAGTGGATAAATGTGTATTCTTGTACCATGTTGGATCCGCCCCATGGATGGTGCAAAGGTTTGGTATGATGTAGTTGTGGTAGTAATAGTAAATGGAGCTCATAAGTGCAGCATATACATACATATATATATATATATATATATATATATATATATATATATTTGTCCAGAGGTGCAAAGTTTTATTGGTGCATTTTGATGGTTCAGTTTTTTTATTGGTGAAAAAACTGGGTTTAAACTTGAGACGAAGTCCATTTCTTGCTTTGACATGCCTATAATAAGATGTCGCGCCGTAACAAGGCAACTAGCGGTAGGGTGATAGTAGGATAGTTCCATATCAACTTAGTGTGTGCTTATATGCTTAATCGTCCACTTATTATGACTGAATGAACCCCAATATGCTTACTTTTATACTGTAGTATAACATTTCCATTATTATTGTAATTTCAAATATTAAACTTATGTCAGGTCAATTTTTGGGGTTAATGTAGTCTCGAGGAATAATCGCAATATTGTAGATGTCACATATATGCAAAATTGTAGATGCAACTTTTTTGTATGTCAATTTTGTGATATTTGGGACTAAGGATATGTGGTATATATGTAAAATTTGTGATGTTCGGGATATTAGGGGATACGAGGTATATATGTGGATGGATAGGATTTAATTAGCCTTTTTAGTGATGTGTGGATGAATAGGTTTTAGGACTTAGGGTTATTTTAGTGATGAATGATGGTTGATGGATGATTGATTTTAGTGTAGATAGTAAGTACGTTATCAAATCATCGCAGAATACGAGGTGTGTAGGGTCTGAAGGTTGTTTGATCGAGTTAGTGCATTCACAAAACCGATTAAGGCACCTTCAGACCCCAGCGTACCTCGTATTCTGTCTTTTTTGATAATTAGTCATTTATGTATGGATTTTGTTTCTACGTTATCAAGTTATCATAGAATACGAGGTGCTCCGGGTGCCAAGTTGGTTTGGTTGGGTTAGTACATGTACGGAACCGACCAAGACACGTTGGCAACCAGAGCACTTCGTAATCTGTCATTTTTTTATAATTAAGAAACGTATGAAAAGAAGCGACGTCGAGGAAGGAATCAACTAAAGTACAATAATTCATTCATTTCAAGCGAGTGATTTTAGGACTTAGGGTTCTTAGCTATTTTAGGACTTATGTACTTCGGGTGCCAACGAACTTTAATATGAAATTTGTACGTAGATAGGAAATTTGTGATGTGGTTTATGAAATTAATTAATTTTGTTATTTTGTAAGTTATTTAGATGATGTCTCTGCAAGGTGAACCAATGTCGACGATAACTAGTGGGTCCTCAAGGGCACGGACTCGTAGGACAGGGAACAAAATCCCTAAGGAACGCTACACCATAGCAGAGGTGAACCAGGTTGGATTGCCGACTCGTCCTCGGAATGTTTTGGCTAAGTTTAGGTCGACCTGCGATGTCGTAGCGAGGGAGAACTTCACAACTCTCGTGGATGACATCAAGCATGTGCACGAAGCAGAGAAGAACACAGCTTGGCTAAAGTTCAAGGAAAGCTTCGAGTATCCTGCAGCCGACGAGGCCAGGCTCAAGCAGGCTGCTTTCAAGATTATGGGCAATGCTTGGAAGAACTTTAAGAGCAGGCTGGTCACGGAGTACGTATTCAACTCGATGACCCTGGATCCAACCGAGCAATAGCCTTTCATCACGGCAGACACCTGGGAGCAATTCTACGAGAAGAAGTCGACCCCCGAATCCCGGGTCAGAAGCGAGGCTTATCGAGCATTGCAGGCTAGGAACTTGCACCCGCACCGGTTGGTACCGCAGGATATGCTGGGAAGCAAGAGAAATGGCAGGAGGAGGATGAAGCGGCAGCGGCAGCGAACACACCGCCGGTGTTTGCCGATATCCCACACCCATGGGCAAGGAACTGGGCCCGGGCAAGGTACCAAAAGAATGAAGATGGGACAATTTAACTCCCAAATCCCCAAGATCAACAAGTGTACAATAATATAGTAACTGCCTAACCTCAATATTTGTTCGCATTGTTTCCAATGAACTTTTGATTGAACCTAAACTCAATTGTACTGCAGAAGGACTTGGTTGCCGAGCAAGAAGCCTCGCAAGAGGCCTGCTCTGAAAGACGCGAGGATGACATCCTCACTAAATCGTTGGGCACCAAGGCACACCGTGGACGGACAAGGGGACTTGGCTCCAACGTGCCATGGAAAGTTGGATTTCCAGACTATGCGTGGCAGTACAAGAAGTGGACAGTCACGAAGGCGCAGAAAGATGCACGCCTTGCTGCCCGGATCCGGGAGCAGGTCACAGCCGATTTGAGCTCTGAATTCGACGAGAAGCTTGAATCGATGAGGGCCCGTATCAGGCAAGAGATTCGAGAAGAGCAACATATCCCGAAGGCTGCCGCTGCTGTTACGCAACAAGATTTAGCAAGTCCCACGCAAAGGCGCAGCAGTTGCGCATCAACTAAGGCAGGGGAAATTCCACCATCGGTCCCCACCGCCGTCGACCACATAACGGTAAAACTCTCATCCACAACGCATAAAATTCTTAACGAAACCATATGTTACATAATATTTTAAAAATATGGATGAATCTATCGCAGGAACCAACCAGCTGCACCCTGACAGTTAGGGTGATGCCGACCTTCTCGGTTCTGGCAGCAGAGGGACTTGCTTTCAAGCCGACCCTAGAGACAAGAGTGCATGGGGTGCAACTTAGGGCTGACTGTGCGAAAGTGCAAGTTGAATCGGTGAAGCCCGAATTCGATCACTTCCTACTGAGGCATCCACGAATGACGAGGTCCTAACCCTAGGAAATACACGTGGAACCTTCATCCAATGGCCCAAGGACCTCATTGAGATAAGAGTGCTTCTGAGGCCAACCACTGCACCAAGCGGTCGTCCGCCAGTACGACCTGCCCCTGCTCCTTCAGCCCCTCCAGCTCCCGCTCGTCATTAACAGACTTAAGATGTGGAGTTACAGTACAACACGGATTTTGGGATGAGCATATGGAGGCCGACAGCATGGCGATCACTAAACCCCCACCCATGAAGAAGAGCAGGAAGGCGCACTCTTCCCCTCATAGAATAGCTATCGAAAAACCTGCAGCAAGGGGGTGAGGAAAAGGAAAGTTGCAGGGCTCACTTCTTGCTCCAACGAAGCTAGATATGAGCAAGGTGCAGGTAGTAAAGAGGAAGACCGTTCCTCCATCGTCCTTCCAACTAGGCATGCCATTGGTTGGACACGACGTGCTAGGAACGATGGGCACCGGTTGCAAGGAGCTTCACGTGTACTACATCGAGAGATCCAATGTGAGGAGGAAGAATAGAGAGAACGATATAATAGGCGAACACGACCGAGCGCCATTCCTTGGGCCACCAAATTATATCGTGGTAGACTTCAAGGATCTACTCGACCTCTACAGGCTCCGATCGGTGGACACAACCCTCCTTAAGTGCTACTCCTTGTAAGTATTGTTGCTAACGAAAATTAGTCATCTCAATCCGTATAACATGCTTATAAGAGCGTGTCTTGCATGTAGGTATAGTTGGAAGTGGTGTCTAAAGAATGCACCGGAAGTTACCTTCCTTGATCCACAAGTAGTCACTGTCACAAATCTTGTAGGCAACCGTCAAGGAATGGTAAACAACATGTTTGACACCTTCTGGGCCCGACAAGACAGGGAGTACATTATATGCGCCTATAATCAATAGTAAGTGTGTTTCCTAAATACATTACATTACACGTCTAGCTTTAGTATTTAACTTTAACTATATTAATGTCGCAGTGGCCATTGGATCCTTCTGATCATAACACCTAAGTGGAGTATATGCCACTACCTAAACTCCAGAATTGATAAGAAAGCATATGATTGGACCCCGATTCAACTAGTGATAGATGAAGCGTGGGGCTGATATGTGCAAAACGGAGGCCTTCGTAAGACAGGACAGGGCACACTTATCCAAAAAAGGACTTCCCGGTAAAACAATAAATAGGCGACCAGTTCGGATTCCATGTGTGCCACAACATGTGCCTTTTGTGCAAAGATAAGGTGAAGACTTTGGCTGAATTTGAGGTTTGTGATCTCATTTGTGATATATTCTAACTACATCAAAGTATATATATTTATGTAGAGATCGATCGACTAATTTCGAATTATGTACATGTAGGACAAATTTTCAAAGGATCCGGGTAGCAGCTTTGAGGAGATTCGTGAGGAGATAGCCGGCTTCATCCTCCGTGAAATAATTCACCCCAAAGGAATGTTTAGGGTTAAGATTAAATGATAAACATTGTTGAACATCTTAATTGAATTGTCAAAGACATGTGATTATGTAACATTGATGTTTATTATATTTGTTATGCCTATGTAAATACTTCATAGATATATATTGCACGTTATGATGCTTACCACTTGAGCAATATGGATGTGTGAAATATGTGAGCAATATGGATGTTATGTGAATGGTTTTGTCAAATATATGTGAATGGCATATGTGCATGTGAATGGGGATGCTAGGATGTGTATATTGACAATGCTGGGGAATATATCTATTTCTGTTATTTTGCAGCGGACATGGCTAGCAAAGGCCTGAGGCTAGCCAAAAAATGGAATTTATTTTTTTGTGGGTCATACTCATCAGTGACGGGCTATAAGTTAAAGCCCGATTGAGTTATAGTCAACCGTGACGGGCATAAGTTAATATCCGTTTGAGTTATAGTCATCCGTGACGGGCTGTATATTAAGCACAATTGAGATTATTAGTCATCTGTGACGGGCTCCTGTTTAGACCCGATTGAGAATGATCGTCATCCGTGACGGACGCTAGTTGGAGTCCGATTGAGATAGGTTCTCCGTGACAGGCTCTGTTTGACTGGTCGTCTGGGTCAAAGCTATCGGCGACGGGTTTTAGTTGAGATCCGATTGAGATAACTTTATCCGTAACAGCCGTATGTCCGATTGAGATAACTTCTTACATCAGTGACTTCTACGCTTTGACGAATGCCATACCCGATATAGATGTGAGTTGCCGTTCGATTAAGATGTGGGTGACTGTTGTAGTGTATATATGTGCTCGTATTCTCTTGAAATTTATCTCATGAAGTTACGTATATATACGCACGGTATGTTTAATGGTTAAAGTGTATGCTTATAAGCTAGGTGTGGCTAGACTCTAATCTTGTTTAGCCATGTAGGTGTACGTGCTTGTAGACGTAAGTGCACTGTGCCTACACGTGTACTTTGAATTGCATGAATGAAATAACAGAGAAAAGAAAAATCCCAGAATCCTGGTAGGAAAGTAAGTGCAAAACAAGAGAAAGGAAGTAAAAAACACCTGGTAGGAAAGTAAGTGCAAAACAAAGGAAAGGAAGTAAAAAACACAGGAATAACTATTTGGTTCAATCGTAGGAAAAACGTAGAAAACAAATGAGAGAGACTCAAAGGAAGAAAATTCTAAGAGGTTGGAACTCTTACTAAATTTTCTCTAAAATATCTATAGAATTGTTTATTCCATAGGAATTTCAAAGGATTAGATAGGATTCAATTCTTTGTTTCAAAGGTCTTTGAAATTTTCATTAAAATCCTCCAAAATTCCTTTATTTTTTCTCCAAATCAAAGGAGCCTGAAGGATTTTTTTAAAAATTATTTACAGTGATTAAAAAATAGATAAAATAAATGGTAGATGATTGTGATGGATTAAGATAAGAGAGCAGTGGGGAAGCACCGTCATATTTTAGGATGAAAAGAACTACCTAGTTTTTTTAGTTACAACAAAAAAGTTTCTGATGATAAGGAGGGTCTATTTAGCATCGGCATCATATATGATGCATGCGACATGTTTAGTGTGGGTAGAAAGATTTGTACTTTAATTGTTTAGCCCTACAAAAGTTAGTGAAAAAACATGAAGTGAAAATAGTTGCATGACTTTTCCTTTGCTTAGCACAAGAGATGGCGAAATGAAAATCATTGCGTTTCTTATGCTGAAAATTACTTCCTTGTTTTAAATGTATGACAATATTAAACCCACTACTAAAAAATCGATTTTTCATGATGTCAGTGTCATGTGCCCAGGTGTATGTTGACTTAGGGCTTGAGGCGGCCCCGTTCGCCCACGTGGTCATCCCCCGAGGGGGGATCGGGCCCGAGGGTGACGTGGCAGCCGCCCACTCTAAGTCCCGGCGCCCCTCAGTGGCTACCAGATTAGGGGTCGGGCTCCCCCGACCCCCTCGGGCCGCCGCCGCGTGTGTTAGAGTAGGTGGGCGCTCCCAGCGCTCACCTACCCTCATTGATGGCGGCACGACCGAAGTGCGCCTGCACGCGCGTGCCGCATTAAATGCAAGCAGACGCGCACGCACGCGCCTGACACCGGTCACAGCCGGCTGACCGGTCTGTGACCAGTACAAATGACCGATGGGACGCAGCACAGTACCGGACGTGCCGTCTGCACGCCGTTAGGTACGCTGCGCACCCCGTCAGGTCACATCAAAATCATGTGAGCCGGCACAGCTCACTCACCCTACCGGAGTTGGTACGCCAGGTCAAATCACCCGGCACACATCGCCGCGTACGGTTAGGACAAGCAAGTCTCCGGCCGTTTAATGGAGAATGACGCGCGGTGCCATGCATGAAAGATGGGTGGTCTGACAGGGGTCATACCGGCGCTATAGGACGGTGGACTTCCGCCGCAAGCCACAGCGTGGCCCTTAATTGTAAAAGAATAATTTTCCTTTTCTCTAGAATATAGCCTGTTTGGCCCATGTGGTGTCCCCTTGGGAGTATGAAAGGAAGCCCAGGCCTAGATGAAAGGGGTTCGATCCTGGAGAACAAAAATACACATATAATCCATCACACAGGAGTATGGTATTACGCCTCGCCGGTGGCCCGAACTTGTATAATCTCTCGTGCCACTGCCCTCTCTTGCGCGAAACTCTTTCTCTTTCTCCACCTCACCGGCGCACCGGAGTCAGAAGCCGGGAACGCCTCACTCATGCGCCCTGGGCCGAACCCAAAAGGAGGCCCTCACAGTCCCCCGCTGAGGAGTTTACCCTCCGTCACAAGACGTGAACCTATTTTTTCTCTGGCGGCCATACAAGATCACCGCCAGCGAAAATACTTCGAGAGGTGAGGGGATATGGACCGCCAGCAAAGATGTACACCTTTTCACTGGCGGCCCACTTAAAAGTCCGCCAACGAAAATTCTATTATTTTTGTTTGCGAGTACTACATAGCACCACCAGCGAAAAATATTGTCGCACTAAAAAAAGCCGACATTAAAGCCCACCGCCACCCACACCCCCTCCTCCAGATCCACCGCGCCACCCACTCCTTCTCCTCCTCATCGCTTTGTCCTCGTCTTCTCCTCCACCTCCCTAGGTCCGATGGCGGCGACTCGTGTAGACGGGGGTGCCTCCAGCGACGACTCGTGTAGGTGGTGGCTCAGCGACGGAGGGCGCTCGTGAAGGCGGTGGCAGTGGCTCGGGGAGGCGACAGCGATGAGGGCGAATCCGCCGCCGCTGCAGGGCCACGGGGAGGGCGGATTGGCCGGCGCCGGGCCACGGGAGGATGGATCCGCCACTGACGGGCCGTGGGGAGGTTGGATCCGCCATCCCCGCAGGGCCACGGGGAGGACGCCGCTGGGAGGGCGGATCCACCGCCACCGGGCCGCGGGGAGGGTGGATCCACCACCGCTTGGCTGTGCCCATCGTTCTCGGCATCAGCGTCCACAAGTCCGCCTGCGACGGGGTTACTCATCTGTGACCTCAAGAGCATGCGCGACTCCTCCACGCCATCGAAGAAGAGGGTGCTGCCACCGGACGCCGCCGCCCTGCCTCTCCTGCCTTTTATCGCCGAGCAAGAGGGATTGGGTGGGTCAGTGTTGCACAGAGAGGAGTGATGAGGAGCAGGTCGGTGGCGATGAAGGAGGTAGATCCGACGGCGGCGGCGGTGCTCGGGACCACCGGGTCCGCTTCCACCAAGGGCTTGCAGCGACAACGAAGATGAGGGCGGAGGCGGTGGATCCGGTGATTTTTATTTTTTTCTCCAAAATTAGTTACGCTGGTGGGTCTCGTTACTTGCCGCCAGCGAAACCAGATTTTTGCTCACGGCCACCCCACGCCAGTGAAAATGAGCTGCTGCTAGCGAAAATTGATTTTTTTCTAGTGGTCAATCGACCACTAGTGAAAGTGCATTATTTTTTCACTGGCCTTTTGTTACTGGCGGCACCTCTGTCCGCCAGTAAAAACTCATTGTTGCCGCCAGCAAAAATCTTATTTTCACTGACCTTTTGTTACTGGCGGCACCTCTGTCCGCCAGTAAAAACTCATTTTTGCCGCCAGCAAAAATCCTTTTTCTAGTAGTGACCATTCATCTGATTAAAACTTAAGTGCAGATATATATAAATATACAAAGTCATATCCAAAATTTTTAATGACAAACACTAGTTCTAGGAAATATCATACAAGCCAGTTTATCCTATAAATACCATTATCGTTAAGATTTTATCCATTCCTGTTCATTAAAATATGATGTATTTAACATAGTAGAATGGATGAAAACCTGATGGTGATGACATTTGCTTCCTAAAAGTTGTATTCGTTGATTGCATTTCTTTCATTTTCTCTAACATTTAATAAGCAAAGACATTTTAAGGTAAAAAACATATGGTTCGTCCAGTCATTTATGAAAAATATTGCTCACATGTAAAAGTTCTGGATAGTAAGGGTTGATCCCAACCCCAGATGTGGATTTATGTTACTTGCATGTGGCCTAAATAGCTTAAAAAAAATTAAGAAACTTTGGTGGATCTCAATCCTACTATGTCCTTTTTTATATATCATACTTTTGTCTTTATTCGGAAAAAAAAACTTTGATCATCAATGGTTCTTAACATTTAGTTTTGAAAATAAATTTCTGGTGAGGTTGAAAGACTAATATACCCCCTCATTAATGAGAAACTAGTTATCAATATGTGATAGTGAGCAGAAGAAGATCCAGGGAACCCAATGTGCGATGATAGGTTTGATTAGGTTGCGCTCGCACAACTTCAAACCTCAACAAGAACACAAGGTTTACCTAGATTTAGGTCTCCCGAATAATAACAGTTCTACTCATTGCTTTCTTGATTGGAACTATAGAAGTTATTTACATTGGGCAAGGTGGTCGATCGTACTGCCAAGACTTGTGCTCCTAGAGCTTCTTTCTTCTACTGTGTTTAATCCAACCTCCTTCTTGAGGAGCCCTTGTCAGTTTATATACCCTCAAATATATCTAACCCCCGCGGGGCCACTCATCACGGTACAAGACACCACTAGTAGTACCTGTCTCCTCAAAATTACTTGATTTTATTAGTAGGACAAAATTTGCTTGTGCTTGTCATCAGTCATCGGATTTCTGCTCTCATCATCAGCTAAGGGTTGTTTTGATTTGCTACTATCAAAGGTTTTGCCACTTCTAATTATCTGATATAGTTACCTTGGGTTATCCTTAGTTTGTAGATCGAAATTGTGAGATGGTAAAGCTAGAATTTGAATTGTTAGCAAGAAATGTTACAGAAGATTTGGCTTCAAATTAACCAAACACTCAAAAGTACTATCGATGCTAAAATGACACAAATTGGTATCAATCCGCTCATTACCTCGAAGTGCTGCTTACAATTTGGGGCTAGCTCCATCAACGATCTTTCTACATATATAGTCAACAGTGTATGAGCATGTTCAGCTGTCTGGGGTGGGTGCGGTTGCGCCGCAGCCAACCAGAATTGTGCCGTAGGCAGCCGACGACAGCGTGCAGCTGCAACCATAGTTGTAGCTTTGGCTGCCGAACATGCCCGGCTGTGAGGTTGGGAACTCATACCCCGCGTATGTAAAACGGAGCGACATATTTTCTGATAATTAATTAAGTATTTACTAATTTTTTTGGAAAATAAATTAATATATTTTTTAAAGCAACTTTCATATAGAAAATTTTTGCAAAAAGTGCACTGTTTATTAGTTTGAAAAATATGCGCGCGGAACACGAGATGTGAGTTGGGAAAGTTGAGAGGTGAGTTAGGAAAGTTGGGAAAAGAACTCAGCCTCGTCTACGACTGCCTTAAGCATTCCTTGACCTTCATTCACCACTACGAAAAAGATTTTTCTGTACGAGGCCCCCGGTAGATTCCAGGCGGGCCGTAAGTGACGCCGCCTGGAAAAACCGATCCACCAAGACCGGGTAATCACCCGCACAGGATAATCTATTATCCCGTGCGGGCGTTTTAATACGACCGCACACAATAATATTGATTATCCCGTGTGGTTAGCTTAAGACACCCGCACGGGATAATCGATTTTCGCGTGCAGGCCTCTTAAAGGCCTGCCTATAAGTCTATTCTTCCTCCTCTTTTCCCTCCTCAACACTTCAAAATTTCATCCTTATCCACCCATCCTCATCCATATCCTCTCTCCTCTCTCACTCTGTCAAGTGTGTGCAGCGAGCACAGACGATGGTGGGCACGGACGACGGTGGGCGCGGCTCGGTGGCGGGCGCGGCCGGCGGCACCAAGCAGCTCAGTGGCGGGCGGATCCGCCTCGGCCGGCCTCGCGACGGGCAGCGGGCGGCGCAGTTGACGGTGAAGGCAGCGGCTCCCTCGCCCCTCCCCCATGAAGCTCCGACGGTGGCCGCGAGCGACGACGACGAGGAGGAGACAGTCGAGAGTGGCGCTGCCGGCCCCGCGCGCACGCTTGCCGGATCCGCGCCGCCCCGGCCAATGACGACGATGAGGACGAGGCGGCCGGGAGTGGCGCCGTCGGCCCCCCGCGCAAGCACGCTGGTCGGATCCACCCAGCCCCCGCCGATGATGACGTGGAGGCGACGGTGGCCGGGAACGGCGCCGCTGGCTCCACGCGCACGCGCGCCGGCCGGATCCGCGCCGCCACCGCCGGATTCTAGGGTTTCCTTTTCTTGAATTTTTTTTGAAATTTTTTCCGTGCGGGCAACATAACCCGCCCACACGTGAAAATCCGATTATCATGTACGGTCCACTTAACCTGACCGCACAGGAAGACGGATTTTTCCGTGCGGTTGGGCCGCCCACACGCGAAAATATTTATTTTCGCAGACACCTGGGTGCAGACGGGCAAGATCTCCGCACGGAAAAATTCTTTTTGACCGCACGGAAAAATCCTTTTCGTAGTAGTGATTTGAGATTAAGGATGAAAACGAAACGAGTGTTCTTAAATAAATTGTTGGAATAATATCACGAAGAGAAAGATAGTTCGTTTGTATGTCATGGTTTCACTTGTGAGTAACAATTTCATGGATAAAACAATCACAAAAACATCAGTATTGATGTGTTCTTCTACAAATATGATGACCCGACCAAGTCACCCATGTGAGGTGGATGCGCAGTAGAGGCGTTGTGGACGTGAATCATCCCGTTGGTTAGCCTGCTTCAGATCTTCACCTTTCGGCTTCCGCCTGTTACTGGCACCTGCACCCTTCCCTGTCACTTGATCTTTACCTTATGACCACCTCGATACGTGTCAAGGTGGTTTAATGGACGAGGCGTCACTGTCGGGCAGCTATAGCAGTGGGAGTGGGAGGGCACATATGTAGGGGAGAACAACGCGGTAGGACTGTTGTAGCACGAGCATCAACTGGTAGTCACAATCAGGGTTTGCCCTACTGTGCGCGGTAACCGCGCTTACCGCGGGGACGGTAGCGGTAGCTGGCGGTTAGGGTTTAGCGAAATTCATCCAAATTCAAAATTTTTAAAAAAAAATCAAAAAAAATCAGAAAAATTCTTGAATGTAGTTCTTGAATTTTAGATTCATATGGTGAATAAATTTTTTGAAAACTAGTTAGAGAAATTCAAATTATATGGCTAAACCGAAAAGGAATCAAATAAATCTTAAAATTAAAAACTGAATGGGCTGCACTTCGCACTGTTCATTCGGTCCATTCAGGCCCATTATATTCGTGTTGCATGTCATATTACCCTCAAGGTTTCAGCTTTGTGTGGACTTCGTAATGCTTTTAAATGTGATGTTCTTGAATTGTTGTTCTTCAATTATTATGCTATGAATTGTTGAAATATTTCGAACACCATAATAGAGTAAAGGTCATACCAAATTTTTTTATTTTACACTCAATAGTGAAATGTCTAAGTATTGTATATATTTTTCCAATTATCCCCATTTTCTACACGCATTTAACCATATTTTCTTTTTATTCCCAATTTTCCTTTCCATATTCAACAAACTGCACAGCCGGTGATAACCGCCACGATATGACGGTTACCGTGGTAAATCGCGTGATTACCACGCCCAAACCGCGATATCTCTAATTTTTGAATTCGAATATTTGATCGTGATTTCTGTGCGGTTTCTCGCGGTTACCGCGGTAACCGCGAAACCGCTGGGGTGCGGTAACCGGGTCCATAAGGGGAAGGTGAACCCTGGTCACAATGCAGTATAGGTGAAGATGGAGGTGGTTGGGCAGGTTGGGTGAAGTTGGGGTGCATGACCGCGAGACGTGAGGTCAGGGCAATGGATTTTATAGATCTTTTAAGGTTTGGTTTGTGTATTTTACTATATGTTTTTTTATTTTCCCTCAAATGGGTTAATTGAGAGCAGAGGCCGATCCCTAGGCAGCTAGGGTTCAAGCCCTAAGCCTAGGATCCAAACTCTATGCAAAATTCATATAATTTTCAGAAAAATATTGAGCTTATAGAGAATTACGATAAGACAGAATTAAGTCTATCATGGCTCGCTGGCTCCAACCATAACCAAGAGTGATCCCGAATTGACCGAAATAAATTTTGGGGTCAAATTTCACGGTCTCAGTCTTGATATTGTTAACATCCATCGGGTTTCCATTCTTTTTGCCCAACCCTAGGACATCAGGACTGAGACCGTGAAATATGGTGGAGGGAGTACTTCATAATCTATCTTATCATATTTTATGATTTTTTTATATACTCTCTCTAGTTCTCAATTTCTTGACGTTTCGAGTGCGGAGCTAATTTCTTGACGTTTTGGTTTTTGGTTGAGCATATTGGATGCGATTGCCCCTGCATGCATTCAAGCTATTACTTCTAGTGTGCTGTGCTAATAGAGTTTTACTACAGTGCTTTCTACTAGTAGGATTAGTGGAAATCAATATCAACCATTGATCTTATTTGATCGAAAGGTAGTAGAAATATGGAGGGGTATTATTATTAAAAAAAATAGGTGCAGAGAGATATAATCGTCATTTAGCAATGACTAAACGTTTTTCCTTCTTTTTTGATTTTTGATGGAATATGAGCGATGCCAGCGTAATGGATTACCACATATCCTAATAAAAAAGATTTTCAGTGGATGTGACACATTTCAGTTCTACGAATACTGTTTAGATTCGTAGTACTAGGATATGTTACATCCACCTAAAATTTCTTATATCTTAGGATGCACGGAGTATATGTGGTATTGTTATTAGGTGTAGAAAATACTTTCAGCCTGCTCATGATCCTACTGTATCTCAGAGGATCCCGGGCTCCCGGCCACGTACGTACATATGCGCCCTCCCTGCAAAGCAGAGGTAGAGGGGATGGGCATGACACGAGTATGATACTATACATTTTTCGCACCCGAAAACCCGTGGAGCTGGACAGGAGAGAGGTCGCCCCCGGCCGCCCGCTCGGCAGCATGCAGCAGCGAGCAGAGGAGGGGACAGAATATAACGTCGGGCTCGGGGGAAGCAGTAAACCAGTCACGCACCGCCAGGCTGTGTGGCATTGAGAGAGTATGCCGTTCCGGCCGGCCGGTCTAGCTATCTAGCCTGGGTGTAGTAGACGCGACACCCAGGCACGTACATAGTACAGCTCAGCTGGGAGGACATCGTCGCGCTGCGGCAGTGGTGAATGGTGACTTGTGGTGGTCGTCGAGTCGTGGTTTCGTAGCCTCCTCTAGCCTGCGTCGCGAGCACATGCAGCGTCGGATCATCAGGTGGAGTGGAGTTGGACCCAGCTGCTGCTCTCTGCTTTGTAGGAGTACTACGCGTACTAGTACCAGTACCAGCTGCCTGCGTGCAGTGCCACTAGTGCTCACTGCTAGTCTCTCTAATCATGCATCCCAGTACTGGTCAGCATGCGGCTTTATTTGCTGCAGTGCAGTATTATATACCTTTTTCACACACAAATTAACCATATATATATATTCGTGTAGCAAACTTTCATTACATAAATGAAGATGCAAGAATTGTATTACAGTATACATGAGCTGAGATTTCCTTGATACACTCATGTACTCACTCCAGCACTAGCTAGTCCATGGAAGTAGTAGCAGTATAGAAGATGGTGAAGGCTGGGGACTGCGGGTGCTCTCGACTCGCAGACAGAGAGGCAGGAGGGATCACTTCACTTGTGGTTGTGGAGGCCTTCTGACAAAGACTGGCTGTGCATGACTCTTTCCTGCTGGTTTGTAGTATCATCTCGGGAAGGCAAGGAGGCCGGTGTTGCCAGCTTAAAATAACCGGGAGATCGATCATTCCCCATGCATATATGCGCAGGATGCAGCTAGCATAGTGCCTGTGCACATCTATCTACTCCTATATCCGTGGTCAACAAACGCATCCTTTCCTTTCTTCCTTTCCATTTCCTTTCGTCCTTCCATGGCCCTGCTCGCTGCTACTACGCGTGCACTGTAGCCACCGGTACGTGCTACTACAAGCTTCTTGTCAAGGATTTCTTTTGGACTTACCGCTCCTTGGCACAGGTCTGGTCACGCATGAGCTAGGTTAGAGAGTACTCCGAGTACGTACATGCAGCAAGATCGACGAGGATTCGCTCAGTAGCTTACCTGCAAACCATGGCTACTATACTCCACCACTACTACTATACTGGAGTATGTACGATGGAGTAATGCATGTTTGCATCCTCCGCCTCATCAAACAGAGACAAATAATTCTGAGATCAAATAAAAATTGTTCCTGCAAATTGCAAAACACATATCCAAATTTCGACAACTACAAACATGACATCAAAATAAAGTACTCCCATTTACACCGAATGGGAAATTGTTAGGATTTGTCAGCGCCTTTCGATCCTACCGAAATCCGATTTACCCCTCCCCACCCCCCCCACCCCCTCTCATATTAAGTTCATCTTTGCATTGGCTCATCACATTTATCTCAAAACAAATTCATTTTTAAGTAATTATTGCACCAGAATTTGTAAAAGTAGATAATAATCGTATTGGGAGTAGCTAGAAAGTGAGAAATAGTTGCATTGGATTAAATAAAATAGGAATATTATTGTTTTTTGGTTTTTTATTGATATGTATAGGATGGATGAATATTAAACTTATTTTGTAACTCAGGTAGTACCATTTCTATGTATTGAACGAAACATTATGATATTTTCAAACCGGTAATTTTTACACTAATCCTACACTAACAGACTGTATATAAGAAACATAGCAACTTTGAGCTATTTATCTGGATAGTTAAAATTTAGGACGAAGGTATTATTATTTCTCGTGAATCAAAAGATTTCCAAAGGAATTACTCCTTACGAAAGTCAAATCTTTCAAAATTCCCAAGGCAACAATCTAACATTTTAGAAAGGACCTAAATTTACTTGGTTTGAGCTTTGTATATTGATCGAAGTGGCACAATTGACCAGGATTAGGCCCGCATTTCCACTAATCACCAGATATTTTACTGTACAATATGTGGGGGACAGATCACTATCTTTTCTGCTCTTTGATCAATCTACGTCACAAGCAATGTCCTTCCTACTCGTATCGAGGGAGCTAGTTATAAATCAGTAAATTTGTAGGATAAAAAAAAAAGCAAGCAAATCAGAGAAGGATGAATGGTTGTAACACAAAAAATAAAAAACTTTTAGCGAAAATAAAAGTTATCCTCAAACTTAACGAAGTCATCGACGTAGTCCGGTTTGACCGCTAGATCTACTCTGGTCTGACCGCAGTACCATCGCCGGTCTGACCGCTGCCTTGCTGCCAGAAACACCGGTAAATCAACACTCAAAGATGTAGATTAATCTATATCAACTTTATTGCATCAACTAGTGTTTACAAAGTGCACCAACAACACTCATCACCAAAATCTCGAACTAAACTCGAAACCCTAACTTTTCTCTAAACTCAACTCTCTCAAAATCAATACCGGAAGACTACAACCTATTTCTCTATTTATACCCATAATATGGCTGCCCCTAGCTATGAATCCATCTTATACAAGAAGTACTAATCCCCTAGGAAACCTTCCCGTACAAGAAACAAACTTTACAAAACTCCAATCTTCCTAAACTTGGACTCCAATCCAAATTTAACTCCACTTTCCAGACGCACACAACACCACATGTATGCCAATGGAAACCTTCACCTCGACGTGCATTGTTCTCTAGCCTGAGCATCCCCTGTGATATCCTTGACTGTCTGGGCCTCAACTTCTCCCAAGGCTAGTCCCGATCCATCACCGGCTATACTCCCATAGCCTCAAGCAACACCTGCACATGAACAACAAAGAAACTCCATATTTGAGTACAAGTTCGCACCAACTTGACTCATATCAGCACACAATAGTATCACATACGAATAGAAATCATCTAGAAGCCATATCCGTGAAGCAATCTAGAAATTTCACGAAAACAACCTAAAACCGACTCCTTCCCAGAGTCACCCGGTCAGACCGTTGGACCACCCGATCTGACCGACACTCAATGACGACCGCACTGTTCACCATCTGAAAACACATCACACCGTATTTTCATAAACACTCACCTTTGACAATTGTTAATCACCAAGATTAATCATCACATGATTCTACAAAAATTTACTACAGAACATTCAAATTTTGTGTAATTTACTAAGACATCCAAAAACGTGTGACGACTGAAAGACACTTAGAAAAGTTAATTTACTAGAGGACACTTTCTACTCAATTCCAAAGATAAATTCTTAAGAAAGAATCCCCTAGAACTACATGTTTTAAATGTAGTGATAGAGTGAAAATTTACAAATCATGTAACTCTAAATTTATCATCACTAGCATATATCGTATTTCATTTTCACTCTAGTATCAACTCAAAAACTTTTTGATCCTATGAGCATTTTCTTTTTTTTGGAAAAATTTCTATCTCCAATTGAACCAAAAGCGTACTCCAGCAAATTATCAGTTTTTTATCGTTTAGTTGTGACACGTTTTTGTGATATCTACCAGCAAATTACATAAATTGAGTGTCCTATAACAAATTTTACCGTAAATCTAACATGTATGTTCTCTTTGCTTTATATATATAATATATATAAACTAAAATAGGTATTGATTGTTTACATAATTGTTATATACTTCGATTATTTTAAGTTTGTTATAATTATTATCGAACTAAACCTATTAGACAGAAGAAACAAGTTCGTTCTACCCAAATTAGTGAAGAAAGAAATGGACATTGTAAAAATAAAATGGAAGGCCCACATGTATGTTCGAGCGCGGTGGCTTGATTGAAACATGCAAATTCTGGAGTCTTATCACCATCAAGGGTTTTAGGGCCTCACAACTCACAAGTAAGAATTGAGAACCCGCACAACCGAATCTCTTGGTTCGTTCCTATTCATAAAAGGAGAACCAACTAGTTCTCTCTGTTAAAAAAACTTAATCCTGGATATGAGCATTTTGACGGAGGGAGTAGCTTGATTATGCGCCTATCTGCGCTAGCTATATCTATCAAGACGTCATTAGTCCACGTCAAACAGCAACATTTAGTAATTGGCAGACCGATCGATATGATTAAGCTTCATACTTCACCCCAATAGATCCAATGACAGGCCGCGTGCACCATATATCTGCCCGGTCGCGAGCGTGCACACAAATGGAAGTACAATTAATCAAACGTCCTCTCAAACTAATTTATCCTCGCAAGCACAGCTGTAAGTACCATTATTAATATTTCATGCATGCAATGATGGCGTAATTAGTAGGCTAAATTAACACTTCATGATATCCTGTTAACTAGGAGTATGATTTAGGTTAACTTTTTCGGTTACTCTTAATGAAAGTTTCACTCTCATTAACTAGATGAAATTTAATTATTTTTATCTCTCACTTCATTAATTTCTATTACCACATCATCTAATAAATCATGTCTACACTATTTCCAATCAGTTTTGTGGATAACGGTTGGTACGGCCGTATATTCGGGCGTTAATACGTTGGCGCCGACCCCTCCGTCACGAATGAGCAAAACGCTGATCATTAATCGTTTCAGGACGTATAATCACCGTCATTAGCGATTAATCGGCCGTTTCCGACTAATCGACCAAATAAACGGGTCAAATCATGTGACAAGGCCGGAAGGCCCTGCCCAGCCAGCCCACGATACTGGCCTATTAGTTGTGTAACCTAGCAATATATAGCTACAGAACGTCATTTGCAATTCCAAAACCCTCGCAACTCATTCCTACCGCTACAATCTGCAAGTTTAGGGTTAGTTTTTTTCATCTAATCCTCTTTCAAATCCAATCTCCATATTTTGTTGTTGTCATTTATACAGTGGCACTTATATAGTGTTACATGCTTTCAGTATTTCCTTTATGCATTACGAACCAAAACTATCACTATGTGATGCACAACTATGAGTGTTCAGACATATATTTTACAATATGTCGAGTTAATACCATGTTATCCTTATTTATATTTAAGAATAGTAGGTATAAATGTAGTTATATGCATTTATCTATCAAAAATAATAAGCTATTATGCTTATTATGAGTTATGTACATATATTTGTCCAAAACGTTAAATTTCCATCAAATTCCGATTATTCGCCCGTACTCCGATTAATCGTTTAGCGGAACCGTCTCCGTCCGACATCCGTATTCCGTCATCCACAACACTGTTTCCAATACAACTTATCTTTTGCATGATGTATTGCCTATAAAACAATAAAAATGAAAAGATATATTGCATGAGCTTTTTTAATTATCAATTAAATACTTTACTTGCTTACTCAGATGGTATCGTTGGAAACATAAAAACAGTACTCTTTTACTGGGAATGTCATTATTGTTAACTGAGAAAATGTCATGTAATGATTAATTAGTAATAATAGATGTTAATCATAATTATAGAACTTATCCGTACGTACGTCCTGCAGGATTATTCTAAATTTGTCACCATGCAAAAGTGGTTTTTGTGATCTACAGTAACTATTTTGCAGTCTTTGTTTAGAACAATTCATTAACTAGGTTGGCCTCCAACGACTAATAATGTAATCTTTGTGCTATCGCCATCACATGATTGCTAGTGGTCTTTAAGTAATGGGAGATTTAGGTAACTAAGTACAATGAGATATCTTTTTAGTACTACTCCATCTAGTTGTCTTATAGGATCATGTTATTATTGTATCGGATCAACAAAGCACGCAGAAAGGTCTTAATCCTTGGAGTTAAAGGAGGAGCATTATATATTGGTACTGATCATGATTTGATCTGTTAGTTACTACTACTGGTATAAAATATAGTATATTGTCAAGACCTGATTGGTGTGAGAAAAGTCAGACATTAGTAGCACAACTATAGGAGTACTACTCCTCAATCCGTCCCAAAAGTACAAATTCTTTTTTTATTGTTGGATACGATACATTCTAAAATAATATGGACAGATACTATAATATATTCTATTCAACCATAACTTTTTAGGATAACCACAATGTAGCAATAGAAGAGGGTCTTAAGTCTTTAAAGTGGTCTTTATACATTGTGGAAGTAATACATAACGTAATCTTTAGATGAGTTACCTATAAGAATAAAATAATAATACTTTATCTTCTTTCTCCTCTTCTCTCACATACCATACAATTGAGTGGACTGGTGGGATCCAGACAAATATCTTCTCTTACTATATACATTGTAGCAACTACCATAGCTAATACCGGGTCCCACCTTATTACCCAACTAGGCATTATACATTGAGCATGCCCTTAGGGTGCATTCGTTTAGTTGTGCTGGGAGTTAACTCTCCCAGCAGGCAAAACGGAGTGACTCATCAGTGTATGATTAATTAAATATTTGCTATTTTTTTAAAAAAATAGATTAATATGATTTTTTGAAGTAACTTTCGTACATAAACTTCTTGCAAAAAAACACATCGTTTAGCAGTTTGAAAAACGTGACGCGGAAAAAGAGAGTAGTGAGTTAGGAAAATAGGGGGAAGAACACACACTTAGTGCATCTACAATGGGGGTAAAGTAGTCTATAATCAATATACTATTTTATTTAGCCACCTAGTACTATTGTGCAACTCGTCCATATAAAGAAAATAACAAAATATACTCATATGCATATGGACTACCAATATGGAATAAATAATATTGTCTATCTCTACTTCTTTCTCTTCTTCTAATGCTACACGTATCTATATATATTGTGAGGATTGTTATAGTTAAAGTTTAGAGAGAATCTATTACATGCCACTGAGTTTGCTACCGATTTTATCACGTTCTACAATATATCATCAACTTTCACTTAACTTCTATGATTTACTATCGCTGTTTGGTTAGTCTCCGTTAGTACTATACAATTTTATCCAAATGACCAAAATACCCTTGGGATAAAAACTTTCAAAATTTGGATAAAAATTCTGAAATATCAGTTTTTAAGTTTTTGCCAAATTTTAGGTGTTTATAATCTTATGTTTTTAAAATGATATTTTCGATTTTTTGTCCAAATTTTAAAAGTTTTTGTTTGAGATGTATTTTGATTATTTGGATAAAATTGTACAGTACTAACAGAAACTGTATAACGGAACAACGATGGTAAATCGTAAAAGTTAAGTAAAAGTCGATAGCATATTATAGAATGTGAAAAAAGTCAGTGGTAAATCGTAGATCCATGGTAAACTAAATGACATACAATGGATTATATCTAAAGTTTATTTATGTGAGTCGCGTATCTATGGATCACTTTTACCATATATATAGGTGATAACCTTATACTCCCTGTGTTAAAAAAGTGAATCTAAGACTGGATATAGCTTATTTTAATATAATTAATTTGAATAGAGCTATGTTCAGATTCGTAATAGTAGAATCTGTCACATCCGTTGGATAGAGGGAGTAGTTAATTAAGTAGTACTCGATGAGTTCTTCTTTGATCGAGATCCGACAGAGACATGACAGTACAGTTACTCGCCTCCCTGAACAGCGTGCATGCGTAGTAGAGTATGCGATGACATTTTTAATTTGTATAAGACTCTGTGCAACCCGGGTTTTAAGTACTGTACTGGTGCACGGGAAGCCTAGAGCTTTGGTTGCTCCTCTATTTATTTTGTCCATGCCAAAACTTTAGTATCCCTCCTCCACCTCACAAATACTACATAAAATTCGCCACAGAACAATTTATGTTCTTTACTTTTGGAAAAAAAATGAAATAGCTTGAGGACACTTTTAAAAATTAATAATTTGCTTAAAACATAACCATTATTTTATTATTTTTAGTCAAAAAGAGAGAAACAATTAGAGGGTTCGTTCGGAACAGCTAGCTATGGCAGCAGCGCAGCTATAGGAGTCCGCAAGCAGAATTAGGCTAGGAAGGCTGCAGCGTTGTGGCTGTGTAACCACAGCCTAGCTAAACCGAACAGCCCAGAGAAAACAAAATTACCCCTTGGCCAGCAACATTTAACATGGTTGGGTTTAGTTCAGGTGTGGAAAACCACACGCTGAGTTATATACCGGTAGCCAGGTAAACTTATATTTTCTAAATGGTTCCTCTCTTTCTAGTAAAAATAAAATAATAGAGTTACGGTGCCCTCTAGAAAATTGTTATTTTCTAAGGTGTTACCGTATCAATTTTTTATACTCACGAGTAAAAATCACAAACTTCGAGTGTTATATAGTAAATTTTGCCTACTCATTAATACATTTTATTTTCTAGTTCTTATTAAATGCATACAGTACATCTTAGCTTAAATGGTTGTAAACCTTAGAAATCACTAAGTTACAAATTTAAAAACGCTAATAATCTACCCTTTCTAGGATGGAGGGAGCCAGATATATACCCTCTCTATCGATAGATATAAAGGGTCTTGGAGGACTTTTTTCTTGATCATTCCTTGATTATTCACTACTAGAAGTTGTATTGTCGGGCGTGATCTTTTCTCAAGTAAACCTCTAATTAAGGACATTAAAGTATTTTATCCATATATTAAACTCAGCTAAACAACCTAAAATCATTTGTATTTATTGATGGAGGGGTCGGATTGTAGTAGTGATAAAAAATGCATCTTTTGGTTTGGTATGAAAGTTGTGGGTATTCTCAAATTTTTGGTAGAGTAATAGTATTTGACAAGGGTAATTTGTTTTGCTAACTGGCCAATAAAACTGGTTAATTCACACATGCCATGCATTGAGAAGTTACTTGCACTGGAATAGTACATTTTTAGGCTTGTTTAAATTGTTTTGTATATTTTATGCTAAATTAATTTATTTTCTAACAATGGAAAAAATAGCCTCTCTGCGTCTTATGAACACGTCAAACAGCTGATGTAAATCAATTACCCTCTGTTTTATACTATAAGTCGCTTTGACTAAGAAAAAATTTCAAAACAACTTATAATATAAAATAAATAGAGTACATGCACTCGTAAATACGGCCTCCTTGGATTCTATAATTTTCATAGGAGAAATGGAGGATTGCAATCCCTAGAAATTTTCCTACATATATCATTTGTAACAAAGGATTTGTACTCAGCAAGTTCTTATGGATTGAATTCCTATACACCAATTTCATACAAAACTAGACAATAAGCTCGGACCTTTTTTTTTTCTAGTGAGAAGTCTAATGCAACTAATCTTTGCCTCTCGGATCTCTCCCTACGGTCCTCCAAATACCTATGTAAGTTTTTTTAACCATCCAGATAAGAGACATTTTATATTTTTGTGTTTTAGATTTTCGTGGGATAGTATATAGTAACACGTGATATTCTAACCTTTTGTTTTTTCTATTATTAACTTTTCAAATTTATGCGTTCCAAAGGAGTCCTAGATGAAATTTACTATAGATCTTCTGTTTAAGAGATCGAGCTGGGCGCACTTTTACTATGAAAAGTTACTGTGCTTGTTTTAAACTATATGCTTGTTTGAAATTAATATACAATACTCCAAAGAATCAAATCAACCTCAATTTGAAGTGCATATATAACACATGAAGTTATGCCGTGAAACAAGAGGAATCAAAGATGATGGTGTAGCTCCATCCATTTGTCGGTTTATGTCGGTCGGTCCAGTCAATCGACCTGGACGAAAACAAGAGGAAAACGACGGTATAATATTCTAGTCAAATGTATACGTATGGTGTACGTACGACGTATGTAGGCCGTGGCAGTACATATCGGTACATGATCTGTATATGGATATATACGTACATGTACCGGATAGAGAGATGAGGTGAGAGGACGGGATGTATAGTACGTCGATGGGAACAGAGGAGGACGGGAATAAAGCTTTGGGGGACATGATGATGGTGAAGAATCTAAGTGGATTATTTTGACATGACACTTTGTCCATACACCTCATGTTTGCTAATGTGTCCCCTAAAGTTCTCTCCTCCCTCTTGGAACCCTAGCTGCATTATTTTTTCTTCTTAATGGTGATGTGCATTGTGTAGCACAAATGCTGCAATGTAGAACTAGTAACATAGAGGACGACGCCGTCTTTACGATTGGTCTATAGTTCAGGGTGCTGGTGCCTGGATCAGTTAATTTACGTTTGATCGTTTCTTGAAGTAAATTATAATTTAAGTTAGATTTTTTTTTTGACATATCCCATACCCAAACTTCCTGTGCACACTCCATACATACCAACTAATAAATATCACGAAAATTTTTAAGGAGAATGAAATATAAAGAGCATCTCCAATGTATATGTCAAGTGATCCATAGAGATAGAACCTATATAAATAGGTTTTAACTACAGTAATCCCCACAATGTATATAGATATAATGTATTATTAGAAGAAGAGAGGAGTAGAGATAGATAATACTATTTATTCCATATGGGTAGTCCATATGCATATTAGTATCTTTTGTTATTTTTCTTTTGTTATATTTTCTATATGGACTAGTTGCATAATGGTAATAGCTAGTTGAATGAAATATTATATTACTTAAGAACTACTTTTGAACCATATTTTGAATGGCCTTACACATATCTACAAAGTCTCTTATTCAAATTCATTATATTTTAGTTGTAATAAAAAAGTAAAAAATATGATAGTTTTAAGAATAAAAAACTGTCAAAATTTATTTTTTTATCACGGCTAAAATATAATCAATTTGAATATAAGATTTCACACATATGTATAATACTATTCGAAACATGTGTCTAATTATTTCTCGAATTTTTTTGTAATATTTGCTAATTAGTGTATACAGAATGTGCCCGGGAAGATTCTATGCATATGATACGTTTCCATTTTTTTAAAAAAAATTAATGTTTCAATTTGAACTACCCTCCTCAATATAATGTTTTCACATAAAGTCAGGTATGCTTACAATTTTGTAGTTTGAACCATCTTCTCTCCATCTCTCTTTTCCAAAGTCCTTAATTAGTGAAACTAGAATATATATGGTTTATGTTAAAACGTGATTGAGGGTAATTGAAAATGACTTTGGTTAAAAAATCTCGCCCAAACAACATTTTACTCTTTGTTGAATAATGAATATGATAGTATTGTGCTTTGTTCATGAGATTGTACATTAGAATATCATTTTTGAACTAAGTTGTAGAATGTTCACGTGAATATCAATCTAATTCCTATTAAACAAAAAAAACAAATTATATGCTCTAAAGAGGCTCTATTTGCCTATTGGGGCTTACATTTCACGCTAATAGGCAAGTTGAAAGGTAGACAGGAAAATTTGATATCTGGGAATGAAAAACACGTAGGATTCCAATGGCACATCTAGTGGAAATCTACATGAAAACTTCCTAACCACACGTAGGGATTGCTATAAACGGAACGGAGAATTTTGTTTGTTTATAGCTAAAGAAGAGGGAGAAGCTACGTGTACATGAAGCTATGCTTGATATCCACAACCACAAATAAAACATACTTCCTTGCAGAATTCATACTCCTCGAAAAAACTTTTTTTCAAGTAGAAATTTAGTGAGATCGTGGATTTATTAGCGGCCCCCATCTGTTGATCACGCGTTAAAAGGAGGTTTACGCGTGTAGTGCTGCGCGCTCACATCACGGTGAGTGTGTTTGTGTCTTCATCAAAGACATAATCGGAAAAAATGAAAAAAAAAACATCAGACACGTTTGCATTGGGCTAGATCTGAAGCGGCTTATGGAGACATTTGGGTTGACCCTAAGGCCTAACAAAATTGTGCCCAGGAGCATGGAACACGAGGCCCAAAAAGCAGGGCCCTCATGGCCTTGTCCCTGAGGCCCGGAGAAAAAGCGGCGGTTCTGCCTCTGCAGCGGCAACCACATCTCCGGCGGCGACTCCGGCGATCCCCCATCGCCTTCTTCTCCCTAGCCTCTCCGGCGGCGGCGGCAAGAGGCCAGGAGCCCCCCCCCCCTCCCCCCCATCACATGGGGGCTTCCGAGTCTATCCTCTCCAGGCCGCAGCAGCAGCAGCGGCCGCCGTGGGCGGACGAGATCACGACGGTGTCGGAGGGCCGGCGCGACGCCGGGGACGGCGACCCTCTCCTCCGCCGCATCAAGTCCCTCACCATCGTACGGACGAAGCTGCCTCGTCTCCTCTTCTTCCCCTCCTCTCTCCGCTTCCTCTTTAGCCGCTAATCTTTTGTTTGGGTGGTTGGTTGATGGGGTTGGGATTCTGAAGGCCCCGCCGCTGTTGAGCGGCCAGTCGGCGGCGAGCTCGGAGGCTGAGAGCAGCCTCACCGACATCCTCGTCCGGAAGCCATCCTCCTCCGCCGCCGCCGGCACCTCTGGTGAGTTAATTACTGTATTACACAGGAGAAATTCTGGCATTTCTTGGTTTTGGGTATGTTTGATTGGCTATCTGTGCTCCTAATTGTGCAGCAATAGTTATTATGTTTAGTATAACTTTTTTTTAATAGCTTATCTGTTTTGATAATAATTTGTAGGCAACTTGAATCCAAATGTCATGTTTGAGCTTTTCTCTATGTACCGTGAATGGCAAGAAGAGAAGGCCAAGAAAATTAGTGAAACACAGGTAGATCTCATTGCTTGATGCTGTTGATAGACCCTTATGCTGATCTTGGACTCACCATGATACAGAGAATAGTAGGATCATAAGGATTGATGCTGAGACTGGTAATTGTAAACATGTTTTTACTATTAGTGCCGAATAATTGGTGAAATTCCTTCTGCTGCTGCAACTTAATTTCTTTTTCTAATTTTCATCAGTTATACCACGAGTAGAAATGATGGTATATCAGAAAAGGGCTACTATGTAGCCTGTGCGCTTTACACTGTCCAGTTCAATGTAAACGTTACCTCTGATATACATTGAACTAATAATTATTTGTCGCAAGATGTTAACGTGACTTCACGGAACCCCTGGCATCATAATGAATATATAGTTCGTGTAGTAATTATCCAGGGGTATCCTGATGAAGTGTGACACACAACTTACTTAACTGATGAATTTAAGTAGTTAATGAATGACAAGAGCTGTACATTCAGAAAAGATGAATCAGAACATAGCTAAAAAGAGTTCCGCTGCTATCGATGTGTAGTTCCATGTTTTTTCTGTCATGTGGTTCTGGGGAAGAGATCGTTAATTTTACATATGGTGCAGGAAGAGATAGAAAACAAGATAGAAACAGCAGATGCTTTGTCCGCTAAGCTTCTCCAGCGGTTCAATTATTCAGTTGCTTCCATGAGATCAACCTCTCACAACCTTGCTGAAGGTAACAATATATATCATTCTCTTAGGCTGGTAGAAAAAGGAACCAATTGGCCATGCATCACATTGTTGGATATGTCAACACCAAATTCAGTCTCAAACAGTACACGAATAAAAAAATTGCTCATTATTGCCTCTTTTTATTGATTTTAGGATAGCATGAACACTGGTTATTCATTAATTATGCTCTCCCAACATTGCAGTCCGTCCACTGCAGGTGGAAGTTGGTGAGTTGAAGGGCAGATTAACCGAAGTAATAAGTAACTGTGATGCATTGTGCAAGAGAATTGCTGCTGAAGGTCCAGAAAGTATGCGATCGTCTGTTCAACCTTTCACCACTACTAGTAAAGTGGAGGCAAAAGATGCAGTTGACCCAAAAATACAGTCCTGAATTGCACACGATGGAATATCTGATACTCTGATTTGTATGAACTGCAGATGCCATCAAAGGCGTCAGAAGGAACTACATTGCCGTTTCCTAATTCCATACGGTAGCTGCACCCTGTGTAGTGTGTACCCTCTGTACATCCATACTATGTCAGTATGGCTAGATGTCAAGATCCGTGGTCTCAGCTCTTGTGGCAAAACTCGTCCATCTCTTGTAATGCTAAAATTGTTACTGTATACAGCTCTGTACAACCAAACATTTAACATCAGAAGTGCATGATTTAGGTTCAGCTGCCTGTCTTCACTGCATATATACAGTAACAAGAGCGTGTCTGTCTGATTCATTCCCGACCAGACCTTTACATATGGTACATGCTGAGATTTCATTTCTTGATAGGTCCAATGTCCAAATTGACTTTCCCTTTGGGGAAAAAACATATAAAAGATCATCAACAACCTACAATATGTAACAGGCAAGGGCAGTCCAGATCAATTCCAGATGGTTCAACGGCGAATCGAGCAAGGCTACGCGCGCCACACGCCATGATCCGGCCTGGTGGTGTACACGGCCGCTGCCGGAGCTGCCGCTCCGACGAGACGGGCGTCGACGTAGAACGCCGCCGCGGCATCGGCATTCTGCTGCTGGTGGTGGTGGTGGTGGTAGGCCTCCATGACGGCGAACTGCATCTCCTCCGAGGGCTTCCAGTGGCGCTTCCGCTGGTTGATAAACCAGTTGTTGATCTGCTTCTGCTCCAGCCCCGTCGACTCAGCGAGGGCGATCTTCTCCATCTCCGACGGGTAAGGCCACCGGTAATGGAGTTCCCACCAGGTGAGCAGCTTCTGCCTGGCCTCCTTGGGGAGCTTCCCTTTCTTCCTCTTCTTTGACAGCTCCTTCCTCAGGCTGCCCAGGTAGCCACTGTACTTCTTCAGCAGGTGCCTCTTCAGCGCCTTGTCGTCAGAGCGAGGGTCGATGCCAAGGTCTTCGTCTTCTGCGGCCTCCATCATCTCCATGCCACTGCCATCTTCATGTTCGTCGTCGTCCGATGAACCGAGGCCAGCTTTGGATTCTGCATGCCATTGTCAAGCCAAAGGTATTTTAGGGGTCCAGAATTTGCAAATAACTTGTTCTGCACCGAGAATTGTTTCAACAATGCACAATGTGATTTGTAAGCTGTAACTGTAATAATAATCTACGACTGTTAGTTCTCATTCTCTGTTAAATAGTACGCGGTTCTATTTTTTTCCCTTGCCATTTTGCTTAAACAAATGCAGGAATTACTAGGCAACAAAATATTTGGAAGTGCACGAATCAATGAAATAAAATTGTCATAATCTAAAATCCGCGGTGTCCAATTACATTCCCACTACTGTATATACACACGTTCTTCAATATAAAATCTGCTCTAAACTAACTAGTCCCTATGTGAAAAAGGCACAATTGTAAGAGAACAGAGGGTTCTCAATTAGGATTACATAAAAGCACAACTGATAACACAACCAACTACGGCTTGATTTTGATGTCCAGAAGAACGATGAAACCTAGTTTAGTTTGTACAAAATGGTTAGATCGATAGCATGATTCTGCCTAGGGAACTGCTTTTACCCATGCCTATATTATTTGGGAAAACAGAAGGTGAGAACTTCTAAGAAGATGCATGAAACAACACAAGGAAAAAACTGTCACATGAAACTACATATTCCATAACATTTTAGATAGAGTAAAATATATTGCCAGTCCTTAAACTTGAGAGGGGGTGTCACTTAAATCTGTAAACTTAAAAATTGCACATTTAGATCCATCATCTTGGTTTAATGAATCACAGCCGGTCCAAATCTCGTTTGACCGGGGCTGACCGTTGACGTGGCGTCCACGTAGGTAACAGTTTGCACCTATCCCCCTTCACAGCGAAGTGTGGCGAGATAATTGTAATTAGCCCCCTCGAGCTACAATACCACTCCGAAAATATGTCCCAATTAGCATTTGTCATTGTTGTGCGCTTCACAATGATGTTCACGTTGCATGAGGAACAATGGATCAATGGTATCTCTAACCTCTTCTGACGATTGCAAAACGAGGACGAGCTTGGAGAAGGCATAGCGGTTCGGCGTTGATGCCACACTTCACCCCTACCACCACTACCTCACTGTGCATCGATGCTTCCGGCGGCTCCCTCGTCGCTACCCCATAGTTCGCCACCTCCCACCGCTCCCTCATTGCAACCCCGCACTTAGCCACCTACAATCGTTATCTTCACCGTCGGGGGAGAAGGCGACATAGCAAGGGATTTGGAATTTGTGGGTTTCGGAGTGGTACTGTAGCTCGAGGGGGCTAATTCAATTCTCTCACCACGCTTTGATGCGGAAGAGGCTGGGTGCAAAAGAGTTGCCTATGTGGAACGCCACGTCAATGGTCAGCTCCGGTCAAACGAGGTTTGGACCGACTGTGATTCATTAAACCAAGATGATGGATCTAGATGTGCAATTTTGAAGTTTACGGATCTAAGTGACACACCCTCTCAAGTTTAAAGACCAACCATGTATTTTACTCTTTTAGATACAAGACGCTCTAGAAATTCTAGTCAATGTCCCTCTTTTCCTCTATATATACGCCCTCGATAACGGAGTGCTAGCTCTCTGTCATGCATAAATTTGGTATCATTTTCAATAGGTAGTTACAATAGGAAAATGGTCATTTTGACAAATTAATTCATGCCCAAGTTTAAAATGGCATATTATGTCTAAATGAGAGAGAACATGATACAAAAGAGTTATCATGCGCTCTATATATAACATCATCGCCCTTACCTCATTAAATTTACTGCCACAACACCCTTTGTTTTATTTAGAGCGAGTACGATGTAAGTAGACTAAGAGCTACCGCATCAGATTTGTGTTTAGGTGGAGAACAAAAGTGGGCTACTAATTCATAGCCAGCTGTAACATGGATTGCAACAAGTTGTGTGAGAGAGAAAGGTAGGCCAATTTTTAATCTTGTGGTATATACCTATAGTTAACTATTGTATGAATGGACTATTAGGTTAGTTATAGATGATGTGGTAATTTTATAGATAGTTGTTAGCTATACTATTAAACTTGCTCTTAGTTGGTACCAAATTTAATAGTATGGACACTAGTTGTGTTTTACAATTCTGATAAATTAATTTTATATTAGATTAATTCGATACAATCTGAAAAGTTTATGATATTATGATAGTGCTTTTCAAAACAAATCTACATGTACCGAAATTATTGATAGTACAAAAAATTACAGTTGATTGAACCTTTTCCTAATAACGTTAAATATTTTTGACCGCAGGGAGTAGTTTGTGGCTAGCCGCTAGCTAGAGAAGAGAGATGCAAAAAAAAAAAAAAATGAAGAATGCTACAGTACTTATTCAGTCATGTCAAAATAAAAGTGGCAGTCCCTTGTATCCAAACTTCCATAGTTCCAAACCAAACCACCCATAAGAGTTGCCCCAAAAGGCTTATCCGCTTCTCAATATATATTTAAATTCAGTAAAGCTAACTTTCAAAGGAAGAAACAGTGGACGAGACAAGTCATGAACAAGATCATAGCTCATATAACTAGCTAGCAATTAGCTAGACAAATGCCGACACTGTTCACTAACTACGCAACCAAGTACGTCCCCCAATACATTGATTTGTAACTCTCGTGTGTGAAGGACGTAGGTGATAGGTCCCTGTGGATACAGGCAATCAGAACACTACTGATCTTTAGAACATGTAGGTACAGTAGGGAAGCACACGACCCACATAGTATGCCTCAATCACGCTACGTGTTTCTGATAGAAATCGCACAATCCTACGGAATGCATGCGTTACCTACACTGCCCAAAATATAATACAACCTACAACAGTACAACTAATTAACAGGGGGTTAAAGAAGAAATATCACCATGACATGGAGCATAATTAAGTTCAATCTCGCGATCGAACCGTACCATGGATGTTGCTGGCAATCTCTAAATACTTGGCAATTGTTAACTAAGAGTATAGATATAGGAGTATATGACTATATGTATAACTCTACGAGTTTTTCAGGTACATTTATGATACAGTTAATTTATTATTCAATAGTCATGTTAGTATTGAGTTAGAGACCACAAGAAAAAGAGCGCCCTACATTTCTGGGCAGATGGATACTAGCACTAGGACACAAATTAACAAGTTTATTAAGGATTTCAATATCTTTTGTTTGACATAAATATATTACGTAAACTATATCCTCTATGTACTTAGGAAGCAATGCCAACTGAGTTGTGATTGTACAATTATTTGTCCAACAATGTAACAAATAAATTAATTCATGTAAAATTCCCGTATCACAAAGCATAATATTTTGCTCCTACCTATTGTATAGTAATTTACACCACGTATACCTCCCTGGTGACTATTTTGTTGAGCCCATATAATAATTAGGCAGAATTTCGTAGACATCCTGTCCTCTAACTAAGGTATCTGCTCTACCATCGTAGTGCAATTTTTAGAGTGGAGCGACAACTCCACTCTGTATTATCTAGGATCTTAGAAATGTTTGGTACAACTCCACTCTATATTATTTAGGATCTGGAAATGTTCGGTACAGCTTCAGCTGAATTTCAAAGTAGAAATTCTACCAAATGAATCCTAAATAAGAAAAAAGTAAACAATAAACACCAGAGTTGCGGACTTATGGTGGAAAAGTCATAGATGTATGGTTTCACTTCTCAAGTTCAAATATTAGTACCCCACAATTACTCATACAGGCATGCACTTTAGATAGAATTTTAGTGAAATGAGTTATTTGTTACTGGTTTACTTCTCTTCAAGTGTATGTCAGAGACATACTCGTAGGGTGCATGTGCACAGTTGCATGTCTGCATGGATTTTAGCGAGACAAAAAAAAAAGAGATTTGGAGGGAGAGACGTCCCTCTAAACACCAAGCATTTTTTTAAGAAGAAATTGTGAGCATGTTGGGATTGAATATGAGATTTTATGATTGAAACCACATATCCTTTATCACTACACTATCAAGTGCATCTCGATTTTAGCGAGACTAGGAGCCTCATCGGTTGGTATAATAAGTCAAAGCAAAGATCAAAATTTAAATTTTTGAACTTAAATTTGAAGTTGATTTTAAAATATTTTCAACATATTTTTTTTAGTGTTGGCTTTTAAGTCGCTACAAATAAATATATAAAAGTTTTACCGACATATAAATTAATTTTTATCGGAATTGCTAAAAAACTGTCGTAAGTTTTTTGGGCAAAATACTTTCAAATGTAACTATAGTATAGTTGTAGTGTAATTACACTATAGTTACATTTTAACTACATTATAACTACAATATAACTACACTGTAACTACATTATAATCTCTATATAAGTTAGATATAAAGTTGCATATATTATTTTAATACTTATATACCAGTTATATTATAGTTATAGTACAATTATAGTTGAATTATATTACAATTATACTATAGTTAGATTTGAAAGTTTTAATTTTTTAGATAGTCCTATTTTTATTCCTTAATAACCTGTTTTGGTTTATTAGAAAATATGGGTAACCGAGGAGGCTCCATGTTATTTGTTGAACGTGTGTTAGAAGACACTTTTATTTGTTGTAATGCATGTAGCGGTGTTTGTGCGTGTGTCTTTTGATGGGAGGAAAAAAAGAGGTTAAGTTCCAGTTACCTGAGATGAGAGCTGCAAGGGGTGGCCCAGAATTAATGGAGTTGAGCTCTGACTCCACCGTCCTGAGGAACTCCTCGGCCTCCTGGAGCGGCCGGCTGAGTTCCTCCTTGCACTCCACGAGCAGCTTGCAGTAATCCTCCTGATGCCAACACGTCATTATTCATTAATGATTAATTAACCACGCAGCAGATTAACCCAAGTAAAACACCGCCCTTAACAAGATCTCTAATCATCTACTCCATCCTAGTTAGAATTAAAATTACACAGTGCATGTGTCATGTCTAGTTGATGTAATCATGTACACTACAGTTACTAAGCTCTTCATAATGCAGACCATGAACTGGTCGAGCTCCGGGTCTGGCGCCGGCGGCATGTGGCTCGCCGCCGCCCGCTGCCGCGCCTCCCGCACCCGCGCCGCCGCCGCGATCTCCTCGGCCGCCTCCGCCGGGTACCCAACCTACAAGTAACAATATAGTAGCAAGTTGGAAACATGCATGCATGCAACATGGGCAAACACATCGATCTCTATGATCTACACATACAAATCAAGAAAACACGTGGCGCATATGTGTTCATCGTGCCTTGTGGCAGTCGAGGAAGGCGGCGAGGAGGCGGTGGTAGCGAGGGTGGGAGACGATCCTGGCCTTGACAGGGTCAAGAACTCCGGCGGCGCGGCCACGATCGCCGCCGCCGCCGTCCCGCGTCGCCGGTGCAACAGTACTCCCCGACGACACCTGACGAGCTCCGCCTGCAGAAGCAGCCGCGGCGGCGGTGGACGAGCTAGGCACGGTGTAGACTTGCACGGAGACCTTGGAAAACGGCAGCAACGGAGGAGGTAGCCCTGCACACCGGTGACCTTCAAGCTCCTCCATTAGCATATGTGCTTGATGAGGGTTTCTTGGTAGGAGACCGATCAACTCTCACCAAAGAAGAAGAGAACGCTAATCACAGCTACTAGGAGTACTTAGATAGGGCTAATCCTGGAGATTTCTTTTGGTTAGATCGACGATTTGTGGGGTTTGTAAAGGCGAAGTGGGGGGGGGGGGGGGGGGGGGGGGATAATTAAAAGGAGGAGGAAACAAACAGTGGAGAGGAAAAGAAATGAGGGAAATCGGGTGAACACTGATGAGTGGCTGCACAGAGATGAGATTGCATTTTGCATAGGAGAGGTGTGTAGACTGTAGAGGCTAGAAGGAGAGGTAATGTAGGACAGTAGGGTAGGGGAGTAGGAAAAGAGAGGTCGGGTGGCCATCACGTCCATTGTCAAATCAGATAAAAGCAGCCGGCCGCGGCTGGTGTAAGCTTGAATGGCGTTGGTTTATTAATGGTGACTGAAACTGAAGTACTAGTACTATAATACTGAAACTGATCAAATGGAGTGGAGTAGTAATGAACGGTGATGGAGTACGCGTTTAGAAGTAATTATCTGAGAAATTTAGTATAAACGTAAATGCTCGTAACATACGCATATTTATTTTTATAAACGCACACACGAGTGATTTGTTATAGGTAGATATGTTAACTATTATTGAAAAAAAGTAATTAAGCTAAATACGAGCACTCGTAAATCTAAACTTAATCTAGATGAACCTGTTCAACCAGAAAAATCAATAAGTTGAGCTACGCTGTTGCTGTTCCGCATTAATTGTGGACACAATCTGTTTTTGTTTTATTGTGTCATTGCTTTATAATTAAAAGGGAGCCAAAGTATAATTGTAGAGTATTTTATAAAAATCTACTAGAATCGGCTTCACATTCTAAATTCTAGTACCTCTATGTTTCCAACTTTCCATACAGTATAGCCAGTCATAATATTTTATGATTCAAATTTAGTTCCTCTATGTTTCCAACTTTCCATACAGTATAGCCAGTCATAATATTTTATGATTCAAATGTACTCTTTCCGCATCCCAAAGCATTTTTAGATGACGAAAGAAATATTTACTCGTAGAGAAAAAAAATACTAAATTGTTCTTATGATTAGATAAGGGTAAACATTTTCTTGAGTAAGAATGATATGGGGTTTAATTATCAAAGTAAATGAAATTAAGATAATTTTGCACGAAGCTATAATGTATAAAATATTTATGTGTGTTAAAATTAAGATAATTACATATACAACTCGTAGCTTCCATAGGTGCAATCCTATTTTATATATAACTATTTCAACATCTATGTTTATGTTTTTTCTTCAATTAGTAGGTGAGAATTTCTAAAACTCAAGAACAAACATGATACTTCGTCTCGAAAAAATACAGTAATTATCGCCCATATTATTATTTTAAGAAAAAGTAATTAACTTGCATTGCACTACCGGTAGAGCTTAACATAATTTTTTTTTAAAAAAACTAATAGTGAAGTATCTGTATTTTTTATAAACCAAATGGGATAATAGCAAGTTCGTTTGATTTCAATCCAACAAAATTTAAATACAACTTTATTTTCTTTTTCTCGTTTTATCTACCTAAAGAACCAGTATTACTCCTTCCACCTCATTATCTTCTCTTATCGTTTTTCCCATATTAACGAAGGACATAGTTGTCTTTAAACATCCTGTTAGGGATAGAGGGAGTAGGAATCAACTTAGTATTTTAGAATAAATCTTGAAATTTAGGATTCAACCTTTTTTTAAGGAGCCAATGCATCCTAAAATAGTTTATTATCTATGTTAAATTAGAGGAATATCTAAGATTTGGATGCATGGTTATCTATCTGGTCAGTGTGAGTGGGTTTAATTTGATGAGCATATATCAATCCAGCGAGCTACAACGACAACCATTGATGCATCCCTAGCTCGTCCGGCCATCACGAGGATTATGTTTGATCCGGCATCATATCAACTAAATCATCCGAGATATATAGCGGCATAGCGCTGTCCGCGACCGCGATGTTGACCTGCCGCCATGCACCGCCGCAAATTACTAATCTTTGGTGGAGTAGCTAGTCGGCGCTTGTCATGAGCATGATGCGTAGATACGTTTTGACAAGACTAGATATGCGTGTCGATTGCACCATGGAATAACTAACTAATCTTTTAAACGATTGATCAATTATAGCAAAACTAGATATCGATCCGTGTGTCGCACGCGCTATTATTTTCTATTTACCCATAAAAGGTACGGTTAATCAAATACAAAATATGCTAGTTATTTTCTAATTATAGTACTTTAGATTTAGACTAAAAGAATAATCTCTATAATTTAAATCTTCTATACTAGTAAAATACCCATGCGTTACAACGGGTGAATAAATCTTTAATTTGACACATGTAGACACGATGGATGATGAAACCTTATCAACTTGCAGAAGGAAACCCGAATAATGGTAAATATAAACAAAACGATTAAAGTGACGGTAAAATAAGATGCAGGAGTAGTACAGTGGAGAGGAAAAGGCACCCACGTTGACGAATAAGTAAAAAACACAATAGCACCCGAAGTCCCAAACCACTAGTGGAGCCAAAAGAGCAATGATAGGTGCCTAAGGCCACCAAATCGATTAAGTTCCCTACCAAAAGGTTCCATATCGTGCAAGAATTATGCCGACTCTACTTAGGGTGTGATTATTTGCCAATTTGAATTCAATCTGATAAGCTTCTTCAGATTCCAGGTGGAGCATTATTTTTAGTGCCTTCAAAAATAGTTACTGATCTGTGCCATGTATTTCTTTCAAGATATTGGAAGGATATAAAGCAGTTGCAGATCCAGCAGAGGAGGATCCTAAGTTTTTATGGATTCCTTTTTTGTTATCGGGGTCGACCCCAAAGCCATAATGTCTCAAAAACTTTGATTTTTTTCCTTTGTCTCGAACTTTGTGAAGAACTCCATTCTATCTCTCCAACAAAAAAGTAGGGCTGCGCCCCAGTTGTACACCCCTTCATTCAGAGAACCTTTGTTGATTCTGAACTGGTTCTTCGATCAAGTTTTGAATAACTTTCCAGTCAGATCGTTCCTGCGTTTCGGATATTTAGTCTCATTCGAAGCTTTTCGCAATAGCAGCTCCGAGAAGCTGGGCTTAGGGTGCACCTCCTGCACTCGTTTCAGTGACTCAATTCGCTAGCTTCCCCCAGCTCAGACTGATGTCGTCACCTCTCCTAGGACCGAAATGATTATCTTTTCAAATAGCCCTCGGTGGTATGCAGATTCAATGAACGAAGAAGGCAGTCTTTCTTCCTCACGAACAAGATCGAAGCACCCAAGGTTAGGCACTCGATTGGATGTTCCCGTACGTAGTCTAGAAGCAAGATAGGTTCTAGTGACATTGCTGCTATTGCTAGAAGTCCAGTTTCATTTTGGTTGGGAGTTCTCTATCAGCTAGTGGGAGTCCCGCTATTCTCATTGTAGGCGTAGTTGCTTCTTTCATCCAGCCCAGCATGCCATATAATCGTGGAAGGGGCGAGGCCTTCATTTCGTTGGTAGAAGTAGAAATGATCCAATCTGATGGAGCGTGAGCACCTCAACAGGGGACAGCGAGGACCCCCTTTTTGTGAGTTCGGCCGGGGACGCAGGGTGAGATTCGTGCTCTAATGAGAGAGAGATGTCGAGGGGATTTGTCCCTTGGAGAAGATGAGACAAAGGAGTTTATACAGGTTCGGGCCGCTCGAGAGCGTAACACCCTACTCCTGTGTATATGGTTGATGTCTGAATGTGCGTTGGGGAATACAGGCGCTTGCTTCCTCTCCTTTGGTACTTGCCGGAAAACCAGAAGCTCCCCTCTTCCCCTTCAGCCAGGACCTCCTTTTATATCTCAAGGGGCTACCACATGGGCCAACAGACTACCTCAGAGAGAAGGGAAAACATTCTTTCACATTTAATGGCCGTCTTGTTGCTTGACTCGGAAGCTACATGCACAGTCATCGTGGCATGGCCCTCGTCCAATCAGCCGACTAACTCGGAGATGCCCGCGTCACTCCCCATTAAATGGGTGGAGACTTCTGCGTTCCCTTCGCATCGGGAGACGGGAACCATCTGACCACAATTGGCATACTGACTCCGGTTGAGATAAGAGGCAAAAAAGCCCTCATCATTCTAACTGGATGGAACAGGGTGTGCTGCGCGCCGCCTGACATGCGGATAGTGCGCGGGCGCTCCGCTGCTGTCCCGTCCATCATTTGGCCGGTCGCGGACCGGTCAGTCACCGTGACCGGTCACAGGCCGATCACACACCCCCAACGCCGCATTAAATGCGGCGTGGTGCGCTCGTCCGAGCCACCATTAGTGCGGTTAGGTGGGCGTTGGAGAGGCTCACCTAACCCCGCACACATGGTGCAAGCGCAGAGGGGTCGGGGCGGCCCGACCCTCGGGGCAGCGGAGTGAGGGGAGAAAAGAGACTGGAGAGGGCAGCCGCCACCGCACCCTCGGGCCCGACCCCCCCTCGAGGAGCGCCACGTGGGTGCAGGGGGCCGCCCCATACCTTTAGTCTTGATACCCCCGGGCCCGTATCACCGACATAATCCATTCGGGGCTTCGGGGAACCCAAAAACGAACTATGTTTACTTTTTTCATAGATAGATGATATATATAGTAATAATGTACACATCCCTTTACTTTAGATGTTTATGTTGCAGAAGATCTTTGTTCCTATTATTTCAAAGCCTAACTAGGCACGCAGAGGTGAGTGGGAGCTGCTTTCCAGAAATGCTGGAAAAGAGCAAATGAAAGGCAGTGACCCTAAGTTCCGAATCTTGCGCTGAATGTGTAAGGTTTCGGGGAAGTTAGAAGGCTTTCGGGCTGAATAGGGGTGGAGAGAGGTTGTAGTGTAGTAAAGGAGGTGGGCTTAGAGCGAGAAAATGAAAAATGATTTTTCCGAAAAACCGTGAAATAAATAGTACAAAAAGGCGATTCATCTTACAACTTTACAAATTCGGTTGATCGGGCCTTGCTGCCCTAGAAGTTTGAGATCGTGCCCAACCATTTTGGAGTCTGTTCAGGAGCTCCTTCAACGCCCGAGGATTGACGTTGGACTGGAGTCGGCTCAACATGAAATCAAGCATGGTGCGATAGTCTTCTTCACGGAGCTCCTCTCCATTCTTTAGGTTGTGATGAGTCAAATCAGCGGAGCTGATTTTTTTCGGTTGCAGAAAAGAGACCCCTTACTCTTTCTTTAGGAAATGATGAATATGAAGTCTGGGAGGCTGCAGTGAAGGATACATACAATATGCAGGGTAGAAAGTTCAGTAGTACAGATAGATTCCCTTTCGATCTATGAGAACAGATCAGGCTCTCTCGACCTGGGAAATTCCCAGCAGGAAAGACTGGCGTCGATCAGCGAAAGCGAACCCTTCAGTACATCGTGTTCAGCCCTCCCTCAAAATCCCTTTTTGTTTTATTGAGGAATCATACTCAATTCAATTCTTTCCCGTTCGTACCTTCCTTCAACTCTTTTTAACCCAGTGGAGTGAAAAAGCTAGGAAAAGAAAAAATAACTAAAGCAAGGCCCCTTAATTTCACCGGTTTTGACCTGTGCTTTATAAATAGCTTCGGCAAAAAAGAAAAAAGGGTCCCTCCAACGCATAAATGGTTGTGAGTTTACGTTTTCATCATCTTTGGTAAAATCTCGCTTGGTGAAAGGCTTTCCTGGTAGAAAGTTGAAGACGACTTAGGAGGAGAAGAAAAGCCAAAGATCTTTGTCCTCTCAACTCGAGGCTGTAGCAGACATGAAATTTACATATGTTGCTACTTGCTAGATATACGGAAATCTGAAACAAGCTGGTGATCAGCGTGATCCTCTACTTGTATTTGAACCGGAATATGAGCCTACTTTCTCTCGATCGTCCACCGCGCGATATGACGATGAATTACTACTGGGAACTGTGGGTGCCGTATTTCTTCTCATAGAAATACAGAAACGTATCACCCACTTCCTACAATCCGGAATGAACCTTTGGGTGGGCTCCGCAGAATCAACAACCATAGCTGCACGGAGTACGGTAGAATTCCTCGGTTCGGTCATTCGGGAAGTCCCCCTGAGGACGACTCCCATGAGTCCGTCGGAAAGTTCAATCAATCTTTTTTTCATATACATTTCGCCTTTTGTGAAGGATCTGTGCCTACTCTACTTTCTTATCTAGGAAGGGTGACGCTCGTGCTTCTTTCAAGTAAGGCAAACTTAGCAAGGGGTCATGCTATTAAGTATATTTCTTAGCTACAATCCGTTTTATCAACCTACGTTTTTGGCTTCGGTTGATAAAAACTGTTGCTTCTTCAAACCCCCTTGGGACTCCCGCAATCTTTGGGGAAGCTAGAACCCTCCTTTGGTCGGGATAAGGAATCTTCCTCCCCACCCGGGATGGGAAGGAAAAACGGTAATGAAATCTTGAAGTCCTTCCAGAGTTGGGTGGGAATTATTGATAGAAAAAAATTTTCCCTAAGGTACGATAGCGTCTGAACTAAAGAAAAGGAATATGGAAAGTGAATGTGGTAAAGGATACCAAGAGCCCTGAATGATTTTTAGGCGTCTTTTCTTTGAACAAAAGCCGTCTAGCACCTGTAGCTGGCTTGCTTCATGTCCCGCTGTTTGCTTACGAGTTTGGTAGCGAGCCAAGGCAGACGTTTGTAGATCTTGCCTCAAAGCCTCTTCACAGTTAAAGCGAAAGAAAAAAGGCAACTTATTCCGAATTTGCGCCCTTGAAATCATCTTATCGATTCTCTGAGAGCCGGTGGAGTGAAGTAGACCCTGAGTTGTACTGGGTCACTGGAAACTGTTGTCGTGTCAAATCGAGATTGTGTGGGTGTTCAGTGTACCGCTCATGTTCGACGCTATTGAAAATCATGCATTGGATGGATGCTCGGGATTGAGAAGGAAGGACACTTTCAGAGGTGAAAGGCCATGGGGAGAGAGAGCGTCTGTGATGGAGATGGGAAGGCCGACCGCTGCACTACACGGATAGATTTCTATACCAAGTCATGAGCGATAGCAAAGCCGCCTATAGTCGAAGGGACGAAAGCTCGTTAGACCTGATGGAAAAAAGTATGAAAAAAGTACGTTAACGTTACAGACTCACTTATCCGTCTACAAAGGGAAATGTGTTGGTACGTCAGCTGTGGAACTACTAATATTAATAACCTAGGATATCGGGAAGATAACCTATTTATTTAGGGAAGGGGTTCGAATCTTCTTGATGCGGATTATCCAAGCTTAGAATATGAAAATAGGAGCTCTTCTTACCAGCTTTGCTTTCCTCTAGAAGAGACAGGCTTACTGAAACTAGCACTAGCAGTGCGTCTTGTCCTCGGTCAAATCCAATTCAATAAAGAACAAGAAAATGTAGGTGAACAAAGAGCAAGCTACCGAAGCGACTAGCTTCTACTGGAAGCAAAGCTTTGTAGAAGCTTCTAGAGGCATGAAGGTAGGAAGGCCGACCACTTGTATAGTATAGTAGTAGGCCTTTGCTTTTGAACGACCTTACAAATGGATCAACTAGAAATGAATCGGTGTCATAAACGAAAGGTATTTGAGTGGAATGAACTCATCTTAGCCTGGTGTCGGGGAATTGATGAAACGAACCATTCCTTTAGGCGCAGGGGCAAGTGAAAGAGATGGATAGAGACTAGGGAGGAAGATGGCCAACTTACAAAAAGACTTGGCAGTGACTATGTTGTATTGTGGTGTTGAAGTGAAGTTTCCTGAAGAATTTGGTCAGAAAGGGAGTTAGAGTATCACTTTCATACGGCGAGAGTCATTGGTTCAAATCCAATAGTAGGTAAAACCGCCCGAAACCCAGAAGATTGTTAACATTATAATCGCTACGCGCCTTCGCTACGCCCCTATTCGTTTTCTTTGTTTTTTGGGGATAGCTTTTCATTTCGAAATGCATATTCTCGTAAGTAGACAAGTCGATCTCGTGAGGAGGAATTCAGAAAATTTATGTGTTTCTGCTTGAACCGTACGAGATGAAATTCTCATATACGGTTCTCGGAGGGGGGTTCGGGTTAGTTACCTATCTCAAAGCCTTGGCAAATGCTACTGCAAAAATTATTTCGGTTCAAACCTTACTCAAGGAATGCGGCATAGCTCAGCCACGGACTGCATGCTTGTGGTGTGATCTTCACCACCCGGGTTGGTATGGAATTGTTCAAGATTTCATTACCATTTTTCCATCCCATCCCGAGTGGGGAGGAAGATTCCTTATCCCGACCAAAGGAGGGTTCTAGCTTCCCCAAATATCGGGGGAATCCCGAGGGGGTTTGAAGAAGCATTAGTTCACAAGATTTAATGGTCAAGTCATGGAAAAGCCGTTATTCGATTGTTTTAAAAGAATGTTGAGCAGTCACAATCACTCGAAGTTGGCAAAGAAGCTAGCTAGCCACTCTCTTCGTAGAGAAAATAAAAGCAGCTGCTGGATAAAAAACAGTGTTTTTTTCGATTCAATAGACCTTTGGTCAGAGGATCCCTCCTTCTATCTATACCCCTTTTCTGGGTAGGCCTGGTAAGAAAGAAAATGAATACATAGAGTTTTGAAAGGAAAGTACCAGTTGTAGACAAATTCCTTTGCGTAGAGAAATGTGAAATTCATTTCTAAAAGCAAGAGTTTCTTTTCTTTAATTAGATTAGAAATCTGTGTAGGATAGGTGAGATGAATAAAAAGGTCCTCTTGTCCGTCCATCCGAAGAACTCACTCGATTCCCCATGATGATATGCGTCAATGTAAGGAAGTTGTTAAACTACACGTGCCTTCAACACCCATCTCGAAGAACTCACTCGATTCCCCATGATGATATGCGTCAATGTAAGGAAGTTGTTAAACTACACGTGCCTTCAACACCCATCTCGGGCCAGGTTATTTTACACAATGAATTTACAAGTAGATGAGTTTGCAACAGTAGACCTATCTCCTGAAAAGAATTCAGTAAACAAGGGAACGAAGCGACCGATAACGTCCCCTCGGGGAGGAGTGTTTTAAGGGATTGGCATGAGCCGCATGCGGGGAGACCCGCACGTACGGTTTTCAGGGGTATCCAGCCGGCCGACACCCACCCGACTAGAGGGACTGAGAAATTAATTGCTTCCTTGCCCGTGTGGAACATGTGTGAGCATTATTTCCCAGGGACGCGCCCTCCCTCTTGGACTATCTTATTCGAATACCGAGGCTCTTGCATACTGAAAGAAGAAGGTTCCTTACTTTATCTCGCAGTAGGTACCCACATCTATCCATTCTTTTGATCTTCGGAATTCCTTCCTCAAAACAATAGTTCCACGGGTTCAAAAACCTCTAGCAAGGCGATTCATGAAGGATTCCTCTCCTCTAGTTGGTCTATTAGACTATTATTACTATAAGGTCTCCTCTAGCTTGACTTTGTGGAAGACGCCCGATTGAATGGTCTCCAGTGGGTTCTATTACCATGTGTTCCCGGAGCTGATTTCATTCCAGTAGTTTCTTTTTTACCAGCCTCTACATCCTTATACTATGTGTATCCACACTCGTCTGTCCTTTTCTACTTAGTTGTACAGATCACTTCAGAAAATTATTGGGTTCTACCAACGAAATGAAGAAGTTTTTGATTGGTTTTTTTCATGTGGGACCCTCTCCAGTTCCGAGTTTCGATAACTTCTTCAGCTTTCATTTTTAGTTATTTTGGATTCTGTGCCTGGGTGGTATCTTCTTACTATTGATTCAACCTCTTTGGGCAAACGTTGTCACTTCCTTTATTTGAAAAAAAGGGGTCTAGAACTACAGTGATCTGATATGTTCTTCCCGTCATAGGTGAAAAGTACTAATTTTTAATTCGCCTAAGGAATTGGTATTTTTCCGGGTCGTATTAAAAACCATTTGTTCCAGCCATAGCGAAAAGTACTGAAAATTCACTTTCCCTCATAAAAAGGAAAAAAACTGGGTGCATAAAAAGGAAACTTTCTATCGAGCCTGTGGCAAAAGTAATACTTTTTCTATTTTTCTTCACGATCGACCTTTCGGATTTTAGAAACTAAGGAACCGCTTTTCGGGAAACAGATTACATTTTCACGTGGAAAATGTAAGGTCTTCGCTATATATAAAAGAGCTCTTTACCTTGGGCGTGCGACCCATCAACCTACTAGCAATAGGGGGAAAACTTAGCATGTCGCAACAAAAGCGTCGATTCAAGGCATCACCAAAACACCACCGTCTTTTCCTAAAACTTAAGCCCTAATAATCATATGAGTGATACCTGCTCAAAAAAATCATATAAATCATATGAATAATATTGATAACATCTTGAAACAAAATTATTTTTACATAATTTAATTTGTAACCAATGCTATTTTCAATTAATTGTCCGTAATCTGGTTTCCACAACACCACACGCCAAGCCAATTGCATGATTAGAACAAGGGTTTCAAAAACTATAGATTTTCAGGGACCGGTTATTACTTACCCCTGTTTTATAATTAGTACTTGTAAGTTGTAAGTATAGAGTTATCATCACGTATACGTAAAATTCTATTATAGTATTATCAGTTATACTATCTAGATCATAATAATATCATCGAATGCACAAAGCCATGCCAAATAAATCAGTTAGTAGCAAAAGGAGAAAAACATATTTAGATACTCAGATCAAGTCCAGAACCGTAGAAAGAAAAGGGGAAAACAAGTAAATGGAAAAAGCTAAAAAAAAAGAATGCTCTGTCCACGTTTTTTTGTTGCCCCACGTACAATCCGTTCATTGCTCATCGGCTCGTCGCTAGTTTGTTGTTGCTCCGTCGATCCCGTCGCATCGCCAGCCAAATCGAGGCGGACGAGGTTACGCACGTAGGCCATGCATGGATTAACAGGCCTCCATCCGGATTAAGGAAGCCACACCCGATGTCTCCAGCCGCGCGGCGCATACGGACTCACGAACAGACGACGGACAGAAGCGGGAGGTGATGTTTACCTATTTATCGCTTGCGAAACGATCGCGCGTGGATGACGTACCAAATGGCAAGTGCTGAAGCGGAGATTAACACGGGGATTAGAGGACGTCGCGATGACGCGCGTGGACGGGAGTTAGACTGGGAAACAGATGACGTACCAAATTCGGGAAAAAATTTATAATAGTAGAAATACAGTTATAATATATAAAGATAAAGTAGGGATAAATATAAGATATATAGGATGTTGTGTGGTGCCGATCTTTTTTTCACGGGTTTAAGTTAAATGGGACGGTAGAAACACTACGAATCTTTTGAGTAGGTAAAAATAAAGATTTGTTATGAAATTTTAAAAGTAAAGTAAAGGAATGTTGAATTGAGAGACCAAGTTCGATATGGCTTTATAATTATTACTATGAAGTGGAGTACTTCATATGCTATAAGGGTACAAACAAACTTTTTAATGTGGTTAACGGGAGTCAATTAACGCTCAACCAAACAATGGATGAAAAGAAGAAGAAAAATACTTGTGCGGCGGTATTCCGTAGAAATTACGCGACGATGTCAATTTGTATTCGTTCAGTCGTCAATCACAAAATATAGAATTTCATCATATACTCTACACTTTACCCAGTAGAGTACATAGATCACTGTGAACTATGAGTAGTAGGGCTCTTTTGGAAGAAAGGAAAAGTAAATCAATTTTGAAGGATTTGTATCCTACGGGATTTTTTCTTTCTATTGAACTTTTTGAAACAAAGTTCTTAACCACGCAAATTCCTATGAAATAACATGAGGTTTTACCTCATGCATTCTTTCTTAATATGAGTTTATTTCCTACCTTTCCCCCCGGTGAATCATCCAAATTTCTGTATTTTTTAGTTCCATGTACATATTGAGCTCCTTTAGAATGAATGATTTTCAAAGAATGTAAATCCTAAGCATAAAATTCCTACGAAACCTTTTAAAACAAGGGATTACACCCTCAAAATTCCTTTGAAAATCATATGGAATAGAGCATTATATTTCATAGAAATTTTAGAAGAAATCTAACATGGAGTTTTTCTTGTGTCTTCAATTCTAAATTTTCCCGTGTGTCATTCAAACGACTACATGGAGTATTTTGTTAGTCATGTGTTTCTGTTTTTTTAAAAGGAATTATAATCCTGTAGTACTATTTATATCCCCGTGTTTTTAATTAAAATCACGAGTTCGGAGAGGAGCCAAAAACATATGTTTTTCTCTCAGTTTTTCTGTTTTTTCAGTTCCGTCCCTTTCAAAGAGGACCTTAACAGAGTAACACGCTCAACGTACGGCTGGTCAGCAGGCAAACAAAGACAGGAAGTGAAAGGCGCTCATGTGGCAGAGGCTGGCAGGTGAGCCCTAGCGAGAGCCCTGAGCCCACGACTAGACGGATCACTTCTCTCCGGGTCCGGCTGGAGAAACAGCTAATGGCAATCAGAGCCAGACAGAGCTCTGAGGCACACGTGAGTACGTGACCGGCCCTGCCCCGATGATCCGATCGATCCGACGACGGGGAACGGCTGCCTCTCGCGGTCGCCGGCAAGCAGAGTGGAGTAGTCCTTGCTGCCTGACGCCGCCGTGACTCGTCGTCATTCCGTCCTGCGTGAGGCTGCGTGCACCTGCACGTTACTACTGATACGTGCAGCTTCAATCTCACATGAATACTTCACCCTTCCCATATAGGCATCACCTACTGTGAGCACTCTCTCTTCCTCACAAGAACGAACAAGATCACAAGGTTTCATCGATGGATCAACGAGATCGCATCGCCTCCACCGCCTTCGCCGCCGATATATTGATCTTCTCAGATAAGTTTTCAAAATACAGAGGAGTTCATTCATATCTCTCTCTCGTTAGGACAACAGCGCCAGCTCACAGCTGCCAGCTAATCATTAGCTATTACATGGCCCAATTCGGCCCAATGAACCGAGTATTTGGTTTACAAACTCTTGCAGCCCGTTTGCGTGGCCCACCATCTTGTGGTTGCTGTTGCTCGTCCGATACGTCAGTAGCTGGGTTGCTGACAAGCCCCTCCCCTTGGAAACTGACTTGTCCCCAAGTCAGAGCAGTTGGGAACCTTTGCCTGAGATCAGCTTCATCTTCCCAGGTCGCCTCATCTGCAGCAGAATCAGACCAACGAACAAGCAGTTGGGGAATAATTCGATTACCTTTCTTATGGACCCTAGTATCCAGAACTTGGAGTGGAAACTGAATACTGGAAGTTGGAGCAGGTAATTGACTCTGAACAGGATGCTTGAATCCGTGAGAGCCCTTCAATTGAGATACATGAAAGACAGGATGGATAGCACTGTCCACTGGCAACTGTAACTTGTATGCCACCTGACCAACCTTGGCAATGATTTGATATGGCCCATAATACTTAAAGGAGAGTTTGTGATTATCTCTCTTGGCAACGGAAGATTGCACATAAGGCTGCAACTTAAGAAAAACCCAGTCGCCTTCCTGAAACTCCCGGAAACTCCTCTTTTTATCTGCTTGATGTTTCATGACCTGTTGGGCTCTGTTCAAGAGTTGTTTAAGCAGCTGAGTCATCAACTTCCTTTCAGATAACCAGTGATCTAAATCAGGAATACTGCAGGCATTTTCTCTGATGCTGAAGTGAGCAGGAGGATAGCCATAGAGAACCTCAAAGGGTGACTTATGCAGTGAAGAATGATAAGAGCAGTTATACCAAAACTCAGCAAGATGCAGCCAGTCAGACCATTTAGAGGGAGTGGCATGTACAAAACAGCGAAGGAAGATTTCCAAACACTGGTTAACTCTCTCGGTCTGTCCATCTGTTTGAGGATGGTAGGCTGAACTGAGATGTAATTTAGTGCCTGATCTGATGAATAATTGTTCCCGCAATGTTCTAGTAAAAATTTTATCTCTGTTTGAAATTATAGCTTGTGGCAGACCATGAAACTTATAGATATTGAGCATAAAGACTTTGGCAACATCCAAGGCCGAAAAAGGGTGAGATAGGGTCATAAAGTGGGCATACTTAGAGAACTTGTCAACCACTACCAAAATACAGTCCTGCTTGTTAGAACGAGGCAAACCTTCAATACAATCCATGGATATAATCTGCCAAGCTCCATCAGGAACGGGTAGAGGTTGCAAAAGTCCTGGATATTTAGCTCTGTCTGTCTTAGATTGCAAACAGGTTGAACAAGCATTCAACTATTGTTGGATGGTATTCTTCATATGTGGCCAAGAGAAAAGAGATTTGATTCTGTGGTAGGTAACAGGGAATCTTGAGTGACCCCCCATGGGACTGTCATGCAAGGCAGAGATGATTTGCTGTTGAAGTGGAGGGTTATTTCCAACCCACACTCTTCCCTTGTGTTTCAAGAGCCCTTTGTGCAGCTTATACTGAGCGTGAGAAGCAGGGTTTACTGCCAATTCTGTCAAGAGCTTAACTGAAACAGGATCTTGGTCATATCCCTGGATAATGTCTTGCAACCACACAGGAGAATACTCAGATAGAGCCAAGAATTTAGACACTTCTGCAGGAACATTTCTTGACAGGGCATCAGCAGCTGCATTGTGCTTGCCCTTCCTATAGACAATCTTAAATTGCAGCCCAAGCAATTTAGTGAAGGCCTTATGTTGCCAGGGAGTATTAAGTCTTTGTTCAGTAAGGTGCATGAGACTATGGTGGTTTGTCATAATCAGAAACTCTTGGAATTGTAGATAAGGGCGCCAATGATCAACTGCCATCATAATAGCCAAACATTCTTTTTCATATGTAGAAAGGCCTTGTGTTCTGGGTCCCAATGCCTTGCTCACATAAGCTACTGGGTGCTGATTTTGAGAAAGAACTGCTCCAATGCCAAGGTCACTGGCATCAGTCTCCACAGTGAAAGGTTGACGGAAATCAGGAAGGGCCAATACAGGAGCAGAAACCAAAGATTGTTTGAGCAATTGGAATGCTTGTTCCACTTCAGCAGTCCAATTGAAAAGGAGCATCCTTCTTTAACAATTGGGTAAGAGGTTTGTTAATAGCACCAAAATTATTAACAAACTTCCTATAATAGCCTGCCAATCCCAGGATTCCTCTCAGCTTTTTAATAGTAGTGGGTCTGGCCCAATTGACAATACTCTGGATTTTAGAAGGATCTGTTGCAACTCCAGCCCCACTGATAATATGGCCCAAATAAGAGATGTGTTCCTGGGCAAATGCACATTTACTGAGTTTAACGTTCCACTGATGATTAACTAATAGCTGCAAGACTTGTCTCAAATGACTGAGGTGGGTGGGCAAATCAGGACTGTATATGAGGATGTCATCAAAAAACACTAGAGCACATTTCCTCAAAACTGGACTCAAAGTGTCATTCATAGCACCTTGGAAAGTGGCAGGAGCTCCTATAAGGCCAAAAGACATCACCTTGTACTCATAATGACCACTATGGGTCTGAAAAGCTGTTTTGTGCTCCTCCCCTTCAGCCATTCTGATTTGGTGATAACCAGCTCGAAGATCTAACTTAGAAAAATATCTAGCACCAGCCAACTCATCTAGGAGCTCATCAATAACTGGCATGGGATAAGTTCCTTTCTGAGTGATGTTGTTAAGCTGTCTGTAATCAATACAGACTCTCCAAGAACCATCCTTCTTTTAACCAAGAGAGCAGGTGAAGAAAATGCACTGTTGCTGTGCTGAATAACTCCATTACGTAACATTTCTTGAACCTGTCTCTCTATTTCATCTTTCTGCCTAGGAGTATGCCTATAAGGTCTGATAAACATAGGTTTGGAGTTTGGAAATAAGGGTATCCTGTGATCACAATGTCTTTTAGGAGGGAGCCCTTTTGGTTCTTGAAAAACTTCCTGGAATTCAGACAGTAAAGGCTGCACAATATCAGGAATAGAAGGAGGTAGTTGATCAGCAGATTTATCCAATTGTACAAGATACATGATTCCACCAGACTTAGCTAACCCATGTAACTGATCTGGAGTTATAGGGAGACAACTATTAGTGCTAGACAGTGTTCCCTGCAATCTCACCATTGAGTCATTTAACTGAAATTCCAGCCACTTTTGAACCCAATCCACCCTCATTGGGCTAAATTGTTCAAGCCAATCCATACCAAGAATCACATCATAGGTACCCAAAGGTAAAAGTCTAAAGTTGCTCTTGAAATGCATTCCTTGAGTTAACCAATCACAATCAAGTATGTGCAGAGAACAAGTGAGGAACCCACCATCAACAATTTTAACTTGAGCTGGTACTGGCATAGTCTTGACCCCTGATAATTTGAGACCAAGTTGTTGATCCACAAAAGAGTGAGTACTACCAGAGTCTATCAGCATAAGAACCTCAATTCCCTGAACCCATCCTCTTAATCTGATTGAGTGATTGGAATCAGTACCATTAATGGCTTGCTGTGATATAGCCATTAATGTATCAACTTCCGGTGGTTCAGAAGCCTCCTGCTCAGACCGAGATGCTCCCTGTAAGACGTCCAACAACTCTTGGACCACATGTAATTGAATGGATGCAGCACATTTATGGTCTCTGCCCCACTTCTCTCCACAGATAAAATAAAGTCCCTTAGATCTCCTATAAGACTTGAGAGCTGACAATCTATCAGATTCCCTTGAATGATTGATTAGTTCAGTTCCTCTCTTATCATTGGGCATGATTGGAAGTCCTCCCTTAGTAGTTGGTGGCAATGGCAATGGCATAGCACCCTTGACTGAATGTTTCTGATAACCATCAGATCTTTTAGATTCCTTTGGCTTATCACCCTCCAATGCTTCTTCCTGTAAAAGAGCAAGAGTACAAGCAGCATCCAAGTCTCCAGGTCTTTGAAGCAGAATAGCAGATCTAATCTCATGCTTTAGCCCTTCAACAAACTTAGTGACAAAGTAGACTGGTTTCAAAGATGGGTCATAAGCCATCATTTGATGCATAATGCAATCAAATTGTTCTACATAATCAGCTACTGATCCTGTTTGACAGATTTTAATCCATTGTCTAATAAGGGCTTGTTGCCTATCTTTGTTAAACCTAGTACAAACTTTTTCACATAGTTCAGACCAAGTTACCCCTTCTAATTGAGACCTAACTGCTTGCAGCCAAAAAGCAGCATTACCAGTGAAATTGAGCATTGCTACCTTAACCCAATTACCCGGATGTATGCCATAGACATCAAAATAAGCCTCACAATTGGACTTCCACATGATAGGGTTATCTCCATCAAATTTTGGGCAGGTTATGGGGGCTACCCCTCCAGTCATACCCACTGACAATGCAGACTGAAACGAATTCATGGCAGAAGCATCCAAATGGAAAGGAATTGGAGAAACATTGTGAGACGCATACGTACCATTGGCCGGGGTCGGCTTTGGGGTAAAACCCTCAGCCTCCTCCCGAGTCAAATTTTGAACGCGGTGGCCATCTAGACCGGTTGAGCCATTTGGTCGAACACCTGGTGAGTCTAGGTTTCCCACTGGAATTGATAGCTCTGTTTTGTTGGCTGAAGAACTCTCCAGTTGCTTTACCTGCGTTTGCAGCAGATCCACAGTGGATTGGAGTACATCCACCTTCTTCTCCATAGCTGGGATCCAAGATTCCACCGCCTCCTTGAACAAACGCATCTCCTGCGCCTGCCTCTTCTCCCCTTCCTCCCTCTTGCGCTCTGTTTCCTCCATCTTCTTCAGAAGGAGATCAAGTTTTGCTTCGTTCTCCATGATTTTAGCGCTCTGCTTCGTCGCAAAACGTGGTTTCTCCAGGGTTTCAGATCTTGTGTCACCTCACCCCGAATTCAGCCAACTCGAGCAAGGCAAGTTGCCTTTTCGCGGATCTACCCGAGGGTAATCCAATCCTTGCCCAAGAATTTCACGGCCGAACCAAGGGAATAGGAGGATCGACGAAGCGCTGATACCAAGTTGTGAGCACTATCTCTTCCTCACAAGAACGAACAAGATCACAAGGTTTCATCGATGGATCAACGAGATCGCATCGCCTCCGCCGCCTTCGCCGCCGATATATTGATCTTCTCAGATAAGTTTTCAAAATACAGAGGAGTTCGTTTATATATCTCTCTCTCTCGTTAGGACAACAGCGCCAGCTCACAGCTGCCAGCTATTCATTAGCTATTACATGGCCCAATTCGGCCCAATGAACCGAGTATTTGGTTTACAAACTCTTGCAGCCTGTTTGCGTGGCCCACCATCTTGTGCTTGTTGTTGCTCGTCCGATACGTCAGTAGCTGGGTTGCTGACATCTACCTACCTACCTTGTGAATAAAATGGATCATACGTCAGTGGGTATTAGTTTTTATTGTAACTATAATGGTGAAAGAATAAGGATCCCTTTAAATCGTAGGAATGAAAAAACGGAGGAATAGGAAAATCACGGGATTCTAACAGGAATGCAAGTGTAAAACAGAGAATTACAAAATATAGAAAAAACACAGGAATGACCGTTTGATTGAACTACAGGAAAAACAAACGCAGTAATCAGATGAGAGAGATAGACTCAAAGGAAATTTTCTAAGAGACTAGACCTCTTGCTAACTTTCCTTCAAAATGTACATAGGATTACCCATTCCATAGAAAATTTAAAGGAGTGGATAGGATTCAATCATTTGTTTCAAAAGCTTTCATAGGATTTTTTTCATAGGATTGAAATCCTCCAAAATTCCTACATTTTTCCTACAAATCAAAGATGCCCTAAAAGTGGGTAGTAAGCTGGACCCTACAACCACTAGCCATGAGAGAGGGATGAGAGAAATCATTTGTTTATTCGTTATGACTAGGTAGTAAGCATATTAACTGATATTTGTTACTTACACTCCCACAATGTATATAACCTTGTAGTAATACTATTTTATTCCTTACTACCCACTTTATATGCACATTATAACATGGAGTACTACTCGCAGGAATAAACACAAATTTCTCCTCTGCCGCCATCCACGATGGAACAACCATAAAGATTCATTCTTTGAAATGCATTATTCTTAAAAACAATAATAGAATATTATGCCACAACAAATCTTACACAAAATGAATTTATAGGATTTTACAAAAAGTATTGTTTGGTTGCACCACAGAAACAAAGTAACTTTGAGTCAGAAGGATAAGTTAACATAAGGTCTAGTCTCAAGTTAGTTTTCCTTTTAGATTCCTACAAAATGAACAATTCCATAGAAATTTCAAAAGATTTGGGGAAGCCATTCCTATGCTCCAAAGGGCCATGTAGGGAATTGTTTTCAATTGTTTGAATCCTCCAAAAAATTCTTCACTTTTCCTTTGATTCAAAGGAATCCTAACTGGTTATCTGGTTTCTTTCGCCTGCTTCTCCCACTCACATCTGCGTTCATAGTGCTTATATGTTTGTTTTGGTTTTATAAAAAGTGCTTATGTCATATCCAAAGGCGACACTAAGACTGACACCATAAAGAAAACTTGGCCCTATCCAAATTCAACAATATTTTTCTATTTCGTTAACACTACCATGATCAAATAAGTAAGCCGCAGCCACCGCTTTAAGATCCACCACCAGCATCCAAAAGAAAGAATACCAACCTTTTATGGATCTGCTCGTCGAAGATGTGATTAGAACAGTCGGCGCAACCTCGTTTTGCTTGTGGATTTATAGAGCTCCATATTGCAAATGCTCAAGACCAAGTCATCAGTGGCAAGCCCAACGGTCACCAACCAGGTGGCATTTGCCGAAACCAAGTCCAAACGTGATCCATCCATGGCTTATTGGTGCATCCAGGACAAAGGAAGCAGAGTCGACACCCCTTTCGATCTACTCCGTGCAAGGGGAACCCGACTACGGGATAATTCCGACCACTCCCTGCATCCCATATCACCTCACTAGCATAATTCCGACCACTCCCTGCCACCATAAACGGAGAGGGGTTCGGTGAAGGTGAAGACGCTGTCACCTCTCAGACCATGGTACTGCGACTGAGAAAGAGAGAAGGCGGGGGAGGCTGTTCTCTCTATGTTTTTTTTTCCTTGGTTGAGTTTGACCGTATACACCAAACAAGCTCCATACATACAAGTACATGTCCCACGCATTAGTCTGAGCTCAATCCTATTTTCTGCAGTATTTTTACTTATCTCTTCACATCTGTTACAAATTTTATGGAGACCAAATGATGATTTTATTGGCATAAAAGTCGAGCACAGCAATGTGATCAACATGGATCATTGAAAAACATATACCGCGGCGGTGAGCTTTAGATATGATATATGGGTCCCAGAATATGTACCAAACGCTAGAAACTATATTTGCTACTACTAGATTCTATTCGACGTGACACAGGGTCATATCAAAATCTACGATATTAGCTTCGTAGAACATAATGAACTAGCCTACTTTCCCAACTCACCGTTCTACTTTTTCACACGTACGTTTTTCAAACTGTTAAATGATATGTTTTTTCAAATACGAAAGTTACTTTAAAAAATTATATTAATTCATTTTTTAAAAAAATTAATAAAAACTTAATTAATCATGTGCTAATAAATCGCTCCGTTTTACGTGCTAGGAGGATTAGTTCACAACACGTACAAGCCACGCCCCTTAAGTCGTTGAACCGACTCCGACGCATTAGTGTCCTATTAAAAAGTAAAGAATAATAGCTACTAGTTGGACAAGGGAGATAAGGACTTCGGAAAACCAAGGATTAAGACAAGGGAGATAAGCACTAGTCAAAGAATTTTGTATTATATTTGTTGGTATTGTTTATTAGCCAATAAAAATTTTGTGAGTGAAACTTTTATATACTTATCGTTAGTAATTTAAAAACAAATATGTAAAATAAACTATCATAGGAACCAATAAAATCGAGTTTTAAAATTTAAATTTTAACTTATAGGTATAAGTATAAAGCCAAACAACTGGGTTGGATGTTGCCTTTAGTAATGCCTGAACAAGGATTAAGTTCATCTGATATCCCTTATATAACTTGTTACGGAATCCGATTTTCGCCCTTCAACCAAAAAACAAGATACAATGGGTCCCTCAACCGTTAAAACCGGTGCAAAATAAGTCCCAATGCAGTTTGGACGATGGTTTCAATTGACGTGGCACCTACGTGGCTAATTTGACTCGGTCTTCATCTGACGCGGTACTTACGTGCTAATTTGATTCGAAAAATAATAAAAATCATAGGCCCACATATCGGTTACAGAAAAAATAATTAAAAATAGTAGGTCCACGTGAACCTCACGTGTAATTCTCACCCCTCCTTTCTTCCTCTCTCTCCCTATCTCCCCTCTCTTCATCTCTCTCCCCTCTTCTCCTCTCTCCAGGCGAGCCCCGCCGCCGGCAACGACCCGACGGTGGCCTACGACGTGGTCACCCGGCACGCGCTGGACAACCAGTTCTACAAGAACGTGCTCGCGCGCCGGCTGCCGTTCATGTCGGACGCCGCGCTGCTGTCGTCTCCGGCAACGGCGAGGATGGTGCGTGCCAAAGCACGGCACCCGGCGTCGTGGGCAAAGAAGTTCGCGAGGGCGATGGTGATCGAAGATGGCGAGCATTTGGCTCATGGCCGCATATATCACAATGTTACTATATGTCAACTCTTGTAACTTTTTTGCAGTAACAACAAATGAATAGCAATACAATCTGATAAAAATCAATAAATAAATTCATGCGCCGATGTATAAATACAGTTCATTTTTTCAGCTTGTTTCGCCAGCACGGCCACCTTCGTCTCCAGCGACGTTAGCAGCGCCGCGTCCGACGTTAACACTTAACAGCGCTGCTGTTGAGCACATTGGTGTAGTACTGGCCATCGAGCACGTCGGGCGTCACGGCGTCCTGTGTCACAGTGGGGTCGCCAGCGGCAGCACTGCTCGCGGTCGCGCTGCACTGCTACATCAGGGAGGGTACCAGCACCGGGTTGATGTCGGAGCCCGATGAGTTGAGGTGGTCGGAGAAGGAGTAGTGTGACTTGCCGATGGAGTGCACGCCAGAGCGAGCATGACGAGGTCGCCGACGCCGAGCCCCTTGGCAGCGAAGCTAGCGGGGAGGCCGAAGAGTTTGGAGGTTGGTGGCGAGAGGAAGGCGAGCGACACGCGCCCGTCGAGCTCCCCCTCATCTCTACTGCTGCCACCGCCCTCGCCACCGCCCGTGCCTCCCCCTGTCCGGTCTCGTGTGGGCTTGGCATGACCTAGAGAGAGAAGAGAGATGAAGAGAGGGGAGATGAGGAGAGAGGAGGAAGAAAGAAGGGGTGAGAATGATATCGTGCGGTTTATGTGGGTCCACTATTTTTCATTATTTTTTATAATTGATATGTGGGATCACGATTTTATTATTTTCCAAATCAAATTACCACATAAGTGTCACGTTAATACTACGTCAGATGAATACCGAGTCAAATTAGCCACGTAGTCGCCACGTTAGCTGAAACTACCGTCTAAACCACCTTGTGACTTATTTTGCACCGATTTTAACAGTTGAGGGACCCATCGTATCTGGTTTTTGTTGAATGACGAAAATCGGATTCGTTGACAAGTTAAGGGACCTCAGATGAACTTATTCCCCTAAACAAGGACTGTGGTCAGTCTGGCCTGATCGGTCCAATCTGAATTTCGTGGGCTTTGGCTAAGATTTTTCCAGTGGCGGTGCTTCTCAAGGCCCATCCTACTCTACTATAGTGGCTTGAAAATTCAACTTATACCATCCTACTCTGCCTGAACAATGCCTGAAGCCACCCTAAGACCCAATAGGCCGCCTGGAGAAGGTCTTTGTTGTACATCAGCTGGGCCAGGGCCAGGCCAGCATTCTCCCGCTTTTCTCGCGTTGAGGTTTCTCCTTCACTACAAAAACCGCGCTCTTCATTGCTAGACAAGACTTGCCCCTAAAAATTCTCACCGTGTTTAGATTTTGGACTCGTCATAATTGGCATCTGTTACAGGCATGCAGCGGGTTGTCTAGTTGTCTTGCGTCGTCAACATTGGGCACTGTCAGAGCAGCCGCTAGCCACACCACACCGACAACCCATCGACCGAGACAAGCACAGAGGTAGTTAGATCAGTGTTAGCTTGGTCCCCCTAGTAGCTAGCCCGGCCCGACCGGAGCCGACACTGCGACGCGCACCAGGTGTCCCAACTGTCCGCTCCCCTCGTGTCGCCCTCCTTACCCATAGCCATCGCCGGAAATCCATCCCAACCCAACCAGGCGCGCCACCCATCAACGGGCCGGGGCGACCATGCCTGGCCCATCATCCCGTGGCGATCGAGCCGTCGGATATGCGGCGACGCGTACAGCAGCATGGAGCGCATACGACTACATACGGGTCGTTTCGCGTGCGTGCGTGCATATGGGCAGCACGCACGGGCCACGCAGCCACCCATCGCGTCTCCTGCCCCTGCTGACTCCGTAGACGGCGCCGGCGATCTCGTGATCCTGCTCGATCTCCCGCGCGTCAGTGTGTTGAATTCAACGCTGCCTAGCTATCCGATTTGTTGTCTCGAGGGGCGGTTTGGCCGGGCGCTGCTTGTCCTCGCGCGCCCGAGAGAGATGTGTTGGTGATGGGCAACTTCCCCTTGTCCGCGAGGACGAAACGTGCGACTCACCTGCAGAGAAACGCACCACGCCGAGGTGTGTTGATGGACGGACGACTCCACCTGCGGCTGCTGCGGCCGTAGGGCTTCGTCACATTGGAGGCCAGCGCCGGGCGGGGTGGTCGGTGGCCGCGCCGACCACGCCCCTACCCGGTGGCGCCGCGCTGCCGGACCGTGATGCCATGGGTCTCGCCCGCGCCCGCATCGTGGCCGTGTCGTTGCGCGCCGTAGCCGCCCGGCCCCCACACACATGCTCACATGCATGGCGCGCATTGGCACGTACTACCGTAAATGCCACGCAGCGCCACGGCCGACCGCGTGGCTCTGCGTGTACTCCCGGGGGCACGCAGGCGCAGGACCATATGCCTCCCAACGCCGCACTGTCATTTTTGTCAATCGATCGACTAGCACTGTGCCAAGGTCAGCACGGGCACGTACTTGCAAAATGCGATCCTGTGCGGATCGAATCCGGCCCGGCTCTCGAGTCAATCTGGGTCCATCCGGGCGGCGCTCTGGACGCTCGTGTCGACCCGTCCGGCAGCAGAGCGGGGCCGTGCGCGGCCGGGGTGTCTGTCGCCGCTGCATGCATGCAACGTCATAGTATGAAAAAAACAAACAAACAAAGAAACCACAGGGACAATCTATGACTATGATCTATCATGTCCATCTCTGACCCGTTTTATCTCAAACTTTGTTGTAGACATGTCTGTCGAGACTAGAACAAAAGGTTAAAGCACAGTGACATCACGCGGATGAAATAAAATTAATTAATTGAGGTGACCCGCACAATTACACAGCTAGCATCCATATAAAATTATTTATTTTTTACATATAATTTTACTTAAAATTTTATTAGATATCTATCTTTATTGTCTTAGGATTTTAAAAAACCGAACTTTATAGTTTTATAAGTCGCTTCGATCGTTACCCCTTACTCATTTGACAGTCTTTTATTTGCTTTGTCGATCTATTACTATTTGTATTCATCTTTCACAAAGCCTTTAAAAATTAAACCTTTTAGTTTGTAGAGTTTATTGTTTTGTTGGGTTTTATTTTTAAAGTTCCATCAAACATCGTTACTGTACTCCTCTACAACCCCTCCGTTGCCTCCTATCTTTATTATCATTGTGATTTTAAAAATTGAACATAATTATCGTTTGGGTTTATTTTTTACTTTTTAGAGATCCCGCTAAACAGTCAGCAGCTTTGTCACTGTACTCCTCTACGCGCAACCTGCCCGCTGCCTCCCCTATTTATTGTCATTAAGATTTTAAAAATTGAACATGATTATCATTGATGTTTATTTTTTACTTTCTAGAATCCCGCCAACTGATGCGAACATGGTGCTTAATGGCTTATCCATTGTCTCTCCTCTTAATTGTCACTGTGATTTTTTATTTTAATATTTTTTACTTGTAAATTGTATTCCTACTTGAACTCTTATAATTATTTTTCTATTTCTAAAATTTATTTTATTTGTTATTCCTAATTTTAATTAATCTCATCATATATTCTAGATGGTTTATTCTTTTAATAGTCTTTATTTTTTATTACAAATTTTAGTTATTTATAAATTGTATTTCTAGTTGAACTCTTATTTTTATTTTTCTAATTTCTGAATTTATTTTATTTTTTATTTTGAATTCTAATTAATCTCGTGTTGTGGTATAGATGGATTAATTGTTGTTTCAATATTTATTTATTTTTTGAATTTATTTATTTTAAAATTGTATTCCTATTTGAACTCCTCTTTTTCTTTCATAATTTCAGAAATTTATTTATTTTTTTATTCTGTTAATTAATCACATATTAGGTTCTTATATGGGCTCCTCTTTCAATGAAACTTATTTCTAATTTTGAATTTCAGTTATTTTTTAATTGTATTTCTATTTGAACTTTTTCTTTTATTTTGTCGATTAATGTGAAAATTTTTCGACTTAACAGTGAACGTGATGTTTTCTTTTCGAGTTATCTTAATAATAATAATAATAATAATAGATAGATTTGGGTGAGGCTTGGATACGAATCCTCTTCTAGAGCAACCGGAGATTGGCCGTGTTTCTCAGCGAGCAACGGGAGACTAATTAGCAGGTGGGAGCAGCGTGCCGGTGCGATTCTGGTAGAGTGCTTTGGACCGTGAAAATATGCTTGTCTGCCTCGCCGACGACATTGCTTTGACATTGCGAGATCGTGTGCCCGTTTCAGAAGGTAGCTGGGCCAGGCGCCGGACTAATTTGCTTCGTGGATCATGTGCACAATATATGTTTGAGTTTGTACGTTTCTGGACTCTGACGAGTTGGAGACGGAAAAACGTGGGAGCACCAAAGTTATCGGCACAGTAAGCAGACAACGTTTGTTGGGTACAACACGATTGACCTTTGTACTGTGAAACAGAGCAAGCGACCCCTGCTTATCAGCTTATGCCACCGGCCCTATTCGAACCTCTAGGCAAAAGCCATTTGTTGTTTTGTCTCGTGGTTTTTGTTTATCCATGTGCTTGACAGCAGAGTCGATTTTACCTGCGTGATTGACAATTTTCTGTATTTCTTTAATCAAATCCGCTGTGGCATTTGGACTACAAATATATACAAGGAATAGTGAAACGGACACCTCTAACAGATTAGGTGGATGGACACACCACAAGAAAATAATCTTACCCGTTGAGTTATGCTCACTTCGCGCTTATCTTTGTTTTTAGATGACTTTTATTTCGATTTATGGATTTTTACATGAAATTAATTTGTATTCCCTTATTCGTTCATATTTGCTGGAACTGTTACAACCTATGTTTTTCTTAATATATGATACCGTTGAATTTTTTATAAACGTTTGACCATTAATTTTATTTAAAAAATTTTGTGCAAATATAACAAAAATAAGTCATGTTTAAAGAACATTTAATGATAAATCAAGTTATAATAAAATAAATGATAATTACATAATTTTTTTAATAAGATAAATAGTTAAGTGTATCTAAAAAAAATCAACAGTGTTATATATATTAAAAAAGGGAAATAGTTTTAGGAGTGCACAATTCAAAGCGCTATAGGCATGTTCGTCCTTCTGTACGCTTACCAGCCAAGCTCACATAATGGTCCCAGCAAATAAAATCGTTTGAGATACAACTAATAAGTTGTTAAAAAAACAATCAACCAAATCTAATTAGATGGATAAAATACTAAATACTTTTATATCTTTATTATTAGCCTTTTTAATCAATGTTAAAAAATAAACTAAGAAGAAAAGAAAACCAAAATCGAGTAAGATTTAAATTTTAAATTTTGGCTATTACAGATAAGATACCAACTTACGCTCCCAAGCATCTGGCGAGGTGTCGACGGTCGCTAGCTACACCGGTTTTCGTAAACCGTGTTCACGACCGCATCTACTCCAAGCTCTACCTCCACGGCTCCACCCACACACCTCCTAGCTCAGGCTCAGCCCGCAAACGCTCGCTCGAACAGTCCAACGCGCTGGTGGCTCCCGCAGCCGAAAGATCGCGTGAAAACGGCCGGCGGCCATACAGCGCCACGGTGCCACCCGCTAGCTAGTTGCCCACGTCCACGTCTGCGCACACTGCACCTACTCACCTACCAACCCCTGTCCTGTTGCTGCAGGTTGACGAGTTTCTCCGCGGACGCGCCAGCCGCCTATATATACGTCACGCGCCGCGGCTGACGCCACCGCCAGCTAGCTAGCCTGCCCAGCTTGGCAACGGCTTGCGGCTGAAAATGAAAGAGAAAAAAAAAAAAAACACTCGCGGCAGCGTAGCCGCCGGTGGCAGCTTTACGCACGTTCGTCGTGGTGGTCGACTTCACTTCACTTCAAATCGTGAAGACAAGAGCCATTTCGTCATTCCATTACATGTACAGTACAGCACCGCAGTAGTACGCCACAGTGCCTGTGGGCAATGGCCTTTTTTCAACAACTACCTGTTGGGTGGCCCCCTTATACACCTGCAACAAAAGATTTGCTCGATCGCAATGGCCTTGTTTATTTCTAATTTTCTACTAGTATAGGAGATGTTTGAACTTTGGAATTTCACAGTACAATGAAAATCCACACGTTTGAAATGGGACCTTAATTAGCTGGCAGGTTGTTTTTTTTAAGTAAAGCATAACCTATCGATAGAGCTTCTTCTTTTTATGGTTTACTCTTTTTTTTTTTCCTGAATGCATGAAGAATGTCAGGTCTCATTTCACGTCTCTTTAGACATGGTTTGGTCCGTGATTCAACCATGGTTTCAAAATGATTGGGACAATACACCAGTAGGGGTGGATCCAGAATAAGATTAAAGGGGACTCATTTACTTCTTCATTCTTCAGTCTCCTATTCTTTATTTTCTCCTTCTTCTTCCCCTTTCCTCTCCCCTTTATCAATGGTAATCCAGTGAGGTAGGGGAAACTCGAGTCCCCAGCATCCACGCTGAATCCGCCCCTGTACACCGGCAATGTGAGACCCAAATAAACGTAGGAGGGAAGCGTATGCATATAACTAATTGTTCTATTTTTCCCATTTACCGATGGATGGTTTTACTTTGTTTAAGTAAGATCCAACATAAGATCACCTCCTTTAGAAATATCTAAAGAAAAGATACGACAACTTTAGAATAAGATCAAGTTAGATAGAGAAATTAAAGACAGTAGTAAAATGTAACTCGGGTCTACCGGATTGGTCGAGCAGCCTCCCACGCTCCACCTTTAGCATCTCTATTGTCGATTAGCCAAAATATTTAGAAAATATTACCAACGACCGACAAATAGTCTTTGTTGTTTGGGCTCGATGACATCAGTAGCTTCACCACTCGCTAAGCTAGCTTTGCATGTGAAAACTTAAATTAAAAAAGGAAGTTGGAATATCTTATCTCTATTTTAGTTACTATTCCCTAATTTCGTAGATTTTTTTTCTAAAAAAACACATGTGCTGTGCAAACACTCACCTCTCTAAATGTACACACAAACAACCAATCCCTATGTAAACATCACGAGAAGAATGTATCAAAAATCTTAAGATTCGTAAAATCGTTGCGGACAACTCAATATGCATAAAAAAGAATGGTTAGCAAAAATATGAGCATGCCTATTTATGTGTTTTGACCTGCGATTTTTTTCTGCTTAGACTGCGTGCATTCTCTCGCGCAAAACAAGAAATCTGGAGTAATAAATGATTAATTAAGTATTAATTATTATAAATGTGAAAAATAATTTTTTATTATTTTAAACAACTTCTATATGGATTATTTAAAAAAACACATTATTTAACCGTTCGAAAAACATGCTAACGAAAAATAGGAAAGTTAAAGTTTTCGAGTTGCAGAAAACAACTGGGCTTTATTATGTTTTAATTTCACTGTTGATACACTCATGTTGCAGAGTGAGTCGGTGGGAAACTAAACTTTTCACCTGAGGGCATCCTGAATGTATCATAATTCTCGTGGACAATATTACACTTCTTGAGAAATTCGCGTGACACATTCCTACAAATTAAAATGCTCAGCTAATGATGCGCATAAGTAGAATTTGCTAGTTTTGTTAACCCTAGATCAATCCCGTAAAGTGTATCGTTATACCCTCATATTTCCCTGTTTTCTTTTTTGCCACTTCCACTACATATAATGAGACTAAAGGATATGGATCTATTATTTTACTCCACTTTCAGATATATGTCATATTGGTTCCCGCTACATAATTCACTTATATAAGTATAGAGTATAGCAGTTCCTAACACATATGTGCGAGCCATACGGATGATCATAATGTACATTATTTCCAATATGAACATGTGAGTTAACGGTTTACATAACCAATTAGTATGTAAGCAATCCTAGATATTTTACCTTGTGTTGTATCCGGATTAATTCATTTATGTACATATAAATTGTAATGAAGTATATCTCAATCAATTCTTCTACTCTGTTCTAGCCTCAACACCTCGAAAATTAATTTCTCGAGTTAAATTTTGTGTCAATTATTTTCTGTCACATACATCATATGTACTTAATTTCCATATTGGGTTAAATAACACCACATAAAAATCCAACAGAATTCTAATTAGATTTATCATGTTACTTTACACCACAGTCGTTTTCACTTTTCAGTGACTCAATCGAGCCATATATAACTATATTTTTTTTAAGATAATGAGAATTTATAAAATTCGGTTTCTACACCAATGGAAGTGTATACAGCCACAATATATATAACTATATATATACAGAGTGCTAAATATGTTCTCCTCAATTATTAGCTAGCCACGACAATTCGCCGCAGATATATTACCAAGTAGTCGATCTCAGTTGGTAATTACTAATGATTAAATTCCTTTTCCAAGTTACATCAGCGCAACAGCTAGCATATACAAGTTGGCTTAGGAAGAATACAAAACTCGAACTATATATAATCAAGAGATCGATCAGATGGCGTCACACTCAGGATTATTTTTCAGACGATGTGCAAGCTTAATTATTTGATGACTAGAAGTCTAGAACCACGCCATTCGCAAAATGATTTGAAGCATTAAAATACAATAAGTTAGTAACTACATGCTCATGCTCTCTCCAATTGATAATACTTCGTTTTAGAGAAGGACATGGTTTAAAAAACAATTTTAATCATTATATTCTATTATAACATATATAAAAATATCAACAACTAGATGATTTTATTTAAGTATTTTTTAAGATAATTTATATATATGGTCTTTATATTTCCAAGATAAATATTTTAGATATTATTTACCATTAAAATTTCTAAATTTTGGTAACAGTCTTATCTAAAATGATATTACGAATTATCAACTATGTATCACTACAGGTTTATAAAGTGGGTAGTCCTATATATTTCCAGAGAACAGAGCGTAGACTACGTGGAAGACCATCCGTGCTCCTAACTGCAAGTCTTGTCAAACCTTTTCTTAAGTAGAGATTAGCATCTATTCGTTGATAATTAATTAAGCTGGATCTGGGAAGCTTCGAAAAAATGACTGCACTTGGAAAGTTTGCGTGGATAGTGGCCGCCCATATCACTATATATCAGCACTTCAGCAGTGCCGATATACATCGAAAAGGGCAAAGTCGGTCGAAAAAACAATGTGCAAAAAGGTGCAAACAGAGGACGACCGTACACCCTATATATCGTCAGTATCAATAATATAGCCGACATGCTTTTGGATGGTAATTAGACTAGCCACGCCTCTTATTGCTTAACAATTGGTTAGGTTAGTGCATATTGCTTCGTGTGTGATGGTAGGCCGTAGGCACTAGGCAGCGTCACGCCATAGAAAATGCAGAAATTGTGAAGCATTTTTGGCAGTAATTATCTTTGATTTTGTACTGTAGCTGTAGTGTACTCGTGCTGTCGAATATCCTCTGATCGATTGGCCTGCGACTACTAAGACGTAAAGAAATTGAATGAAAAATATGGCACAATCATCAATTTTGGTTATGCTGATTATAAACCGTAGCACCTTGTCAAAAAAAAAAATAATTTACGAATAAAACATACATACATGTTCTCATTAATTTAAAAACAAACACAAAAAAATAAACTACAATAAAAACCACTAAAACTTAACTCTAGATTTTAGTTTTAAAATTTAAAATTTGACCCCGGCATAGGGCACCCACAATATGGGAATATAGATGGGTATTATGATATTAAAGTAGATTTTTAGGATGGTTTCTTACTAGGGGCTGGCCATATAATATTATATGGCTTGCCCTTAAGGCATTGAAAAATGAAAAATAACTCTCATCTCTCACTGACCAAAAGAAAAAGAAGAGATGGATGGAGAAAGAAACAATAATTTTCATTTAAAAGTGTGTCCCATTTTAAGGTTGATCTCACTTAACACCACCTTAGTACATATACACTGTTGATGCTCTTGTAAACTGAAAAGTAAACAATGAGACCTTAACATTTTATAGGTAAAAGTTTTATATGTTAATTCGTGGTTTAAAAAGTAAGGCAGGGATTATTATTCCACGCTAAAACCCCTAGAAATCAAGTTTTAAACTTAAATTGAGGTTGCGGCTGATAAGCTGAGAAGTAGATGATGAAGATCAAATTTCAACAGGCAATACGAATATTGTGTGTCAGCTTAATTACTAGCTACAGATTTTTTTTTCCCTTCCCTTTCTCATTCTTGATGGTACAGTTCCTGTTGTTTTTGGAATAGTTTCACTTTTACCCCATAGTGTCAAGGCAAAGATATGGTACTGACTTTTCAGTAACATTGTCAAATTGCAACACATTCCAAACATTCAGACATTATATGAGCGGCGTATTGGCAACCCTACACGTACAAAGGAAGGTGTATATCACCTTATCTAGATGTCCCTCTTTGTGCAAAGCCATTCATTCACTCCAATCATTTTTATGCCCTAATATTTCCACTACAAGTATAGGCAACACTCCCTTTGTCTCTCACTGGTCAGCCACCTCACCTTCATAACTCAAAATAGCTACTCCTGGTAGTACAGCAAACCGTGGAGGAAACATGAAAATAATTGACACAGTGCCGACACATGATATGGTTCTAGAAGATAAGACGAGTAATTGGAGTGATCATCGATACACAGTTGTTACACTAGCAAACTTTCTTTTCATAAACCGTTGTCCGTTTTGACTCAAGATGGAGTATCATATTTTGACCCACAATAATTTTAGAACTCTAAACATGTGTTGACAACAAATCCACGCTTGACCAATGGTGTTAGATTTGTGTTGGCGTGAACTAAGTCAAGGAACACAACAGCCTGATAGTTCTGCTTAGCTCTAGTGTAGATCCTAAAATCGATAAGATGTGGACGTGCCAGTCAGTTTGATCCTGCAACTGACAACATAGATAAATATTTTGATCACTAAAGAGCCGATCGGCTAACGAGCCGATAGAGCGATACCAGCTGATGTCAATGCTAGCCGATATCGATAGGGTTTTGAACTATTGGCTGTATATCAAATGAAAAAGTACGAATTGCCCCCCTGAACTATGACGATAGTACGAATTACCCCCTTGAACAACAAAACCGGACATTTTAAACCCTGAACTATCTATACCGGACGAATAACCCCCTCGACTCAATCCAAAGTGGTTTTATCCTACGTGACGTATGCATGGCAATCCGGTCAACATTTTTCTTTTTAAAAATGGTGGGGCCCACCTGTCATACACTCCCACCTCTCTCTTTCCCCTCTTCCTCTCAATCTCTCTCTCGGACGCCCGTCGAGAGCGCGACCTGATGGCCGGCGACGGCCGTGGCAGGGGCGCGGTGGGCAGTGGGCGTGATGGGGGCGTAGCCGGCGGGATCGGGCCCGCCCTCCACCTGGCGATGTGAAGGATGGCGTCGACAGTGGGCGATGATGCCTCGGGCGAGGGAGGCCGGTGGTGGAGAAGGAGCAAGAGGAGGGCGCGACGCACCAGCGTGGCCACAGCTTGGGTAGGGCGCTCGGCGACGATGGCCCGGCAGAGGTGGAGGTGAACCCCGTCGACGAAGGAGAAGCGGTGCTGGTGACGAGCTTCCAGGAGTCGTCGGTGGCAGGGAGATCCGAGGGGGGCGAGCAGGAGAGGAAGCGTCGGTGGCGGGGAGATCCTGTGGCGAGCGGCGAGAGAGGAAGCGTCGGTGAAGGGGAGATCCGGTGGCGGGCGGCGAGAGAGGAGGCATCGGTGGCAGGGAGATCTGGTGGCGGGCGACGGGAGATGAGGTGCCGGTGGCGGGGAGATCCATCATGCTCGCCGCATGCAGTGGCCTTCCGCTCGCCGCCCGCCGTGGCCCCGCCACGCCCATCGCTAGCCATCGAGTCGATCGCTCCCAGCAACTTCTGAGAGAGAGAGATTGAGAGGAAGAGGGGAAAGAGATAGGTGGGAGTGTATCAATGACATGTGGGCCCCACCATTTTTAATAAGAAAATACTGACTGGATTGCCACGTGTACGTCACATAGGATAAAACCGCTTTGGATTGTGTCGAGGGGGGTTATTCGTCCGTTATAGATAGTTTAAGGTTTAAAATGTACGGTTTTGTGGTTCGGGGGAGGGGGGGTAATTCGTACGTCGTCATAGTTCAGGGGGTAATTCGTACTTTTCTTATATCCAATGTAGATAATGATATAAATACAATCGATTAATAATAATGTAATAGAACAATAATATAAACCAATAGATATCAATCGGCTAATACTGATATGATAAAATAAGTGTTGATCCAATGGTTAAAGCATACATCAGGTGGAGATCCGATGTCAATAGATCCACACGATTAAATAATCAGTGAAACATTTGTTGCTATCGACTAAAACAAATTTGTATGTAATCCTTGTAAGCCGATACAATGTCCATATAATTTATCGGCTGAAACCCGATGAAACCCTTATTATAATCAAAGACAGGTTAGTCTTTATGATTCTAAGCACTGCTAGTGATGATGCATCGCAAAATATGCTAAGAAACATAAAATATAAACAATCAAGTCTTTGACTAATTTTTAGGGTGATGGATATCTTAGCTAATCTAGATCGACAAAACAATTTAGCCGATACCGGCAAAACCCTAGAAAAGATCTAACCGATACAAGTAAATTGAATAATCGACTTAGACTAACTAAGGTATACGATAAATAGGTAGGAAAATGAAAGGACCTTGATGTCGCCTAGAAAGGGGTTGAATAGACGTTCCTAAAATTATCACAACTTCATATCATATGAGAATTATGAGAACTTTCGATTCAAATCAGAACTTCTGGTATGAGATTGGAAGTTCCAGTCTCAACCGAAAGGTTTGACAGAGAACGTAATAAAACAATAGCTATGAACTTGTAACTCAAAACAAAAAAAATGTATATGAATCAAAAGGTGAAAAATAAGGTATCTAAGCAAGATACAAGGTCACCAACTATATTAATTAAGCATGCAAGTAGATCGGGTAAAAACAAGCTCAAGCACAATATGAGAGAAGGCAAGAACGGACAACCAAGAGAGGAGACATGTGATTTGTTTCCCGAAGTTCGGATCCACGGATCCTACGTCTCCGTTGAGGTGCCACAAAGGCCACATCTATTTCAACACTTTCCTCACGAGATTGCAAAAATGCACTCCTCGGTTTCACTCCTGATTTCTTCCTTTGTGGCGGTGAAATCGATGTCTTCACAAACTTTTCGAGGCACACCACAACCTTGGGTGCTCACCGGTGACGCCTAGCCATCTAGGAGATCTTAGTCCCCAAGAGTAATAAACACAATCGAAGATTTGTTTACTATGAACTCGAGTGCTCAAAGTATGGAGTGAAGCTCACTAGCTCTCAATTTCTCAATCTCTCAATCCAACTCTCTCCCCTTCTCAAATCCCACTCACAAAGAAGCACTACAAAGCTAGAGGAATGGGGATGGCTATTTGGCTTTGAATGTGTCTAATAATGCCCAAGAATAGCATCCACTCAAAGGAGGGGTGGAGAAGTTTATATATCCGAGCCTCTCAAAACTAGCCGTTGGAGGCTAAGACTACAATTTTTGGAATTTTCAAAATACATTTTTGGACAAGTCCGAAAATCGACATTCCCAGTTTCGCGACCATTTTTGGAATTTTCGAAAATTTTCGGACTTATTCGAAATATTTTCGGACTTTCCAAGATTTTTTCGGAATTTTCGAAAAGCACTGAGTAAAACGACCATAACTTTTCGCTCAGGATTCCGTTTTTGATGATCTTGGTTTATATGGAAAACTCACTTAGAGGACTACCCAACTCAAGCAATAACAAAGTTTAAAACCACTCAAACGATAGGTTAAATCTTGGATTTTTTTTCAAGGTAGCACTAGGATGGGTCACTTTGAGCACCGAGACATAGACAAACACATCGACATTGCATCCCTCTTAATAGTACGGTATTCCTATACTCAAATTTAAATAAGAAGAGAATTATACAAATAAGAATGCTTTCTTTCCATATTCATTTCTTTGTCTCAAGGGACGTCAACGTCAAACCGTTTCACATATATTTTTCAAATGATTGATGCGGTTACTTGTAGTTTCAAAAGGCCTTGCACGGTCTATCATGACAAAGCCATCACTCGTCCTTCTCCATCGGATTTGGTTCTTCGGTGCTAAGCCCCTTGCTTACCCTTCACCACCGCATGGTCCATCGCAACCGAGCATCGCTTGCCCTTCACCATATTGCCTTAGTAACCAGTTCATATTCCACATTTTTAATATCTTCACTTTGTCATCCTTGGTATCTTTATGTGTGATGATATCACTTGAGCATCAACACTTTTGCAATCCATGGGACCTATTTCTCTTATTCAACTCAATGAAATTAATAGTCCCAATGATCCGGTTGTCAATCTCCACATGTTGACCAACCGATCGCGTATATAAAATGATATGAATAAGTGATGAATATTAATCAACACTACAAGTATCATATACTCAAATATATGCTCAAATGTAAAGATCACAATTAAATGAAAGTGAATAAATTGGATCAAGTACATGCATAACTAAGGTATAGAATTTACTCCCCCTAAATGTATGCATACGGAATATTTGTGTGAAGCAAGAGTATGCATAGCTAGAGATAAAACATTGGGAGCTTACCCTCTACAAAAATAGAAGGTATTGATTATATGTAGACATTAAGATATAAGCATACCTTCATCATATCCATGTTCTCAATGTGAAGAGACTAAATAAGACCTGACTCAAACAAAACATTAGTCTCGTATGCATATGTCAATCACATGAAAATATTATATATGAATAGATCAATATGTGAATGGAGAGAAAGAGTGATACATATAGCTTATCTCCATGTATTTCATCCTTATGATTTAGGTCCATCATCGATGAACGTTTCTATCTTAACTCATATGAAGTTCAGGAATCACCTCCAACACATTCCACTTTCATATCCACATGAGACTAGGCAAAGAAATGCTTATAGAAATATTAGTTTCATATAATTGGATTTATCATTAATTACCAAAAGCAAAATAATGACATTTGAACTTTCAGCAAATATATCAACCGAACCAGAGCGATCCAAGAGATCGAAACGATGCAGCCTTGAACGACACCAATATAGCTGATACAATTGCTAGGGCCGGCGGAACGTAGGACTTACCCCTTTACCGGAGATCGAAAGCCGATACAGCCCCGCGTCAAGTACCAAGTTCCGTTGGTTGATGAGTAAAAACATCGAAAAAGTGGGTGGCGATGCGCCGAGAATAGTTATATTGATTGAGAGATAGATTACAGAGATTCTGGGTGTACATCTTTATATCCATAGGTAGATACTTGTTCATATCGGACACGACACAAGTTTCCTAAAAATAAAAGGAAATATACAAGTCCTAATCGGATACTAATAAACACTTATTAAAGATAAAAGAAAACTATAAATTCTGCCTAATTAATAGATAGAATTAAATTGTCATGCCATATTCTTCATGATTCCTTATTGAATTTGGTATTTTCTAGATAAATTTTTATCGGTTGATTGATATCTTTCTTCGACCGAATCGAATCTTACTTTGCTAAGAATTGCGCTGATTATTACTTGGCTAAACCCTGATACCTACAAGAACTCGTTTTGGTATTGCGTGCACAAAAATAACGATCAAAGTTTGATCGTGCTCAGTCAAACTACCTAAATGTTTAGGACAGGAGGAGAAAGTATAAATACATCCAGCAAAAGAACCAAATAAAATGCAGCTGCTCGATCACATGCATGGACAGTGCAGAGGTGTCCCGGGTGAGTCAAGAGAATTTCCCTTCTGGGTCCAGACATCCGCGTCCACGCCATGCCTGGGGCGGTTTCCATCCAATGGAGGATTCGTTCGGTCGTCTCGTCCCCGCCGGCCTACTGGCCGGGGGTGAGCCCCCATGTGCCGTGCTCGGACCTGCCTCTCTGACTCTCTCCAGGTCTCTCCTCCTTTGCATATGCCAGTGGTTAGCTGCTCCATCTCCATCTCCCGAAAGCGGCGAACTGTCCCGTTCCAATCTCCCTGTCCATCTGGCCGTCTCCCGGTCTCTCCATGCATGTGTCGCGGCTGTTGATGGTGGCAACACCTTGGCTCCATCGACGTACATGCTAGGCACAAGGGATTTTCCTGTCCACTGGGAACACTCTAGCAATAGGGGTGCCCTGCACCTGTGCTACCTCTGTGCCCTGAAAGAAATGAGGGAATGTAACTGCTCTTTGGATGGTAATCTAGTTTGCTTAATTACTGTGAGTGTTTTCGCATTTATGTTCATCATGTTTCGTCATTTCCGGCGAAGATGAGAATGCTTCTAGTTTGCTTAATCTATCTATGGACTTGTTTGGATTGATACTCAAGGCGTAGGGAAGAGTCAGGAGTAATTTTAGTTCGTTTTTTCTCTCATGTTGAAGGAGATGGTCAGAGTCCCATTTTTGTCTAAACAAGATCTAAGAAATGAGGGCTAACTTTAAAGAAGAACGGTTTTCCTACTTTCCAGTTATAGTGTGCAAACGCGCAATCTAGCAAGTGGTTATACATTTCACACACTTTTGACTAGGTGTCATATCCCAAAGTAGAAACAATAGCATCTGCTTTGAAAAATTTTCAGCTACTGCATCAAACATTGGATCAGTGGAATTCTTCCTTACTCTCATTAGAGAAAACTGTGGCATTATAAAGTCTAAAGACTTTGAGCGAATGAAAAAGGTTGAATAAGATGGAAGAGTCGTGTACATCTTGTCAAGTGAATGAGTCATATCGGTGGTTGATATGGGTATATCGGGTGATTTTTTCTCTTTATCGTCGTCCGATTAGTCAACATTCTCGAAAGATTTCGCGAACCATGTATTGAAATGAAACATACACATATCTGCTAAGATGGAGATAAATACATCAAGATGACTTGTACTTAAGACCTGGCATAAAATGGAGTAAACATGTCCTCGCGTCACTCTCATGCGGACGGCTTGGGGGTGGAACCATAACCGCCCACGCCACCACCCTCCCAGCACCCCAGCCGGCTTGCCACCGCCAAAACCCAACACTGGAAACTGCGCGGCCGGCCGGGAAGGTGGCGGTGGGAAAACATGACGGCAACGGAACTTTCTTCTCGGCGTGGGAGGAGAAGCACCGCGCACGACGTGAGGCGGCGGTCGGAGTGGCCGGCGGGGCAGATCCGGCCCCGCGGGAGACGAATCCGGTGCCCCTGGAGGTGGATCTGTCCCCCCAGCAGCCAGATCGGGAGAGGACGAGCTCGTGGTGGGAGATCTCATCACGGCTGCGGTGACGCGGCCCAACGAAGGCTCGCGGCAGTGCGATGGCTGTGGTCGGTGGTCGACGCTGCGATGCAGCTCTGACAGTGGCGACGTTGATGGTGGCGCGGAGCTCGCGGCGATGGCGGCGACAGCGGATGGCCGGCAGGAGGGGCTGGCGGCGGAAGAGGCTGACAGGGCGCACGCGGAGGCGCGGCCGGCAGCGGCGAAGGACAGCGAGGTGACCGCGGTGCGAGGAGGTGCGAGGAGGCGTGACCGGTGGCTGCGAAGGCCGGCGAGGTGTGGCCGGTGGCGGCGGGGTTGGCCGCGGCACGAGGAGGCTCAGCCGGCGGCGACAGTGGTCGGTGTAACGGGAGATGAGGCCGGAGGGGCGTGTGCCATTGCGATGTGGTCGGCGGAGGCAGTGACCAGCGCAGTGGGAGGCGAGGCGCGGCCGGTCGCGGCATGCAGAGGCTGGCCGACGGGGGGCCGCTGGTGTAGTGGTGTGCCCAAGCGCCAGCGAAGGTTTAGATGGCGGTGGATCATTGGTGCGAGTGAAAACCCAACCCGGTCTTGTCCGGATTGGCAACGATGGCGTTCGAGTGTCACTCCCCCTCCTAAGGGTGTTGTCGTGCTATCTCACCCCCTCTAGTGGGGCTGCCGGGTGAAAGCCTAGTCAAGGTTCTTGAGACCTCGATGGACAGCGGCGGTAGTGCTTTCGTCACTTCTCTCCCTTGAGACGTCGTCTAGGCAGAGCCCTTGCCAAAACTTCCCAAATAACTGGTGCAAGCTCGCTCAAGAGTCACATCCTCTACTGTCCGCGCCCTAGTTTGCATAAGTTGATCACGTCGAAGGGTCTAGGCGGAGAGCGATTCCATTTTTCTCTCTCACCCTCTCTCCCAAAATCCCTAAGATGTGGATAGAGCGGGGTTTTCATATCGGTTGTAAGGTTGGGTTTTGGCGATCCCGGTTGTAGTTCCTTTGTTGGCCTACCGATGATCGGTCATACATAGCGGCAATTGATCCGGTGCTAGCATTCTCTTGAGTCTGTGTTTGGTGTTGTCGATGTGTGGGTGGTGGTATACTTTTTTCGTCTTCATGGTTACAACCTTCCAGGATCGTAATTTTATAATTTTTTCTGCTCTATCAATATAAAATTTGCACAATCTTATGCAAGTCTTTTAAAAAAAAAAAGCCATGGCATAATATATTGATGCCACAAAAGAACATAGCGATAAAACAACCACGATACCAAACAGGCCGGTTAATAAACTCCAGCACACCTGAACACTGATACTAAATGAACCACTTTTTTTCAAAGTAAGCTAACAACGATATGACAATGTACAGTCCCAAGTTCCATTTATCGGAGCCGGTAAGTCCGGAAGTGTCAACCCTTTGAAAAAAAAAAAACTCACTACCACTTGCTTCAAGTGCTCCGCTGCGTTCTATCCGATCACGCAGATCAGCTTTTACAATAACATCATCACATACTTAACCAAATAGTGTACTCACCACCGAGCACAATAAAAGTCTCCGTTTGACATTGCAGTGGCTTTACAAAATCAACTGTGTACCACTATGATCCGGAAGCATTTATCGGAGCATTAAAGGCTAGATTTAATATCTCCTAACCAACAGGGACAACTCCGATACTCCAGTCACCCTAGGAGAGCAGCCGAAATCCATATCAACGAGCTAGAGTAAACCTCAAATCGCCCGGCACGTGACCCCACCGCGAGCCGAGCTCCCAACCAGACCGTGCAGGGCGCAACTGGCCGTCTTCCCATCTCCAAAGTCAATTCACCTATACTCCCCCCGGCGATTTCCTTCAACGACTAGTGGTCACTGCCGTCAATTCGCTCGCCATCCATCGATCTCCATCTCCATCATGTGGGCGCGCCGCCGCCCGCCGCGGACGGCAAACACAGCAGCATCATTAACAACTTAACATTAACCACCACGTTACGTCAAGCCCAGAGACCTCGGCGTTATTACGAGTATTTATGTGATATATACTCCTCGATCCCTTCGGTCGCAACTCGCAATACGGAGCAGATGAAATTGAAAACGCCGATCGCCAAGTGGCTCCGCTACTCCGGTTTTGACTTTCACGTGACAGCGACGGCGAAACACACGATAGATGCGACCGAGCCCAAATGTGGGAGCGGTGGTTGTGAACTACAAGTGGTGGGCACTAGCTTTTATTGACCAGCTATAATACTTCGATAGGTTACAACAACTGGGAGAATTCAGTTGGGGGAAAACCGAAATTCCCAGTGAAAAATACGGGATCGATCCGATGCCGGCTGATGGAATGGATCGATCATCCGAGACCATCGGGCATGCACGCCTCGATCCGAGAAAAAAATGGCGCCAAGATTACAAGAAACGAAAGGAATCTGCTATTGCTGCTAGTATAGTGTACTACTGTGACGTAATGTATGTTCTACTGGTAATAATGGACATGGCCTGTGTAAGGCGTGGTGTGGTTTTTTGTTCCTGCCAATTATCTCTCGGCCTTCCGGTCGGCGATGGACGGGGTGAGACGGAGTGCCCACTTGATGGCGAGCGGGCAGCTGATGCTCCTGACTGGGACGGCGGCGCGGCGGAGGGCTGCGTTGTCGCCGCCGGTGGTGGAGTCGACGAACGATCTGAGGCGCTGCATGGCGACGTCGAGGGTCTTGGCCGACATGTTGGCAAAGCAGACGCGGAACCAGCCGGCCTCGCGGCAGTGGCACGATGATCCGGGGGAGATGTTGAGGCCGACCTCGAACACCACCTTCTTCCAGAGCTCCATCTCGCCGGCGAACGACCGGCTCCGCATCAGGTGGCTCATGTCCACCCAGCAGAAGAGGCCGGCGTTGCTGGGCAGGCAGCCAATGCCGATCTCTCTGAGCCCGTCGACGAGCTGGTCGTGCCGCTCCTTGATCCGCCGCTTGTTCTCGGCGACGTAGCTCCGGGTGAAGTCCTTGTCGCCGAGCAGCGCCGCGAGGAGGTACTGCGTCTGGGACGAGACGAGGCCGAAGCTGGACATCTTGGTCGCCGCGGAGACGACGGCGGCGTTGGTGGAGTAGATGGCGCCGACGCGGAAGCCTGGGAGGCCGAGGTCCTTGGACAGGCTGTACACGACGTGCACGCGGTCGGACACGTCGGCGCCGCCGCCGTCGCGGCCGGCGACGACCTCGAGCGCGCTGACGAAGCCAGGCTCGGCGAACGCCGTGCCGGCGTAGATCTCGTCGCTGATGAGGTGGATGCCCTTGGCGGCGACGAAGTCGACGAGCATCTCGAGGTCGGCGCGCGGCGACGTGGTGCCGAGCGGGTTGGACGGGTTGGTGATCAGCACCCCCTTGACGCGCAGCCGACGCTTCTGCGCGCGGCGGTACGCGTCGTCCAGCGCGGCGCGCGTCACCCGGAACCCGTTCGCGCTCGTGCAGTGCACCGGGACGATCTCCGCGCCGGTGCGCCACTTGAGGTCGCGGTCGAACCTGCATCCATCCATCCGCGCCGTTAGCCATGCGCCACCATGCACGTGTCGCGTATGGGAAAAAGTGCAGCAGCAGCAGCGGCAGTGCGTACCCTGGGTAGTACGGGGTGGGGATGAGGAAGGCGTCGCCATGGTCGGCGAGGCAGAACATGAGCGCCTCGTTAGCCGAGGTGGCGCCGGCGGTGAGCACGATGTTGCTGGGGTCGAATACCACCTTGTACCCTCTCTGCTCCGACATGAACCGCGCCAATGCCTGTGCAATCCACGTGCGTATATGCTCGGGGTTAGCCACTGTAACTTTGACCGTATACGCAAACCAGAGTACAGTTAATTTAACGGCCCAGTAAATTAATTACTTACAATTTTGAAAGCCGGGAGGCCGTGGTAGTCCTGGAACAGCGCGAGCTCGCGGAAGACGGAGGAGCCGCCGCCCTCTCGCCGGAGGCCGAGCGCGTGGGGGTTCTTCTCCAGCCACTCCTCCAGCAGGTCGAACGACAGCTGCAACCAAGGCAGAGCAACGATCGTCAGAGACAGTGTACACACACAAGTGTGTAGGTAGCTAGTGTGTACATGCAAGTGCGCGTGCGCACCTGGTTCTCGGCGAGGCCCATCTGGATGATGCCGGAAGGGTTGGAGACGGGGTCGAAGGGGTTCTTCTCGTACTCCTGCCACCCCAGGAAGTAGGAGGAGTCCTGGCCATGGCTGTTGCACCCGGCCTTCTTGGACAGCAGCTGCTGCGGCTGCGGTTTCTCCTCGGCGACCACCTGGCTCACCATCTCCAACTCTCTTTTCTCTCTCTCACGGTGATCAAACAGCCGATTCGAAGCAATCCGCCTGATCGATGAGTCGGAGCAAAAAAATCTGAGAGAGCAGCTAGTGTAGCTCAAAGATCACTGGAGAGACCTGAGCTGCTGCTGATGATGAATAGGAGTAGCTAGCGAGCTGGCTCTGGGTGCCTCCCAAGGTTGGACGAGTGGCTATATATATAGAGTCTGGTGAGAGAGAGCAACTAGCGCTGTGATTCGAGTGACGTTTTTTTTTTCTTCTTCTTCTTTTCCTTTTTGTTAATTTCTCGGGCTAACGGAAGCTCGCTCTAACCGCGTGTAATACGCGACTGCCAGTTGCTTCCGTCCGAGAACACAAGTGTGCTTAGCGTCAGTGAGGAGAGAGGTTAACGTCAGGACAGCAGCAGAGGGAGGGGTTCACTGCACGCCGACAGGGATGCCGTGCCATGCCGTCGTCGTCGTCTATGGGGACGGGAGGTTAACGCGAACGATTTAAGAAGCTTCTTCTTCTCCTTCTTCTTCTGCAGCTGCTGCTGCTGCTTCGAATTCGATCGGTGAGCAGGGGATCGTGCGTTCTGTGTTGCTGCCGGCTGGGCGAGCTAACTTTGCTCTTGCTAGGGCCAGCCGGCTCGATGCGTGTGTCGTGCTCGTGCATGCTGCTGCCGAAAGGGCCTCGCGCGCGCCGCTCCAATTTTGCGGCCGAGTAATATGTTTACGCTGCTTCTTTTTCATCCAACAGTTGAACACGTCCATGCTATACAAAGACATCTGTAACAACATTGTTTGTTTGTATCTTTTGCTTGGGTATTTTATATGTGCTTTTCAGTTAATGGCTGTGTACATCGTCCAGCACATGGGCTCCACGTTTGTTCAGATGTGCCCTGTGGTGCCGGCCGTCGGCTCTGTTCATCTGTTAATTGTTACCATCTCCATTCTATAATCTAAACTTACACATATCCAAAAATACAACAACTTAAAATGTTTATATTTTGATAAGGAGGACATCCTGCTTACTGATATACTGATAGGATGGTAATTTTACCTACGGATACCCGACCCGATGAATATGGATGTAATATTTTACCTATGGACATGCTCGCCTGAGACCTAAGAACGTAGTGGATAGCAACCGGGTATTATTTTCTTGCCCGCTGGTAACTCATGTCCGACCCCATACATATATATTAGCTAATTTTGACACATCTCTTATTCCTCATACCCTTTGCTCTTGGCCTATTTGGCCCACTAATTAGGGATACATATATACTCAACTAATAGAAACCTAACCTAATTCCCAACTCCCCTCTCCTACCCCAATCCCCACGGCGGCGGTGGCGGCGCGGGCTAGCGAAGGTGCGGAGGTGGCTGGCGGGGGCTCGCGACGCAGCTGCGCATGGTAGCTGGCGGTGGTGGCGGGTGGCGAACAGACGCAGACAGCAGAAACACACAGGAGCAAGTGGCGCACAGGAGCAAGCAGCGGCACATGGCGCAGGCGGCGTCGCACGACAGTGGTGGCGGCGCAAGCATGCTTGATGGATATCCGTCGGGCATGCTTGTGCCCGAAGAGCATGGACACAGACATAGGATTTTGACCGATAGATCTTACGGGCATAGATCGAGCGTGGGCACGTGGGTCTCGGGTCGGGTATGGAATCGCTCTACCCGTACCCGACCTGATCCATTGCCATCCCTACTTACTGACATCATAAAAATAAAATCATTAGCATTTGGAGCGATGATTCTCTGTTTTGGATAGCAACAGGTGGTAATAGTTTCAACTCCGGCTGATGTACATAAGTATGTTCTCTCTCCAGTTGAGGAATATGTTTTGTTTTCCCTTCTTTTTTTCCTCAGATCTTTGCTTACAAATCGCACAAAAGTAGATGGCGATGATACCGTGGCAACTCTGTTGGATTGTACTTTGCATCAAAGCTGAATTATCTGTAAACTCCACGTATGGTGGCTCAGTATTAGAACCTGAGGATAAGTTGTGGGCAATGCCTTTTTTTTCTCTCTTTTTCTGAGAGCAGTTCGATGTAGACAACTAGCGCCGACTATTCAGAAAACGGAGTCCGTATCAGAGGAGGGGACGATACGAAAATGGCAGCCAGCTACCGAGTGTTCTCCCTTACTCCTTACCAGATGCTTCCTTCCTTAGCCCGTAGCGTTTGTTCCTTTGCCTTTTTTTTTTTTTTAGTTTCAACCATTCTTGTTTTTCAAAAAGGAAAAAAAGCTCCAGCCAATCAGCACAGGCCTCGTGGCTGTGTTATGATGATGGGCAGGTCCATTCAGGTGTGGATTATTGTTGGTGCTCAACTCGGGCTGCGTTTTTTACTATTTGCACTGATCTTCAGAATGTTTATCCCATCCTCATGTGTTGGATCAGCAGAATATTTTTGCAAAGGAGGAAGTACTAAGCCATGCGTCACCAACATTAATTGACAGTTTAATTGGTCTGACGAATTATTAGTAGACGTGAGATAAATAAGTACCACCATGCCACTTGACACACAAAAGAAAATCTCTATTAAAAATGGAGTGCATATCACAATCCATTTTCTCCCTGGTATGAGGCCTAAAGGTAGCGAAAATGGGGATAAGAGCCATAGGCACAATGCCAATGAGGAATAAAAGGGTTACAAATATGCAAATGGTCTATATTCAAATCATTGCAAGATCTATTCAAATCAACCATGTAAATTTACTATATCACTTCACGCTTTATTGGCATGAGTAGAATCTAACTGTAGGGATTTTTCTTTTTCATACTAAGGCTTAGTTCTTTTCTTCAACTTCAAATTTTAATTTTCCCGTTTTTCGTTAGCACGCTTTTTAAACAGTTAAATAACGTTGTTTTTTTTCAAAAAATATATATAGAAGTTGTTTTAAAAATTATTTTTTTAAATTAAAATATTTAATACTTAATTAATCATATAATATTGAGTTTTTTCGTTTTGCATGTGCAGAAAATTTCCCCGCCTAAGTTTAGTTTGAAGCAAGAGGGCATCATAGTTTGTCTGCACATATGACAGAAGTAAATTTAGATTCCCACTTACAAGTAGATACTTGCTCACTCAATTATTCTGCAGTCGGACGTAGGCTGTTTTATTAGGTAAAACTTTTCTTTAGTCGATAGTGCATAATTCAATTAATGGCAAGTTGCATCTCATCATTTTTTTTCCTATTTATTGTTGCCAAATTGCCTCTCATAGCTAATCAAATTTATCCGTCCAGTCCAGTACATCCCTGACAGAGGAGAGTATGAAAATTAATAATCGCAGCAAATTTAAAAACAAAAGAGAGAAATTAGTATATGCGATGGAAAGGGAGAAAAGATAAAATTATTTTAACCAACAAATTAAATGAAGTGGTTAAAAATGACAAATTGCACCAAACAAGTACTCCCACCTCTTTTTAATAATTGACAAAGTTGATTTTACAATTCGAATTTTGACAAAAATATATTTTGTGTTATTCTATTTCTTGTGTTTTTTGCAGATAAAAAATAGAGAATGACTTAACTAGCGATCCCAGATCAAATCCATTTCCTCTTCCTCCTGAGTCCTTGACGCCCATCTGCTTCTCTTGTTCGCGGCACTTTGACTCAATTCCCTCTAGTTTCTCCCTCCCTCAATACTCTTGTTCGTCGTTCCCTCACAGGCTGTGTTGTAACCTAAAAGCGGATGTGATGGAGAAGGGGGAGACCTCAATCACCATTTACAACACCTGCTGTCATCATGTATCATGGTACTTGAAGGAAACAAGTATCAAGTATCATGTATCACACCTTTCGGGTACTGTGATGGCGTCGGATGATATGTAGATATCTTGACTATGCTGTAACTATAGTGGTTAACTACAGGTAGACGCAGGTTGATATGCAGCGGTTTGGAAACAGATGATTTTTGTTGGTAACTTTTTTTTTTTTTGGTAAGAAGACAATCACGATAGAAATACCTAAACACCTTGCACTGCTATGGAGTCACCAACCACCTCTAGTAAATCAAGATGAGTTTTGTAAAATTAAACCGGCTAGCGGAACTAATTTAGAGATCAAAATCTACCCGTCTCGTGAGCGAATGGAAGGTTTACGAGACAAATCTAAAAAGGGATAATTGCACTCTCATAACGAAGGTGGACGATTTACAGCGCAGATCTACAAAGATGGATGAAACTATGCTAAACTAAGCGAAAAGGAAGATGCATATTGAAAAAAAGATTCAATTGACTAATTATGTTGAAAGTAGATTGTGTGTCCAATTAAACCAGTCTTGACCCTTATATAGGGGTTGGTCTTTGCTTCTACAGATCCTCCACGTCAAATACGGGGTAGAGATCAATTAGAACTCGAAAAACAGCTCACCATCCAAGGAAACTCAAGACCCGGACTCGGATTCTGCCGGTTTGACCGACCACATGTCGCCGAACAGACCGGCCCCACACGTGACGGTCAGACCGCTCCTTTGAAGGAACCCAGCGTCTTTCAAATTTTGGCAATGTTTTTCTAACTCGATTCTAGATGCTAAATTTGGGTGTAAACAAGTTTAGCGTGTTTGAGATCGTATCCGAAGGACCTATCTCGATACGTGGTGTGCGGGATCCGGACGTGAGGGGTGCAGGGGCATGTCGTGGAGAGGAAGGAGGAAGAATCATAAACTATAAGTTTGTAGAATACTTTAATTTTTTCAATTCCTTTAAAAAAAATTTTAAAAAAATTAATAATGGATAAGAAATATTTTATGTTATTCTTATTCGTATGTCTTCTGCGGAGATTGTTTTTGTTGTGCATCGTAATTATTGTGCATAACTTATGTTATTTGTGGAACAAATAGCAGTCAAAGTTAGTATAACTTGTTCAGCGCCGTCAATTTTAAAAACGGGGACAAAGTATATCAGATCTTGTGCTCTCTCATTGGAGCAAAGAGGTTAAAGAAAAGCTTCGAGATCCCCATGTCGTCATATAACTTTCTAATGACATCGTGACAGAAACCAAATGCTACTACTACAAAAAAATGCATAGAGGTGGGGCTCAACATGCTTCATGCGAGTTTATAGTGTTTGTACTGTAGTACAGCTCCCTGGTCACCTGGGCACCAAGCAAAGGGCTGAAATCCGTTGACGGCCACAAGTTTTGCGATGGCAAAGCTCATTGGTTTCAAGGTGACACTAATGCACAAAATCCAGGATTCGTAGCTAAAAGACAGCGATTGACCAGCGTGATGAGTCCACTGCCAGCGGGGATACGAAGTTGTTTGGGACATGATTGTCTTAATTGGACGGTGCTTTGTCTAAGTTAATCTATCTTTAGTCGCTTCATGTATATTTTTTATACGATAAAAGGCAGCCTTCACATTTCCTCTTTGATCTTTAATCATCGGTGAGACGATGACACAAGACCACACCAAACAGAGGCGGTGGATGCTCTTTGGTTGGAATCTGATGGAGAGTTGGAGACGACCCTGTTCAATTTAATATCTCCAATATTTACACGTATCATGTACGGAATGTATAAACTTCCAAAATTCTGCTATTTCACAAAACCCCGGATACTATGATTTAAGTTAAGTAGTACAAAATCACATGAATTTTAACATGTATCACCTAACCATGAGTATTTAGGTACTAAGCTCTTATTTTTTTGAGCAATTCTAATTTTTTTGAGCAACTAAGCTCTTATTTTACTGCAGCGAAATTAAAAAGTAATCAATGCAGAATACTACAATATTTATACGATAAACATGAAAACCTATATATTTCAGATATAATTTTAGAACTCATATGTATGATATATGAAACAAAAATTAGTAATAGTGTGGTTTTATGAAATTAGAAAGCTATAGTACTTGTGGGTATGTGCAAGACACCAAAATCGCTATAATTATCTTTCTTATAGAGCATAGTACCTGAGGTCTTGTGAACTAAATTTTTGGACTAAAAGATCCCGGTACTAAATATACATACTTAGCTAAAAAATATATGGGTTACGAGATTCAAACTCAATACCTCTCATTTCAACCTCACGCACAATATCATCTCAGCTACCACACATATCTAATCTATAAAGATATGTTTTCTTTTTAACTAGATTGCACAATACCATCTCAACTACCACACGTATATGATATGTAAAGACATGTTTTCTTTTTAACTAGATTCTGGAGACATCTTTACTCCCGATTGGTGTTACCAATCGGTACTAAAAATATCTTTTTTCTCGGTTGCATCTTTAGTCCACCAACCAGAACTAAAGATATTTTTAGGACTTGGAGTTTTAGAACCGGTACTAAAAACCGGTTAGTAAGACAACCGAGAAATTCGTGAGTTTAACAAAAAAAGATTGGTTCGTGGAACGAAATTTGCGGATGAAATTCTTCTTCTCGCATAAGGTCACCATCGGATTAAATCCGCTATCAGTAATTACCCAACAAAAATGACCTCACAGGTCACAAATCGTTTTTGCTGAGCCGAAATCCGCATTGACGTGATACCAGTTTACTACGGTGATCCTAACCCGTCCTGCGCTGCGCGCGCGGCTCGCTGTTGCGTTGCGACTTGCGAGAGAAATACGTGCTCCTCCCTTCGCACCGGCGGGGTCCTCGCAGCTTAATTAAAAGCGATCGGCACGGTGGGATCCCCGGCCCGCGGCGGAGGGCTGACGACGCCACAGAGAGGGCCAAGGAGGGGCTCCATGCCGCGCTGCCGCCTGTGCCTGCTGCTAGCTGCTTGTGCACCGCGTCGGGGGCGGCGGCTGCATGACGCGGTGGTAGTGCGGCCTGTCGCTCGTGGCCTCAGTGTCCCACACGAGCGATCGAGCGAGAGACGCACGCACGCACGCACTGTTGCCTCAGTGGCGCGCGTGAGGGAGAGCGCGACCGACCAACGGACGGCGACGTCGCGCGAGATGTAACGAACTGACGATGTGGCGTGGCAGCGCCACTTTCGTAGGCTCCTTCCTCCGGTCGCCGTGGTAGGCGGATATGGGGGCGTGGGCGACGACACCTCCTCTCGCTGACTCTCTTGCTAGTTGCTACTGCTCCGTGCTCGTATCGTACGTCGTACTTACTGCCCGTTTGGTCGGGTACATGTAGGTGACATCTTGCTATCCCAAAAAGGAAGATATTTTTTTTTGCGAAGAACCAAAAGATAGAGAACTGCATGTGTGGAATTCTATAGGATATTTAACATAAATCTGCAAACATCTTATCACCAATCGGGAGAAACATCAGAGTTTCATTATACGCAGATGATGTTGCCCTTTTCGTCACCCCTAATACTTATCTTTTCGCTTCTGAAAGTGGGATGCACACAAATTTGCAACACTCAAAGTTTCTTGAATTTGTTGATAGATATTATAAAAACATTTGACTGTTATAGGACTCGCTAATAATTTGTTTGAGAATATTTTCAACCTGATTGGAGAGAGAAATTGGAGAGAGAAATTAAGATGCCCCTAGGATCAAAAGCTTTTAACTTATAGTACCAGAGTGAAGATGAAATATGATGCATTCTAGTAGTGTACTTAGGAAGCTAGCAGATCTAGAGTTACACAATTCTCAAATTTTCACTTCAATGCTATGTTAATATTAGAAACCAGTGGCTCCAGGGGCATGATTATCTATTTGAAGAATTTTTCCTGTTCTCCAACAAATTAGCAATTTTTTAGGGTGTCCTTAGTCATGATACATTTTTACAATATTTATTAGCAAATTACATAAATTTCTAGTGGCCTGTAGCAAAATTTGTCTTTTAAAAAAACAAATATCTACCCAATCTCCTGCAATGAACTAAATGTATAGGCACTCTTTACAAATTTTCCTACAAATGTATCAACATTGCCATGCAAATACCTAGGCTTGCATCTTCACCAAAAAAGCTGAAAAAAAAGGTCCTATCAACCACTTTCGACAAGTTCGGCTTCAGATTACCTCGATGGAAAGGTCGCTTCCTCACATCTTCTGGCTAAAAGATGCTAGTAAAATCGGTTGTCTCTTCTCTCCCAACATACCATCTCATGGTTTTGCTAATGCCAAAATGGGTGAGCAAGAGAATAGACAAGATTAGACGTTCCTTTCTTTGGAAAAGTGACTACCCACAAAATATCAGTGGAGGCCACTTCCTGGTTAATTGGTTCCAATGGAAATATCCCGATAAAGATTGGTATGAAAATCCATGCAACAAAATAGACAAAAAAAAAGGACTTTTTTAATGCCTGCACCTTGGTCACCACAGGAGATGGAGACAAGAATAAATTCTGGAATGATTGTTGGTTGCAGAACAAAAGACCAAAGGAGATAGTTCCATCTCTTTTCAAAATCTCAATAAGAAAAAATATGAAAAAAATCAGGAGGCAAACAAGCTTGGCTCTCAACACTCACAGCCATATCCAGCATTGAGGAGATCAACCAACTTTGACTAGGAGGCCTCCTACGACAAGTTACCCTTGACCAAAATGTTCAAGATGACATAATGTGGAAAGGAACTACCAATGGAGAATAGTCAACAATGAGTTCTTACAAAATGCAATTCCAAGGATTGATTACTCACAGCAACTTCAATGCCCTTTGGGAAGAGATGTCTCATAATATATCAAAGAGCACTCACAGCCGATAACTTATTAAGAAGGCACTGACCCTGCGCATGGATCACCTTTGCAACTAGAGCATCACTTCGGTGCTCTCTACTGGTAGTAGAAAACAATCTGAACTGTTGATCCTATTTGATCGAAGGGTTCAGATTGTTTTCTATTACCACCCTAGTTAATTGTAGTAGAAATATGAAGGAACATTGGTATAACTATCATTTAGCAGTGACTAAATTTTTTTTCATTCTTTTTTAGCTTTTTGATGGAATATGAGTAATGCCAACATAATAGATAATTATATATCGATCTAGTTGGGAAAAAACATAAATGATAAAGTTACTCGTAATCATTGTATTAATAAATTATTAATTTACACTTAATATTATTTGTAGTATAATACTACAAGTAGAGAATATCGGAGCATCGTTATTGCAACTAAGACTTCTAATCGATAGACCACTTCTTCAAAAAATGTGAATTCATGGTAAAGGTACGGGGAAAAAGAATACCAATGGAAACACTCCCTCATCTACAAGACTTGACACAACACATAAGCAATGGATTGCTCTAACCAAACTCAAGCCAAAGAATAGGAGAAAGGAGTGGGTAGGAGTCCAAATTACAACTTGGTGGTTCATCTCGCTAGAGAGGAACATAAGAACTTCCCAGGACACATGCAAAAGTGAAGAGCAAGTTGCTTTTACAATCATGCAAGAATTAGACACTCATGGCCAAGCTCTTAGAAACAACTAGTTCTAGCACAACTTTGTTTATGGCTTTGACCAAAGACGTTTTTGTTGTTCCTTTGCACTACATGCAGAAGTTATGTAAAATTGTAAAACTTGTTTTCTCCTTCTACCAATATAAAACGACAGAATTCCTGCTTTTTTCCACAAAAAAATATTTAACATGAATCAGTTCACTTCTCGTGAGAATAGTAATTTGACATTTTCCTTGATGTGCGGCAGTTTCTGCCACAATACAACTTCAGTTCGAATTGGAGATTTTTAATTTGAGTCTATGCGCGCTACACTGACTTGCTTTTTCGTAGATAATCATTTTCCTTTGTGAGGTCATCTTTTTCGTAACCATGGTACTTTTCCTCGACCTGAGAGTTATTTTCCCTTGTGTCATTGTCATAGGAGTGATAATATCATCAAAATGGCAACCTTACGTACTTGACAAACATCAAATTTCTCTCTCTCAATTCAAAGGGGGTATGTATGATTCGCACCTTTTTTCTCGTTGTGTCATTGCTTCCCAACATTAGGCCATTCACATTGCGGGTATGTGGCGAGTGGTTCTCGCTCTTCATGTTGGAGCTACAACAACAACTCAACCAATCCTGTGCTCTCAGGAGGCTCCTGGTGTCCGGCAAAGAGCACAATTGCCTCGCCAAGGCAAGGCCACTTGCACTTGATGCCACAGCGCTCATGAGCTGCATTGGGCGAGGCTGTGCCCACCCTCCTGCATACATGCGGCTACTGGTGGTTGGGAGAATGTAGGAGCTCGTCGACACATTTGATCCGTGTTGCACGAAGCTCATCAAAAACAAACCCCAATAACATCAGTTGGATTGGGGAGAGATAGCAGCTACCATACATATAAGGGGCAGCAGATCAGGAGACAGTGGAGGGATCATAGGGAGGAGGGATGATGGATAGGAGGAACATACCAAGAGGGCACCAACCAAGAAAATGATGACATTGACCGTGTCATAGGATCGACGCAGAGCTCGCGCGGCCTGAGCTGGCCCTTATTCATCTAATCGAAGAGCTCATCATTCCACACTATCTTGATATGTGTTGCTTAAGGATTGATGACGCTCTCTCGTAGCCCGATCTTCTGATGAGGGGATAACTCTCGCTTTGATCGAGTGTGACGTTCGCGACGTGGCTACCAACCAGAACAAGTCCAGGATGCCATGCAATCACTACACCACAAACGATGTCATACCAACCGTTACGCGCGGTTGATGATCCTTGCAATGCAAACGAGAGAACACTGCAAGAACAAGATAATATGCAATTTAAATATTACGAATAGGTAATTAAGCACAAAGGAATAGTTGCAATTGAAGTAGTATCTAATCAACCCGGCAAATCAACACACCAACTATTTGGGGGCTCTGAATCTATAGTCGCCGACTAATCGAGCAAGGATTAAAGACAAGGCGAATGGCACTTGGCAAAATTCAACTAAACAAAATCAATCGTTTTTTAGGGTGTACAAAGTTATCTAAATATGAAAACAAAACTAGGGTTAAGTGCTGATTCGTGGAGGTGGAGGGAGACACTTTCGAGATGGGTCTAATCTATTACAAGGCCCAAGGCTCAAGTTCGTTTTCAGCAACAGTAATATCTTGTTTTGATGATCCCATTTACTCGGAATGAATTTGGATATGAGACTGGATGCATTTGAAAGTTGACGAGATAAGCTTTCCATCAAGTCCAAGATCACCCAAATTGGAGTTGGCATCAAGGCGCTAGAGCTGTTTGAAGTCAGTGTTGTCCCCGGAGACCGAACTGAACTTGGACTTGGAATCGTCATTGGAATTTGTGAAGTTATGTGCGTATCCGATGAAGTGATGTCCTCATCAAGGATTCTTCAGCCCACGCCACCGAGGAGCATTTGGCTCGCGTTGTTATTTCATATTAGTCGTTGTGTCGACGCTCTGACTAGATCAACTACCGAGTCTATCCTCATCGCCCGATTTACATTGTTGCCAAGCCCTCGTCTAATCCGTACCAACTTGTCATCGTCACCTAAGAAGGGAGATGCAGTGACAATGAAGCTCCTCACCAAAGAGGTGAGAGGTGGCAGCAATGGTCGAAGAGGGAACATGCGTCGGTTGAAGAGAAGAGGTAGAGGATTGAACAAGTGAGGATAGTCTAATATTATATTAGTTTACAAAAAACTAAAAAAAAATTGAGAGGACTAATATAGAAATGTAAGGAGTCGATATGAAAAATCGAAGCTATCACTTGAAGCCACTTTGGAGTATCGTGAGAGAAAAACGTTTTAGATGTGCTACACGTGTAGCCTCGTACTACATGGCACTTTGAGGATATCCCATTTTGAATGTCTTTGAAGAAGATCCGTTTGTACACATACACTTCTTTAACTCATTGCTCGTCATCGAGGGATGAAGGCAGCCTTGTCTGTCGTCACCTACCTCAAAAGGGACCTGCGTGGTTCGAGCTTCAAGCATTGATGCTGTTTCAAATCTTTATCTTGTTCCTCCCAAATTTCAGGAGAACAATCGAGTATCGATCGACATGTATGCTTAACAAGACAAAGTCAACCCCTCCACTACACAATAAATATATGGTGCATGTAAACCAATGATATAGAACACTGATGTTACGCGGCTAATCACCAAGACAAGGTGTTTTTATTATCTCCAACACTCGAAGTTTCGTACAAACTTGCAATCAAGTGGAACTGTGCAGTCTTATCCGCTATTCGCGATGTAAAAAAAAAAAGTCAGAAATTAACAAAGATCAGTACAATTTCTAATGTACCATCCCGTGTATGAGCTCCTGAATCTTCGGAAATGTTCAAATGTTACCGGTCACTGCTCGATTTGTACTCGAAGAGCTGCATGTTGGTTTAATTAGTCGTGCCATCATGGTTTAATTTGACGGCGAATTCGTCAAGAAACCACACAAAACGCGGTGGAGGAGTCTCGATCAGGGGAAATAAAATGACAGGAAGAATATGGTGTGAACGTACACTGCGTTATCATTTCATTTTGACAAATCTTAAGATGTCAACCGGCGCAAATTCCACGACGTGATGGATACAGCAGCGAGGCCTCCATTGACATCCGGGCATTTAAATTTTGATGTGAGGCCACCATGACCTGTAATAAGGCTAGCTGCAGGAGTAATAATGCTTCAGAATTGTACCGGCATGTAAGTTGTTTTCTGATCAGAGGAGATGCCATGCCGCACGGCCTGTTGACACGACGTCTCTGCTGGTACATGCAAAGACAAGTAGACAAGTAGCCTTGTACTGGATGTATTATCTACGCTATCCGTCTGTTTATCTATCTCTATCTACTCCTATCTGTCTGCGAAAAATATCCAGTAAAAACTACTCGCTCTATCCCAATATGATCATCACATAAGATTGTTGAGGTCTTTCCGAAATAATTATTCCTTAACAAGTATCTTTTTATTTATTTGTGCAAAGAATAAATAAGTACCATTGAATATGTTGCATGCAACTAACCAATATTAATTTTTATTGGTGCAATTACATACAGTACTCTCTCCATCCCAAAATATAAGTCACAACCACTCCTAATACAATAACCAAGAAAAAATTTAATCACCTCCTCGGTTGGATCACATCCATACATGCAAGCAATGTAATTAGCGGGCTCGATGGTAGAGGATTTAAAATAAACCAAATTTAAAGGATCAAGAGGTGATAGTTAATGTATAGATACATGCACACCTTATATTATGAGACATAAAGAAAAAGTGGTTGTGCCATATATTTTGGGATGGAGGGAGTATTTAAAACTTGATACGATCCACGAGACATGAAGTTACCTTAATCGATGAGAATTAATTACAAAATTATGAAGGCTTGGTTCGCTCTTGGGTGATAATCCAAATGGGATGGAGAGAATATTAAATAAGTAAAGCAAGTGCATATCTAAAAGTTCTTTAAATTCATAAAAAAATCTAGAAATATATATATATATATATATATAGGCATGAAATTCATTTATACCAAATCTCAAGTCCAAACATAATTTCAAAAATAAATTTCATATGAATAGTTTTCTTTTACTATTCATCATAAATTTATCTTTTGGTTACTCTTAAATAAAGTTGAGTTTAAACTTAAGATTTGATGAAAATATATTTTATACTTACACCTATCTCTAGTAAAAAAATATTTTTTTCTCCATCTATTTATTTATCTATCACTTCTTCCATTTTAAAATATAAGAATTTATAAAATTCAAATCATGTTTCACAATATAAGGATTTCTAACACTATTCACAATACTACTTATCCCATCACATTTTTCATTTAATTATTTTTCCATCTTCCCTCCCACCTCCATTCATTCCATATTTATTGAGGAGCATCAATGTATTTTATCTATAAACTTGATCTCTGCTAAAAACCCTATAACGATTAGTATGACATCTAAAATAAAACTAAACCCCTGTAACAATTATGCTGGATTTTTGGAATTCCAATGATAATAAAAAGGAGGGATGTTGGACAAATTGTAAAGGAGTAGGGTTGTGACGGTTGAATGGAACTCTAAACAGTAAAAAAGAATCCGACGATGATTAGTTTCAATTTTTAAAATTTCAATAATAATAAAAAGGAGAAGGATAGTGGCAGACCGTAAAGGAGTAGGATAGCAACGTTTAACGGGACTTCTAAAAGCTAAAAAAACAAAATTAAATGAAACAGTAAACCCTAAATACTATAATTTCTGATTTTTAAATATCCTGAGAAAGATGAATAGAAGCCATGATAGTAGGGTAAGCAAGTAATAAAGGAGTGACGAAGTAGTAAGAGATATGAACCCAATGTCCTCGCGAACGAAATTGCTTGTACACAAACCGGATCCGCTATATTGGATTAAAATACAATTTTCATTTTAAGAATCAGGAAAACATCTTTCAAATCTGCCCGCTGCTTCTCTTGCCCGCAGTTTCATGGCTGCCCTAGCGCTCGCCGTTGGACACGGTGGCCTCGGCGCAGGCCCAGTTCACGTAGTGGATGAGCCATTTTTCTCCCGGTAATTTTACTATCCTTAAAAAAATACCGTGAGGTATCATATTTTCTAGTGTAAAATTTGGTATCTTCGGATTAAATACCTTGAGGTACAAAAATTTTGAGATTTACTCCGATCCAGTAAAAAGTAACTCGAGGTACCGGTACCTTACGGTACCAAATCATTTCCGATTGTTGGATCTAACTGGGCAGGATGGGCATTGTGAGATCTAACAATCGAAAAAAATTTAGTACTGTGATGTACCGGTACCTCGAGATACTTTTTGTTGGACCGGAACAAATCTTAAAATTTTTAGTGTAAAATTTAGGTACCTCGAGATATTTTCTCAAGTACCATAAAATTTCTCTTCTTCCCAACCCCACTTGTTGTCGATCACCGCAATGGATCGCTACAGCAGATGAGTTCACGTAGTTGACGCAACGATAGAGGGTGGATGATGGATCGATGGCAGGCAGCGTCAACCTTTGCTTAAGATACGTCTGAGCATGTAATGTGTATTTTTTCTCAAAAAATAAGGAAGAACAATGTACAGCTGCAATGCCTAATGCCCATAGGTAACGACTGGATTAGTGCCGACGGATGGATTGCTTCGTGCAAAAGAAGGCTGCTTTCATGCATGTTTAACACACAGTCGCGGTGGATTCAAAAGCTTTCATGCATGCATAATACAAATACACTCAACTCATCTGGAAAAAAAAAAGATAAACTAAAAGACTTTTGAATGGCGGAAGTATAAAATTGTAAGCATGATGATGACAAATTTTGATTTTTTTAAAAATAAACTAAAACAACGAGATTACTATTTAAAAAAATAAAAAAATTTATGTGCAAAATAATTTAGATAATTTTGTAGGAGTGTTAGCTGGGGCAATTATACGTGCCACCCTGATAGTTGTAATTTGTACGAGCCACCGGTGTTGGTTCTGGGGCGTCGTCGCTCTTGTTCGTGACGGTACTGAACCTTCATCTCGCGGAATCAGTTTCGCGACCGAGACATGGCCCCCTCTCGTTGACCCATTTAAAGGCTGCGTTAACTTGCAAAACCGACCGAAGACATGGTGACCATGAGTGCCTAGTTGCCAACATGTCTCAAACCAGCGGCATGCAGATGTGCTCCCCTTCACAAACAGGGGATGCCCGAGTCAAAACCTGCGTCGTCGATCAAGTCTTTCTCAGGCAGTTGAGACCGGAGAGATTGATTATATCGACCTCTTGTGGTTTGAATGTTTGTCAGATGCATCGAGCACAGAAACATTGAATGCACACATCTAGTACCACTATCTTTTGAAGGTAATATATACAATAAAATAATTATGCTAACTTCGTTAATCATAAGATATACTGTTATAGTCTTTTGAAGGTAATCAAATAGATACGGTATGTATACGTGTGTTCATAAAAATGAGTGCGCGCACTTTATAAACGTCTATATTTATCGTTTATAAAAAAAAATTACAAACCGAAGGATGTATCTAGATAATGTGAGTATCCGGATACATCATTCGGATTGAGCTTTTATTTTTCTAACGGAGGGAGTATACTGCTATCTTCTTTCTGATTTTTTTTTTTTGAGGTCTATTGCTATCTCCTGTGCGACTGGGGCATGCATACGCAGGTAAACGCATCACACCGGCCGGCCGTATCGTTCCCTACAAGCGATCGTGGTGGCCCATGTGGCTTTGGGGCGCTGCAGCATGGGTGGGTGGGGTGCCATCCGGTAGGGCCCCCCTTGCGAGATTACGCAGGAAGCTAAGGCAGTAGGTTGGCACCCACTGCTCCGTCCGTAGTCTGACGCGGATCGACGGAGTCGTCGACGGCCACCACCACCACCACGGCCTAGTTTGATGAATCAAGTTCGCGAGACGAAAGCGCCGTGCTTTGATTGCGAGATAATCTGTCGTACCGCGCGCGTAAATGCGGCTACGGCGCCTTCGCGCGTACGTCGATCGGCTAGAGAGCGTAGTACGTGACACCCAGCGTGCAGTGCTGCGCGCGTCCTCCCCGGCGCCTCGCAAAGCTGTCGATCGCCGGCCGGCCGGCAGCGGTGGACACGGTGGGTTTCGCGGCTTTCGCCGTGTTCCGCGGGGCGCGTGCAGGGTGGGGTAGCGGCGCGCGCCGTGAACGGACAGGCTCAGGGTGACGGGTTCACCTATGACACACTCTTCCCCTACTCCCTGCACGTCCTTGTGTTTACCTGTCTGCCCCCGCACGTCGCGATTAATGGTTTGTTACTAAGCAGTAAAAGCCAGTAGGAGTAATTCATAGCTTCACTTCCGCAGCTGATACAGGCAATCGAGCACGATGAGAATTTGTTCTTTTTCTTTCACTGGTGCGTACCAAGAGATACGATACGATGCCTTGCGAGAGGTCGAGAATACTGTGTCAGAGAAAATGAAGTGAAGGCCCGGCCCATGGGTGCTATGGGACCACGACACTTCGATTCATTCCTGAGGTGTAAAGCCTTCGGTGAGCGGTTCAGTTCTAGAGAGGCGAGTAACACGTACATAAACCCAGGTGCTGTATTTATACATATATAATAACACGACTAGTAGTATCTGTTGCAATTTTCGGTGAACGAGCTTTCAGTGTTTCCAATTTTCCACCGATACCCTTTCAGTATTTTGTCACATCTAAAGTAGTGAAAAAACTAAACTTTTTCACCACCAGAATGCGCCACCGTCATCAAATAAACATTGGCGGTCCGATTTCCGTTGCAGATGATGCGAACCGTCGGATTCCTTGATTGGCAAAACATTTATAGATCCTTCGTAAAAGTTCTTTCACAAAGAGACCCTTCGACGTCCCTACTCTTACTATTTTCCATTTTCACCCCTACCAGACTACCGCGCTGCCCTGCGATGTCGCTTCCTTCTCGCCCGCCGCTGCGCCGCCTCCTTCTCCGCCTTCTATCTCTCGTCTCCCCCTCCGCAATCCCTCCACTCCCCCTTCCGCCGCAGTCGCGCATCCTCCTCCCAATCTTCACCGCATTAGTCGTGGCGGCTGAGGAGAGGTAAGAATAGGGGCGTTGTTGTGACGGATGAAGGAGCGGAAGGCCCCGAGAGTTGGGGTCTTGCCGGTGGAATACCCCGTGAGTTGCCAGCGTTGGATGATTAATCCGATAATTAGATGGGGTGTGAGAATAACTTTTCTAATTTATAGCTGTGTTGATCAATTCCTTGACAAATGATGTTTGGTGACCTTTTAATTACATATATCATTTTAAGTTTTAGTCCTGACTCTTGGAATGCTGGAAGTAAAATTATGCATGGATCTCTTATATAGTTTGGACATAGAATCTCTTTGTGATTTCCAGTCTTAAATCTGTGATACCAGTATACCACTGGCCAATAGGAACTGCTTTCATCGTCTCATCATCTCTAATCCTACCTAGGCACTCATCACCATCCCCTTGCTACTGCTCTCTCGATTAAGCAACTTAGTTTTTCTCTTCCTCTAATTATCTTGGATTGATTGATTGGTACAAACGTCAGACTGCATAATCGTGTCCATTTTATCCAGGCTACTGTGATTTCCAACCGGTTTAGAACTTCCTAAAAGTACCTAATTTTACTCTTAAGCAATAGAAGAAAAAGTTATACATCAATGTCAACAAAAAAATGGATTGTTAATAGCAGTTTCATAGATCGAACTTGCAATTTTTCATCCAACATTTGTAAGTCTGTTGTACGTAGTACCTTAGTAACTGAGGTTATACAGATATACTGAATGTGTAGAACCAGTTGCATTATACAGAATTTTCTTCCTCTGAACTCTGTTAAGTAATCATATCTTTAGATAGGATTCTTCTAAACATAGAAGGGTGTAGTTTATAATGTGATCTAGATTCTATTAAGAAATAATTATTCATGTTCAATTCAAGTTGTGGCATGTTAATTGCTTCTGCATGTTCTCACTTGCTACAGAACGCAAGGTTTACTGCTTCTTAAAATAGGACGATGAAGACATTGAACACAATGGAGTTTGAAGTGAAGGATTCAGTGGTCTGGCTAAAGTTTTACACGGCTGAAAGGTGATCAAATGCTTCTACTCAAAATTACTGCTGTAGCGTTGTATTTTACTACTACCACTTGCTTTTGACCAAATTTAAGTAATGAAGAATCCAGGATTGGTCGACGATTTACTCAAAGTTTATGATAGTATACCAATCTCTGAATTTTATCTGCTGATTAAAATAACCTTCCATTAGCCAGAAGAGATGACAAATGTGTTTCTTAGCTAATCTGACGCTGTGTTGGCTGGCATAGCTGCTAATGCTGCAGAGTTAATTTTCTGCACACCATTTGAATTCCTGAAAGCTGCGGTGATAACTTTCCTGCAGTAGAAGGAAAGAACTACCGTTTCATAACTTACTGTTCAATTAGCACAAATGTTAGTTCCTCGATTTTTTGCATTTTCAATATGTGAGTAATTCCTTTTCGATGATTATATAACAGGTGAACTATGCACATGGGGCTTAAAGAAGATATTATGAGACCAGATGGACTCAGAGCAGTAAGAGAATTTTCTGCACCTAGAAATGCTAATACTAACTTCAGCAATCTGGTAAACGCTTTCCTGAAGAAACACTTCAACTCATAAAGTTTTGATATAGACCTAATTTCTTGCCAACAGATTTTGTGCACTCTTGGCTGAATTGCATTGAAATTTTTGGCCTGTATATATTCTAACAGGTACCTGTTGCTCCTATATTTCCATAATTCTCTTCTGACCATGGCTGTTGCTAGCAAACTAAAAAAAATTAGAAATTCTTAGAATTTGATATGTGATAAAAACATTTTATACTTGACCAGTTCAAATCAGAATGTATTGGTTTCAATGTGCTTTTTTATTCACTGTTCACTTCATATATGTTCTCTGCACCACGATTTTTTATTAGGAAATTTCACATAGCTTTGGATGCTATATTAAATTGGGCCATATTGTCCAGACCTACTCTGCTAATTCCCCTAAATTTCCGTCCATGTTTTGTTCTGCAGGAAACGTTTTCTCCCTCAATCTTTGTGGTGCATTGAATTAAACAGGAATTGAGAAGTACTATAACTTTGCAATTCAGAGTAATCCAGGTTGTGGCTTCTTCAGGCGACCTTTCAGCAACTTGAAATGGAGGCGAGGAGGTCATCAACTTATTCTTTATATTTCGCATTATCATAGATCAATACTCAAAAGGGAGAGAGCATATTTCACTTAGTTTCCTTTGTTAACTCCTTTTCCGCTCCATTTAACAAATACTGTTGTTATTTCAGTGTCTTTGTAATACAAATCATTCTCTCCGCACACGTTACACATAGTAAAATGCTTATCGGTGGACACTCATGTTCGTACAAATGCATGGCTTAGTGCTGCTAGAGGTTCTATGATTATTTGAACCTTTAGTTAGAAATATATGATCGTTTGAATCTATGGTTCTAACTAACTGTTTATCGAGTCCTATTGTTTGTAAAAAAAAGAATAATTAAGTTGTAAGTAAATATTACGGTCCATATAGATATAAGGGTTATAAACAGGTGCGCGACTAAGTGGCTAGTTGGAATATGGAATAAGAAACTGGATGGAGAGAATGAACTGATAAAACGACCCATATATGTTTAAATGGGCCTCCAAGATGATAATGCATCACCACAGTACATGGCCCATGAAATTGGCGTCATGCATTGTATTTGGATTCACATTTGGACTGCATTAAAACTTGAGAATGCAAGTAAAGTGATAAAGTTGATAAGGGTGTGTTTGGTTGGAAACATATTTTCAGATAGGGACATGGCCATCTTTATTAGTGTTTTGTTGGTGGGCAAGGTTAGATAAGACAGTCAGGAGAAGGAATATTCCAAAAAATACTGGACGAGCTCATCCACAAAATTAGCCGGATGAAGCTATCTCGTTTGCTAATCTTGATCATTAATAATTAGTTACTGATGATTAATATATTTTTTTAAGTAATTACTACCCTGTCATAAAATATAAAATATATTCTGAAACGGATGGAGTAGTAATTAACTTGTTAAGATTAGCGTTGATGAGAGATAATTAGTCCATTTTATTGTTAATATTTTTAATTTTTGTATACTATAGACAGATTAATGATAATTAATATTTTATAGTATTAATTAAATAGTTTATTGTTTTTTAATCGATTTTCATCCATCGAACCAAATAAGAAGGAACTAGATCATCCGATCCACTGAACCAAAACGAAAAACTAAACCACTATATGAAAAATATGGATGGACATACCGTAACCAATGTTGACGTCAAAAGCACCCTAACATTCTAGTGAGATTCAAGTGAAGTGATAAAATAGTTAACGTTGTGACAAAGAATGTGGAAGCAAATGTTATAGCTTGCCTAAGTAGCTAATAGGTCCTTCATCGAGAATTTATATTTTACTATTGTTTACAAAAGGACGGCTAGTTCTAAGTGGGTACAAATACATTGGAGTTTGTAAAAATTTATAAGGTACATATCCCTAGTCACTTAACCCAAAATACCAAGTTCGTATGATAAGATGGTTGAGAGAAGAAATGAGATGTAGTAGGAGACACCTCTTAGAGCATGCACGATAAATATCACAGGTAGCAGTGATCTCAACCTGCCATAACCACACAAAAGCTACACTCACAATGATGACCACCTCTTAGTACATTTTATGTTTTAGCCCCTGGTTGTCAGCCTTGCGATATTTTTTATTATCGGATCAACTGGAGTTTTGTATTTTAGACCCTGTAACAACAAAAAGAAGTACATATGCACCCTTAAACTATAGTGGACCCACCTGTCAACTACCCACATATAACTTTTCTCCGTAACCTTTCACTCTCCCGCATCCCCACCTTATCCCCTTCCCACCAACTGAATGCCACTCTCGTTGTCAAAAAAGAAACCTGATCCTCTCCTCATCCACAGCCGCTGTCTCCCATCCTCATCCAACGTCACCGCGCCCCATCCTACTCTAGCGTCGCCGCGATTTCTCAACGACAGAAGATGGAAGGCGCCCCATCCAGCGGCACCTTTCCCTTTCAACCTCCGCCTCTCCTCTCTCCGGTCAAGTTCACCGGATCTAACCACGATTTCACCAAATCCGGCGTGAGCCCCGCAGCTACCACAGCCCGAGCGACGGTGACGAGACCGATGGCCACTGCAGCTCAAGCATGGATGAGCTGTGGTGCGGAGGAACTTGATGACACAAAAGAGCCTGTTGGTAAATTGATCTGCTCATTGTTGGTACGGACGAGCTCGACGACGGTAGTGATCCCTGCTTGGTAGGCCCTCCTCTTCTCTTATCCGCCGTTTCTCTTTCTTCTCAGGACCAAGCGTGTCATAGGGATCCGGACTGCCCCAACGTGTAGCCCTGATCGGTGGCTCCAAGCCGAGGCGCATCGAGGGAACTGTAACCTCTTCAAGTCATGCCGGTGTCGTGAGACCATGGTCCCCACTGCCACCCGCGCTCGGCTCCAACGTGGAGGCTTGAAACCATTATCCACGGTGGTGTATTAGGCATGGCCTTATGCAAGGGGCAACCTACACACAAACTCCAAGAAAAAGAGAATAGATAATTGGACAAACAAATAAAATAAGATTATTAGGGTTAGTGTACTAGAATTAGTGTGCATGTGATACATTGTACGCAAATTTTGCTACAGGACATCGTGACTTCGCGGTTTTAGCTGTCGAACACCGCGCGAAGTGACTTTTGGGGGAAGACACTCTCAAAAGTTGGATATTTGTTGGTGGACACCGTGCTCATTAAAATAATGATTTCCGGTTGAAGAGGAGAGAGAAATCATGTGACATGTCAAAAATGCCCTTGGGTCCACATGTCAGTTCTCCCATCTCTCTTCTCTCTCTATCCCCTCCTTCTAGCATCGCATCGCATCGCTGCCGCATCGCTGCCCCGCGATCCCCCTTCACCCTCTCTCACTCGTCTCGACCAATGCCCATGCCCTTGGCCGCCGCGGCGCACCTCGTCGTCGCGGTCTCGATCACCTGGCGGATGGTGTTTAGCTGGTGGTGTCGCGGTCCCCGCGGCAAGGATGGGGAGATGGGGGGAGGAGGAGGCGGTGGTTTTTTGTGGCGTTGGGTCACAGGTCTCCGCGACGTGGGTTTCGGTGGGTTTGGGGTCATCCTCACGGCGTACGAGGGGTACCTAGGCGGTGACGATGACGGGTGGTCGCGTGACACGGTGGTGGAGGAGGCGGACGTGGTGGCGCGTGGTAGCGTGGCTGCGAGCTAGTCGGGTGCACGCGAGGTCACCCGCCACAACCACAGTCGGCATCATTGACAGCGAAGCAAGCGGATCGAGGCAACAATGACTTGGGGAGGGCCGTCCGGTGGAGAGACGCACGATGCCGCCCCAACTCCTCTGTCGCGGACCTTGTCCTCACACTACCCCACCTTTGTCTTTGCCACGCGCGCTCCGCCCGCTGGTCGCGCCGCTGCACGCGGGTCGTATGCCTCGTCGGAGAAGAGAGAAGAGAGAAAGGAGGGAGAGAGAGGGTGCAAGAGAGATAAGGAAGAAGAGAAGTGTTAACAATGAAATTTGGCAAGCTTGTGAATCGGAAATAAGATCCAATCCGAAGCGGATTCGAAGATATGCAGAGATCCTAGAAACAGATTGTGCATCGGCTGAAGACCGTATCGGCTGGAAACCGAATCCGATTTGGATAGCCGATATGGCCGATATCGCATGTGAAGTTGATATCGGATTCGACAAAGAGTTTGCAACAATGTTGCCAGGCAAGGATGGAGTCCAAAATTGGCAAATGTATCTATTAATTAGGAATATATGTATTTTCCTTATAGATATTGTCGGTAAGAGTCCGCCTAAGGGACTTGTTCGCTAGTTGGATTTGTATTAGGTTAATATGAGTCGTGTCCGTGACGGACAATGTTTCTATTTTCGAGTATAAATATAGACCCGAGGTCATATGAATAAACAACAACCAAGTTCAATCAATCTCGGCGCATCACCAACCTTTCGTTTTCTACTTTCAACAAGTTCATGCTTTCGAGTCGAGCTGCATCAGTTTGATCTTCGACGAAGAGGTATGTCTTGTTATGGCAGTTTGCATTATCGGAATTAGTGCTTACATCTTTATGACGCTCTAATTCTATCTTGTAAATCTCCGAGTTATCATATACGTTATATAATTTAGATTGACAATGCAATCCATCCATATCGGCCGATCTCTATTTAGGGTTTTGCTGGTAACGCATATATTGTCTTGTTGGTTTGAATTATATAATGTATCCACCATCCCGAAAAGGCAACCATCGGCTTGATTGTCTAGATATCATACTTCTTTTCATACTTAGTGCTGCATCAGTTAAGTTTGATCTACTAAGTCGTGTTCAGAATTATGATTTCTAGCCTGTTTTATGGTTATTAATAAGGATTGTATCGGGGTTTCAGCCGATCTTATCTGGTATAAATGTTTTACATAGTTTTAAGCTTTGTTTAATATTCTATATCTGCCCCTTATATTAGGATATAATCTAATACAAATGTATTGGACTTATTATCAATCTGATTGATATTAGTTGAATATATTTGTTGCAAGAGAATATCTTAGTATAAGGTTGTATTGGAGCTATAGCCGATACGTGCTTAAATCTGGACTTCGGCTATGACATGAGTATATATAATCGTTATTTCATGTTATTTTAGACTTAAGCAATTTATACTGTCTCGGTTCAGTCCGATCTATCCCAATTGCTTATTTCTAAAGTAATATTGACATATTGATTACATAACACTGATCTTTTCAGCCGATGTACTAAATTTAGGGTTAGCTTATCATTGATAAACAACTTACAGCCGATTCATGCTTTATTGCATCGGCTAGGTTACATCACGATACGATATCGGCTAGCTGGCCAATTGACTATCGTCTACTAATAAATTTGCATGTTTCTTCTTGTTGATTACAGGATCAAATCAACTGGCACGCCCTTCGAACCTAAAAGTAACTTTTGGACTTGCGCTAGAGTAAAGCAAATCTCTCAGACCAGTGTGTGTTTTTCGCATCAACAAGAAGAGAGGAAGAGGAAGAGGGGCAATTTGGTCACGCTGTGTAAAAAAGTGGATCCCCTCTCGCCTCGTCAGCACAAAAATACTAATTTAATGGATGCAATGTCGCATGGCAAATAACCACATGTAGATAGTGTCTTCCCTCAAAAGTCATTTTGTGCAGTGTCCTATAGCTAAAACCACGAAGTCGTGATGTCCTGTAGCAAAATTTGCCTATATTGTACATACTGCCTCTTAGCTTATATGAATGAAATTAGAGGTAGCAACAACTTTTTCTATAAAACTTGCTCTAAGGACTAAGCACTACCCCAAGATTCCCTATAAGTTCATTTATGATAAGGTAGAGGATAAAGGAGAAGAGAAAAGCAAAAAGCCACCCTTTGCATGTATTGGAGAAATGGAAACTAGGGTCCCTTTCTCCGGAATCTTAGAATAGTATATGCCATGTCATCATGTTTTACAAAAATAGAATTAATTGCTAGGTCACTAACTCGAACAATGGAGAATGACAACTAGCAAGGTACAAGGTGTAACGGGGCCCGCTATGGCTAAGGCCCTAGGACTCCTAATCTGCTCAAGGTTACACACTCTGTATGTTAAGAGGAGTGTAAAAACCTACAATATTTATATCTAAAAGGTGCCATGGGGCCTCCTCCGGCTGAGACCCCAAGGCACCCATGCCCCTGAAGGTTACACACTATATGTTAAGAGGAGTGTGTAAACCTACAATATTTACATCTATAAGGTGTAACCAGGCCCGCTCCAACTAAGGCTCCGGGACACACCCTGTATGTTAAGAGGAGTGTGGTAACCTACAAGGTGCCATGGAGCCCACTCCGGTTGTGGCCTCGAGGCACCCATGCCCAGTGACGGATCTACCATGGGGCTATGGGGTCTCGAGTCCCCACTACTGGCGTTTCCATGGGAGCCCCCACTATTTTTTTTATGCATCCATTAGAAAATGTGGCTATAGTTTTATATAGTTTGTTCAGCCCTTCCTGTTAGTTCTTTCTAGATCCGCCCCTGCTCATGCCCCGTTCTTTCTAGATCCGCCCCTGCTCATGCCCCTGAAGGTTATACACTTTGTATGCTAAGAGAAGAGTGGAGACCTACAAGATTTACATATTCAAGATATAAGAAAGTGTAGAAACCTATAAGATTAAAAAAAAACTTCTGTATACTAGCTTCGTAAAAAAATCACTTTCATATATGAATATGGATAGGCACTCTTATACATAAATATGAATAGATGATTGTCCAGATTCATGTATAAAAATTAACTATTTTTTGAAGATAGTAGAACATACTTACACAAAAACATACCGTTTAATAGTTTGAAAAGCATGCTCATTAAAATTTAAAAAGTAGCATAAGTTGATAAAACGTGACAAAAAATAAAACCTTTTTTAATGGAGGGAGTAAAACAATTGACATGACGGTTTTGGTGGGACTAGATGTTTATGCATGATATAGCATCGTTTAACAGTTAGAGAACGATAAAAAAACTATTAAAGGATGTATACAACTCTATTAGTCGTGTCTAGAAGCATTTTAGCCCCATCAAAAATGTCATGCCAATTGTCATGCTCCCTTTGTCAAAAAAAAAAACTTTATTTCTTCATATCAACTTACACTACTTTTTTTTTTATTTTTCATGAGCATTGTTTAACAGTTTAACACTTTGGAGAAAAAAAGTAGTGTAAGCTGATACAAACGATGACAGGAAATAAAGTCTTTTTGGATGAAGGGAGAAAGACAATTTACGTGACGGTTTTGGTGGGGCTAAATGCTCGACACGACTAATAGAGTTGTATGCACGTACAGATTCATATATATAAAAGTAAACTATTTCTGTACGAAGATAGAAGAAAATATTTAAATAAAACATGCTATTTAATAGTTTGAGAAACGTGCTCACGTAAAATTAAAAAGTAGCGCAAGCTGATAATAACGATGACATAACAAAATAAAGTGTTTTGGCAGTAGGGATTAAGACAATTGACGTGACGATTTTGGTGGGACTAGCTGCTTGTGGAGATGACTCAGAGAGCCATATACATGTCCAGACATATATAAGTGCTTTTTTCTACAAAGAGAATAGAAAGTATCTGTATAAAAGACATTGTTTGACAGTTTGAGAAACATGTTTATGAAAAATAAAAAAGTAGCGCAAGTTGATTATAAAGATGATAAAAAATACTTTTTTTGCTACAGTGAGTAAGATAATTGACATGAAGGTTTTGATGGGGGTTGATGCTTCTAGTCAGGACTGAAAGAGTTGTATACATATCCAGATTCATGTATAAAAATAAACTATTTTTTCGAAAATAGTAGTAGAAAGTATTTGCACGAACTATTTAATTATTTGAGAAGTATGGTCACGCAAACTTAAAAAAAGATAGCGTAAGCTGATAAGAACTATGAAAAAAAAAAGTCTTTTTGAACGGAGAGAGTAAGACAATTGATATGATGGTTTCGGTCCGACTGGATGCTTCTAGACACTACGCCGTACCCTCTCGGAGGGTTACCCTCCTCGAAAACCCGTCCTGAAGGTGTAGCGCGTGTAGGCCTCGAGCCCATCTCCACGCCACTATCAAAACGACCCATCGGATAAAAACACGTCTCCTGAACCAACCAGGTGCACGGTGCACCTCCCCGCGCTGACACACGCCGGGATGGGTCACCACCACTTAAACAACGAGGGCCCCATCTGCCATGTCCGCGGGAGAAGCGAAACCACGAGAAATTCGAAACCATTTCAAACCTCCCGCGGCGCAACGCGAAAATAAACCCATTTCCCGCTGATTTCGCCCCCGTTTTGCCCCCCAAACTCGCCACAACCCGCCCAAAAATCGCCGAAACCAACCGACATTCAGTGCCCGCCCAGCCGCTAGCCACCCGCTCGCGCGGCAGGTCGCGAAAAGTTGGGCAAATACGCGGAAAGAAACCCCATCCGCGCGCGGCCGGCGAGGGGGAAGCCGCAAATGCAAAACTGAATCGTACGAAATCTCAAACGCCGCGGCCCCTCGCTCCCGCCGCCTCGCCGCGCCGCCCCCCAAAATTTTCGCTGCCGCCTTCTCGTCTCCCTTAAGAACGCGCCATTGCCCTCTCTCTCTACCAAGCAGACATCGCTTCGCCGCCGCCGCCGCGTTGTTGACATTATCAAGATTCTGTAGCCCGGCTATGCCGTCGGCCGTTGTGGTCCGCCGCGTGCGCAGCCGGTCGCAGTCGCCGCCGGGGGAGTTCGATTCCGCGCGGCGCACGCGGCCGCGGCTGGAGGACGAGCGCGGTCGCGGCGGTAAGGCGTCGGCGCGTGCTCGGTCTCAGTCGCCCTCGCCGGCAGGTGGGTCCGGCTCCGGGGCGCGGCGCAAGCGGGCGCGGGTGGTGGAGGAGGGGCGCGGCCGCGGCGTCGGGATGGAGGGGATGGCGTCGGCGGTGCCCGACGACATGTTGCTCGAGGTGTTCAAGAGGTTGTCGCCCATGGCGGACATCGTCCGTGCCGCGGCGGTGTGTCGCCGCTGGCGGCTGCTCGTCTCCGGCGCCGGCGGGCTCCCCGCGCCGCCTCAGTACTTCGGGTTCTTCCGCAACTACGCGCCGTCACCGCTTCCCCCGTTCGTCCCTACCGCCGGCGTCGGCCTCAGCCTCGACCTCGGGGTGCTCTCGGTGTCGCCCGCATGTGGCGCCCTCCTCGTCGACTGCCGTGGACGGCGCCTCCTCCTCCGCGAGCTCGGCGCCGGGTCGGCGAGAGAGCTCAAGCTCCTCGTGTGCGACCCGCTGAGGAAGACGTCCGTGTCCCTCCCTTCCCGCTTCGTCGCCGGACATAAGGTCGCCTGCTGCGCTCTCCTACCGGACGCCGGCGCCGCGTTCCGCGTCGCCGTCGTTCTCTTCGGCGCTGCTCCGGCCCACTTTGACATTCTAGTTTACTCTTCCGCCTCTTCCGCATGGGAGGCGGCCACCGGAGCGCTCAAGAAGTCCATGAACCCTCACCAAGGCCCGACGGTCGTCATCGGCGACGTCGTCTACAAGCTCCAGAGCGAAGAACACAAGTACATCATGGCAGTCGACGCGAGCAAGATGACGCTCTCGGCGGTGCCATTGCCGAACACCGGAATGCTCCTGTACGCCGGGAATCACTGGATCGGCAAGACACAGGACGGCCGGCTCTGCTTCTTCGCGCTCCAGGAGCAGCTCGTTCTTGCGAAATGGGTTCTCGAATCGCCGGGGCAATGGGTGGAGCAGCCGGCGGTGGACCTGCGCGTGCTGATGAACCCGGCCACCGTCGGTGACCTCTCCCAAATCAAGCTCTCGGCGAAAATCTCAGACCAGCTTCGCGGCTGCAAGCTCGTGAGCTTCGGTGGATTCTGCGAGGGCACCGGCGCGCTGTTCTTCGTCATGGCCGACTGGGTCGTTGCCCTAGACCTCGCGACGTGGAGGTTTGAGAGGATGTGGCGCAACACCGATGAGTCGAGGCCGCTCGGCGACATCTTCCCCGTCGAGATGATGGTTTGGCCACCGGCGCGCAGCGGCGATCTTAGCGAGAAGGAATGAGTTGGAAGGTGTTCGACGAAATGTCAGACTCGCTTGAATTGAAGGTGTTTTTGGCTGTAGGCTAGTAGCGACGAAATTCAGAATGCAGTTTGCGGTTTTGTTGCCAATTTCCATTGCTACTCAAAAATGTGATTAACAATGTGATACAATTCACTGAATCATACTGGAATGGTGAAACTTTTGGGTGGTTTATCTTTGTGATATCTCTTTCATGAACAGCTTTTTAGTAAGAACATTCCCTTGCATGTTGCCGTGACATCACCAAAAGTGTACTCATAACGAATCGCTTCGAATGTCACTTTGACCTCTTAAAGCATTGGTTCATTATGCTGAGTAAATCTTGTGAATGCTAGGAGTAAAGCCGACCGTTTCTGCCAATTATTTTTTTTTCAATTACCAGCGGCGCATTATTTGACTGCATTCATCACTGATAGCCATAGTGTAAAATTCGAATATTAAAAAAAGAATGGTCAAAATCGACCCCTTTTTTTCATTCAAAAGAGTTGTCTTTATTGCTGAAAGTTAATCACTGTTATAGAATAACTTCATCTTTTATCTATTCCATACATATCAATATAAAAGAAAAATAAGATATCCTCTACTTTATCAAATTCTAATACAATTGTTCTCCATTTTATCTAGTCACAATAAATTATCCCTATTTTCAAAAACTCTAATATAATGATATTAAGTTATGTTGAGGTAAATAAGATAGTGAAAAATAAAGTTATGTTAGACAGTGCAAGTAGTAAAATTTAGTTGTGTAAATATACAGGATGGACAAGAAACAACTCTTTTTTGCAATCGAGGGAGTCGAAATTTTCAGTTTAGGGAAAGGTAATGTAATGGTAAAGCAGAAGTTGCTAGCATAACTAGCATTGGTCGACTATTTGACTTTTGCAGTTGACAATATTTGACTTCAACTTTTGGTGATCCGAACAACCAGGTGTACTCATTACATCCAGCGGGGAAGTACTGGGTGTGTTCGGCTGTCATGTACAGCGCTGCTCTGCAGCATGCACTAGGTTCACTTGCTGCAGTAATAAGCTGTAACGTGGTTGTGAAACAGCACTGTACAAGGCAGCCAAACAGACCCACTGAAGTTACTACAAGTACAACGTACGCTTTTATGTTTGGTGTACCTGTTTGTTTGAATGCTGAAGTACTACCTTCGTCACAAATCACTTCTAATGTTACTAATTTTTTTAAAAACAGAGAGTAAAAAATAAATTAAAAAGGATATTTATTGATTGAGAAGAGAAAACATGTGAAAAAAGTAAATAAAAGATTATTATGATAGATTGTGATAAAAGTGAAGTGAAAAAGTCATTATATTCTACAACAAATTTTTAACGTTGGGAGTTGCCAGATTTTAAAACAGTGAAATATTATATTTCATGCTTTACTTTTAAAGGCGTGGCATGAAATATAAATATGTTATGATAAAAAAAATAAGTGTAGAAATAAAGTGAGCTTTCCTACTAAACTTATAGCGACCGTCCAAACACTTTACTGATAAAATATATGACATGTCTAAAGTTTAACGTTACAGCCTTTAACTTTCTTACTACCAAACACCCTCTAAGGCATAGGTGGTGTTTGGATCCATAAACTAAATTTTAATTCCTGTCACATCGGATGTTTGGACGCTAATTAGAAGTATAAATGTAGACTAAGGATAAAACTCATTTCATAGCTCTGGACTAATTCGCGAGATAAATCTATTAAGCCTAATTAATCCATGATTAGTCTATATGATGCTACAGTAAACATGTACTAATTATGGATTAATTAGGCTTAAAAAATTATCCCACGAATTAGCTCTCATTTATGCAATTAGTTTTATTATTAGTCTATGTTTAATACTCTTAATTAGCACCTAAACATCCGATGTGATAAGGAAATTTAGTCCCTAGTTTCAAACACCACCTAAAACGTGTACCTAATAATAAAACTAATTGCATAAATGCCAAATTTATGCAACTAGTTTTATTATTTTAAATACACGTTTGACTATTTATTTTATTCAATTTTTTTTATGAATGTATAAGATACAAATCATACTTAAAATACTGTTAATGATAAAAGAACTCACAACAAATAGTGTGTAATTTATGCTTGAAAAAAAAAACTCTACTTACGTCTTCTTTGTAATAAAGGATTTTCCAAAGAACTTTTACGAGACTTAAGTTAATTCGTGTGAAGAAGGCGGTGTGACGTCAAAGTACACATCCCTTCTCAATTTACTTAGAAAATCTCCTTCACAACTGTGGGTGTAACAAGTTTGTATAAAAAGACTATGTTTCGTCGTAGACTCGTAGGATTTCTAAAAGAGCCCGGGCAATGAAAATCGCCATAACTAGCGCAACATTTTCGCTCTTTGCGCCCCACTTGCATTAAACAAAGTTGATTTGTTATCATAAATCACATTATCATTTTTCATATATATATACTGTTTTTGCACGAGTATGAATAGATCGGATGGGTGAAGGCTCGCAATCACTACCAACTCTAGTGCTCTCATTGTCTGCTTGTTGGCTTATCAACTCTGCCAAATAAGATTTAAATTTTGAAGCTTAATTTGAGTTGATTTTGAGGTTTTTAACGGAAGAAAATATTATGCAAGAGATCACATTGATGCAAAAGTGTCTGGACTACACCGTGAAAACAGGCTTCCAACAGCAAGGTGTTACCTGGTGGAGCATACTGATTACACAAGAATCTCTTTAGAAGCACAATCTCCTTCGCGATGCGAATAGGCCAAATATAACACAACAATTAGTCATGCCGAATTAAAGGCTGTCGAGTAATGCATTGGGTTAAACTTCTATCCTGAGAGTTTTCAAGCTATCGATGACTGCTTTGAATATCATACATGCACGACAGTTTTATTACTTCCGCATCATCCAACTAAATTCTCCAGCAAACTGACTGAGTATAAACACCCTGTAGTGTAAGGAGAAAGTACTCTTCGGGACGTACTAGTAGAAACTTCAGGATTTTCTCGAGGATCACTTCAATTCCTGTAGGCATAAATAAAAATTCCCGCATTCCAAACTGCGCCGACTTTCTGCAAAAACTTTTTTCTCGAATTTGCCAACAAGTCATCGGACATTGCCTTGATGGGACAACTCAGGTGGCAATCTTCGGGCCTGAAATGTCAGGCACATGGAGCGAGAAGATACAAGCAGCGATGTGCCTCGAACCACACTCCTTGCCATAGGAATCAAATGCTGAAAATATAGTAGTATGCGAATTTCATACAGTAGTAGAACATAAAAGAAATATGACAAAATACATTGAGAACTAAACAATTTAACTGTGCTGAGGCACGCAAAACCAAATGTCAATTGATGTAAACCCTAGTTATACTCCCGCTGGTTTTTTTATATGACGCTAACCAACGTCATATATTTAGGAATGGAGGCAGTATTACATAAACACAGCTTTAGTTTCAGAAGGTAACTGTTTTTAATGTGTCAAAAAGGGCTCTACAGCTATATGCAGAACCCATGTAAATTTTAGCAAATGCTCTAGGTCAATGCATGCGACTTTAATCTTCACTGGTCTACATAGTACTCCCTCTCCCTCCGTCCTAAAACATAAGTAGTTTTGGTTGGATGAGATACAACCTAGTACTACGATGTGTCTCAACCAACCAAAACTTCTTATATTTTAAGACGAAGTGAGTAGTTCATAACCAAACTAAGAAAATCGATATTTTTTTAGTAAACCACAGTTTTTTTCCTCGTATCTCTGCCTCATACTAATCCACAAGTTAATAAAACCTGGTTATGCTATGCCTGAAGGCTACACCACATAGTCAAGACTCAAGACCGCAAACATTATTCACTGGTGGATTCTAGAACCCTGGTCTGGTTAACTCCCTGCGTAGGCATCGCATACACAATCTCACAAAAGTTTATTGCCAAATATATGGTGATGAATTCACCAATCTTAAACTGCCCTTAGGTATGTTGTGTGATTGAGATATATTACTACCTCTGTCTCAAAATATAAGGGATATTGCCCATGTATAGACCGGTGTATGGGACCGAGGTAGTATGTGAATCTAGTCCTTTTTTACAAACCCTAAAGTTCCTAACAGAAGGAATAAGATTATATAAGTTAATAAATCACAGTTTTGATTGTACGAAAATCAACATATGCTCTCCAAAATTATATGCATTTTCTTCTTTCAGTATTCATTTGGCAGTAATATAAGAAAACATAATGCAATATCTTCTCAAAAGAAATCACAATACTCTGAAGTTGGGTGTCTAACACTACAAGCACATGAACCATAAATCTGGCAAAACAAATGATGTAGGGCATCACTAGTCATATGTACTATTCCGTACTAAAATACGTTGACCTGACATCATTTGAAGGCCGCAGATTGTGTAAAACTAACATCTAAACATTTCTTAATCTGTTTAACCTGAACTATAAAGAAGACATCATGCAAAGTTGCATATTCATTGCATATAAAACCTGAAATGGATGGCCATATTTAGAAAAAGGCAATTACATACCTACTGTTCTGCGGCCTTTTCACCATCCACAGAAGAAGATGGTCTCCATTTTCTATCAAAAGGTCCATAGCTTCTCTCCACAATTGTTTGCCGCTCGGTTAGTTTCTTATCTATTAGCGCCAGTAACTCTTGCAATCCTGTCCCTGTCACAGCAGAAGTTTTCACGTGACAAGTGGACATTGGTTGTGTTGAACTGCAGCCATCTGTACTAATAGCTTCTGGGCCACGAAGCTCTCCAAAACAATTTTTTGATGATGATGATTCTGAGTTCATTGCTCTCATCTCACTAGGCTCAAGTGAGGATGATATTTCACCATTGTTGTCTTCCAAATTTTCTTCTGATAAGTATTCTGAGTCCGTTCCATCATCCAAGGACTCAAATGATGATTCTTCTGCAGGCACATCGTTTTCAGAAAATAATTCTTCCTCCTCATCCTCCTCACCTTCAGTCAGGAAAATCTCATCTTCAATATCATCAGTTACATCATTATCATTATTGTCCACAATATCAATCTGAAGAAACACCATAAAAAAGTCATGTTACATGAAAACCCATGTTACCAACAATTCATCATGCAAGTGTGACAGTCACAGTCAAATCAAATTTCACTACTAACCTTATTCCAGACTTCGATCATACTGTTGATTTTATCCTGTGAAACACCAATCTGTTGCAATACTTGCAGAACAGTAGAACGATGTTCCTCGATATTAGGAGCACTGGAATCTAACACATGCTGCACCAATGCAAATAAAGAGACATAGAATCAACTCTATTTTTCATTTTTCTTAAGTAATTTATCTTAAAACAACTTCTGGAAAGAAAAAGTACATGACTGAAGAACTATTTGTTATTAAACTAGCAACGGAAAGATTTTAGAACCATCTTCAACCTATGAATGCCAATAAAAAATAAATAGGAGACAAGTTAATTATACATACCACTAACATATCTGCTTCAACAACTTCTTCCAGAGTAGCATGAAATGCTTCCACTAGCTGCACAAGAAAGGTTAATATATTATATGACTGTCACCACTGAAGTTGAAATAGGCTCTCATGCATCATTTAGGTTCCCCTAGAGGCCTAGACCCTAGTGGAATGATGGTGCTGTGATTGGCAGCAACACCACAAGTGTAGGGAGAAATGGAGTAAGGAATTTCGGGTCACTCTCGCTTCGCACTTCATGAGATAAGACCTCACGTTAAAAAGAACCTTCCTAAGATAATTCAATCTAAGAGATAAGATAATAGACAAACTAGGAAGTAATGAATATGTGAAACTCAAACCACATACATGCAACTAACTTGCAGAGACAGTTCTCTTCTCTCTTTTACTATCAACTCTGCACAGTTCTAACCTAGTATTAATATATAGTTGGCCATATGGCCCGAGGCCCGACAGCCCGGCCCACAACACGGGATTTTGGCACGGCCCAACTGAGATCGGGCCCGTGCCAGCCCAGCCCGACAGTTGGGCCGTGCCTGGGCCGCTACCTCGGCACGGTGGGCTGGCCCGGCATGGCACGAACCAAGGAAAAAAATATTAGGGAGGAAAATAGACTTATTCAGCTATATAAATGCACGACCCAAAGAGTAAGGGATACATATAGACTTATTTCCAGCCATATAAGACAATGCCCAACGAGTTGACGAGGAAAAATAGACTTATTCCAAGAAGAGCACGGTGGGCTTTTGTGCCTTCGGGCTGGCCCATCTTATTGGGCCATGCCTGGACCGTTGGTGCAGCACGTGGGCGAGCACGGCCTGGCCAGGATGTCGGTCGGGCCACCCCGGCCCAATTGCTCTTGGGCCCGAGCACGGCCGTGCCGGGCCGGGTGGCCCAGTTGGCCATCTATATATTAATAATAGCAAAATGTGATACAAGCCTCTCCACAGCATTTCTTAAAAAATGTATTAACCTAAGCTTTATAATAATGTGAATGTTGGGTTTAGTAGAGGTCGGGACAACAGATGGTTTCTCTTTAAATCGTGCTAGCTGTGCTGTTGGCAGAGTACAAAACTATGCAAAATGAACTAATAACTTGTATGTGAAATGATAGGCGCTATGTCCACGATTGTGTCAACAATCCGCAAGGTCAAAATTAAATCAAGAAAGCTACCTGCACAGGCAAGTCTGAGATGAAGCCAACAGTATCGCTAAGAAGTGCTTTTCTCCTGAATAGCATTTGACAAACAAAAGATTATGTGCTGAACATGCACTAATCACAAATCAAATCTACTGACATATAATAGATGAATGAAAAATCTATTAAGGTACCCTGATGGGAGGATCACACTACGTAAGCGGGGATCCACTGTAGCAAATAGCCTGCATGGAAACAGTAAAACGATTTGGCTACACAATGCAGATTTAAATTAGTACGCTATACAGGGAAAAGTTCTCATCATACCTGTCATCACTGTATAGATCAGTTTCAGAAAGTGCACTCACTAGAGTGGATTTTCCCTGTAAAAGATAGCATGAAAGGAGTTTGTAGAAAGCTCAGATATATTTCACTGTATTTCTGGAAGAGCATAGAAATTGGTTGTCCAATACGGGAAAGAACTGCAATGGCAGATCAACGTACTGCATTAGTGTAGCCAACAACAGCAACAGTTACAAGCTCTTGACCAAATGAGTTGCCATGCCTTTTTCGATTTGAACGTTGTGTATCGCTCTAGTCCGATGTACATCTTCAATTTGAGCTAACAATCTGACACGGCGTTCCTGGATTCTACACGAGATGCAGTAAAAGGAAAAAGATGAGAAATTTGTGATAAAATTCAGGTTCAACTAAGATTCTATCAATCAACTGTTAGGCACCTCCTCCGCTGTAGTTGAAGTTCTGTTTCACCAGCACCACTTATGAAGCCGCGTCCCCCACTTCCTCTCCTAAAAAACACAACAGTGAATTAGTCAAGATCAGGACACTAGACACAATAAGAAATAAGATTTCAATAACAATGTGTTTAAGATGGCCACAAATTCATAGCAACTACAAGATCAGCACAGTGATGACAAAAGGAAATGTATGTCAACTTCATTTTTTTTATACAATAGCTTCACATATTTCCATGCGTATTCGAAACATTTAAAACTGTGTATAGTAAAAACAAACAAAACGAGTAATGACCATGAAGAATGACAAGTGGATCTATGCCCATTTTGAATTTGAATACTTCATGTTATCAAATGCATGTAACAAATTTATGTATTCAACTAGCAAATCACATGAGGCACATATCAAAATGAACATGCAACAGCCACATAATTATGTTTCTCTGAAGGACCTGTGCAGCTATGTTAGAACTATACCAGCAAGTACTTGAACTAATTGATAAGGAAACAATAGCATCACCGTTTTTACATTAGCATGCCAAACCTATGCCCTAATGTATCCACAACATAAAGGAAAAAAACATAACACTAGTTCTTGAACCAATAATAGTTACAAACCAGTGTGACCAATGATCATTTTCTTACAGTGGGAATCTTATCTTCTGCAGTTACAACCGTACCAGGAATATGCATGATTATCCAATGCTGATGTAAATATATAAGTGTATAAATACAATTTAAATGTTCAAGTATTTGAAATCTTGCAGGTTGAAATCAACTACAAGAACATGCAAGTTTACCATGTTTCAAAATGCGGAGCAGCAGAGGTCAAAGTTCCTGCTTGATATTACAATATCATTGTACCAAAGATGGCATCCACCATTAAATTTTGCTAATCAAACAATGTTTTACCACTGCTGGCTATGATTAAGAGCAGACATACCCTCGAGCACTTACAACTTCAGCTTCACCACTCGAACCAAAAGTTAATCGTCCACCTGGACTGCGGACGCGGACAAGTCTAGTCTTCATGTACATGAGAGCTGCTAACTCCGACTGTGCCAAGCAAAACAAAAATAGAGCAATTAAACAAATATCCAAATGTCAGCATATTTCCATGAATATTATACATCAAAAAGAACCATATACATGCACTCAAAAGATCTGACAAGAGTGACATTTTGGTCATATATCAAAGTAGAATGGACCTGTAATTTTGCTTCTTTTGTTTCAGCGTGAGCATTAAATATCTCAATTATAAGCCCAACACGATCTAAAACCGGCTTACCCCAGGCAACCTGCAAAATAAGATATCATCATGAACAAAAAGGACAGGAAGCTCAGAAAGCAGCACAGTAATTGAAAACTTCAAAATCTAACAAAAAATCAGGAGAAGCACTTGCCTCCAAGTTCCTTTGTTGGATTCCAGTGAGAATTGCATTAACAAAAACTGCATCTACTCCTTCCTGTTAGATTCAAAGGAATACCACATAAATGGCGCTTAAGGCATACTGGAATATTTTCCTTCATATATCATACATGTCAGAATTGACCATGCAATAGAAAAGAAAGCATAAGCAAGTGCAATCAAAACACAAGTGGAATATATAATGGATCATGCAGGGTGTAAAACTACAAATGAGCTTACACTGTAGTCATATTTATTTACAAGAAACAAATAAAGAGTGCACCTCTGATTCTGATGCCCTCAGGTAGCACTTGACATTATCCACAGTTCCAGGTCCAAAAAATTTATCTGGATGACAAGTTGTCACATAAGGTTAAATCCTATAATCCAAGAGACGCCGACGAAAGACTCTCCTAGGTGAACAGAAGTACAGAACTATATAAATGCTGGCAAAAAGTTCTAACAAATAAAGTTACTTGACAGCACAGCTGGAAGTGTCAACTGTCAAAAGCTCAAGACTTCACCTATTTGCTTATCGATCGAACTCTAGAAAATTCAGTCTGGGTTATGAAGTTCAAACACAGCAAACTAGAAACTACACACGCTTAGCAAGAAAGTGGTTAGCACCTCGGGAGAAAATAATTTTGACATTTTGAAAGGATTAAAGACTCAAAGGTACAAAACAACTTCACCACTAAGAACATGTACTACAACATCTTCAGATAAACATAGAAGTGCCAATATGGTCTTCCAAAGAAACATGACTTATTTTATACCATTTTCAGTAAAAAAAAAAAGCTAGCGGATCTATATAAAGTGTTGCCCCACTAAGTGCATCCTAATCTTAACGGATACAATCAGAAATAATCTCAAGCCAATCTAGCCAACCGTACACACAACCCCTTAGACCCTAGTATGTCGCATCCAAAAAAACAGACTAAGGATAATTCAAACAATCAGATTTAAGCCTTACAATTCGTCCTTCATTCATACAGTAAAATGCTAAAAGTGCTAATCTAATAATCTTATCACAAGATCCAAACAAACCCGAGATGTGACAGAATTCCTAAAAAATCGCTGCATATCGCATGCCGGCATGTAGCAAAGACCTAAACCTTCGAAATACAATTACGATCAAATACACTCCCGTTTGAGTTAACTACTGGAAATGGAACAGCAGATTGTCGGATACCGGCATGGGAGCGGCCGCGGGATGAGGGGTTCTGGACGACGAGGTGGGGCAGCGCGCCCTTGGCGGCGAGACATTCCTGGTAGAAGCCGTCGCGCGGCTCCTCGAGGGAGTTGGCGAGGTTGAGGGCCTCGGCGAGCTTGGAGTCGAGGAGCGAGCCCGGGCGGAGGCGCGGCTGCACCACCAGCAGCCGCGGCGGGCGCTCGGGGTCGCAGGGAAGCAGGGATACGCCGCGCGGGGAGCCCTCGTCGTCGGAGTCGGCGGGCGGCGACGCGGTCGGGGAGGAGCGCTTGCCCCGGCGGGTGGAGAGGACGCGGAGCGGAGCGGACGTCGCGGAGGGTAGGCCGTGGTGGTGGTGGGCGTGAGGGTGGGGGTGGAGGTGCGCCCGCAGGCGGGAGACGGCGGCGCGGAGCATCGCGGATGGCGGCGAAGCGGCGGCGAAGCGGCGGCGGCGGCGGCCGGAGGTGTGGCGTTGGGTCCCACCGGTCGAGCACTCGGGCACTGATAAAAGGAGAGCGGTTGGATCGGTCGAGTCCACGGGGGTCCGTGGGACGAACCGCGACGCTGCGACCGTGCGATGCGACACGAGTCGGGACGGCAGGAGCGGCAGCACAGGTAGAGGAGAAAATTGCTATCGTGGCACCTTCAAACAGGGGTTTCGTCAGGATGTTATTATATATTTTTAGCTTCACTAAGTTACTATTTTAAAACATATCTAAAATTCCCGTGGACACTACTTCTCCTTTCTTTCAACATATCAAAGGTGCTTATCGGCGACGCCACCGAACACCATAGCCACCATCCCAGCTCATCAGCATTGGCTTACGCTCAACTATCACTAGCTAAACCCACATCATCTCCCTTCTAATTGTGGCGCCTAATCAAAGCCACCATCGTCGTACATCCATCGTCGTCATGCGTCCTTCCTGTTCGTGTCCCTCTTTAGCGCCCCACATGTCGTGGCGACCTTCGCTGTTGTGCCGATAGAAGAGTCGGCCTGTTTAGCTGGGTAGCGCATAACTCAATGACGGGATGCCAGCAGTGGATTAGCTTGGTATAATGTACTCGTATGTGTCCCTCTCCGACAGCACATGATGATGACAGTTCAAGATGGTGAGGTGAAACTATCGGAGTTAAAAGAGAAAGATAGGATGAGGGGTATTTCAGTCCACTTATGTGACAAAGAACACTATAAAAATGGGACCAATCTAGGACGAGCTAGATTGATTTTGAATTAAGGAGGGGGTGAGGCTCGAACCCGGACCGGCTAGCTCGCAGCTTGCGTTGCTAGCCGGGAAGACCCCGGGCCTTTCTCGTGGCAAAGAACACTATAGTATGTAATATCTATTTGAAAGTGGTAATTCAGTGAAATCAAAATGCATGACAATATTTTGGTGAAACCTATGTTTAAAGATAGCACAATTTTCTTCACGCAGATAGACGACGGTACAAATATTTTAGGAGCAACTTTTCAGGGTGTTCACGTATAACCCGAGCACCCCAATGAACCAAACCATTTGGCTAGCTGGCTTTTACGCGCTAGATTGGGTTAGGCTATAAACCCATCTAAATCATTCGTATCTGCACAACTTCTTTACCGTCCCCGTTTTCATCTCGTCTATCCGTAAGGAATAAGCACCCAGTTAGAAAAAAAAAACACCATTTTTTTGTCATTGTTGTCGGTCTCCTTATCGTGCTCGTTGATTGAAACAAAGAGTATTGTTTCAGGCTAGGCGCCACAACCACAATCGTCATTGTCTTTCTTCTCATCGTGCTTGTTGGCGAGGAATGAAGCGCTATAGTGAGAGTCGGTGGTAATTGGGAGTGTGTTCGACGGTTTTTTTTACTTGTGAGCAATAGGAGACATTCGAGGAGTAGAAATCGGATGCAACAAAGAAGGCTTGCACCATTTGCTTCATGTTTTATCTGCTTGTCAAGTTGTCATTCGACAGTCACGACATCATCCTTGTTTTTTCTCCGATGAATTGTGATGAGAAAGACGACAGGTCAAAACGACTAAACTAAAATCATATGAAAATAGTCCTTAGTGGTTGGCTGGGTTATAGTATGAACCCATCGTAAAACTGATAAGGGTTCTACTATCCAAACAAAATATATTGTGGAGATAAATTCTTTTGTTTGAAACTAGAAGTGTGTACCTATATTTACATCTACTGTTCAATTTGGACGGTCATAAATTAATAGAGTTAGGATGGTTCTAAAAATTGTTTAATGGTGAACATGGTTTATTTAAATCATGTTTTCTGGATGTACCGTGATGTCAGGATATACATTTATTTATTATACCTGAAAATTCACGTAATCATCTAAAACTAGGTGGACTTACTTAAGTAAAAGATCTAGAAGTTCTCACTCAGAATACAATCGACCTTATAATTCACCTATATAACTATCCTTCATTCTACATACTTCATACTTCATTGATCGGTTAGGATTATCTCGCTAACATCCAACATTTCAGATTCACCCTTCCTTTCACCTATGCCCCACCCACCTCTCACAAATCACGCGATTTTCTCCGCCTCCTTCCCCTTATACATGGCCAAATGGGCCGTGCCAAGCCGGGCCGGCCCGAGCACGGCAACACTGTGCACGGCCCAAGCCCGGCACGGCACGGTGGCCTGTGGGCCGTGCTGGCACGGCCCGATAAGCCGTGCCGTGCTTGGGCCAGCGCCTGAACCCGTGGGCCGGCACGGCACAGCACGAATCCTGTAGCAGGCTGGCACGGCACGACACGGCCCGTCGACGGCACGGACGCGGCTCCGCGCGGGCGCGGGAGGGCGCGCCGCGAGCGGCCAGCCGGCGCGTGCCGCGTGGCGAAGGGTACGGCGGTAGGCTGGCCCGGCGGCTGTGCGCCTGTGCAGGAGCAGGAGCGGCCGTTGGGGCCGAATCGGAGAGCGCCACGTATCCCGCAACGGCTATTTCAACGGCTATTTTTGAGAAGTAGCCGTTGGAGCTCAAAAAATTCAAAAAAAAAATCAAAAAATTCCAAAAAAATATGAAAATTCTTTCTATAAATAGGGCACCCATCCCCAGCATTCTAAATCATCCAAACCTTCCATTTTGTGCTCTCTTGTGTGCTCTTTTGTGTGATAGTTCGATTTTTTGACTTGGACAAAATTTGACCAAATTTTGTCTAAAATCAAAAATAGTTTGTGACTTCAAAATAGTGCATACCAGAAGTGTAAATCCAAGGTGGTGAGAAAGAATTACGGTATATATTCATATTTATGTGTTATTTGTATTTTTTGTTTTTGTGAATAAATATTCTGAAATTTGTTTATATTGTTTTCATATTTCAGAATGGACGATCCGAACTTTCCGTCATTCATGTTAGGTGATTTTGACCCTAATTACATGTCGGGGTCATTCCCAACCGGTGAGTATGATATCATCGGATCAACGCCAAAACCACTAGTTGTGGACGAGGTACCGCTGGGTTCCGAAGGATCCGACACTATGAGCGGGAGTACATCGATGTACACCGGCTCAAAGAGATCAAGAACTTCCGGCGTTTGGCAACATTTTGATGAGGTGGCCATGACAGGCCCCGACGGAACGCAGGTAACATACGCGCGAGATGTAGAATATACAAAATAAATTATCTGCAAAATCATCTGGTGGAACAGGCTTAAAGAGACATGCTGAGGCTTGTGCAAAGAAGCAAGGAATTCAACTACGACAACAGCAACTACTAAATCCCGATGGTACGGTACGTACATGGGAGTACGATCCTATGGTAGCTCGAGAATCGCTTGTCCATTTAATTGCTAGACAAGATTTACCTTTGAACTTTGGTGAGAGTGCTGTATTTGAAAATTACATCAAAACTTCTCATAATCTTAGGTTTCAAGCTGTTAGTAGACAAACCACAACCCGTGATTTGAAAGTTTACTATGACAAAGGTTGTGAATCACTCAAGGAATTATTTAGTACATGCACCTTTTCTGTTAGTGTCACCTCAAACATTTGGAGTAGTAGGGCAAAAGAGGATTATCTTAGTGTAGTTGTACATTTCATTAATGATGACTGGCAAATGCAAAAAAGAGTTCTTGGGCTAAGGCTAATTGATGTTGCACATACTGGTGAAAATACAGCAGAGAGAATTCGAGAGGTTATTAATGAGTATAGCCTTACAGATAAAATCTTTGCTGTAACAATGAATAATGCATCTGCTAATTCTAGGGCCATGGAAATTCTGCAACCATGCTCAATCATTTCTTCTACATCAGCGATGTGCATGCCACATTATTAATCTAATTGTTAAAAGTAGTTTTAAGAGAGTGAATGTACACATCGACCTTCAGTCTATGCGGAAGAATTATCGAGGATAGGAGAACAAGTCTGAGCAGCGATCACGTAGAAATGCTACTAAGCGTCAAAGACTGAGAGCTAGCTGCAGAATATGCCCAATACACTGCTGACAACCAAGAATTGGTCGCTCAGTTCGAAAACCTTTATTTCGATGACGACTAACCAGAGTAACAACTTTGTATTTTAAGTAATGACCCATAAGCTGTACTCTTTTCTTTGTCATGGTTTTCTCAAATATGAGTTTTTACATGACAAAGTTTTTAACGAGGCAATATGTATCATGTAAAACATCAATAAAGTCATTACTCTTTTTCCCATATTTTTTAAAACTTTTTATAAGTACAACTATTTTCCTATTTTTTCAACTACTACTAGTCATTATTTTTCATTGCACCGGATCAAATCTTTGGTCCTATTTGAATTTTTTTCGCAGTTGTAGCAAGCCAACCGACCAGCCGACACTGACACAGGGTGATAAGGCCGCAGGCCACCACGCGTCGGTGCGTCGCCCGCGCGCCCGCCGCCCAGCCGACCCCACCTCGGCGCGCGCCTTCCCGCTTCCCTGGCGGTTTCCCGCCCGCCTGGCCGCCTGCGCCTTCAAATTCGCCCGCGCGCACGCCAGCCGACTTGCCTGCCCTGCCGTGCCGAGAGCCGATGCTGGGCCGCCGCGCGACGTCCTGGGCCGATGTGCCGCCCACGGCCTATGTCACCTTCACGTGCCCGTGCCGGCACGGCACGGCCAGATGCTCCCACGGGCCGTGCCTAGGCCGGGGATACGGTCCGTGGGTCGGCACGGCACGTCTCGCTATAATGGTCGTGCCTAACGGACCGTGCCGCTGGTAGGACCGTGCCGTGCTGGGTCGGGCTGCCCATTTGACCTGCTATACTTCCCCTCGTCTGCTCACAGCGGCTCCTCTCCGCACTTCCAATCGCACCTCCCGCTCTTGTTGCCGCTCCGGGCTTTGCCTCTACCGCTCGTGTCTTTGTTGACGACGCCGGTGCCTCCCTCCACCGCTGCCGCATCGGCGCTGCGCCTGGGCGTTGTCTTCGTGCCGCTCGGGATCAGTAGTAGCGGCGGACCTCCATTGTTGTCGTCGCCAGCGATTCCCACCTCCCTCAATGCCGCCTCTCCGTCCGTCCGTTCTCCACGGCGCCACCTCGCCCTCAAGCCGCCACAGCTCCGTCGCCGGACGGTTTCCGTTGCGCCAGGTCACTGGCGATCCCTCACCGTCACTTGCCTCCCCCGGTGCCGCCTCACTGTCCACGGCCACCGTGCCTCGTCGCTGCCCCGCCTGTCGACTGTTGTCACCTCGATCTCAAGTCGTCGTTCCCCCGATTTCTCACCGCCAGCTCCTTCCGGCCACGGCATCTCCACACCTCCACTCCATCTCCTTCGTCGCCGACTGCTGACGGTCCTCCCCTCCAGTAAAAGGTAAAGACAATTTCTCATGTGGTCACGGATACTGCAAGATATGGCATAGTGTTTGATTTTTATGCTATCAAATTTTTTCATCAGTTTGATACATGAACAGTATTCCTGGTTCTCTGCAACTTTTTGATGCTATCCCTACTATCTGGTGATTTCAAGTCACATATGATGGATTAAATGCAATTCTACGACTGCTGTTCATCACTAATGCTTGTAGTTGTAGGCAGTAGAGCAGTTCAGGATGTAGGAAGCAAAGAACTATATATGTTGATTTGGTGCCCGAAACGCTAAGAAACAACTCTCTACTTCACTGTGCAAACTGATTGTAGTATTTACATGTTACACATTACTTTTCAAGATAAACAAATGATACTTTTCTCAGTTTTCTGGTAGCAGTTAGCCTTTGGAGTAGGCGTGACAGTGGGTGACGGTGATTGATCTTCAATGGAGGACAACCTGCCAATCTTTGGTAGGAGTAATTATGCTCCAGCAATGTTCAGTCCTGAACATAAATCTTAAAGAGCATTGACCGTAACAATTCCCCATCAATTTTTATATCCAGAGTTCAATTTACATATAGCATTTTAACAATTATTGTTGAAGAAGATGAATGATTTATAATTCCCCATCAATTTTTATATCCAGAATTCAATCTACATAGAACATGTTAACAATCATTGTTGAAGAAGATGAATGATTAATATTTTGTTTTCGATAGCATCATTGTTATTCTGTTTGTAATCACGCTTCTTCTTCTGTAGTTGCCCTTTCATCTGTCATGCCACTTAGATGCTCTCCACAGTTGCTGTCATCCAGATCAAGCTATGTATTAAGCAAGCATTGATTATATCCTTCTGCAGCTGTGCAGAAAATTAAGAGAATTACCTTCCTCTAATTTAGGTGTATAAAGTGTCCCTACTATTATAAGCTTTATTTTTCTCCCACGCACTCTATGATATAGTATTAGTTTCATTTCGCATTTCACATGTTAATTGAAAGACATAGCCTTGTAAAATCTAGACCATAGTTAGCCAACCACATGTTGACTGTACAGCATACCACTTTATAATGTTAGCAATAGGAAGCCAATAGTTTGGTTTCTAACTGAATTTAGGTGTATATAACTTGGAAGTTCTGAATTTAGGTTAAAAGGGATATATAACTTGAAAGGTGTATACAACTTGGAAGTTCTGAATTTAGGTTAAAAGGGATATATAACTTGGAAGTTCTGAATTCTAGGTGTATTTGTTGAACACGTGTGTTCTCACGTCCATTTGTAGACACCTAAGTTATAATTTTCGGATTGACTTTTTCCTTCTTCGTTTGTTACCGTTTTCTATACCAATTCCTCTATTTACGAATGGTGCTTCGGGACAGGGAGGTCGTGGAGGTCCAGACCGAATACGAGCCCATGTACCTCGACACTGACGAGAGTGAACCGCTGTGCGTGACCTCACCAATCAGAGACATTCGACATCCTTGGTTCCTCATCTGAATTGAAGGTAAACTATTTTCCATTTTTTACCTTGTGTGATTGATATGAGCATATATTTTGCTCTTGTTCTTCACAATGAGAAATTAGAAATTTGAGCTACCAATGTCATGGGCTTACATTGAGTTGCATAAAAAAATTCCTCTGCTCTGAATTTTTGCTCACATCGAGGTGCACCCTAAATTTTTGTTTGAGAGTAACCAACCCACCTTACTATTTGAACTCATAGCTGATCAGTTGGCAAAAGCAAGACACATCTTATGTGGCTATGTGTACTGAAAATAAATATAGTCACTACTAATATAATTGGAAGATAGCATGTGTTAAATTAAATTCACGATGATCTATATATAGTTTTATATATAGTTTATGATGCCCCCTAACCTTCCAATTTGGATGGGGCATAACTAATCAAGATGGAATGGTGATTAGCTGCCTGCGGATTAAATGGGGCATAACTAATCAAGATGGAACGGTGAATAGCTGTTTGCTGCAAGGAACAAAAACATCCCTTCACACTCATCTCTTCAAATATTCCAGGAACTTCAAAAGGCTACATATTTTATTTGCATAAATGATTGTTTTGTGCATTAAGAAGAATGAATTGAACAGTGGATATAGAAATTAGGCAGATTGTGAGAATATCTTTGAACATTTGCAGAGTACATTGGTCTGCTCCATTCCTAGCTTGTGCGCTAAGAACGAAAACGCCAGTTTGTTTAAAAGGAAAATTACCTTGTAGTCTGCTCCATTCCTTGCCCGTGTACCTTGATTTTATGTACTACAGCTACAAGATTTTTATATGTGCAGCAGATCAGCTTCCAGTTCCTGGATTAATTTTCTCTTTACTCCTATATATGGCCCTTCTGTTATATTTCAGAACATCTCCTTAGAATTGGAAATGACACTAAAAACACTATCAGAGATGATTATGTACGTTTGCCTGATGAAATTGTGATTGCTTATGGGGATAGTGAAAATTCAGTACACGAATTGATTAATTATGTATTTCCCTCACTTCATGATGAAAAGAATGCAAGCTCTGCAGCTTATATGAGCTCACAAGCCATTCTATCCACTATGTGGGCGAGCTGAACGTATATGAACGTATATATGATCGACAGATTTCCATGAACGTATATATGATCGATAGATTTCCAGGGCAGACCAAGGTTTATTACAACTTCGATTTTGTTGATGGTGACCCTCACAATAGTTATTCTCTAGACTTCCTTAACTCCATCACTCCAAATGGTCTCCCCCACACGAGCTAATAGTAAAAAACAATTGTCCCGTGATTCTTCTTTGCAACCTTATCCTAATAATGGATTGTGCAACGGAACTAGACTGATGGTAAGAGCATTTCAAGATAATACAATTGATGTTGAGATTGTTAGTGGGCAACTTGCTAACAAAAGGGTGTTCATCCCACGACATATCTCTTCCTTTCAAATAAGCAATTTCCAATACGTCTCAGTTTCACAATGACCATTAATAAATTACAAGGACAAAACATCCCTAATGTTGGGATCTATCTTCCAGATCCCGTGTTTTCACATGGCTAGCTATAAGTTGCATTGTCAAGGGAAACAATATGGGTTTTGGCTAAGCCAAAGAAAGAAGTTGACCCTACAGGGAAGAGCACTATAAATATCGTGTATAAAGACGTTCTTGACTGGTGAGCAAAGGTAGGTTCGTATTATTAAAATTAATTCAAAAACATATTTTATAAGATAGTAAATTATTTATCAGGCTATTACTCACCATCGTCCTCTTATTTTGTACAGCACGCACGCTATTACCTTCCAGGTGGAATATCATGTGATTATCTTCTGCATGCTATCTCATATTACATGCGTCACTTTACACCGGGTTGATAACCTGAATATTTTAGTAGTATTGAAAGAAGATGTTAACATGATAACCAATAATTGTTATATTGTTATACATGGTGAAACTATTACTTCGATACGTGTATCATATTAAATTGTTATTTCGGTTTATATTCACGCCCTCATGCTATGTTCTCAATAGGCTACGGCCGACGTGTGCCTTGTGTGACAAATAGAAAAATCAATATTTTTTTAAGTACATAAGACAAAAAAAATAATGAATGTAATTGGACTAAGGGAACACCCGAATTCGTGACATGCGGAAATTATATTTTCTTGCACTTTATATAATTTTTCTATTCGCGAAATCCGAATCCATTTTAAAGTTTTCGTTATCAAATGGTTAATTAATCACGCAATTTTAATATAGTTATTTATTTTATAAACAAATGCATTTGTAGGATGGTGATGAACTAAGGCAATAATTTTTGCTACATCTATTGATGTACCAACAAAGTGAGTGCGAAAGCAATATTCCTAGCGGCGCACGAAAATTTCTTAAGTGTATCACAAATGCTAAACATTAGGATAGTTATTTACTTGTGGGGTATGTTCTATATATGTAGCAAATGCTTTATTTTGTACCGGCAATAATTAATGGAATAACTCTACACTTTTTTAACATATTTTTTTAAACGTATATTACCCTTTTAATTGTATACTGAAGTGATTAGATATAATTAAGTCCCGTAAAGTTTTATTGTACCCAGCAATATCATATTGTTGTACTTTATATTAAATATATTTGAGGTACGAAATGAATTGAATTAAAGTTTAAATGCACAGATTATATAAAAATATTTTTTTGCTAACATGAATTTTTAAAAAATATTGAAGATAAATAAAATTGCACCGTAGCGTTTAGCACGGACATATTACTAGTCAATTACTAGTCAGTGGCTTAATTGTCGTCTCTCTATTAAGATTCAGTGGCTTAATTGTCATCTCTCTATTAAGATGGCGAAATCTACTTTGACAGACCTTCTGATTTAGTTCTAATGAGCGACACTGGTTATAAGTGATATAACTAGTACTACATGTCTACAGATAAGCTGAAACCTTTTTAGCTATCATATCGTGCATGTCTTTTTTCTTTCTTATAAAATTTTCACTTAAAATATTTATCCAATTTATATCCAATTATACTGTTATGTTTGTTGCAATTAAATCTTTATAATAAGATCTTACATGATTATATTTTGATAAAATAATATCTATATTATAGATTACTTTTATTACATATGTAAGTACTTTTATCGTATATATAAATTACCTTTAGATTTAACTAAATTGCATCTCATACATTCTAATGTTCTTGATTACTTTTATTATTATTTTTAGTCATTTCTATAATTTGTACTGGTTAAATTTTATTTCTAGATATACACATGTTTTTATCTTTATAACGAATTTACTTCTAATATCGTAACAACTTACTTTTATTTTGTACTAAGTTATTTTTATGATTTATGTAAATTACTTTTAGGATTTTTTGAATTTGCTTTCATAAATATATTTACTTAAAAAATCTTCTCTACACTTTGGTTGTGAAATTACTTCACATAGTTTCTTATTTTAACTCAGTAATAATGTAATTACTTCTAATGCAATAGAGAGTTATTTCCATTGCATAGCTAAGTTTTATATAATTTAAATAAATTAATTTTTAATTAATAAAATATTTGAATATATTCAACATGGATCTCGTTTTGTCACATATTTTGAGCAGAGTATAATGATGTAAATAGATCTTAAAAATAATATGCAATTTAAAAAATATAAGTTATTAAAGAGATTAAGAAAAGATATGCACCATTGTATTTTTTTAATTGAAGGGGATTTATTCATGGGACGGAATGAGATAGAGTGGTAGCTGGTTTAGTATGAGACCGATCGCTGTATAGTTATGCCTTATTAATATATAGTTGCATCTAGAGCTATGTATCGGACTAGTTTTTTCCGTATTGTACGATAGACGCGGTAGAATTTACATACGCAACATTCCAACACATTTTTTACTTGTTTCTCTTACGGATTTGCTTTCACGACACCTACAGAATAGATATGCTGACGTCACCGTGCCGATCGAACCTTACCGAAGTAACGCCACCATTTTTCCACCCGTGCCACACGCCCACACGCCACGCCACGGTCGGTCCCTCGGTTGGCGCCTCCCGAGTCCCGACGCACGACGACCGGTTCCCTCCCGGCCTCCCGTCCCCGGCCGTCTGTTCCCCCCTCCCCCTCCACCTCCCCTCCTCGCCTCGCCGCCCGGCGCCGCCCAGCAATCCAACTCCGAATCATCCTCCTACTCTAAACCCCCGCGGCGCCGCTCCGACCGACCAACCAACCGCCGCGGACGCCACGCGAGGGGAGGGGGAATCGAAGCGGAGACGAAGGGGCGGGCGAGGGGGGAATTCGACCGAGGGGAAGCATGGGCTTGGCCTCCCACGCGCCTAGCCGTCGAGCTCGAATCGGGAGATAAGGGAGTCCACGCGAGCACAGGGGGGAGGGAGATGGCCTCGAAGGAGGACGACCGCGGCGGCGGAGGGCGGACGGAGCAGGAGCGGCGGCCGTCCAAGGCGTGGGGGATCCTCATCTTCGGCCTCATCGGCGCCACCACCGCCACCTTCGCGGTGAGCAGCGTACCCCCCCCTCGGCCCCTCCTACCCTCTTCCCTGTTACTTTTTTGTTGATAGTCGACGACCTGGTTGATTGATTCAATACAATACAATCATGTTTTCAAGTGCGCCCAGCGTACTAGCTTTGCTCGTTTAGTTTCACGCCTTCCGTGACGAATGTTTCCATTTAGCGGTTGCTTTGATGAAATTTGCTCCTGTGCATGCATTTCGGCGTCAGATGCTCCAATTAGGCTGTTTGCATCGTTTCATGCCCAAGGTCCTAAATGCTATCTTAAGATTGCACGAGCACTGCAGATGGGTAAACCTTGTGCTAGGCAGGTACTTACTCCCATCCTCATGTTTGCGAGGTGGGTTGCTAAGGATAGTTGTTATTATTGGAAGCATCTCCGTTCAACTGTGATATACGGTTATATTTTTTGCTGGAAGCAAACCCTTGTTGTAAGCTATTGTTACGACTTGCAAGTTGCAAAGATCACCGGTGCTTGACCTTTCTGTTTCTTCTTACCATGCAAATTTCAGGTTGCTCAAGTTCGCAGAAGTGTTGATTGGGTCTACAGTCAGGTATCCAAGCTAGCATCTATCTGCTTGTTGATTGGTCAAGTGCAAACCGTTGCTCTTCTTTGAACTAGTAATATGCCTATGCGGACATTGATTCATGGGCTTATGGGTCCGGAGTTTGGATGGGCTACTCGGTTTGCTTTTATGGTTTTTAGAGGGAGAGTGGTTATGCACGTGGAAAGGGGGCGTACGGGGCAAGCTCCGCGTGGTGGGAGTGCAGAGGGGAGGAGATGGACAACTCTGCTTTTAAGTAGTAGAGAAATGTAGCCATCCCAAACTAATGGCCCCCTTCCAGCTCCTTATCTAATGATGATCGTTCTATTCAAGCAGAATATATTGAAGTTCAGCCCCCAAAACTTTATGGTTTTAGTCTTGTGCAATATAGAGACATGATCCGTGTTGTTGGGTGGAACGTTTCTCTTTAGATTAAAACACCCTATTTTCATATCTAATGGTCGATAGTTACTCCTTCAGTCCCAAAATGAGAGTTCGATCATTCATACATGGAAAAATATGTAGGTTAGCTGCAATAAATAATATTGAATTTATCTTGCAAAATGCTCTCATAATAGTATTGAATTTGACTTACATTTTGGGATGTTTGGGAGTAACAGATTGTTTGCTCAAATGTAGTACAGTTTGTCAATAACAAAGATAATGTATCTACCCCATAGACCAGGATGATTATGATAGACCAGTAGGGTAAGATTCCTGTCAGGCCTCTCTCCCTCGTCAATTCTACTCCAACAAGGGATTTGCTTAGGAACAAACTCTTTCTTGCTCTTGCATTCGATTATTTGATTATTTCTCAGTCTCCCTGCTATATGTCAGAATCCCTTTGGTTCTATTGTTATCCCAATAGAAGTGCTGTGATGTAGTCAGGAAACTAGCCACTAACAGATGTCTGATTTATCATTCCACGTCTCCGCTGTATGCTTGTACTTGTTTGTCTTTTGATTCTTTTCATCATTTACTTATATGCTCCTTTTATGTATTCCTTTCAAAAGTTCAATAAGATGCAGACAACATCTTGGAGGAATGCAAGTAACAGCTCTAATCGTGGAAGTTTCAGTGAGGATGCTAGGAGAAGATATTACCAACGTATGCAACAGGAATATGAGGAGGAACAAGAGAGAGTCGTAAGTTTTAAATAATGCATAATCTTTTTAACTTCTTTATATTCCAAGGCATGCATTTATCTTTGGACTTTGAATTTGGAAGTCGGACATTATATGAATGCTGCCTATATATTGTAACCTGCTGTTGTTAAAGTGTAGAAATTATTGTGAGCTGTGTTTTAATTAAAGTTTCACACATTCACGAGGAACAAATAATTCCTATTCTATCACTTAAATGTCTCAATCCAACATCTTCTCAAGCCCCTTTCCCATTTCCCTTCATTATGTTAACTTTTTGTTGCCTTTTTTGCAGCAAAGAATAAGACACATGCAAAGTGTTTTCAACAGAGAGAGGAACAAGTTTAGGAGAAGTTATGAAGCTTGGAGGGAGAATGGCCCTCCAGGTGGATATAATTATGTCCCACGGGACGACTGGTACTGGCAGACAGATACATCACACTCGGAACGTAAAAATAGGAGGACATATACTCCTGCAGGACCTAGGGTGTATTCTATGTCACATCACTATACAGTCCTTGGTCTCGATAGGTATTTGTTTAAGTCTCTAGCTGCATATACTTCTGTTCATCTGTTAATATATACTCATTTCATGATACAGATATATTTTACTGCCACACTCAGTATAAAGTGATCTCTGGTTTATGGTACTCTGAAGTTTCTCAAAGGAAGCTAAATTGCTAGGAGCCCCAGACTGTATATTGTAATATAGTTGCGCTGAAGGTTTAATATTTAGGTTTAGAAGGCTGTTAATCATTTCATGTAGTATTGACCCATGGACTTCCTTGTTTATGCTAATCTGGCTAATACACTAGTCAGATGGTCATTCCTTTTATCGCACCGAGTTCTTGTGTTTTGGACTGAATCTGGCTATTACATCTTTTAAAAATAGAACAAGCCTGCCTTGCTTCAATACTGCCATTTTATGAACCAAGCGCTACATTACCTGAAATCCCTAAAGTAGTCCTTTGGTAGTAGGAAGCTTTCAGTCATCTGGCATGCGAGGGTTTCTATTATGGGACCAGATTTGCTTTGCTATGTTTTGCTATATAATCAAGGTCAAATTGCCATTGTTGTATTGTTCTGTATAATCATGTTAGTTTCATAGAATTTTTACCTAGTCTGGTTATCTGGTAAAGCATTTCTGCTATGGATAAGTATAACAAAACAAGTTGTCAATTGGTTGGTATCCAAAACAGTACACTAGAGGAGCTTCTAAAAAGTGACGGAAGCACATGTAGCACACTATAATCAGTAGAGAAACGAGGATTGTTGATCCTTAAAGAAAAGGATAATCCTTTTGTCAGGACAGACATCAAGGCTATCTTGAGCTCAGTGAACTAGGATATGTTGATGTACGGACAAGTCTATTATGAGTTTAAAGGATAATCTGGGAAATATTGTATGCTGTAATACTGGTACTGCGATGTTTATCCCTTTTTTCTACGTGTTCAGTAGTACATAGCAAATTTCCTACTGCATTTCTAGAAGTTATATTTTGCAATCTAATTGTTGATATTTCTCATAGTTCTTGATGGAATGGAACAAATAAATTATGGTATTGATTTCGTTTGATTAAACACAATGATGCTTTTATCCCCATTTTTTCCTTCCCCCATTTGCCTTTGTTTGAGAATAACCTATCTTCACAATAATAGGATGTGCTACAGATATACCAATTTGTCCTAACAAGCCATGTCCTCCTTTGTAGGTCACGAACAACGCCATACACCGATGCAGAAGTCAAGGTATTGTATTAGAATCTATCTGTCATGCTATTGTTCCTCCAGACCTGTATTGTAGTATGCTTTAACTTGTCTCAGCTGACATGATAGTGGCATCTCCTCCGATGGTTTAGTTACTTCCTTTCTGATCCTGGAAGGAAGCCTACCGCCTGTTCCAGCTTTCTAGCCCTGTTTGGGGGAGCTTAAGATTCTGAGAAGCAGCTGGTTAGTAACCAACTTCTGAGAATCTGGAGAAAGCTGGGTTTTCCAGCTTCTGGCTCCTCTATAACTACAGATTCTCAAAATCTGGGTGGGAATTTGGACTGTTTGGGGGAGCTGGAGCTTCTGGGAGAAGCTGCAGCAGCTAGAAGCTCCCCAAACAGGACCTCTTTATGCTTTCCACTGCCTCTTTTTTACATCCCCTTTGTTGTGCTAAACTCTTTTGCTCTTTCTGATTAAAGAGTTATAGCAATTCTCGTGCCTTTTCTTACTAACAAAGAAATGGAAACATTATGTTTGTGATTTTTTTTATCATATCACTTATCAAACATCCAAGCTAACTAAAAATCCTTCAGCTAGCTATCCATAAATCATACCCTATTCATTTGTATGGATGTTGAGGAGTTTCCATCGTGCTGTCCCCAATTTTACTATGATGGAACAACTCTTTGAGTGTATTTGTCAACAATTTTACTTGATCTCCTTTGATTCCACCAATCAAATATTTCATGTTTATATTCTTTCCTAATTGTATATCATTGTATTAAGTATTTAAGTTGCTTTTTGAGAAGATCTGGTTATAAAGGGAATGGCCAAAGACCATCCAGTTCATAAAAGAAATTGAAAATTTCCTCTTTCCTTTTTCAAGAGAAGATAGCCCCGAAAATCTGTTCTGGATCTGCAGACGGCGAATTTGTTGTTTGGTATATGTACCATGTTTGCTGTGTGTGATATGTATCTGAGTATCTAACGTCAGGAATTCACTTGCTGCAGAATGCTTTTAGAACAAAAGCAATGGAGGTTCACCCTGATCAAAATCAAGATAATAGAGGTGGCTAACAACTCCATGCCTTTATTTCTTGTTTCATCCTGTATATGTATTGTGTTGTTATGTAATCATCGATACCACGAACATCTTGTGTTGTGCAGAAGCTGCAGAAGAGAGGTTCAAGGAGGTTGTCAAATCATACGAAGCAATAAAACTGGAGAGAAAAAATGATGCAAGTTGAATGTGAATATGTGGCTTCACTGGAGCTCATTGGGAACATCGAAAGGATCAATGAAGACAATACATATCAGCAGGCCTTGCAATCAAGTGGATGATCAGCAAGGTTCGGCTGTGGCTGTTGATAGATAGCCTGTAACACAAGTTTTTATTTGCGAGTTTTTTTGCTGGGGAGCACACGGCCCTGATGTAGACTAGGATATTGTCGACAAAGGTGCAAAAGAAAATTGCTCATTTGTGCTTTAGCCACTAATTTGGGTTGCAAAATCTGGACAGCGGTGAGCATTTTTGTTGTGTACACCTGCTGGTTTATTTTTTATTAGTAGAAAGTAAAGTGAAGATCTGATAGAAAATAATATGCAGCCCATAATACTATAGCACGAAAGCATTGTTTATTACTTACTCTGTTGCGCGTTAGAGCAGTGGTCTAGTGCAAACCGGTGCTGCCTATCTATGCTTCAATGATGCATGGATACGCATATAAATAATCTTATGAATTCGGTTTGTTACGGTTGACCCTGTTGATTCTGCACAGCAGATCGCACTATCAGACTGAAATTGTGAACGCAATTTACAGCTGATAGCTATAAAACCAATGGCCTCATCTGTTGGCCTAATAAGTCAAAACAAAAGTCAAAATTGAAATTTTCAAACTTAATTTTGAATTTGAAGTTAATTTTAAGATATTTTTAATATAGTTTCTTTTTTACATTAACTTTAAATCATTAAGTATAAATACATAAAAGTTTTATATATAAATTATTTTTTTCAAATATGCAAAAGGATTACAGGTTAATATATTAGAAAAAAAGTTCAATTGCACACCACAATCGACCAGAGGGTCAATGTCAGGGGATAGGAAACAAATAAAACTGAAAAAAAATGAAGACAAAAAAAAATTGAGTTAGACTTGGATGCTACTCCTATACAAGGGAAGGTGGAGGTAGGGCCCACTATACTCCTAAACATGTCCCGAAACAACACGACACCAATAACATACCATAGACGATCTTCCTGAAGAATGGACTCCAGCACCACTGAGATAGACGAGAGAGAAGAATCGAACACCCTGGAGTTTCGCTCCTTCCACAGCTGCCAGGAGACAAGGAGGACTAAGGAGTCAAAGCCCTCATGACAATGCCCAGGCAGGCATGCCATAGAAGCCAACGACCAGGTCTGGACAAAGGAGCCACGAGCCGGAGGGAGGGCAGACCAGCTAGATGAAGATAGAATCTGGTGCCAGACGTGATGAGCGAACACGCAGTCGAGAAGGATGTGGTTCATCGTTTCGAGCTCCTGGGCACGGAACGAATAGGCCGAGTGGCTATTAGTGCCACGCTTCTGCAGAAGATCAGTCGTCCAGCAACAATGTTGGAACGCAAGCCAGAGGAAGAGCTTGCATTTGGATGGTCCCTTAACCCGCCAAAGCAGATTGGCGCAAACAAAGGATTTTTGCCTAAGGAAGAAAAACTAATAGGCCGAGTGAGTCGAGTAGCATTGGCGCTTGTCCAATGCTAGACAAGGCGGTCCTCCGTGCTCGGAGAGAGTTGGACAGGGAGCATTGCATCCCAGATCGCCAGGAATCGGGAGATAATAGGGACTGTGAGAGCGCCACTGATGTTCCCTACCCAAGAGTTATTGATGAGGGCAGAAGCGACCGTGCGCAAGACCCGAAGGCGCGAGGGAACGGTAAGGAGAAGGTCTGGTGCTAAGGAGACCACCGAGCGACCCACAATCCACTGATCCATCCAGAAGAGAATCGAAGTGTCATCACCTGGCTCGAAGAAGGTGGATGCCGCAAACATATCGGAGACACATTGCTTGAGGGGAGACTTCAGATCGGCCCAGTAGGGGTGACCTGAGCGTTGAAGCCAAAGCTAGCGAAGGCGAAGCCCGCCGTCCTCGGGTTAGCAATAACCAGACCTCCAATGGCCTTGGAACGATAGACTCGTCCAAGAAACAAGGCACCGACCTCCCTGGACCGTGTCCGTGCCCGTCCACAGGAAAGCGTGATGTTTCTTGTCGATGGCCTTGATGACACAACCCGATAGCCCGATCGCCATGGACACATGGATCGGAATGGAAGAGAGCACGAACTGGACTAGGACAGAGCAATCAGCGAGAGTGGTGAGCCGACCCTTCTAGGGGGAAGCTGGCGGGAGATCTTGTCAACGAGAGGCTGTAGGGCTGCTTTCGTCAGTTTGCGGACTGACAAAGGGATGCTGAGGTAGGTGCAAGGAAACTTAGAGATGGAGCAGGCGATTAAGCTCTGGACCAACTCTAAGTCCTCAGCCGAACAACGGATCGGAGTGATCGAGCACTTGGGAAATTTGGTGCGTAGCCCATAGGCCGATCCAAAGATGGAGAGAATATTGTTTTAACTTATTAAAAATAGTAGCAACCAACGAGACTACAACATGTTACCTTGGAAATGACATCATATTATCATACGCTGAACACGTCGAGAACCTCCAATTCGAGCCCTCCTGCATTCCTGTTGCCAATTGAATCGATCGAGCAACGGAAAAAAAGAAGAAAAATGAACCGGACAAGCATTCTCGGCTTGTGCAGTTGCGCCACACTGCCACAGCCCAGCCCACCATGCGGCGCCTCCTCTCCGCTCCGCTGCGCCGCCGCCTATGCACGGCGGCCGCGGCGGCGCCCGACCTCGCCCTCGCCTCCTCCGCCGAGCTCGCCTACCGCCTCCTCCGCCGCCACCACTCCGACCCCAAGAGGCTCACCGCCGCGCTCTCCGGCTCGGGCCTCGACCCGACCTCGCCGCGCCTCCTCGACGCCGTCCTCCGCCGCTGCGGCGCCGCCTCCGCGCTCGCGATCCACTTCTTCCACTGGTGCTCCCCGTCGCTGCCGGCGCCGGGGCCGCTCCCATCCTCCCTCGCGCTCCTCGCCAAGTCCTTCTCTCGCGCCTCCTCCGCGCCCTCCCCTTCCCTCCTCGCCTCGCTCCCCGCCCAGCTCCTCTCCCCGTCCCTCCTCTCCCCCATCCTCCGCCGCCTCCCTCCCCCGCGCCTCCTCCCCTTCGCACTCTCCCTCCTCTCCGCGCACCCCGATCACGACCACCCCTCGCTCTTCCTCTCCCTCCTCGAGTCGCTCACCAAGACCGGCCATGTCGCCGTCGCCGAGCAGCTCGTCGAGGAGCTCCAGCCTCGGCTCCCGCTCTCGCTCCGCCACTACACCGCGCTGCTCTACGGGTGGTGCCGCATGGGCAAGCTCGACGAGGCCAAGCACGTGCTCGCCCGCATGAAGGCCGCCGAGGTCGCCCCGGACGTCGTCGTCTTCAACACCCTCCTCGCCGGCTTCGTGGCCGACGGGCGGTTCGAGGACGCGTTCGAGCTGTCCCGGGAGATGGAGCGGCGTCGCTGCCAGCCGAACGCCGTGTCGTACACCACCCTGATGCAGGGGCTCGGCGCGAGGGGGAGGGTTGATGAGGCAATGCGGGTGTTTGTGGAAATGCGCATGAAGGGGTGTGCACCGGATTCCGTCACCTATGGCACCCTGGTTACTGCATTCTGCAAGGCTGGCAGGATATCACAGGGATATGAGTTCCTGGACGCCATGGCAAGGGAGGGTCTGCGGGTGGACGCCAGTGTGTACCTCGGGTTCTTTTCTGCGCACGAGAAGAAGGAGCAGCTTGAGGAGTGCTTGGAGTTGATGGAGAGGATGAGGGAGTGCAGGTGCCCACCAGACCTCAGCATCTACAATGTGGTGATCAGGATGGCCTGCAAACTAGGGGAGACGAAGCAGGCTCTGGCATTGTGGAACGAGATGGAGACCGGCGAGCTTAGTCCTGGGGTTGACACATTTGCTATCATGGTGAATGGCCTCGTTAGCCAAGGCGCTCTGGTTGAGGCCTGCGGTTATTTCAAGGACATGGTTGGGAGAGGACTCTTTGTTGCACCCCAGTATGGGGTGCTGAAGGACCTCCTCAATGCATTGGTCAGAGATCAGAAACTTGAGCTTGCAAAGGATATTTGGGGATGCATCATGATCAAAGGGTGTGAGCTCAATGTTGGCGCATGGACAATCTGGATTCATGCGTTGTACGCAAAGAAACACGTCAAGGAGGCCTGCATGTATTGCTTGGACATGCTTGAGGCTGGTCTGATGCCGCAGCCCGACACATTTGCAAAGCTGATGAAGGGATTGAAGAAGCTCTACAACAGGCAGATTGCTGCTGAAATCACCGAGAAAGTGAGGAAGATGGCGGAGGAGAGACATGTTAGCTTCAAGATGTATAAGAGGCGCGGGGTGAGGGATCTTGAAGAAAAGCCTAAGAAGGCAAAGAGAAAGAAAGGGCAGAAAAGGACTCGCCTGAGGCAGGCTGGTCAGAATCAATCCAATAGGCATGCTGACAAAACTGACCTTTTGGATGATTTTGATGATGAATAATTTCCTGTAAGGACTAGTTTTTGCCTTCTGATAGTTGCTCTATATAGTTTCGACTTATTACTCTAGATCATTCTGTGTGAGGTTTAATATTTTTTACTTGGAGAATCATTGGATCTGGATTGTACAGTTGCTAATCCAAACAAATCAATAAACGTCACAAAAAGTATAATGGTCTTTTTCCCCTATGAAAATAGGGCGAACTGTAAATCTTATTCGTTCAGAGAAATAGGTATTCTGTAATGATCTACTTTGTGTTTTGCAATTTGTTATACGCAGTATGATTGTGATTATAAGTATATTTCATTGTAATTTGTGATAATAACTGATAAGTTGATGTACACTGTCAATTTGTCAAATACGTAGCAGTATTTTTTCCCCAAGTTTGTTGGACATTGAATTCCTCTGGATTAATTGTATATTGTAGTTTAAAGTATCACGAATAGTATTACTTTAAGTTACATTTGTTTAAGTATTTATTAATTGAATTCCTCCCTTAAAAAATATTGTAAAGTTCTTTGTTGCTCTAAGCAGTGTTATTGGGATACGTGTGTCCAAAATTTTTTGGGTGTCGACTCGTGTCTGACGCGGGAGACACGCATCTAACCTCTCTAGGCGTGTCCAAACTCAAAACTAAAGGAAGGGATGGGGACAGCGAGGGAGTCTGATAAATGCTAGTAGTACTTTTTTGCTTTGTGGTGACTTCTTGGGAGCAGCAAAAAGGCAGCGAAACATCAAGGAGAGTGAGAGAGCTCAGTTGAAGTCTATAGCCTGCACCCCTAGGCCCTATTTGTTTCCATAAGTTCTAGGGCTAAAGATTAGTCCCAGAACTAAAACATTAGTCCTTTTTAGTCCTAGCCTGTTTGGTTGAAGAGACTAAATAGGACTAAAACCACATTAGTTGAGCTGTCTAATAGGTATTCATAGGTATTCCGGCCATGGCTGAAGGGCTACGAGCGGCGGCTAGCGTGGGGCAGCGGCATGAGCTTGCGCGCGGCGGCGGCAGAGGCGGCGGCCGCGTGAGCTTGCGCGCGGCGGCGGCGGAGCGAGCTTGCGCGCGGCGGAGGCGGCGGCCGCGCTCACGGCAGAGGTGGCGGCCGCGGGAGCTTGCGCTCGGCAGCGTCGGTGTCGGTGTCGGTGGGCGCCGGATGGGCGGAGCGAGTAGTACAGGAGAGAGAGAGAGAGTGAAGTGTTTGTGTGAGAGAGAGAGAGAGTGAAGTGAGAGTGACAGATAGGGTTGGGACCGCTCTGCTATAGGTTTTTAGCCCATATAAGCTCCTCCCCAGCGACTTATTGCCCTATGCTGTTTTAATCTGTTTAAGTTCCTCCTGTTTGGTAATTTAGGGGCTAAAAGGGACTAAAGTGGAGGGACTTATGGATTAGCCCCTCCAAACAAACAGCACCTTAGCCTAGCACACTGTTGGCTTGTTAGGTAGTATACTAAAGTATTAATGTGTGGCTGTGAAGGCTTCTCTACTCACGAGAATAGTTTGCTAGGATTATTTGTGCATAAAGGATCCTCTGCTTCTGTGGGTGTCTCCAGAGTCTTTATCCCTATTTCTGCATTTTATTTTATTTATTAGTGTATAATATAATCCTATTTTTTAAGAGTTTGTTGAGTTGGATTCCCGAGTCCGAGTCGGACACTAACTCCCATGCCCGAGTCCTAGCAACACTGGCTCTAAGGTGGTGTTTGGATCCAGGGTCTAAATTTTAGTCCATGTCACATCGGATGTTTGGGCGCTAATTAAGAGTATTAAATATAGACTAATAATAAAACTAATTGCATAAATGAGAGCTAATTCGCGAGATAAATTTTTTAAGCCTAATTAATCTATAATTAGCACATGTTTACTGTAGCATCACATAGGCTAATTATGGATTAATTAGGCTCAATAGATTCGTCTCGCAAAATAGCCCAGGTTATAAAATGGGTTTTATTTTTAATCTACATTTAATACTTCTAATTAGTGTACAAACATTCGATGTGACAGGGGCTAAAAATAGACCCTAGGAATCAAACAGGGCCTAAGGTGGTGAAGAGCCGAAGAAACATGGTGTGGTTTTCTATTGATCGTTTGGTTAAGCCAACAAAAACCAGATCGGATGTTTTGACTATGTGTACCTACGGAAAACGTTGGCTAGAAGAAGATATGACTGTTTGCCTCAAAATTGGGAGGGATACGTACATTTGACATGTAGTTTGTTGGCTTTTGGAATGCACATAGTTAATTCTAGCCCTATCATCTATAAAAAGGAGAGTGAAATGCCATTCAGGTAAGATTTTTCAATTAAAGTTTCACTTTGGACTGTCCTAAATACAAAACTGAAAATGTAACTCTCCCCTCCGATAACTTTATTAAGAAAGAAATATAAAATTAAAAATATTTACACATTCAAAGGCCACGGACGAGCACCGGCTGCTGGGCGCCTAGGCTGATGACCATCAGAGGATAAAGCGCCTCTCCATCTCGTTCGATGGACTGACGGTCGCTTATTCTCATACTTATTCGTAGTACTTATTAGCAAAAAAAACTAATTTACAGGTAAAAAAACCTTTATATGTGTATTCTTAACTATAAAAACAAATGTTGTAAAAACAAACTATGATGAAAAACCATAAAATCAACTTCAAAGTTAAATTTTAAAATTCAATTTTCACTTTATAAGCACACACATAAGCCGATAAGCAAGATAATAAGGCCTCGAGTATACTTGGCTAAATAGACCGTGCCAAGCCGGGTCGGTCCGAGCATGGCAGTACTGTGCACGATCCAGGCCCCGGCACGGCACGGCGGCCTGTGGGCCGTGTCGGCACGGCCCGTTAACCCGTGCCGTGTCTGGGCCGACGCCTGAGCCCGTGGACCCGCACGGCACGGCACGGCTACTGTAGCAAGTTCGCATCTCATCCCTCCACAATTCTGCATCTCATCCCTCCCAACCGATGGCCCAACCCGCCAGTCGCCTTCGCAAGTCCGCATCTCACCTCTCCCAGCTGATGGCCTAGCCCGCCAGTCGCCTCCGCAAGTCTGCATCGCATCCTCCACGCCATTTCAGTTCCTAGATCGACCGTGTCGTCCACGGCCCATTTACCATTCACGGGCCCGTACCGGCCCGGCACGGCACGACTTCCCCTTGGATCATGCCTGGGCCGAGAAGACGGCACGTGGGTCGGTACGGCACGGCCCGTTAGAGATTCCGTACATAACAGACCGTGTCCTAGCGAGCCGTACCAGCAGCGGGCCCGTATCGTGCTGGGCCGGGTCACCCATCTGGCCAGGTATAGCCTCGAGTGTCTGACCGTTACTGGTTTCGTCGGATCAATTGGAAGAGAACCGGCCCGATCTAGTAGTAGGGTCCGATCTTCTGGTCCAACGGTCCAACCGATCGACCGAACCGGGTCCGATACAGTAGTGGAAGTGTCCATATCCACTCCTCCGCAATTTCGCATTCCCCCCGAAAAATTTGAAATCCTTTTCGCATCCCTCTCCTCGACCCCCGCGACTCCCCACTCCGGGCTGCAGGGCGGCGATGGCCGACGCGCCGCCGCCGGTGCTGACGCTGCAGGTGAAGAAGGGCCGCCGCGGGGGGGAGACCCGGCAGTGGCGCGCGGGCGCCGTGCTCCGCGTCGGCCGCGTCGCCACCGGCAACGACCTCGCCGTGCGCGACGCGGGGGCGTCGCAGCGCCACCTCTCCATCGAGTTCCTCCCGCCGCCGGCCTCGCGGTGGGCCGTCTCCGACGTCGGATCCTCCAACGGCACCCTCCTCAACGGCTCCCCCCTCGTGCCCACCGTCCCTTCCCCGCTCTCCGATGGCGATGTCATCAAGATCGGGGAGTCCACCGCGCTCGAGGTCTCCATCGCGCCCGATTCGGATCCCAACCCTGGCCCTAGGCGCTCCTCGCGCCAATCCGCCGCGGTGATGGGGGAGCAGGAGAAGCCCCCTGCGGTCACCCGCCGTGGCGGACGGAAGAACGCTGCAGCGGCGGCGGCGGTTGAGCCGCCCATTGCGGAGAAGGAAGAGCCAGAGCCGGAGGAGGCTCCAGTGGTGACTCGCCGCGGTGCTCGGAAGAAGGCCGCGCAACCCCCCAAAGCGGAGGAACATGAGAAGGACGAGGACGAGGCGGAGGTGGTCGCGGTGGTGACGCGCCGCGGTGGGCGGAAGAAGGCCGCAGAGCCCCCTAAACCGGAGGAGGAGCATGAGAAGGGGAAGGATGAGGAACAAGAGGAGAAGGAGGGCGATGGCGAGGAGGAAGAGGTCCCGGTGGTGACGCGCCGCGGCAGGTCGAGGAAGGCGGCGCCGGAGGCAGCCCTTGCGCCACCGCCGCCAAGGACAAGGTCGACGAGAGCTGCTGCTAGGAGAGGCAAGGCAGTGGATACAGGCCTGGATGAGAGGGAGAGTGAGATGGCCGGAAAGGGACGGGGAAGGAAGTGTAGGTCTAATGCAAGGAAGTGTAGGATGGCCGTTCTTGAGGACAACGACGATGATGAGGAACAGCAAGAGGGGGTGACGGCTGCGGCAGAAGAGCAGATAGGGGATCAACCGAGGGCAATGGCGGCGACCGACGGTGAGGAGGAAGAGGATAAGGTGGAAGCCATGGATGGAGAAGTTGAACAGAATGTCAAGGCATCAGAGGAGGAGGAGGAGGTGCCAGTGGCGCGGAGAGGACGGGCACGAAGAGCTCCAAAGGGGAAGGCTACTGCAAGCAGTAATGCTCATGGTGTTTCTGACAACGCGGTTGAGGAGGAAGACGGTGGTAGAGGAGAGGAAGCGGCTATGGAAGTGCAGGGGGAGAGTTCTGGGAGAAGCAGCTTGGAAACCATGACACTGAGGGAGTGGTTTCAGAGGATGAATGTGTATCTCCCTAGGATGATCAATGAGGCTGCTGAAGAGGCGCTTTCAGCCCTGCGGGACAGACATCGGCGTATAGATGAGTACATTTCAACGCTTGAGGATTAGCGTGATTCATGGTATGTTCAGCTCTCAAGAGAAATCTTTGTCCTTTTGTTACTTCTCTTAGCAAGTTCAGTTTTCTTTGTGAAATTTCCTACTGCTGTCAGAATGTTCTATTATTTGCTAGGCGAGTAAACAGCTCAACCTTTCATGGTTGTGTCACTTTCTCATGCCCGTTTTCTAGCAATGACTTGTCTGCATTTCCCAGTAATTGATACTGTAATTCATTTTAGTTACTAGATACAGTATAACTCAGTATACATATAGGAACTGTACTTGAATGCAGTTGGTATTGGGGCCGTATCTGCACAAATTTACTATGTCATGCCTAATGCCTTATTGCTGACTATCAATCTGGATTGCCTCAACATTTGCTTATGTTAAAATTTTCTCGCAACAATTTTGTAGGGTCATGTTTATTTAGAAAGTTCTTGCATACCAAATAACTTAATAAGGCGCTCTTGTCATATATTTTTATCTTCACTTCATAAGTCTGATTTATGTCCTCTCCCCGCAAAAACCAGAACGTCGAGCGCATATCTGGCTAATATCCACTGCAACCATTACCCATTATTAGTCTCCAACATATGATGGGAACAATTATGATGTAGTTGACAGTTACTGTTTAGATCTGAAATGAATGTGTAATTGTGAAGCAAGTGTGATCTGTTCATTCTTGCATATAGAATAACTGTTTACTGATCAATTCTAGTCATTGAAGTGTAGCAATTAACATGTACAATTAGGACATTCTTATATCTGCAGTTTGTTCTTTGCCTGTAATGTTTTCCTTTTGCATCCATAAACGTATTTACATGTAAAAGCTGTGCCTCTGTCACCATATGATGTGCCTATTTCCGTACTGCTATGGCACTCAACGTTCCTGATCTGTTACTATGGGACTGTAATTTCATGAGTGATCTACTTACACAATCAAACAGATAATTGTTCAGCTGCAGTTCTTTGTTCTGCTTGACGTTTTGCCACAATGCTTGAAGCCTTGAACTAAAATGACAATGTTGAAGAAATTTTTAGCACAACTCTTTCAAGGTCTCAAATTGCCTTTGGTGCCACATCCATCTTATTCAGCAAGCTTTACAACCCAGTGACCCAGAACTTGCTTATAGTTTATCACAGTTTCTGTGTTTCCATTTGAGATGCTGAAAAGGAAGATACATCCAGTGGATCATATTTTTCTGTGTAATCCTTGCTCCCATAGTCTCATGTATTGAGCCGTGGCAGAAGTACGGTTTATTTTGCTATTCATCTACTAATGCTTGTGCTTAGCTTTTATCCACAAATTGTTTAACATGCCATCTGTCTGCAGGATAATTAGGAGCTATTTGGTCAATCTGACGTAGGGGTGATGCCTGGAGATAACATTAATGGGAGGCAATGCTTATTGAAGCGCCAAAATAGCCAATTGGTGATATTTCACTGGGATCATCTCATCATCGATTCTAGTTCCACCAAGTGCCGCAAAAATCATCCATGCAATATATACTGTAGCACTCTTCATGTTTACTCTAGTTATGTAGTACCAGTACTCTAGTACTCATGAGGTAGGACCTGGGTTGGTAGGCCCCTATGCAAAGGCATTCAACATGCATTGCAGATTTCCTTCTGTAAATTGCCTCTCTAAGGTAATGTTTGTTCATGCCTAGCCTCTATCTGGAATACAACGCGACAGTATTTTAAATGTATATGTCGTTTCTACCATTTCTCTGGCTGCTAACAGGAATCAGCACTGATTATTTTGTGCCCCCCCTTTTTTTGGATTACATGTTCGAATCAGCACTGATCTTTTTTCATCTTATCTCAGATGAAAAATGAACGAATGCTCAATCTTATCTTTATTTTCAGCGAAACGAAGCGCACAATGCAATTTCACCTGCACAGCATGAACTGTTAAATCGAATGGAAGAAGAAAGGATCAGATGCAATTATCTAACAAAGAACAACACACGCATGGCAACATCTGGTATCCATGCCATTTTTTGTGGAGAAAAGCACACGCATCACCCCAGCTCATGCAGTGCCATGTACTGATGTACAGACTCACAGCGGAAGACATTTCCAAAGGGTTTGACCTGCTCATCGGGAGCACGCAGTATACATTCTTTTTGCAGATGCAGAAGCATTGCTTAACTTCATACAATGAACAATCTAAGTTCTAAGGCCTATCATCATTAACTCCTAGCTCAACTAGAACATTGGCAAGAGTCATCGTTTTCTCTTGCCATGCGTCTTTGACTTGTTCTCAAGGTCAACTCCTGGTGGCGCCTTAAGAGACTTGGATGCAACTGCTGAGCTCCACAACGCTCTCTCTACATCGGAAGGTGTGAAAACTTCTTCTCCTGAGCTCAATTCCTACCAGAGAAACAAAAAATATGAAACAAATGTCAACCAAGCACCGCATGTCTTTATCTTCAGACTTCAGCTAACCAGTCCTAAATGTTCAACAATCTATAATTTTGATATGGAATTTGCAGTTTACTCGGTGTTATTCTAGCAATGCGGACGTTACATGCTTGCATTCTGCAAATATAAAAGCATACCATTCAAGTTACTAATCAGCTTATCAGTATATTACCCTATTGTGCCAGCTGCTGTTTGGAATAAAAAGGCCAGCAGTTGAAACTTTGGCATATGATTTTTTAATGAATACTCTGTAAATTTATAAACCTGGCATCCTTGAGCCTATATTGGACGTTATGATTTAGAGAAGCATCAGCAAACAACAAAAAGGTGTTATCTTTCTGCAGTAGTTCTTGAACAGTATGCCAACAAAAAATATGTGGTGGTATGTTCTATTTCAATTTCAAATGCCAGCTAAGATCAATTCTTCTAAATGACTCCACACAACCAGCTACCTTTTGAAGTCCCTTTCAGTTTATCTGCATTAAATCAACCACATTTGAAGTGTATCGACTAAAAATCTCCACACAAGGGAATACACTGTTTTTTTCCCCTCTGCCTAAGGGTTGTTTAGATGGGGCTAAAACTTTTTAGCTCATGTCACATCGGATGTTTGGACGCTAATTTGGAGTATTAAATATAGACTAATAAAAAAACTAATTTCATAAATGAGAGCTAATCTGCGAGACGAATTTTTTAAGCCTAATTAATCCATAATTATGAAAAGTTTACTGTAGCATCACATTGTTAAATCATGGCGTAATTAGACTCAAAAGATTCATCTCGCGAATTAGTCCAAGGTTATGGAATGAGTTTTGTAATTAGTGTATGTTTAATACTCCAAATTAGTGTTCAAACATCCAATGTGACAGGGACTTGGAATAAGTCCCTGTTTCCCAAACAGCACCTAGCTAGGTGAAGGTTTATTGTACAGACACTTCGATCAGCACAACCAGGAAAAAAAATGCTATCTTAGCAACATTTTATCGGACATCTCAAAATGCAGAAGCAATACCTTCGATTTAGTCTGCAACTTCTCAGCAAAAGCAAGATACTGCTTCAGAGTGTACTCCTTCGCATTGCCTAAGGCTGCCACCATCGCCTAAACACAGCCCATCCATGTTTACAACATCAAAGATGCATTCATCTCACCTGGAAATGCAGAACTGCCAAAGCAAATTTCACAAACTCACCTCATCAGACATGAACGGTGCAACATCAGGTGCATAGGCAGCGAGGATGGCAGATGCTGTGGCAGGGCCAACACCCTTGAGCACGGTGAGCTCGGTGATGGCCTTGCGGAGTTCAGGCAGCGCTGCGTATGCCTTGCGCGATGCTGATTCTACCACTGTATCCTCCAAGCCCTTGACGAAATCCATCAGTCTCGGCCTGCGTGAAAGAACAGAGCAACAATATGATTTTTCTTTCCCAAACGAGTTTGATAACAGTGTAGTGTAGGAGTATCAAATAACCAAGTTGGGTAATGATTTGCCAAGAAAACGAGTCCCTAAATCAATCGATCAATCAGTCCAAGCACGCAAGCCGCAAGATACTAGCATCATCCAATTGCTCTCCACATTTCGGCACGATTTCTTGGGAGATTTGAGCGAGAAATACTACTACAACATCACACGCCCTGGGAACCAGAAGTTCAAGTGCACTAAAGAGGAACGGGAAAGAAAAGCTAAGAGCAGGATGAGACGACCTCCACTTGCCGCGGGAGAGCTTCCATTGGAGGAGGCGCACCAGCTCGGGCTTGGCGAGGAAGGGCTCCGGGTCGCGGCGGCGCAGGAGGTCGGGGAGGTAGCGGCGGTAGAAGGAGTCGACCTCGACGAGGTCGGGCTTTCCCAGTGCCGCGAGCCGGCGGTCGTACGCCGCCAGCGCCGCTCGCCACTCCGCCGCGTCGCCGCTCGCGAAGTCCACCGTCTCGGCCATCGTCTTTGCCGGAGGAGGCGGCGGCGGCGGCGCGGTGGAAGAAGCCGAAGAGAGGTCACTCCTCGAGTCAGGAATTGCGAAGGGTTAATCAGATACTTTGCCATTAAAATTTATCGGTTTTAAAATATACCACTAATATATTCATGTATGTGGAAATATATCATTATAATTTTATATATATTAAAAATATTCAAAAGATATCACTACTTAGCTCTTAGATACATTTCCAAAAAAAAATAAACTAAACCGCCCCTTTTCCCCTCATCTTTCCTCCCTTTTCTCCTTCCTCCTCTCTTTCACGGCATGAGAGACCTGCGATAGTTCGGCAATAACAGCGACAAGTGTGACCGATGATGGATATGGCCACCGCAATCACCACCCCCTCCCTCTCCGACACTCTTCCACCTGGGACGTTCGTGTTTCCCTCTACCTCACCCGCGCGTCGACCTCCTCTTGCGTGGAGCTTCACGCTGATGACGGTGTCCCAGATCCAGCCACCTCTCCTCACCACGAGGAGCCCTAACGGTGACCACGACCAAGGAAAGCCTCACTCTGCCTGCAGCTGCTCGATGTGCTACCATCGCCTCCTCCAATCCAACAGCTTCCTCCCCCACCTCGTCGCCGATGACCACCTCGACGCCCGACGCAACGACGACGACGGCGAGGTCGAGAGCGGCCACAACATCATTTCTTGCCGCCACCGCCGATGGAGAGGAAGCGGAAGAACGTCTTGAGCCACGACAGCGTGGTGGCTTCCGCTGGCTGGCGCGTGGAGCGGCTGCGAATACTGGCCTTCCCACCTCCGATGATGGGGGGTTCCCCCTTGCGTCGCACCGCCGCGCCGTTTGGCTAGGATGACGTAGGTGAAGACGACCCCAATCTTAGCGAGGCGGTTGACCCAGCGCGGGATGTGGGCACAGATAAGGCGGCGGCACGCGATGTCGCAGAAATGGTTGTAGTTGCGGGAGACAAGGTTGTAGGCGTTGCTGGGGAAGTCAGCGGCGAGGTCCCCCATGACCACGGATTTGGGTCTGAGAGGAGCATGAGCGAGAGAGGAGAGGATGGAAAAGAGATAGAAGATAAGAGTATTTTCGTCCAATAGATGCAAATATGTTCTTAGTGGTATTACTGAAACTACAAATAAGTAGTAGTGCCATGGTTACAAATACGTAGATATTAATGACGTATTTCGAAACCGGTAAATTTTTAATGGCACATATCCAATTAACCCAATTTCAAACGGACTTCATCCAAATTTCATAACTGATTCAAAACTCTTTGTAGGTACGAACCGTTTTTATTTCTTTTACTTGGTGGTGTAATCCTGTACGTTGATTTATATTGGACGGCGTAGATAGCACCCCGCTGGAAACTTTGCCGCTATTAACCGAGCCGAGCCGCCCATTCTCCGGCGGCTGCGTCTCCCGCTTAAACCCTAGCTCTCCGGTCGCCGCCGCCGCCGCCTCCTCCTCCTCCATGGCGAAGCGCAAGCAACGCAAGGCGGCAACAGAGCAGGAGGTAGAGGACAACGACGAGGTCACTGTCGCCGCGGAGGCGGAGGCCGAGGAGGACGAGCACACGGCGCACGCCGCCGAAGAGGGTGCGGCGGCTGAGGAGGGTGTCGAGCGCGAAGGAGGAGGCGGGGGCGGCGAGGATGGGGAGGAGGGCCCGGACGCTGTAGCCAGGGGAGGTGAGGAGGGCAAGGAGGAAGAGGAGAGGGAGGTGAGCTTTGACGAGCTTGGCCTGGACGAGCAGCTGAAGAGGGCTTTGAGGAAGAAGGGCTTGGACAAGGCAACCCCGATCCAGAGAGAGGCCATCCCGCTCATCCTGGTGCGTGATTTCTGGCGTACATGCTTTGTTTATTTTCGTTTTTTTTTTTTGCTTTGTTTTGTTGAATTACTGGAAATATTCTTCGTTAATATCCAATTAGTGTTTCAATGATTGATTACTGCATTTGTGATCTAAGCCCTCTCTCCGTTGTGAGAAGATTAAGCATGGTTATTGTGATGCCAATGTGCAAGTTGTTGTGCCGTTTGCATATTTGGGTTGTCTGCTTTGTCTGGTGAACCTTTTCGATTAGTTTTGCTACCCTTCTACTGTTTGTCAGGTGCAGACTTGCTAAGTTTATGTTTTTTAGGAAAAAATACTGTATGAAGGATCTGGTACATAAGTTGCAGTATCTATTTAGTAAAACTACATCTGTAACTCTACCCAGTTCTGTCAATCCCTTATCTAAGCTACCTGCAGACATTCAGGTTTTCAATAATTTGTGCAACTGACGAACAGTGTAATATTGTGATTTTAGGAAGGGAAGGATGTGGTCGCTAAGGCCAAGACTGGCTCCGGAAAGACCTTTGCTTACCTTCTCCCTATGCTGCATGAGCTATTGAAGTTGTCCTCAGAAGGGCGTATCCGAAAATCTGCTCCAAATGTTTTCATCCTTGTGCCAACTCGCGAGTTATGCCAGCAGGTATCATTCATCTACTTTTTATGAGGTGATTTTTGTGGACAGTTTTTAATATTCAATACTAACTATGACTTATGAGTAGTTCGATGACCTATGTCAAATAGAGGATTAATTCTGAATTGATAGGCTACATGGGAATGGACATGTGGATATATCATTTAATTTAATGGCAACCATCACATAGTTCTTTGGTTTATTTTTCAATGTACTGCATCATATGGTCATAATCCATAACATCTATGTGATTGTTTATTTGAATTGCTCGTGGTAGGTTCATAATGAGGCGTCATCTCTCCTTGAATTCTGTACATCCAAATTGAAGGTTGTGCAAGTGAATGCGAGCATGTCAGACAAAGATATTGTGAGAAGTCTTATCTTATTCTGTTGTTATTTTCTCTAAATAATATTCATTTTTTTGTATGTATGCTGGCAAACTAATGTGTTTCTTACTGTTGTTTGCAGAAAGTTGCATTGTCTGGCCCCTCTAATATCCTTGTTACAACTCCAGCTTGTGTTGCATCATGCATATCAAAGGGCATTATTCGTGGATCATCTATCAAAGAATCACTATCAATGATGATTCTAGACGAGGTGCAGTTTATTTGCCTTTTCATGATTTATTTAAGTTTTAGTTTGATACATATCATCAAATATCAGAATGACTAATTTGATAAGACTTTATTTCCACAAGGGATGATATTTTTCTTTACGCATAAAAAATATGGCTGTTTAAACTCTGCATGTTTCTGCATGTTTCTACATTTTGGCTGTTGTTCTACATTATTTTAAGTGAATATGGAGTTTATTTTGTATGATCACATAATGCTGACATTGACATGTGCCGCTGCAACAGTGTGAAATTTGGTATGGCATTGTAAATTCAAGAACATTTTGACAATTAATATGGTGATGTCTTACTCTCTTAGAGTGCTGTATATTCAGATTTGACACCTTCTCTGTGTAATATTACACTACCCAGTAAATTTATTTTGAAGGAGGTACTAATCTATTAATGGTTAGTTCTCAGGCTGACCTCCTCCTATCCTATCGTTGTGAAGATGACATAAAAGCTCTCGTTCCACATATCCCAAGAAGCTGCCAATCCATTCTGATGTCTGCAACGTCAAGGTGAAATTTGGTTCATCTTCCTTCCTTTTCTTCAATTGTTCAATCTGTTTTGATTTTGCAGATACACAATTTGGTTGTTCTAAGCATTAACATTTTAATCAAATGGATGGAGCCTGTAATTTAAACAACCAAAAATCAGGATTTTTGCTGTTTTGAATTTTTACCATACTATCTCTTAGTGAATTTTTACTATTCCAACATGTCTGTCATTTCATCTATTGATGAGATTTTGCTAGCAGTTAGCCTGGAGGTTGAATCCACAATATTGCTGCCCTTGAGTTGGTAGAACATAAGCTGTTGTAGTTTGATTTCATACTTGCCCTTGCTTCCATTTAGATTTCATATATTTTGGTCTGATGGTAATGTTGACTTCTTTTTACAGCACTGATATCGAGAAACTGACTAAGCTACTTCTGCACAACCCTTTTATTCTGACCCTTACGGAGGTTGGTCATGCGAAGGATGATTTGATTCCAAAAAATGTGCAACAGTTTTCGGCAAGTACATTTTTCTGCTTTTCAGACAATCATCCCTTCAGTCGTATCACTTAAACATATTAAAATTCCTCTTGGATATCCATAGATTCCCAACAAACATTTAAACAGCATATGGTTTCATGTTCCTTTCTAGTTTTTTTTCTGGTACAAATCTTTAGTGATGATTATTTTTGCCCTGCTGATTTCCCCCAAAGCTTTCCTGCAGTAGCTTGTATATCATATACTCCTGTTCAATTTTGCCCACAGATATCATGTGATGCTAAGGATAAGATGCTTTATATCCTTGCACTCCTGAAGTTGGAGCTTATTCAGAAGAAAGTTCTAATATTTGTCAACTCAATTGACTCAGCATTCAAGTTAAGGCTGTTTCTGGAGAAGGTAAAATGGAACCACTACCTTCTTACAGTAGTCAAGAATTAAACAAGTTCGATGATTTGGTTTCTTAATTTGTTGTCTGTAATTGTTTTTTCGTTGCTTTATTTCAGTATATTAAGTGTGTTGTCCGAACCTTAATTTTAGGCCATTGTCTGATTGCTGTCTGAACATAAATCAAATTGAAAATGTTGTGCTAGTCTATAATACTTGGAACAAGAGTGGCAAGTTTTTGAAGACTCAATTGCTGCATGGTAAACAGATGGTTATGGGGCAGCATGTCAGGATATATTTCTGTTGAGTTTGTAGAATTAATCTAAGTGCTGGTTTATTGGACACTTGAAAACTTTCACAAAATACTGAATTTGGAACGTTACTTCGTTTAATCTCAATTGCATTTGCTGGAGTAAGAGTGTATAAAGTACTGTGGACTGAAGTTAAACAGATCAATGCCTTGTCTTTGATTGTCAAATTGGGCATGTTATGGCTCCTCGCTATGATATTTGTTACATTATTTTACTGCGTTGCTTTTTCCTGGCAGAATACTTTGTTCAACCATTATCTTCCTTGATCCTGGCATCATTTTTGAAAATAAATATGCTTATTGATGAATAATTATCCTTATGGTGGCTATGTTGTACTTTTACAGTTTGGGATAAGATCTTCAGTGTTAAATGCTGAATTACCACAAAATTCGCGGCTCCATATCATTCAGGTAGCATATCCACAGTGCACACACTTATTGCTTCTATTGTGCTTTATTACATAATTGATGATAATTCCCACTGAATATATCTTCCTCTTTCAAATGTTTGTTGAACAAGTAAACCGCTTACCTATGTTTCCATAGTTTTTCATCTTATTTTGGATTATCATAATCTTTAGGGAAACTGAATCGGATACAGTTATATTTAGTTTTTAAGCTTACCGCATGTCTCACATCAAAGAATTTCCAGAACAAAAAGCATGAGTGGGTTCCAGGAAATTTTTAGGCTCAAGTGTTCTAAAGAAGTCTGAATAAATATCTTCTTGCGTTGTTCTATCGATTTAAACTATATCTTTCTTTTAGGCATTCAATGCTAGGCTATTTGATTATCTGATAGCAACGGATGACAATAAGTCTAAAGAGGAGAGGCAAGCCAATAAGGGAAACAAAAAGGATTCTAGGGTGTCACGCAAGCAGTTGCAGCAAACTTTAGATGCTGAATTCGGTGTTGTCAGAGGAATTGACTTCAAAAATGTATTCACGGTAAGTTAATATATTGATATACGCAAGCATGCCACTAGATCTCATTGTGGCCAGAGGGTAACTTGAGCATAGAACTGTTTGACATACTTTGATATCATTTTGTTTCAAAAGTAGTATTTTATCTTGAGCCTGATGGTAAAGTATTTGTTGTTATTTTTATAGTTCCTATTCGACCTTCTGTTTCTGGAACAGGTATTCAGGTTGCAGGATTGATAATCTTTTATATTTGGCCTTTCTTTAGGTAGTTAATTATGACATGCCTCCAGATCCTGCTGGGTATGTTCACAGAGTAGGACGGACAGGGAGAGCAAATAAAACGGGTGCATCCATATCGCTTGTAAGTTCAACATTTTATGTGGTTAATCAAAAAATGATCACAGAGATGGTTAACTTGTTTTATAGGTCCTATCTATTATTTATTTATTCCTTTGGTTGGTATTGGACCTTTTCAGGTTTCACCAAAGGAGAATGGCATTTTTGAAGATATTGAAAATATGTTGAAAGATGTTGAAAAAAGAGACACCAGTTGCATCTCACCTTTCCCATTGCTTACAAAAAATGCCGTTGAGTCTTTACGTTATAGAGCTCAGGTATGGAGCGTATTACAATGGATAATTTATTATTTTGTAATAAAATATATTTCCAATTGGTATTTTTGCCTCTATTCAGTATGATGTTAGAATAAAGCATTAGCATTAAAGGAGAATCTCTTTGTTTAGTAGTACTAGTATGAGAGTGGTAAACTGGTATTCCAGCCAGAACTCCCTATTTTCAGAGCGGTTTCTTGCTAGTAAATATATTGTTAGTTGTCGAAACATAAACTTTTGAAACCAAAGACTGGTCCAGTTTCTCAAACTCTGGTTAGGCATTGGTCGAGATATATTCTATAGTCACCAGTGTAAAAGGACGAAAGCTCATCTGGTAATGCCCTATGTGATCTCTATCCAACTGTAGGCCGCAATGGTTTATTGTATTTTATTTTCCATATATGGCCACTGTTTTTTTGTACTTGTTGAGTTATCTATTTATTATCTAATTAGGGTACCTTGAGATGTTCCATTTCCAATTCCATGCATCACATTTTATCTGAAGCATGTGCCCCATTTTATGATTTCTTGGTTATTTTGTACCAAATTCTCCTCTCTTTTTGGCCTATCCTGTTAGTAGACATTTAGGAGTTGTGCATAAATCTCTCCTAGCATTATTATGAGACTCTTATTGTAGTGTCACTCCCGTCGAATATGAAATATAGCCAAAGATATTTCTATTTTTCTTTTAGTCTTGGGCCCTCCATACCTTGTAAGGGTGTCCATCTGTTTTCTGTATTACAATGCCTGATGTGGCTTTTAGTTGTAAGAGGGTTTTGAATGACCACAGCTGTTGGGCTAATAGTAACTCATATGGTCAAAGCTATATTGCTCCTGGAGTGCAACGTTTTGTTGGCTACTGTTCATTTTGCAACTCATATGGTTATTGAGTTTATTTGTTCTTGAATCTTGATAAATCGTACTACTTGGTAGCTATTTTTTGTTCTTTCTTTTTTCAGAACATGCAAGAGCCTCCCATTTCATCAAGAAGGCATCTGGTAGCTAATGCCAATTGACACATTTCTTTACAGGATGTTGCTAGGAGTGTGACAACCCGTGATATAAAAGAAGCACGTCGCCAAGACATAAAGAATGAAATCCTCAACTCTGAGAAGTAAGAAAGTGGTTGATATTAAGCAAATGCACATGTCATGGGGATAACTGAATCTCATGCAGAAAAAAAAGGAACATGAATATAGCCTTGCTTGTTTAATGCTTAGAGCTTCTTGTCAACTTTCTTCTAAACTATGGGTGTCACACGTCATCTGTTCCAGACAATCAAAACAAACATTTCTTTCTTTACATAGAAGGAAACACACAAGACATCAAATGTTTATTTACTTTTCTTACATTTACCAGTCATTTTCTGCCTCATGCTTCTTCTAATAGTAGCTATCTCTTGTCATCTTAGGTTGAAGGCTCATTTTGATGAGAATCCGAGAGACCTTGGTTAGATTCATTTTGCTGAAAACTTTCCTAGTATTTAACTTGCTTAAATTAATGGCATGTACTGAATCTATTTCTTCTTTCCAGATTTGCTCAAACATGATAAGTTATTGAGCAGCAAGGAAATCCCTGCACACCTGCGTGATGTCCCTGAGTACCTAATTGATCCCACAACAAAAGAAGCAAGCAATGTAGTCAAACTTTCAAGGGCTGCTATGGGTATCGATAAGCCACAGAGGAGGAAAAGAATGGGATTCAAGGGAGGATCTGGCAAAAGTAGTGATCCCCTTAAGACATTCTCTGCTGAGGTACATCCATTCATTCAATAACTAAGCAAAAATTAGGTTGAAAAGATATTGCAAGTTTGCAGCTTACAAGGTCATATGAAATCATACTTTTATTAACTGTTGTGAACCTTTTAGCTATACTTTATTGGTGGTGATATTGATCCCATAGATTATGTCACAATTTGAGATTGCAATTAATTATGAAAGATAATGGTTGAACTGATTTTAGATATTGTTTCCTCAGCTATCTTTTTTCTTAATATAGTTGCAAATGCGTTTAAAAATAGTATAGTTGCAAATGGATGTATTTTTCCAGCAACATATGAGGTGAAATGTGGTATGACAACACTGGAAAATTAATGAGCAAAATTTAAATAACACGTTGTATTTGGCCAATGTACCACAAAACCTTAATTTCAAGCCACAGCTTATAATCTTGTACAGTTCTTCCGTTTGACTGCAATATGATGCTTCCATGCTATTGACTCTTTTATTCTGATCTCCTGTTTGCTTCTAGGGGAAATCACGGAGGCGAGGGAGGAAAGAAAGAGACGGAGAACAGGATAGAAGAAAGAGGAAGAAGGTGGAAAGCTAATCTTTTGTGAAGCGTTCACTGTCAAGTGCGCACAGTTTTGTAGGTTTCTGGTATCTCGTCCTGTAACTTCGTAGCATCTCCAGATATTAGGGGGATAACAACGTCAAGCTTCACGGAATGCTGCGTGTGCTATGCTATGCACACCATTATATAGACAGACGAGTAGAGATTTAGTTTCAGTTCTTCTAGAGGATGTGCATATTGCCCTTCCTCTATTTATTTGAGGAATATCAGCAGAAAACTATGTTTCAAGATTTTGTTGTATAAAAAATTGCATAAAAAGGTGATGTTTTGAGGTTAAGACAGCTCCAATTAACTCTAGAGAGAACACTGAAGCTCTAAAAGAAGAGAACCTCTGTATAGAACTCTATTCAGGGTTTATATTCACCAATTGGAAAAGGAAAACAAAAAAAACGACCATAGGTGAGTTCATATACAGTTGACTGCAGATTAATGAAGGTCGGTTGCCACTTGGAAACATACTGGATCATTCGAAGGAGATTAGGGGACTAGACGAGGAAAGCCGTTGACAAGGCATGATTTATCTCTTAAACAAAAGTAACATCAACTTCTTTTTTGGATGGGTACATCAACTTCTTGCTCTTATTTGAGATAGTATTATTCTATTCCATTTCCAAAATGAAATCAAGATCCTATACAATTGAGGCCAACCTGTGACCAATTCAGTGAAAAGTCAACCCTTGTTTACTGTCGAGTGCCGATCAAATGCCGTTCTCTAGTTCCTATGAGGATGAACTTGGTCAGGCAGATTCAAACTATATTCATGCTGATCCACACATACTCCCTCCATCTTATAATATAGCAATCTAGTAGTACCAAAATAGAACCTATTCGGATACTAAGTACTAGCTAATAGTATATTTTAAGGAGGTAGTATCTTCACACATAACCGCAGATTCCCATGATGATCATGTTCAGACAGATTCAAACTATATTTCAGGCTGATTCACACTATCTTCACACAACCACAGATTCCCATGCATTGGTAGCTGCAAGTTCTCGTTGCAAATAGTGTGCAAATCATGAACTTTCCACAGATTCAGTTCCTTAAAGTTTTGTACCATAAGTCCATCCTACTCGTTTACATGTTTAAGCCCATTAATACTTGGTCCCAATCTTGGAGCTCATGAACAATACAAGGTTTCCCAATTTCCACAATCTAAAACACAGTACTGATTTACAGTGGAATCAGTTTTTTTAGCTCCAACTGTACACAATCTTCAGATGCCACATCATAAACCATACACTATGGGGAGCCAAGATATGGAAACAGGCAACGGCAACGAATGGTTAGGGGCCTCCATCTATACAAAAATTGATACTGCAAGCGCTTTACGATTCACCGAGCAACTGCGCAAGCTATACCAGCTGCTCATTTTTCAATCTTCATGGAACCTAAAGTGTACAAAAAGGAGGAACATTTCAATGAGTTTGATATATCACTAGTACTAAACAAATCTTTTAACAAAATTTTGGATCATATATACCAGCATTGTTGGTGCTGCTATCTGCCATTGCACCAGGGTTGAAGTTCATGTGAGGAATGTTCTGAAGTCCATCCCACATGGCAGGTATCTAGAATCAAGGTTCACATCAACCCATTGCTATGATTTTTATCATCCATGTGTGATTTTGTTGTCTTAATATGACCTGAAAAAGTTACCTGGTTAACTGTGGAGATGTCATGAATTGTTGTTCCCTGCAAAACATCTGCAGGATTGGAAACATTACACAACATTTCTGGCTGCATGATTCCTTGGTTAAAATGTGCAACAAGGGCGCTTGATCCTGGGTCGACTCCGTAGAAATCAAGGTGTCTATCTTGTGAAAGCATCATCTGAAAACAAGAATTTCCGTGAACAAAAAAAATATCTAAAACAACTTCATGAAAATTAGAATGATCTGGAGTAGTCATTACTTGTTTTGATAGAATTTGCTCAATATCAAAGCTAAGCTCAGGGTTGACAGTTGCGAGTTTCATCGACAAGAACTGCAAGTTCAGATTGTTTTAGATTACAGGCTGATATTCCAACTGTCAAATAAATAATTGAACCGCTGTCCTAATAGTACCTCGACTTGTCGTTGTAGTGACTGTACATAATTGATTATTTCATCAAGCATGACTGCCTTGCCAGTGATCTGGAGGGGGCAACAGTAAGTTGCACAGCACAAGATAGTCTCAGAATTTCTTGCAGCCAAAAGAAGAAATTTACCTTACTGCAACCTGGGACAAGATCTTGAAGCAGCTTCATCCTCTCACTTATCTTTTTTCTCCTCAGCTGAAAAGAGTTTCATCAACTCAAGAATAAGTAAAGAAAGATCACAAAGCAAAACTGACCCAGGAGCAAGAGTAAGAGTACTACTCAGAAGCTTACTCTTTCTGCAAGGCTGTGGCTATTAGTGGCTTGGCCTCGCTTTGCCCGGACATGAACATAATCTTCTTTAGTACCATCACCATCAGAAGAATCTTCCTTGCTTTGCATTTTGGAGCAACTCTTTTGGTTGTCCTCCATTGATATCCTCTCTGGCTGAGATGAAACCTCTGTCTGTTGATCACCAACATTCTGAACCAACAATATAATGCATTTAGCTATTGACATCAGAGAAGAAACCATTCACATATAATTCCACACACAGATTATATAACAAAGACCAGAAAGAAATCATACTTGTATCCTGCTACTTGCTGATGGGTTCAACAAGGCAATGCAATCATCTATTCCTTTCCTTTTCTTCACACCACTACTATGATCATCACTCATTTGGATGTTTTGACAGAATGTGCCTGAGAATTTATCGTCACTATTAGGATTTATCTACAAAATCATTACCTTCAAAAATATCTCACCAACTGCATAATACTAAGAACTACTAACCGTTGGGTGATCTATAGAGTCCCTCTCTATCCTCTAACACCATGGGGTAAGCTTGAAATCCAAATGCGCCACTGTTATACCCCATCTTTTGATGCAGTGCAACAGAATCCCAGTTCACCTCCAAGAATTCTTTGCCACTATTTGGACCAGGACACTGATCAGATTGTTGGCCTGAATACATCTTCAACTGTTCAGAAACACCTATCTTTCCCTCTTCCCTGTTCAGTAGTACAAAATAGAGAAGACATATGAGAATTTCAGAACTGCAACAAGATTGCCCCAACAGAACATAGAAAACTAAGGAACACCTTGAAACTAAACACAGTAAACTTTGATCAAGCCTGGAAAGCCCTTCCATTCAAATGAACAGCTCAACTGGTAATCCTCACACAGTGGTGAAATTTAAAAGCTAACCAATCCCTTCAAGAACCACTACATACCCCTATCTAAAGATAAAAAGAAGACCAAAAGAAGGATCACCATCCAGGAAAAGTTCTGCTGTAACAGCTGGAGATATGCTTCAGAGCCTTAAGGAACAAACCAAATCTGCCACCAAAGAAGAACACACAGTCCAGAAAGTGAAACTTTAAACCCCAGAGCACACAAAGACATGAGAGACACAGGAGAAATGAACTCCATCATTAAGCAAACAACACTCACTAACTTATTCTTTTGGAGAAAAGTGATGAGACTGGAGGAGAGCCTCTGCGCTTCCTAAAAGACTCAAAATCACCAAAGCTAATTGGAAACAGGAAAAGCCTACCAAATCTTCAAGAAATAGGCACGTACCACATTACCACCGTTGTAACTTTAAAGAAAAAAAGTGTTTGTTTCACTGGATGTAGAGCTTCCAGACAAGTTAGGAACTAACCAAGAAGTGCGTCTCCTTTTGGATATGTCTAGGCAGCTAGTCCCAAGAAGCTCAAAAGAGCACCTAAAACTGCCCCAAAATTGAACTAAAAGAACCTATTTGGATGATGAAATCATCAAGATATCACACTCAGGGGCACACAGAAAGATGAACGTCCCTTCACAGAGGATTTGATCACCCTATAAAATCTCACCATTATCTAGGAAAATCACAAATGTGAAGCTATAGAAAGAACACTAGTGCTGCATCAGCAAAGCTTATAAAAGGAAGCAGAGTGGGCAAGCTACAACTTCAGACTGAACTTGGCGAGGGCGTGAGGCCATTTGAATGCATAGATAGCTGGACTAGGATCTGTGAGACATTATTAAGGCAGCGTTGAAGCTTTCCGAGAGCAGAAGGAAGGAAAGCAACAACCTTTGACTACTCCACCGTGGTATAAAGATCTTGAAAGGAACAGAAGCAAAAATGTTCAAGACAATAACTGTTCGAAATTACCTGACCGCGAGATCACATGAACCCCTGCAAGAGCCCACCACCAATTTCACCTGCAAACGGAGACATGTGTATGCTGAAACAATTCAAGAACGCAAAAAAAAAAAAAAAACAGCAGCTTGATGATCTCGTCCCTTTCAAAATTCTCTCTTTTTTTTAACCATTCTCTGCAGCATCTTACCTACTGGTGCCGGTGTGCATTTGGACGCAACTCAGTTTTCTTCTTGGCCGCAATTTGACCGCAGGGGAGAATGAATGGTGCGGTGAAAGATTATATGGACAAGAAGAGGGAGCAGAAGGGCAAGAAGAGAGCTGCAGCTAATGTGGTGTTTGTTACCTGCCAGTGAGGTGAAATGATTCCTTCTTGCCCTCTGGCAAAGGGTTGTTAACCACTGCAACTGCCCCCCCCCCCCCCCCCCCCCCTCCCTCTCTCTCTCTCTCTCCCCTCACTTTCACTCTATCTCTCTCTCTTTCTCTCTCATCTCACTAATATTTCCAAAACCTTAGCGTAAGCTAACACCTAATCAAAAGTTACAAGAGACTAGTGTACCAGTAGGAGTAGTTTACTGCTTGCTCTACTTTAGTACAAAAAAGAATAGCTGTAGCAAGGAGAAAAATAAAGCAGGGAGTGAAAAAAAAAATAGTAGCATACAGTTCTCACCTGCCCAACCTTTGCATACCCTCAATGTCCAGTGGCCCAGCTTGGGCTGTAGATAAGTGTTGATGAAGAGGAGGTGCCCTACTGTGATTTTCTTTCACATTGTTGTTTATTATATTGGCTCTGTAGCAGTAGAAACACTAGTGCACAACTGCAAAGTTTGAAATAAGAGGAAAATTTTGACCAAGTAGCAATAGTAGGTTAGGTGATCACATAAACTATATCAGACAGCAATGCTTCTACTATGTTCCAGTCAAGAAGATTTTACTCAATGTTAGTAGACCATTTTGCGGTCAGATACAAATAGCTCCTCAACAGCTCAACCGTTTTTTGCGCTCAATTTCTCATGTCCCTGCAAATGTTTCCATATGCACTACATTTCTTATTCTAGACTTAGATATAATCTCTCTAGTCCAATTTTACCCTTTATTACTATGCCCATGCATTACCATGGATCCTTATGAAGATGAGCTACAGTGCACAGCCTTATAAACTAGGATAGGATCCAACATATTTTTTTTTTTTTTACCAATCGTTTAGTTTTTATTGTTTTCTTTTTAACCATCCTTTGTTTTTCTTTTCTCGCCAACAGGATGGTTATGCGTGCAATGTGAGAGGGAGGGAGGAGAATGGTAATAGTAGAGATATTTATTGTTGTAGCAGCATTATATTGGCCGTTTGAAGTAGCATAAGTTCTTTGGAAGTTCGAGATTACGAGAAGCAACCAATGAGAACCTGGAAGTTAGTTTGCCTAGCTCTTGACTTCTAGTGAATTATATGGTTCTTATATTCTCAGAACTTGGTTGGTAAGAATTTAGGTTGTTTAGGGAGCTAAATAAACTGTAGTTGCCAGAAGCTCTCAAAATAGGGCCTAAGATACTAAGCGGTTGATGAGAATATGAAAATGATAAGTTTCTTAGCTTTTAATTTCTAGTTTATTTTCTAAATTTTATTACTACATATTCTTCTAATATATGCGAGAATTTAGATTGTTTATGAGAGCTGTAGATTTTAGTAAAAACTACAACAGCTATAAATTGTTTAGGTAGGAAAACTGACCTTAGAAGTACTTTAGGTTAAACTATGGTGGCGTTGTTTATAAGGTGGGGGAGGGGAGGTGCTTCTCTTCCACACCAAGCTGCAAACTTTGAATGGAGGAGATCTCTTTCTAACTGACATACTGCTATCTATTTGTACACTTGGGCTTTTCTCCTTGCCAGCCTACCTACAGCTTCTCTCTCTCTCTCTCTCTCTCTCTCTCTCTCTAGTTCTACAACAGGGTGAGAAAAGTAAGAAGAATAGGAAGCAAAAACATAAGGAATCTTGTAATCTTTTCACCTTCTTGTCCTCTACAGTCTGAAATGCAAGGACTGGCTGGATTTGGGGGATATGGTCAAAGAAAACACTGTAAGGCATCCTGCTGCCTTGCTAGCTTGCTGAGGTGTCTCCATCTCCACAAGATCTTTCTTTTCCTTGCTTTCTTTATGGATACAACTAGAACCCCAAAATTTGACAAGGAGATTGAATGACTTCAGCAGCAACAAATCAGCACAACTCTACAGAAAAATGTTTAATCAGCTAGGGCAGTAGCAGCATATGGGAGAGACTCACTGTGATGAGTTGAGATGACTTGGGAGTACAGTATATATTAGGGTCTATTTGATTAGGGACTAATATTACCCCGTATTTTTTACTAAGGTAGCTAAGTTTAGTCTTATCACACTTTTGTGGTAAACAAAATGACAAACTAAGCTTAGGTAATGTTTGGTAAGAAAATAGAGTGTATGACATGTGGGTTAGGTGGCTAAGAGTTGGTAAAATAGAGTTATATCAGGAATCAAACACTATCTACTAAAACTGTAGCTTACCTAAAGTTAGATGTGGTAAAAGACCCTTACCCTCACCTAGACACCTCGAGTAATTTGCATCCCAATAAGAGAATCCGGGGCTTGTATTATGTGTCGGTGTGATTGGCTGTTTACATGCTTGCAGTAATCTAAGCAAAGTATATACTTAACTACGGTTCTGTCCAGATTGACTGTTTTTAATACTGGAGGCATTAGCTGTTCCTGATCGCCTGTTCCATTGATGTTCTTGCAAAGTGAGAGTGACAGGATCATGGTAGAACTACATTTGATTTAATAATGATTTATTATGGGTGTGTTTTGACGTGACACTAAGAATTGATCACTCGTGCCAAATCCACAGCACAACTTTTCTGAAGATTTGAGAGCTGGAATGGAACGACTAGTCATAGTCTAGTTTTCACGGTTACCAAGTGTGCTACTAGTGCACTAGGCCTGGTGACATCACGCTTGTACTGGGTAGAGCTCACAAGTTTGTTGTTTATTCGTTCTCCTGTACCGAAGGTGTACCGTCCCTCTAACAAATTCTATTGTGATGTTTCTTTTGAGAGCAGAATGAGGACGGCTGTAAGATGATGTCCCTCTAACAAGTTTGTTGTTTAGTCGCTCGACTTTATTAGATAAATGGAACAAGTCACAATAGCTCATGGCAATGGCTTGGATCATATTAAGGTGAGGTGCAGTTGGTACGGCAACTGCATAATAAGGGAGCCGTCCACATTTTCAGCCTCCTTGTTTAACTTATTCGAGAAATAAACCAAACGATATATTTATAAATAAAAAATAATTTATAAATAAAATTTTTATATACATATTCTTAATAATATAAAAAAGGCTAGAAAATAAACTACGATGAAAAAAATCCAAAATCAACTTTAAATTTAAAGTTAAAAATTTAAAATTTTACTGATAAGTATAAGCGAAAAGATGAGATCCCTTTACTTAAAAGTCCACATTCGTTGCCAGAGTAGTACTTTTGCTACAGTAAAATGGTGTTTACAGTGATATACTGATCTTGGCCCTTGCTTTCTCTTCAGTATGATGCTAGGACAACTGTTTAAGTTGCAATTAGACTAGCAACTAGACCGGATCCTGACTCTTGAGTAAGAAAGCATCCGATTTTTCAATTGAAGGCTCGGATCAAATGCTACAGTAGCCTTGCTACAATAGTTCTATAGTGAATGCCCTGTATGAACAATTACTTATTGAACTTGGGCTTTTAGTCTTTAGATTTGCATCGTACAGCCCTAATGCGACTGTTTAAGTTACATATCTTACCACTGCACTGCGCTAGTACGTAAAGCACTTTTATTGTACTTCTGTAACAATCTTGTATACTCCTTCCGTCCTAAAATATATGAAATTTTAAACGAATGTGACACTTTCATTTATTATGAATTGGACAAACGTAGTAATAGAAAGTATCCCATCCGTTCAAAATCCCTTATATTTTAATAGAGGGAGTAATATTTTATTCTGTCTACAGCTTAACGCTAAATCTAGTGACGCTGATCTCATATGATTTAGTAAATTCTAGTCACCTTAGGAGGAAACGTCGCGATCTATTGCACTAAAGCTTTAAACCTGACTTCGAGTTAACTGTCCACTTCTGTAATTAGTTCTTGGCACAATTCATTCTCCAAGTAAGTTTCGTAAGATTATCATTTCGTCAAAATTTCGCTACAACTTAGGAAGTATGACCGTGATAATCCGTTGGCTATAATCATAAAAGAATGGATCAGGTAGCTGTTTGAGCTGAAGCATCCAACTCGAAGGATCCAAGCTCCTCTTGGATTACAGATCGATGGACTGAACGAGACGTCCATTTATCTGAACTAAGCTAGTTAAGCTACATGTCCCTGTAGGAAGGCCCGGAGAGCCATTAATTGGCAGCTCAGCTAGCCACTGAAACCACACTCTCCTAATTAATTAAGCACGCTCAATTACAAGGCGGCATATATGTATACGGTGAATTGTATGATACTGCAAGGCACGCGTACAGGGCGCGTAATGATCATATCGTCGCCTCCTCCGATCGATCGATCGCCCGGTGTGCGCTCGCTAATCAAGTGCGCGATCGCCGCGCGAGTCGAGAGCGAGATGGAAACTGGAAAGCGAGGCATGGCGAGCTTCGCTTGCTCGATCGCTCGCACGCATCAATGCCTCCCATGATGGAGACCTCGCCATGCAATGGACGAGAGGATGGAGACCGGCCGGCCATTTAATTTTGTATCAGATCGATTAGGTTACTTAGTTAATTCCCCTAGACAATCATAATCATCTGGTCGGCTTTAGCGAATTACTTTTATATTGATGCAAAAGTTAATTAATTTATTCCGATCTCTGAATTCTGGATTTGGATTTTGGAATTCAGAATGATTTGGTGTTGGGCACGAAATGTACGACTACTTAGGATCCTGGAGAGTGGAGAGACCGATTCCTACGGAGGAAATTAATTATTTAATGAACACCAAACCAGGTTAACAGTAGTACTGATTAGGCAGTACAACAAACACAGAAAAAAAAAATTAACAAGACCAAAGTGCCTCCCCTGCTTTAATACTACTACTACATGGGTTACGTAAAGTTAACGAAGAGATCAATGTGGTGTGCAGGCAACAGCTAGATCTGCTCGACATTATTACTACTCCTAGCTACAGTAGTAAGTACTTTCAGAAAGAGGAGTTTGTATGCATGCCCGAACAGATTTCTTTAGCAGATGATCACGAACGAAAGCACTTCCTGCAAGTTGCAAAGTGTACATTCTGTACTAGTTCATCGTACAAGACTCGGGTTGCTCACACAAGACTCCTCATTTTATTTTATTTTTTGAGAGGACAGAGGACTCTGTCGGATGGTACGAATGGTAACGGCCCAATCAATGTTTTGGGCCAAGAGAAATATCCTGAGCAGGCCATTAAATCGAGCTCGTACTCAGCCTCAAAGCCCAATCAGCCCAAAATTGTGCCTCAGGCAATGGAGGAAAATCTACTAAGAGCCCATGAAACTGAGTTCGTTCTCAGCCTGAAAGTTCAATTCGTTCAGAATTTTTTTAATTTTTAATTTTATTTATTAAAATATTTAGAAAAATATATTTTTTAAAGTTTTACAAATCTACACCCCTAACGCCCTCTAGGAGGGTGTTTTTTAAAAATCACCCTTCCAGAGGGTGTTTTTTCTGATGTGTCACATGTCCGTTGGTGCATTCTAACGGCTACACGGAGGATGGCCGATCATTTTACGGGCAAACCCCCTTGTTGCCCTCTCACAAGGCTATAAGGGGGCCACCTGCAAAATAATCGTGACTGGCCATTTACAAGTAAACCCCTTACCGCCCTTCTAGAGTGCTGCAAGGGGGCTGTTTGCAAAATATCGTAAGTCGCTATTTTACAGATAGTCCCCTTGTCACCCCCTCCTAGAGGGCTACAAGGGCGTCGTCTGTAAAATGTTCACGCAACTGTTACAACACACTAATAGGCGTGTGCCACGTCATAAAAAACACTCTCTGAAAGGACGATTTTTTAAAAAACTCCCTCCCAGACCGGTGTAGATTCGTAAAACTTTGAAAAAAAAATTATTTTTGTTAATATTTTAAAAAATAAAATTTAAAAAATCATTATGTCTCCAGGCTCGCGCTCGCACAAGAATTAAAATATGCTCTTGGGCTTGTTTAAAACAAATTAGGAATAAGCTCATTTGAGGTCCCTTAACTTGTCAACAAATCTGATTTTCATCCTTCAATCAGAAAACAAGATACAACGGGTCCCTTAACTGTCAAAACCGGTGCAATATAGGTCCCTTAATAGTGGTTTTAGTTGATGTGGCGCCTACATGGTTAATTTGACTCGGTCTTCATCTGATGTGGCATTGATGTGGCAATTTGATTTTTGGAAAAATAATAAAAACTGTGACCCCACATATCAGTTACACCCAAAAAAATTATTAAAAATAGTGGAGCCCACGTGGGCCCCACTTTCTCCCCTCTTCCCCACTCTTCTCTGAATCTTGTCCTCTCTTTCCCCCTGGGAGCAGTGGGGATTGAAGCAGGCGGAGCGGCGGTGACGGCGGGCCGAGGGGCGGCGCGAAGCCGGCGAGGACAACCACGACGAGGACTACCCCAACTCTTACGCGCCAACTCCGTCGACGACAGCCGCCCGCGCCACCGCTCCTCTGATGGTCCATCCACCGTCGGTGAGGTCCCCATTGTGCAGCCGCTCATCAAGGTGGTGGCGGAGGTTGATGGAATCCACGACGACGTCGCTGGCAGCGTCATCGCTCCACCTCGTGCAGCCGAAGACGAGCGGGCGCCCCGAATAGTGGCAGTGGTGGGCGAGGAGGAAGTCGGGGGAGGTGGCCAGGCCTCCGCCGCCGGTGCCAAGACGGACGCCGACGCCGCGCTGCTGCAGCTGCTGCTGCCTCTCTCCGCTCGTGCCCCCTCAGCAATCTCGTCGTCAAGCCCTCGCCACGCGAGGGGAACAACGCCTCCTCCTCCTCATCCCCGACCCCCGTCATCAGTGCACCGGGCCACCATCGGACCTCCTCGCTCCCCCGCCGATGGTGTGACCTCTTGCTGCTGGATTCCCGTGGGGGAGATGCGTCGCTCGCCTCCGCTGCCGCTGCTGGCTAGGAG